>CM056511.1:26423028-27623028 GCA_029783415.1 Anisodus acutangulus | reverse complement strand
GAGTGAACGAAATCGCTAGTCTTTCTTTGACCACAATTTTTTCATGTCTTTTAAATATTTTGAATTATCAATTATTATGACTTATATACTTTTTATATAGTTTGCAAATATGTACATTTATTTCAAATAATTTAAATTTTCTAAATGCAAATTTACAGTCAAAATTAAAAGATTTGACTCTCGAAATTCGAATTGTGCAACATAAATTAGGAAAGAAGAAATAGCAAATTGGAGAGCAGTTTGATGAAATTTTTGAATCTTAAAGATTAATAATAATGTCTAAATATTAGTTGAAGTAAGTATAATGAAATTAAAAGTAATATGGTAAAGAAACTTCTATCCTTTTTTTTTAAAGAAACTTCTATCCACAAGTAATGAAACCCCGTTTTTCCCTTTCAATGAAAACGATTCTCTGATTTAATTATTAAAATATGACTTTCTCTTGATTTTTTTTTTAAAATGACTTCCATCATAGGAAACACACCACATTTGTTTTAACATCAATTTTTGCATTTTTTCTTCATTTCATTTTGCTTTGGACAAAACTTGGGGTTGTATGACTTCTTTGTTGAAAATCGTAGGACACAATAATCGAACACAATATAAAATTATTGTTTCAAAGTAAGGACCAGCTTTGGTCTTATAATTCTTACGCTCACTCTCTAGCAACTCTCTTTGTTGCTCTATATTATTTCTCACTTTTTGCTTGCTTCAGCAACAGTCTTTACTTGAGCACTCACTCTTGTCTTGAGCACACACTCCTTGAGCATACCTTTACTGGAGTACACCTTACTTGCTCTCACTTCTTGAGCTCTTGCTTACTTTCTTACTTACAACTAAGGGTGTCTAAAGGGGCGGGTCCCGGCGGGACGGGACCCGGTGGGACGGGGGAGGGTTGGGACTCAGATTCCGGTGGGCCAGGATAGGTGGGACGGTGGGAGGTCCCGTCCCGTCCCACATCCCGCCAGAACGGGGTCGGGTTGGGGCGGGCCGGGTCGGGACTCCGTTATTTTTTTTTACTTAATTTAAAAAAATAATATATAGTTATATACAAAAACTTCAATAATTGAACAACATAGTGTAATAAAAATATCTCAAGGTTGTTTTTATGCCTCTTATATTATTTAATAGAAATATGACATAGTAATACAATTTCAAAATTACAACTTTGTGGTGTTGTTCAAAAGTAGCAAATGATATAGTAAAATACTAAAATTGCAATTAAAAAAATTACATATTCAACCATACTTTTTCGAATTTTCTCACAATGTCTTGAGGATCTTCTGTTGGAATTGGAATTTGTTTGTCAAATTCTTCAACGTCGCTTCCTGCTCCCTCGGGCAAGATTTCGTTATAGTTGTAGTGTTCTTCTCCATTGGTCTCCGGTTGACCGCACCTCCTACGCTCCGCATGAATCCAATCTCTGAGTAGAACTACAATATCCAATGTGTCTCCCGCAATGAATGTCTGTGCTCTCCAATTTGAAATCTTCTCGCGGAAAAGGCGCTTTTAGACTCTATTGATGACGCTTGAATGTTTAACACATCTCGGGCCATATTTGTTAGCGTCGGAAATGTCTTCTCATTCTGCCTCCAATATTTCAGCAAGTCTTCTTGTCCTTCATCATTGGCAATTAATTCGTACGGTAGAGCACCCTTCAAAATATAAACATTAAATTCGCTAACTTGTGAAGAAGTTGAACCACTACACATTTTATTTCTAAGGTCTTGAATACTAGCAGCAGAAACCGCATGTTTTTTATAAGATTGCAGCTAAGTGGTAGAAGATGGTACATAAGCCGATTAATTATTTGCACTTTGTTGTTGGTAATACGTATATATTTTTTTGCATTCGGTGTGTATGCTAGACGTAACTGCTTCTTTAGTTGGTGTGTCAGTTGGTTCTTCAGTTAGGTCTGTTGGAAGTACTTCTACACAATCATAAATCGTTTCTACAAGTGTTTTACAACCGTCTACTTTAATAGTTGGATTTAATACAACACCAACAATATAAATAGTGGGGATAGGAAAAAAGTATTTTTAAACATTTTTTCAATAGTTGCCTTATAAATTGGTTTTTGCATATATTCATTAAAGTAACAAAAATATTAGAGCTATATAAAATAACATATTTGAAATAGCAGGATAATAAATACCGGAAAATTCTTTAGTAGCTTGATAATTTTTTTCTAAAAATCCATTAAGTTCTATAATTTTATCCCAATCACTATCTACAAGCATATCCCTTGAATTTTTATTATGGGGGTTAAATAATAAAGTAATAGGTTGTGTATAATCGTAAGCAACAAGTAGTTGCTCATACAGAGAATTCCATCTAGTCGAAACTTCTTCTGGAATTTTTCTATATGATAATCCACAATCATGACATATTTTTTTATACTCTTTGCGCCTTTGTATTTTTTTACTTTAAAAATAAAATTTATGGCAAATTGTATTTTATCAAGAATGCTTTCAAAAAGTTTTAGGTCATCCTTTACAAATAAGTTATAAATATGACACGCACATCTTATATGAAAATGATCAGGAGAAGATGGAGTTAATCTAAGTTTTAAAAGTCTTATAGCATAATCATTAGAAGAAGCATTATCTAATGTAATAGTCATAATTTTATCTGTTATTCTGTAGTAATCACAAATTTCATTAATCTTATCTGCAATAAAACTTTCAGTGTGCCTATCATCTATATATCTATATGCTAAAATATATTTTTACATAAACCAATTTTGATCTATCCAATGACATGTTACCGTTAAATAATCATTACTGTTAGTACCACGGCCTATGTCAGAAGTGATAGCCACTTTTCCATTAAAATTATACAGTGCATAACGCAATTACTGTTGATATTCACTTGCAAATTTAAAAACAACCCTTCTAACCGTTGATCTAGGAAAACCATTAAAAGCAGGATTATATGTTTCCCGAATATAATGAATAAAACCAGGAGAGGAAGGAAATTAAAAAGACAAACCCTCCACCGCTATTAATTTTGTCATATTTTTTCTATCTTTGTTTTTATCATTTTTAGGACAAAAATTTCCACCCGTCGTCGGGTTAATTTGACCATGTACTAGGTCGGGGGCACTATGGGAACCTTGTCCCGACTCAGATGGCATTGGCACACCCGATTTATTAGCCTGGTATTGATTCCACCTAGCTGTGTGCTCGCCTTGTATATGTCTCAATAATCCTCCCGTCCCATCTTGACCTTTTCCAGTTTTAAATCTATAAACATTTTTACAAATTTTACATCTAGCTAGTTGATTTTCTTCGTCCCTATCAAAAAAATGCCATGCATGTGATTTTAACTTTCATTTTGCCGGGCCTCGATTCATACTACGGGGAATAGGAGGCATTCCAGTTGTAGTTTCAGGCTGAGACTCAGTCTGAGCCTGAGGTTGATGTGCAACACTAGTGGGTGTGTCATCTATATTATCGTCTAAATTAAATTTCGATTCATCTACTTCATCATCTACTGTTATATCATTAAAAAAACATTTTCATCAATATTACTGAAATCAATCAAATCATTGGGACTAGGAATAGGATTACTACAAGAAGTACTATTACCCTTATTACTTCTACTAGAAGAAGCATTACCCTTACCCTTACCCGTAATCATACGTTTCAATATTCCATTTTAATTATACAAATAAATAATTAAATAAATAAAATTAAGTGCGATAATTAAAATTAAATAACAATAATAATTTAAAGAAGGAACGAAGGTACCAAACGCCGACGTAACGTCAACGTGTAATCGAGGTTGAAAATTGAAACTTTGCTCGATGGATGATCCCCACGCTAGTTGCCAACGTCACTCTCAATTTTTTAACTTTGATATAATATTTAATTGTAGGAAGATTTGTAGAATTGTAGAGAGATAAATTGAGAGATTAGAGAGATGCTACGAAGATTTGTGAGAAAAATGAAGAGGAAAATGAGTTATTTATAGTTGGAAAATAGGGTTAAAATATAAATATATTAACTTAGGGGTTAAAAATAAATATTAAGGGGGTAGGGGGGGCCAAAAATGGCCGTTATAGCCGTTGCACAACGGCCAAAATTGAAATTTGGTTGTTGTTGCAATGACTATTTTTGCAAAGGGGGGAGGTGGACGGGTCGAGATCGTGACGGGCCGGGCTCGGGATGGGGCGGGTCGGGTCGGGATCGGAATGGGCGGGACGAACGCAAGCCCAGTCCCGAGTTCGAGCCCTGACCCCAACAATTTTTTTTTACTTTAGGGGATCGGGACGGGTCGTGTAGTGGGACAGGCCGGGTCAGGATCAGGCCGATCCGGCCCACTGGACACCCTTACTTACAACTCAAATGGCCATTTCTATTTATAGGTGGAGATGGAATGATCTAGTAAATGATATTTACTATTATTTTCTAGAATATTCCTAACTACTTTTTTTAGAATCACACTTCTATTTATTTCTATAGTTATCTTTTCTAGAATTTTCTAGACTCCAGTCTAGAACTTGTATTCTAGAATTAGAATTAATTGAACATTCTAGATTAATTATTCATTGTTTTGGAGATTCATTCTTATCATTTCATTAGGAAAATAGATGAATATTATGACAAGACATGACTTGAAAATAGATTCTTAGATAAGAAGAAAACAACCATCATATCCAGCTATATTTTCCAAGTCAAATGTTGATTTGGAATAATGGAATGTAACATAAATTCTTTTTCTTAGCAGTTAGCACTATGAATGAATTAGAACCTGTTTCTTTCACCAATAAAAAATATTGGCATAGATTCAAATCCATGAACTTATTTATTTATTTTACCATAAATTTGTGTAGATGAAATTAAAGTTTTATGGGAACTTGATAATAGTCCTTGATTTGTCTCCTTCTCATTCTCTTTCGACGGTGGAGAGTAGAAGATTTTTACATTACCACAGAAAAAAGACTTTCTTTTTTCCAGTAAATGTCATGTTTTATCACCTAAATTAGCATTGTTGCTAGAGTATACTAAATCACAAAGCATGAAAAAAAAAAACAGCAAATCTTTTCATAAATATACAAGATTTTTTCTAAGTTACCGGGGACATGTGTTCCCCACGCTTCAAGGTGGGTCCGCCCCTGATCACCACCACCTCGCTACTCTTTCCTTTTGCCTTTTTGTATTGAATACCTACGCCCAAAGGTTTGAACTTTTGCTATGGCTAAAAATGTGAAAATTAGAAAGCAAGACACAGATACATGGAGCACTCACACTACAATGATCTTGTAGTGTTACATAGGTAGTGACAGAGTGGGGTTGGCAAAGGAAAAGACCACATCTATAAGTTTAATGTGAAGATGGAGAAAGACAACATCATTTAATGGACTTTATACAATTACATACCTAAAGAAACATCTATTTGGATTACAGTAAAACCTCTATAAATTAATAACATTGGGATCATGAAATTTTATTAATTTAGAGAGATATTAATATATCGATAAATTAATATTTTATTAATTAACAGAGAAACTTTTTAAATTCAGCAAATTTAGTACATACATATGTATTGAAAATAAATAAATTCATATATGTTTCATTGATTATATTCATGCATCAACCAATTCTTTGTAACTAATTAAGTATATTCATGTATAATATCAATTCATTGTATACAATTAACTATTATATTCATGGACGCATGTATCAATTCATTGGAATTACTTAAATAATGTATACATGTTTACATTAATTCGTTGCACTTAAATAACTATTATAGCCAATTAAATATATTCATGCATGATGAATGAAACATATACTATATAAATCTCAATATGGAAATAAAATAATTCATAACACTCAACCATGTCTTCTCATCTAAAAGGCATCGCAAAATCATCCATGAATGATCAAATGCGTAAAGCATTATGTGAGTATAAGAGAGACCATCCCACATGCACTCAAAAAGATTTACAAGATTGGGTTGATGAAAAATATCGTTTGAAAGTTAGTCAAGGTACAATATCAAACACTCTCAAGAGATCATCGGAGTACCTTTTAGCCAGCTTTGAGAAAGGTGTGGATATTAAGCGACACAAATCGGCGAAATATCCAGATATGGAGAAGGTTCTTTATGAATGGTTTCTTCAGTACCAAGATCGAGTCAACATGACCGGAGAGCTTATTTTGGAGAAAGCAAAGGATATAATGAAGTTTTTGCATCTTCAACACCCTCATGAACATCAAGTTTCTCAAGGTTGGCTTGAAAAATTCAAGGTAAGGCATGGTATTAAATCATTCCGTCACTTTGGAGAAAGTGGTTCGGTTGACATGCAGGACATGGAAATGAAGTAACAATAGATTCATATTTTAGCATCTCTTCAAAAAAATTTGTTGCAGCTAGAGAACTCGACACCGGAACTCTTGGCTGCAATTAAAAAAGTTAGAGATGAAATCCAATTAGATTTAAATTTTAAGAAAAATCAAGTAACAATAGATTCATATTTTAGCAAATTACCATAATATTTATAATTGTAATATTTATGAATTATCAATTTAGAGTTTTAATGGGACCTAATATTTATAAAGGGATTTTCCAAAAAATTATTATCTTATTATCTTATTATCTTATCGAATTTGATGATTTTTTACAAAGGCCCAAGTCGGGACCGGAAGATTTTATTATTTTAGAGAGTTTATTAATTTATAGAGTATTAATTTATAGAGGTTTTACTGTATTATTAATAAAGAAGGACCATCTCTTTATCTCAACCTCTTTTTTTCAATCATAGCAACTCTAAGAGTTATTTATAGATAATAACTTACCTTTTAATTTAATTATATTTCATAGTTATAGTGAATTTTTAATTTACCTATCATAGCTATAGCAAATACATAGAGTTAGGGGAATCTTAGTAGCTCAGTTAGTTGGCTACCTCAACTCTCACCTTGTTGGTGAAGGTTCGATTACCCACCTTGTAATCCCCTCTCCCATTACCCCTTCCCCTACCCCTATGTAATAAAAATATTTTTTTTTTAAAAATACATAGAGTTATTCCATTGTATCATCTTATCCACCATCCCTCTCTCTCTTCTCCCTCAACTCTCTCTTCTTTTTTTCCGCTCTCTTCTCCCTCGGCCAGCCGTCGTCCAACTCTGTCGCCGCTGTCGACCACCCCATCTTCTCCTTCTGGTTCTTCACTACCACAAAAGAGAGATACAGACGGAGACATCAACCGAAGGAGAAGCAGCAGAGAAGTCATCACCGATCATCTTCTACGCCGGAGCTCTGCAATGCTCAACCAAACAGTCGTTTCTCTCTCTCTTCCCTTCTCTCATATCCACCCATCACCACCCTCCGTCGTCTCCGCAAATTACCACCGTCGAACCCGACCCATCACCACCCACTACCAAACCACTACCCTCTTCACCGCGAATTACCCTTAAACACCGTCGCCACCTTCTAGGTCAGGGAGGTCTCCTCCGTTAGATTTAGATCTGAAATCACGAAGTTGCGATCGATCCATCACCGGATCTGTATCTGACGGAGATGCTGAAATACATGGTTTCTTCTCCTTCTTTGTATCTCAGATCTGAGTGTATTCGTCAGGCCGGAAACTTCTTCCTCCACCACTGTTTTTGACGCCGGAAAAAGAAGTCGCCTCTTTCTCCTCCACTGCCTTCCATGCCAGAAAATTGTTGTATATAGACAATGTATTTTGTATTTCGTCTGAGATCTAAAGTGTATCTTGTGTTTTCTCCGGAGATCTCACAGGATTTGATTTTGTTCTCCATTTTTAAATACAGTATATTTTGTATTTTCGTCGGATATTTTGATCAGATTTGATTATATTTTGTATTTTCGCTGAAGATTTGATCGAATTTAAGTGTAAATATAGTGTATTTATTCTATATGTTGATTGACTGATCTATATACCTATGTATTTGACTGTATGTGTTGTTTGACTGATATATATATTTGACTGACTGTGTAGTTGAATACACCGAATACACGCGAAATAAGTAAAAATATAGTTGTATTTTGGCTGACTGTATTTTGGAATGGTGTATTTAGATACACTGAAATACATGCAAAAATACCCAAAAAGCAACTACGAACCATAATTATGAAAAAAGTAGCTATAATTGATTGCAAGCCTACTCAATATAGTTGTTTATGTAAGTTTCTCTATATCCATATACCTTGAAAAACTATGATATATTTTAAAAGGACCCCTCAATATAATTGTTAGGTAGCTTAGCTCATGCTCAGCGTGCGCCTCAGCTCATGCTCCGCGACCTGAGTTCGAACATTTTTATTTTATTTTGTAGAGTACAGTGTCTTTACAAGTTTTTAGTCACATAATTTTTTTCTAATTTTTTTTCTCTTCAGTCCCCCTCCCACTTTACTTTTTCGTTAAATCCCTCCCCCCCAAAAAAGCCCCAAATTCCCAAAGATATTTTCCCAGTTATCAGTAATCATTAAGTTTTTGAAGAGCCGCACAAGTTTTTGAGGTAGTTATGGAAACTCATACACTTCAAATTCTAAATTCACCTCGGATCAAATTAAATCAACTAACCATGGTTTGATGTTAAATGAGATACAAATGTACGTATAATAATTAACCATAGTCAAGTGATAAAAGTTAATGTGGAGACCACATATATCATGAATTTATGAATTTATTAGTTTGACTTTTGTGGTCCGGCCCTTCTCCGGGCCCACGCATAGCCGGAGCTTAGTGCGGCTGCCCTGCCCTTTTTATTAGTTTGATGTAAATCCTCTGAATGTAAAACTTTCCAATGGTAGGGGATTGTCTACTTTCTAGCTAGAATTATTTTGGGATAGTGCCTTCTTTTAGAGAGTCATACGATAGATTTTAACTGTGTTGGGGACTACAGTGACTTCTAAAGAGACATTTTGAAAAGAAACTTGAAATTTTAACTCGAATAGGAATAGCTTTTGAAATGATATGCTATGATAGTATTGATATATTAATAACAGTATCTTTCTGAAGCAAAAATAAGAACTCGAATAGGAATAGCTTTCCTTAGAAACTGTAATTGTTGAATGTCACCACATTTCTAAACTGGCTTAGAGCGCTTTTTTTTTCCTTCCAAAAAGCAGTATTCAGTGTTCAAATTAGTGTAAGTGAACTATTTTGACTGTTATGTAATATCTTGTAAAGTAATTTTAGTTAGCTTCACTAAATAATCCATGATATTAACTCTGAAAGTAATTTTACTTGTGTCATTGCCAAATATTGCAGTTCTATTTGGTTTGGATTATGTAAATTGCTTTCTAATAATTTTGGCAGGTGATTATGAGTTATTTGATTAAAAATAATAATTTAATGGTGAGTTGTGAAAAACTGAAAATTAATTAGGTCAATTAATCAAAACCAAACATAGCATCAACTAGGTCACTGGTGGAATGGTTGGAGGAAGACCTGATACAAAACTGAGGTAGCATCTAATATGATCAAACTTCCCTTTTGCAGCTGAAAGTGTTAATAATTAAACAAAAAAGGTCAGGTATTCTTTGTGTAGTAATAATCCAACTTTGCTGAAACAATGAAGGATGGTGTTTGTGGAATCGCAATTTACTGGGCTTTGTGGAATCGCAATTTACATTGCCCATTTTATCTCAGGCCAGGGAGATGCAAAAATAGTACTTCAAGATCTATTATGTGTCCAAGGACTTCTGTTTCAAGATTCATTACGTGTCCAAGGACTTCTGTTCTTCTTGGCATATGTTATTTTTGTTAGAAATTAGCCTTTGGCGGGAGTTGCGACCGACCAACTTTAACGGCTTAAACACTAGTGTTACGTATGTTGGAGAATCTGGTTCTTCACACATGCATGATCTACTAAGTACGTAGATAACCGTAGGGCCAAGAATCGTCAAATTTCATTGAGAAATGAAAGAGATATTGGTTCACGAAGTAAGGTGTTTGAAGCATGGAAAAGTGTGGTGTGTGATCAATTCTCCCTCATCGGTAGAGGAAGAAAGAATTGTTGTGTATATAAGACTCGAAATTGGTTTGGGGTTTGGGACCCCAAGGGGTATCTCATGTGTTTAAAGGAGGGAGGACCTAGATGTGCTTCGGTTCGAGGAAAGACCACACGCGCGCCGCCGCCGCCCGCCCGTCCGGTCCGGGTTCTCGGGCCACGGGCTGTGGGCCGTGGGCCTTCTGATATTATCTTTTTGGGCCAGAGAACTTTGCCAGAAGTACAGTTTGGTCCCTGAAGTTTCAAGATGTATAGTTTGGTCCCTGAAATTTCCAGAAAGACATAATTTGGACGGTCTGGCTGAATTACTCCTCCTGTAATGGCCAATCCGTTGGTGTTCTTCACCATTTATTTTGGTGACATTACTACCTCCATAATGGCCATTACTTGGCCAGTAATGGCACTTATGGAGGCAGTTTTGCTGCTCCTCCCTCACCTATATAAACACCCCTTACACCATTGTTGAGGCACACTTACAATATACACGAAAATACACAAGCAAAACAGTTTCTTCCTACATCTTCCAAGCATCATTTCGTTACTCAATATTCTTCACGGTAGCATTTGAGTTTCCTTTGCTCAAGTGTTTCATTGTTGTTTTATCTTGGGAGATAAATTGTCCAGGACGTATAAAGGATACATACGGGGCAATATTGTCTTAAGGACAGAGTGCCGCACTCGACTCAGCAAAAACAGTTTTTCAGTTTTTCTTGTTCATCTTTGTAATTTTCAGTTTTCTAGTTGAATTGTAATTTCAATTCTTACATAAGCAGTTACTTCTAATTTCCGTTCCTGCAATCCTTTGTAAACCCAACAACTTAAGACAATATTTGCTTACGATAACTGCAATAACATGGCTGGAAATATGACCGATATTGCTGCTACTGTTGCTGCCTCTCGAGGCAACGTTGTCGCTTTCCTCGCCATCGCCGCCATCGCCAAGGCGTGAACTCCGCCGCTTTCATCGCCGTTGTCGCTGCCATCGCTCAAGGCAGTAACATTCCTACCTTCCCGACTGTTGGAGCTCCACCCTCTTCTTCACACCACCATGATCGCCCTGAAAAGTTCATGGGATCAGAATTTAAGAGATGGCGAAAAGATGTTGTTCTACTTAACGCTTATGGACATGGCTCGGTTCCTTACGGAAGATCCTCTACAATTTGGAGATGAAATGGACTCTTCTTTCTTTGAAGCGGGTGAAGGGCCTTGGTATCCATGTCGTTAACGGCATGAAGATGGTTCGTGATGCGTGGAATCATAGCGATTTCATGTGCAAGAACTATATCTTGAATCGCTTGGCGGACCCTCTCTACGGTCTATTGTACCATTGGCACCGCCAAAGAGTCGTGGAAAAATCGCAAAGAAGTACAACACACAAGATGCGGTACTAAGAAGTTCATCGTTGGGAAATTTCTAAAATTCCAAATGGTGGACAGCAAGACGTTGATGTCCCAAGTCCAGAATTCCAAATGATTTTACATCACCTGGATTTGGAAGGATCAAGCCAAACGAGCGCTTTTGGTTGCATCGCTGATTGAAAAGTTACCTCCTTCATGGAATGAGTTTATGAGTTACTTGAAACTCAAGACAAAGGAGATGACCTTTGAAGAGCTTGTTATCAAACTGCAAATCCAGGAAGATAATAAGAAGACATTGCCAAAGGGTAGACAACATGCTGAGGCAAAGGCGAATCTGGCTGAGGCCAAAGGGAACTCAAGCAAGAAGCGGAAGTTCCAGAAAGACGGCAAAGCCCCTGCAGCAGAGATGTTCAGAGGTAATTGTCATCTCTGTGGGAAACCTGGTCATATGATCAAGGAATGCCGCAAGCTCAAGACTGAGCAACAACAGAAAGTCAAGTCGAAAGGCTAGGCTCAAGCTAACGTCGTCAAGGACACGCTCCTGGATGACATGATTGAGGATCTTTCGGTCGTGGTGCTAGAAGCCAACTTGGTTGAGAATCCGATGCAGTGGTGGGTGGACACAGGTGCAACAAGACACATTTGTTCCAACAAAGATGTCTTCTCCACGTACACTCCGATCACCGACAAGAAGCTGTTCATGGGAAACAACGCTTCCTCGGACGTGCTAGGGGTTGGAAAGGTGGTCCTGAAGATGACTTCCGGCAAGGAACTCACTCTGAAGGAAGTGATGCACGTCCCAGAAATTAGAAGAAATTTAGTTTCTGGACCTTTATTGGTTAATGCTGGTTTTAGGCTAGTGTTTGAATCCAATAAGTTTGTACTCACTAAAAATGGCACATTTGTAGGGAGAGGCTTCGTCTGTGAAGGCCTCTTCAAAGTGAATGACATGTCTGTATTGCGTCAAGGAAATAAAGTTGAACCTTCTTCTTATTTGCTTGAGTCTTCTAATTTATGGCATCATAGATTAGGACACGTTAACTACAAGTCTATTCAAAGGCTGGTAAAGATGGAGTTGTTGTCATCTATCGACGTAAACCCTCAACATAAGTATGAGGTGTGCGTAGAAGCAAAACTCACGAAGCTTCATTTTCGATCCGTCGAAAGGAACACCGCTCCTCTAGAACTTATTCACACAGATATATGTGATTTGAAGTTTGCACGAACTAGAGGGGAGAACAAGTACTTTGTGACTTTCATTGACGATAACACAAGGTATTGTTACCTTTACTTGTTAAGAAGTAAGGATGAAGCCTTTGAAGCGTTCTGACGTTACAAAGCAGAAGTTAAGAACCAACTTAGCCTACAGATTAAATCCATTCATAGCGATAGAGGGGGAGAATATGTAACGCCTTTTAAGGAATAATGTGCCCAATAAGGCATTATTCATCAAACGACGGCTCCATACTCACCTCAATCAAACGGTGTGGCGGAACGTAAGAACCGCACATTAAAGGAAATGATGAATGCCTTGCTTATCAATTCCGGACTTTCCCAAAACATGTGGGGAGAAGCCGTCCTTACCGCTAATACGATTCTTAACAGAGTCCCACATAAGGGTAAGGACAAAACTCCATATGAATCATGGAAAGGAAAGAAACCCACCTACAAATATTTTAAGGTGTGGGGTTGTTTGGCAAAGGTTGAAGTACCCAAGACAAAGCAGGTCAAGATTGGGCCTAAGACTGTAGATTTCATATTCATCGGATATGCAAATAACAGTAGTGCTTATCGCTTCTTAGTGCATAAGTCATATATTCCAGATATCCACCAGGGTACAATTATGGAATCAAGGAATGCTTTATTCTTTGAAGATACCTTCCTAGAAAGGAAAAAGACATAACCTCTCGCAAACGAAGTTATGCACAAAGCTCTCAAGAACCGGGAGTCCTTGACTGCCCGGATCTAGATGGTTCAGATCTAGCGAATCTCAAGGTGGCTGAACATTCGGAATCTAGTGTTCCACATTCTCAGAACTTGGAGACTCCAGAGATGGATCTAAGGCGAAGTAAAAGGGCTAGGAAGGATAAATCCTTCGGTCCTGACTTTGTAGCTTATATGGTTAATGATGAACCAAGGACAATTGCTAAGGCGTTGTCAACTCCAGAAGCACCGCTCTGGAAAGAAGCTATTGAGAGTGAAATAAGCTCTATTCTGCATAACCATACTTGGGAGTTGGTTGATCTTCCTCCGGGAAATAAACCGTTGGGGTGTAAATGGATACTCAAACGGAAATACAAGGCAGGTGGGTCTATAGACAAGTACAAGGCCAGGTTGGTAGTCAAGGGCTATCGACAGATAGAAGGCTTTGACTACTTTGACACATACTCTCCGGTATCCCGGATGACATCCATACGGGTATTCATTGCGATCGCAACTTTGCGTGACCTTGAGATACACCAAATGGATGTTAAGACAGCCTTCCTAAATGGTGATTTGGAAGAAGAAATTTATATGGACCAACCCGAGGGGTACGTGGTTCAAGGGCAAGAGAAGAAAGTCTGTAGACTTATCAAATCTTTGTACGGGCTGAAACAAGCCCCGAAGCAATGGCACGAAAAATTTGATAGTACTTTACTATCGAAGGGGTTCGCCATTAATGAGTGTGATAAATGTGTTTACACGAAAGGTAACTCTGACTCATTTGTTATGATATGCCTGTATGTAGACAACATGTTGATCACAGGAAGCAGTCCTAGGGTAATCCTAGAGACTAAGAACATGTTGAAACAATGATTCAACATGAAAGATATGGGTATCGCAGATGTCATCCTAGGGATTAAAATCTCTAAGACGTCTGACGGACTGGTCTTATCTCAGTCTCACTACATCGAGGATGTTTTGAGAAAGTTCAAGATGTTAGACAGTTCACTGATAGCGTCACCAATGGATACAAATCAAAAGCTTAATAAAAATCTTGGTGCACCTGTATACCAGGAGCGATATGCACAGGTGATCGGTAGTTTGATATATATAACAAACTGCACCCGACCTGATATTGCTTACGCAGTCAATAAGTTGGCTAGGTTCACCCGTAATCCGAGTGATAATCACTGGAAGGCGTTGAATCGGGTATTACAATACCTGAAATACTCGTTAAATTTCGGGTTACATTATTCGAGATATCCAACTGTACTAGAGGGGTACAGCAAACTGGATATCTGATATAGAGAACACCAAGTCCACCAGTGGGTATATATTGACAATTGGTAGTGGGCCTGTATCTTGGAAATCCTCTAAGCAAACTTGCATCGCCCGATCCACGATGGAATCAGAGTTTATCGCTTTAGACAAAGCAGGAGAAGAAGCTGAGTGGCTTCATGACTTCTTAGAGGATGTTCCATGTTGGAACAAACCCGTACCTTCGGTAATGATCCACTGCGACAGTCAGTCGGCTCTAGGAAGGGCACAGAATGCTATGTACAGCGGCAAGTCTCGTCATATTCGACGCAGGCATAAGACCGTTAGGCAACTGATCACCACGGGTATAATATCCATTGATTACATTAAGTCAAAGGATAATATAGCAGACCCATTGACAAAGGGCTTACCCAAAGATCAGATGGCTTGCTCGTTAGGGATTGGGCTTAAAACCCAAAATATAAGGACTAATACAGCGGTAACCCAACCTTACTAACTGGAGATCCCAGTAATTTGGTTCAATGGGAAAACTAAGTTGTAAAGGTTCAGTTGATCGCTTCGGTGGAAACATGAGCACTTCGGATAGTGATTTCTGAACAGAAACACCAAATCCAAAGTCGTTCCCGCGATAGACGTTAAGTGCTATCTGCAGTATGGGTAAAGGTTAAGTTTTCAAAACCTGTAATGATCCTCAGCAGTTGAGGTTAGGTTTTTGGAAAACTTTTAATGGTTCCTAACACTTGTGAAGTGGGGTATAGCAGGATACCTTGTAGGAGACCACCTATTTAAGTACGAGGACGGGCCGCCTCAAATGAACGCACTTAAGAATCCAAGGCGTTGTCCATGGCCAAAACGAACAAAACATTACGAAGAAGAGAGTAAGGGAATTTGTTGTGTTGGTACCATTGACTTGGCTTACAATAAACACTGACGGTTCAAGATATCACGATCACCGCGCAGTAAGTAAGTCCGATGGTATTCAACTATGGAAGGTTCAAAGCTGAAGCTACCTCTCCTTATGCAACATCGGTCCGCTGAAATATTGCTGGAAATGAAAAGACACCCTGTGAGTGCGCCAAAATCTCTTTCAAGAGGGGATTGTTGGAAATTAGCCTTTAGCGGGAGTTGCGACCGACCAACTTTAATGGCTTAAACACTAGTGTTACGTATGTTGGAGAATCCGGTTCTTCACACATACATGATCTACTAAGTACGTAGATAACCGTAGGGCCAAGAATCGTCAAATTTCATTGAGAAATGAAAGAGATATTGGTTCACGAAGTAAGGTGTTTGAAGCATGGAAAAGTGTGGTGTGTGATCAATTCTCCCTCATCGGTAGAGGAAGAAAGAATTGTTGTGTATATAAGACTCAAAATTGGTTTGGGGTTTGGGACCCCAAGGGGTATCCCATGTGTTTAAAGGAGGGAGGACCTAGATGTGCTTCGGTTCGAGGAAAGACCACACGCGCGCCGCCGTCGCCCGCCCATCCGGTCCGGGTTCTCGGGCCACGGGCTGTGGGCTGTGGGCTGTGGGATATGGGCCTTCTGATATTATCTTTTTGGGCCAGAGAACTTTGCCAGAAGTACAGTTTGGTCCCTGAAGTTTTAAGATGTACAGTTTGGTCCCTGAAATTTTCAGAAAGACAGAATTTGGACGGTTAAAGCAGAAACGCCACAGCACTCAATTCATCCATTTATTTTGGCTGAATTACTCCTCCTATAATGGCCAATCCGTTGGTGTTCTTCACCATTTATTTTGGTGACATTACTACCTCCATAATGGCCATTACTTGGCCAGTAATGGCACTTATGGAGGCAGTTTTGTTGCTCCTCTCTCACCTATATAAACACCTCTTACACCATTATCGAGGCACACTTACAATATACACGAAAATACACAAGCAAAATAGTTTCTTTCTACATCTTCCAAGCATCATTTCGTTACTCAATATTCTTCACGGTAGCATTTGAGTTTCCTTTGCTCAAGTGTTCCATTGTTGTTTTATCTTGGGAGACAAATTGTCCAGGACGTATAAAGGATACATACGGGGCAATATTGTCTTAAGGACAGAGTGCCACACTCGACTCAGCAAAAATAGTTTTTCAGTTTTTCTTGTTCATCTTTGTAATTTTCAGTTTTCTAGTTGAATTGTAATTTCAATTCTTACATAAGCAGTTACTTCTAATTTCCGTTCCTGCAATCCTTTGTAAACCCAACAACTTAAGACAATATTTGCTTACGATAACTGCAATAACATGGCTGAAAATATGACCGATGTTGCTGCTACTGCTGCTGCCTCTCGAGGCAACGTTGTTGCCTTCCCCGCCATCGTCAAGCATCGCCAAGGCAAGAACTCCGCCGCTTTCATCAGCTGTTGTTGCTGCCATCGCTCAAGGCGATGAACACTATTGCATTCCCGACTGTTGGAGCTCCACCCTCTTCTTCACACTCCATGATCGCCCTGAAAAGTTCATGGGATCAGAATTTAAGAGATGGCAGCAAAATATGATGTTCTACTTAACAGTTATGGGCATGGCCCGGTTCCTTACGTAAGATCCTCCATAAGCTGGAGATGAAATGGACTCTTCGCCTGCTGAAACGGGTGAAGGGGGCCTTGGTATCCATGTCGTTAACGGCATAAAGATGGTTCGTGATGCGTGGAATCATAGCGATTTCATGTGCAAGAACTATATATTGAACTGCTTGGCAGACCCTCTCTACGGTCTATTATACCGTTGGCACTGCCAAAGAGCTGTGGGATAAACTGCAAAAGAAGTACAACGCACAAGATGCGGGTACTAAGAAGTTCATAATTGGGAAATTTCTAAAATTCCAAATGGTGGACAG
Source organism: Anisodus acutangulus (assembly GCA_029783415.1). NCBI lineage: Eukaryota > Viridiplantae > Streptophyta > Magnoliopsida > Solanales > Solanaceae > Anisodus > Anisodus acutangulus. Next base: position 27,605,630 of record CM056511.1, on the reverse strand, counting down.
CAAGACAGTGATGTCCCAAGTCCAGGAATTCCAAATGATTTTACATCACCTGGATTTGGAAGGACTGAAGCCAAACGAGCAGTTTTTGGTTGCATCGCTGATTGAAAAGTTACCTCCTTCATGGAATGAGTTTATGAGTTACTTGAAACTCAAGACAAAGGAGATGACCTTTGAAGAGCTTGTTATCAAACTGCAAATCCAGGAAGATAATAAGAAGACCTTGCTAAATGGTAGACAACATGCTGAGGCAAAGGCGAATCTGGCTGAGGCTAAAGGGAACTCAAGCAAGAAGCGAAAGTTCCAGAAAGACGGCAAAGCCCCTGCAGCAGAGATGTTCAGAGGTAACTGTCATCACTGTGGGAAACCTGGTCATAGGATCAAGGAACGCCGCAAGCTCAAGACTGAGCAACAACAGAAAGCCAAGTCGAAAGGCAAGGCTCAAGCTAACGTCGTCAAGGACACGCTCCTGGATGACATGATTGAGGATCTCTCGGCCGTGGTGCTAGAAGCCAACTTGGTTGAGAATCTGATGCAGTGATGGGTGGACACAGGTGCAACAAGACACATCTGTTCCAACAAAGATGCCTTCTCCACGTACACTCCGGTCACTGACAAGAAGCTGTTCATGGGCAACAACGCTTCCTCGGACGTGCTAGGGGTTGGAAAGGTGGTCCTGAAGATGACTTCAGGCAAGGAACTCACTCTGAAGGAAGTGATGCACGTCCCAGAAATTAGAAGAAATTTAGTTTCTGGACCTTTATTGGTTAATGCTGGTTTTAGGCTAGTGTTTGAATCCAATAAGTTTTGTACTCACTAAAAATGGCACATCTGTAGGGAGAGGCTTCGTCTGTGAAGGCCTCTTCAAAGTGAATGTCATGTCTGTATTGCGTCAAGGAAATAAAGTTGAACCTTCTTCTTATTTGCTTGAGTCTTCTAATTTATGGCATCATAGATTAGGACACGTTAACTATAAGTCTATTCAAAGGCTGGTAAAGATGGAGTTGTTGCCGTCTATATAGAGTAATGTACTTTAACCCTGTCCTAAGCTTAAACTCATTATAGGATAAGATATGGCTTGTGTTTGGTGCATTATGATGTAAATTAAGGTGGTAGTTTAGCCAAGAATATGATTCATTCCTCGATTGGATATTCGAGAGAGCACTCGACTTCTCAGTGATATTAGGTCGACCAAGTCATTGACCAATGCAAGAGACATATTTAGAATATGATCTAGTTGTCGACTAATATAGATGAGATAAAGTGATCAACCCATTTGGATAGACACATGGCAAATACTAAGGTTGATCGAGTATGTTGCGAATGAAAGGAATTTATCATCTCACATAAAGGATATGTCTGCTGGATTCATGTAGACGTACTTCATATATTGAGTTCGTCGTACGGCGCAGTCTAAGAGTTTCGTATGGACCTTAATTGGATTAGTGTCGATATATGAAGGCCTATAGGGTCACACTATGTCGATTGTCTCTTCGATATTAAATATTCTATTTGAAATCGAGATATTTAAATTGATAATAACTATCGGATAATTTTTATTAGATGGAAATTATTTAATTAAATCAAAATTGAATTTTGGATTTAATGTGTTGAATATATATATTAAATGAAATCGGGAAAGGAAATTTAACGTAAGGCGCCGCGGCGTCGACCCGGCAGTGAGCCCAGTCGGACTGGCCTACTATACCTCGGGTTTTGGGCCAGGCTTAAGTCTAACCCTAAAATATTTTTCTGACCTAATTTTCAATTATAAATACAGCACTCCCCATTGTTTATTATACATCAATCCTAAAACTAATTCTAGACTTAGAGTTTAGGACGAAACTCTCTCAACCTCTGTCAAGATTTCCTGGCTTTCTTGACAGGGAAATACACCGTAGAAAGGCGCTTGCAATCGAAGGGAGAATCGCATGTTCACCCTAAAGTAAAGACTCCAGATTTTATAACCTGTAAGTTCTTGTTCAAGTTTTCTTTACAGATTTTAATTGTCATATACCCATGTTAGAAGGAATTGTTGGATAAGTAGAACAAAATTTTAAAACTTCCGATGTGCCTACTTATGTGTTTTGAACCCAACAAAATCCTACAGTGGTATCAGAGCCCAGGCTGGTTCAATGGCTATATAACAATTGAATAACATAATAATATGAGTTAAACATACAATTAGATTAAAACAAGGCTTCTTGAAATCCTACATATCTTGACCGAATGTTTAACCTTTTTATATCACCCTAAATTATCACCTACGCTAAATCGAGGAAGTCATTCTGTTCTAACTCAGAGTAAGCCAAGTGCAGATAACCGGTTCATTGCGAACATGGTGCACGACGAAGAACGAGTATGAATGGATGATGGTCGATATGTGCGTTATTGATAATTATGGGTGAGGATAAAGGATTTGTTATTTGATCCCTAAATTGGATTTAGGGCTCAAACGATTTTAGAAAAATCAACACATAAATGTTTTGTTAGGACGTCGGCGTCGCGACCCTATGGTAGGGCGCCGCAACGCTTGCTAAGGTTTCAAGGCGGTGGCGCGGCTCCATGGTGGAGCGCCACGACCCTAATGCTTCATTTTTTTAATTCTGGACTTACTGGACAGTAGGCGCCGTGGCCCTAAATGAATTACAGAAGTCGAAATGCTTCTGCCTTGCGAGCGCCGCGACTCTAAAGCATTGCAGAAGCATTCTGCCTCAGTGGAGCCGCGACCCCCACCTGTAAAAAAAATTCAAAATGTTTAACCCATGATTATTATTATACCGTATATTTGATAAGTATATTGTTTATGTGCTAAATGATTGTCATTTAGATTACTAGAATAGTGTCCGCAAATAATTATCTGGGTAGGCGGCGCCCAGTATTTGTTAAACCACTTAATATCATGCTTGGGTAGGCGGTACCCAATATATGCTTAGTCATTTGCATGATAATTAAAATGCTTTGTTGGACATAGCATACTAGAGTTGATCTTGGTTAAAATCCTAAATTAAAATGTTCCCCAAAAATTTAATACAAGTCTCATTTAAAATGAACGTGTCGTCCGCTATAATTGATTGTAGTGCAAAATCCTTTTCGGCGAGATGAGTATTTATTTCACAGCATTTGCTCTAAGTCTACGAGGACTCAGACTCTTTCATAGATGCATGTTAAATGTAGAAGTGAGTGATAAACCTTCATGAGTATTTACACCACAGTATTTGCTCTATAAGGCAAAACTCACTTAGATACATAATTGCAGTCGCATAACGGGGTTGACTTGCTAGGCTGTCTTGGCGCCACAGTGTCGGATAAGCCGAGGGACGCAGATCGATTGTTTAGAACATTCGGTTAAACAAGAGTTACAAATTATTTGTAATTGGTTTGGAGACCTACCAAGTTGTGCTATTAAAGTTATCAGCCACAGCAAACGCGGAGATAGCATGAACCTGGATCTAGGCCCATTATGACCATATTTTATATGAGTTTGTATTCTTCCATGGGGTCGAAGGGTATGTTTAAATAGTGGGAGTTAATTAAACTAAAGGTTATGTTAATTAGTTAACGAATGTGTTCAATATAAATTATATTAGAGTTTAATTTCAAGTCTATCTATATCTTCAGTTTATACAAAATGTCGAATCTGTCACTGAAAATGTTGGTCAAGACAAACAAGTTGACTGGAGCAAATTACCCTAACTGGTTAAGAAATCTGTGATTGGTGTTAAGACAAGAAAGAATTGAGTATGTGTTAGACACGTGTTCCCCACAGTCCCTGCTGAAAACTCTGCTGAGTATGCCCTGTTTGACAAGGTGGCTTATCAGAAACGTCTAGACGATGCTACCTCTACACAGTGTGTAATGTTATCCTCTATGACTGTGGAGTTACAGAGGCAACATGAAAATATGGGCCCCAACGAAATGCTAGAACACTTGAAGAGTCTCTATGACTCACAGTCTCAAACAATGGAGTATGAACTGTTGAGAGACCTTTTCAAGTGCAAGCTGAACGAAAGGGGTCAAGTGTCAGCGCATGTTCTGAAGATGATTGGGCTGATAGAAAGGATGGCTTCGATTAGAACGAAGCTTCCTATAAATGTCTCTGTCAACTTGATCCTGAATTCACTTCCTGTTCATTTGAGAATTTCATTGTGAACTTCAATATGAATGGGACCAAGTCAAGTCTTCCAGAGCTTCACAACATGTTGAAGACCTTTGAATCATCTACCTTTAAAGGTAAAATCGTGCTCATGGTGGGCTCTTCTAGCAAGTTCAAACCTAAGGGTAAGAACATGCAGAAGAAGAAGGGTAAGACAATTGTTGCACCTACAGTTATGAAACCTAGATGAGGTGTTCAGAAGAAGGCAAATGTAGCTTCGGATGTGTGCCTCAACTGTAAGAAGAAGGGTCACTAGAAGAAGGACTGCACAACTCCAGGAGGAGGCAAAGCATTAGGTGCTCCTGGCTCTACTAGACAAGGTATGTTTGTCATTGAGATAAATATGTCTATAAATAACTCTTATTGTTGGGTATTGGATACCGCATGTGGCTCACACATTTGTAATAATGTGCAACATCTGATTGACAGCAGAAGGTTGGACTTTGGGAGGTAGACCTGCACGTTGGAAATGGAGCACGAGTGGATGTTGAACGCGTGGGAACTTATAGACTAGATTTACATTCAGGCTTTTGTTTAGAACTAAATAATTGTTATTGTATTCCCTCATTAACGAGGAATATCATTTCTATCTCAATGTTAGACATTGATGGGTTTTCCTTATTTATTGTCAATGGTAGTTATGTACTGTCTTTTGATGGTTTTATTTGTGGAAATGCTCCGGTTGTGAATGATTTGTATGTTCTAAATTGTAGTCATGAAATTTTCAATGTGCAAAATAAATGAGCTAAGATGAGTAATCCAAGAAACCCCACCTACTTATGGCACTGTAGACTTGGTCACATCAATGAATCAATGATAGCAAGATTAAAAAAGTTAGACTATCTGGAACCATTTGACTTAGAGTCCTATGGTAACTGTGAATCTTGCTTGAGAGGAAAGATGACTAACAAGCCAGTTTCTGGGAAAGGGGGTGCGAGCCAAAGAGGTACTTGAGTTGGTCCATACTGATGTATGTGAGCCATTTTCAACTCAAGCTAAGGGAGGCTTCCCTTACTTCATCACTTTTACAGACGATTTCACAAGGTTTGGGCATGTGTATCTTATGAAACACAAGTCCGAAGCCTTTGAGAAATTCAAAGAGTACAAGTCAGAAGTAGAGAAGCAACTTGAAACAAGTATCAAGACCCTTCGATCAGATCGAGGAGGTGAATACTTAAGTAAAGAATTTCTAGATTACTTGAAGCTTCATGGAGTCCAATCACAATGGACACCTCCTGGAACGCCACAGATGAATGGTGTTGCTGAAAGGAGAAATCGAACCCTATTAGATATGGTTAGATCCATGATGAGTTTCTCAGCTCTACCAACATACCTTTGGGGCTATGCATTGCAAAGCTCAATTTATATTCTGAACAGGGTTCCTTCAAAGTCACTAGAGAAAACTCCATATGAGATATGGAATTGCAAGAAGCCAGCACTTAAACACATATGACTCTATGGGTGCCCTGCATATGTAAAGAAGATGCTTACTGATAAGTTGGAATCTAAAAGTGAGAAATGTTATTTTGTGAGGTATCCAAAGGAAACTAAGGGATACTATTTCTATCTTCCTGCAGAACATAAGGTCATTGTTTCCAGAAATGCAACTTTCTTTGAAGAAGACTATGTCTACAAGGAACAAAGCTGCAATAAGATAGAACTTGAAGAAATTCAAGAACTACAAGATAACACATAAGTTGAACCCTTGTCAAAAGACCTAGACAAGGGTTCAATGGAAGTATTTGGTGAAGATTGGGTACTTAGAGTAAGCTCTTCAGACAGTGGGAGTGTTGTGAGAGATAGTGCAGAAATGCAAGGCTCTCATACACAACCAATGGAAGATGATACAATGGTTGTACATTATTCCATTAAGGAAATACATGAAAATAACATTCCTGAAAGCTCTCAAGGTGATGGATTGTCCAGCACACAAAGACCTTCTCACAATCAGAAAGCAACAAACACTGAAACACAGAATAATCAACTTTGTAGGACCTCTAGGACTCATCGTCCTCCTGAAAGACTTAATCTCCTTATTCAAACACACAATGAGATAGATATTCTTGATGACGATGAACCTACAACCTACAGCGAAGCTATGTTAGACATTGATTCGCAGAGATGGCAAGATTTCATAAAATCTGAGATGGACTCGATGTACATCAATCAAGTTTGGAACTTGGTTGATTTTCCAACAGGGGTTAGACCCATAGGATGCAAATGGGTCTTCAAGAAGAAGATTGATGCATATGGCAATGTACAGACTTATAAGGCAAGATTGGTGGTTAAAGGTTATAATCAACGGCTTGGGGTCGATTATGATGAAACCTTTTCATTTGTTGCGAAAATTAAGTCCGTTCGGATTTTGTTTGCAATAGCCGCATACTATGATTATGACATTTGGAAAATGGATGTTAAAACTGCTTTACTCAACGGTAACCTAATTGAGGATGTGTATATGATACAACCTGAGGGTTTTACATCCAAGACTAAGCCCAAAGCAGTATGCAAGCTATAGAAGTCCATTTATGAACTTAAGCAAGCCTCAAGGAGTTGGAATATTTACTTAAATAAAGCATCCAAATCGTTTGACTTTGTTAGAAGCAAAGAAGATCCCTATATTTATAGTAAGTGCAATGAATGGAGTATTGTCTTCATTGTTATATATGTAGATGACATATTAATAATGGGAGATAATAAGACTCTCATGCAATCAGTCAAGGAATGGTTATCCAGCACATTCATGATGAAGGACTTGGGTGAAGCCTTCTACATTCTTGGAATTAGGATCTATAGAGATAGACCTAATAGATTGGTGGGGCTGTCACAGTCCATATACATAGACAAAGTGCTAAGACGATTCTCTATGGAAAACTCAAATAAATGAAGTCTTCCTATGGGTCAAGGCATCAAGTTATCAAAGAAGGATAGTTCTTCTACTGTTGCAGAACTTGAACACATTAAAAGAATCTCATATGCTTCAGCTATAGGATCTATCATGTATGTCATGACCTGTACGAGGCCAGATGTGGCCTATACACTTAGTATGACTTGCAAATTCCAGCAGAATCCTGGGAAAGAACACTGGAAAGCAGTCAAGAGTATTCTTAAGTATCTTAAACGAATTAAAGAATATGTCTTAGTCTATGGTGGACAAGAGAAGCTAGTGTGTTCTAGGTACACTGATTCTAGCTTCCAGACAGATCTTGATGACTTCAAATCTCAATCTGGATATGCCTTCATTTTCAATGGCGGAGTAGTGGGTTGGAAAAGTTCCAAGCAAGTTACAACTGCTGATTCGATAACTGAAGCCTTGTACATTGCTGGATCGGAAGCTGGTAAAGAAGCTGTCACGATATTTGAGTTCCTGAAGGAACTAGGGGTTGTTCCAAGTGCCACTTGTCCAGTAATGATTTATTGTGACAACACTGGTGCGATTGTGCAAGCTAAGGAACTAAGAAAAACAAACAGAAATAAACATGTACCGAGGAAATACCACATACCCAAGGAGATGGTGAAAACTGAAGAAATAAGATTAGACTATGTTCTCACAGATGATAATCCAGCTGACCCGTTTACTAAACCATTAAGCTTAGTTAAGCATAATGGTCATTTTGAAAACATGGGTATTAGATACATCGGAGATTGGCTCTAGGCCAAGTGGGAGATTAAAAGTATGTATGTCCTAGAAACAATCATTATTAGGGACAAATGTACTTGAACACATTCGTATTAATAATAAGATTAATATTTATGGCATTTGCAATTATTGAATTATTATTTGATTATTTTTAATTATTCATTAATGTGCATCCCTTGATCTTACGTTGTCATTAATAGAGTGAGATATTGATGATAGAGCGTGACTCTAAAATAGCCTCGACTAATGATCATCGAGAATGGAATATCGATGATATGTTATAAGTCGACATGTGGTCTGCGTCACATTCTTAGAGAATGTAGTATGTCTCACCTACTACTAGTAATGGTTACTAGTGATGGACACATGGATACTTTTGGAAAGTATTGGTATACCTTGCTGATAAACTATTTGTTATACATGTCTAAAATATTATCAGCGTGTGGGATATGAAGGTCATTTGACCTGAGGTCAATACGCACCTTGTTTACAGACTAATGTACTTTGACCCTGTCCTAAGCTTAAACTCCTTATAGGATAAGATACAGCTTGTGTTGGGTGCATTATAGTTGAGCCAAGAATAGGATTCATTCCTCAATTGGATATTCGAGAGAGCACTCAACTTCTCAGTAATATTAGGTCGACCAAGTCATTGGAAATGCAAGAGACATATTTAGAATATGATCTAGTTGTCGACTAATATAGATGAGATTAAGTGATCAACCCATTTGGATAGACACATTGAAAATCCTAAGCTTGATCAAGTGTGCCGCGAATGAAAGGAATTTATCATCTCGCATAAAGGTTATGTTTGCTGGATTCATGTAAACATACTTCATATATTGAATTCGTCGTATGGCGCAGTCTAGGAGTTCTGTATGGACCTTAATTGGATTAGTGTCGATATATGAAGGCATATAGGGTCACACTATGTCGATTGTCTCTTCGATCTAAGGGTGTATTGAGAAAGTATTAAATATTCTATTTGAAATCGAGATATTTAAATTTATAATAACGATGGGATAATTTCTATTAGACGAAAATTATTTAATTAAATCAAAATTAGATTTTGGATTTAATGTGCTGAATATATATATTAAATAAAAACGGGAAATGGAATTTTACGTAAGGCGCCGCGGCACCGACCCGGCAGTGAGCCCAGTCGGAATGGCCCACTACACCTCGGGTTTTGGGCCAGGCTTAAGCCTAACCCTAAAATATTTTTCTGACCTAATTTTCAACTATAAATACAGCACTCCCCATTGTTTATTATACATCAATCCTAAAACTAATTTTAGACTTAGAGTCTAGGACGAAACTCTCTCAGACCTCTGCCAGGATTTCCTGGGTTTCTTGACAGAGGAATACACCGTAGCAAGGCGCTTGCAATCGAAGGGAGAATCGTGTGTTCACCCTAAAGTAAAGACTCCAGATTTTATAACATGTAAGTTCTTGTTCAAGTTTTCTTTACAGGTTTTGATTGTCATATAAACATGCTAGAAGGAATTGTTGGGTAAGTAGAACAAAATGTTAAAACTTCTGTTGTGCCTACTTATGTGTTTTGAACCCAACAAAACCCTACACCAGCAACCTACTAGTGTGAACTGTCACCCTCTTTAACTGAACCTGCGGGCATGAAACACAGTGTCCCCCGACAAAAGGGACGTCAGTACGACTGATGTACTGAGTATGTCAGGCATGAATAAAGCATAACAGGGATGTACCAATAACTGAAACCGAAACTGCCGACCAGCATTAAATGCCTCTAAAGGCCCAAATACTTATGCCTAAATGTTATGCACAATGCAGTATACATATACATCAGCCTCATCGGGTATCTTCCTTACCATAACAGCCTTTGTGGGCATCATACCATATAATGGTTAATGAATGTATGCATGATGCAAATGCGGTATACTAATGGCCACGCACGCATCTTACTTCCCATAACCGCCTCTGTGGGCATCAGGTTATATCATCCACACAGGCATGCCACACAAGCGTCAATATTGGCCTCTTCGGGCTCTTTTGTGATAGTCTGTACCAGCTGCAGGTGGTGTACGTATATAACGTCTTTCCCTTTCCTCATATCCCCTATATATACAATATTTACCATATAGTAGTGTGCATAGCACATGTGGGTCCAGGGTAATATATGAATGCAATGCAAATGAATATGCATGAATAACAATAAAATACCATGAGTGACATAATATCCTAGCACCTTTGGCTAACACTGTGAATATCAACATCTTTTCTGTATGCCTCAATAAGGACTTAGGAACATATTTAGACATATTTTTTAGCATAGGAATCAATAACACGAATATTCTTACATACTAGGAGTAGAATAAATTATGGAGAAATGTCACGGTTATATGCCAAAAGAAAGAAATAATTTGCCTTAACATACCTTGTTATTAAAAAGAGAATAGGAATCATTTGCTGCTTAAAAGCAATTTGCCCCAATGCTTTGGTATGAACGTAGGTGTTCAAAATGGAACACTCCAAAATGGGAGTATACTGCTTTGTTTCTCCCAAAGTGAAAGAAAAGTTTAACTTGATTTTGCATCTGCTTCTTAGTCCTATTTCTTACTCTCAAATGAAATGCTAAATGCTATCCTAATCATACTGACCTAGTACGTGTAATTGAATAGGAATAGCTATCACACACACGACATCACCTTAATCATTACCTACCATTAATGAATCATAATCATGATGTCCTCCACTAACAATTAATTGCTAATGCACACACACATTCACGCCTTAGTCACTTTAGGTGCTTTTCTCGTGAGCCACATGTAATCTCCCACTAAACATTGTCCTACCTTAAGATTAATCAATCCTACAGTTTAATCAATCAGACACATAATTAATTTCGTGATTCCAATTCACTTAAGTCTTAATAACTTATAAGACTTTCATATCATCAATGTCATAATTTTGTAATATGACACTAGTCCATAACCTCTTTAGGGATATACAATCATTGTTTATTTTCCGCTCCCTGTCGTCACACTTGTTACGTCCAAAATTATTTCGGGGTTTAATCCTTTTATATACTAATCTCTTTATTAGCATACGTAAATATTGTTGACACCCAATTTTGTCCCGTCTTTTCCAATTTATTTGCAGTTTTAAATATTTTTAGCACCTCAAAACAATTTTAAATCTATATACATACATGCGTATATATATATGTGTATATATCTCATTATTATTATTATTCACATTTTTTATATCATTTGCATTTTATAATAATCAGTTTTATCCATAATATTCTGTGTTATTTTATTTTTTCGCAAAATGGCATCGCATTTCTTCTTCTTTTTTATTATTTTTTTTAAGCATTAAGCATTTCACAAATATTATATTTTTATTATTTATCACGTCGTTATGTTATTTTAAATAATTCACATCTTTTACAAAACAAAAATAATATTTTAATATTAAACCCCTTTTATATTTTTAAACCCATAACCCATTTTTTTTATTTTCCTAACCCAAAAAGAATTTCTAACCCATTTCATTTTTCCAACCCAATACAAATTCTACCCAAACAAAATTCACCAAGCCCAAACCCATTCCCCTTATTCCCTTCCCTTTATTTCCCCAATTCCCAAGCCCAACCTGACCACCAACTCCCAATAAATTTCCCCAATACCCAACCAAAGCCCATACCTTTTCCCTAACCAAAAATAACCCACAAATAAAATACCCACCAGCCCATTCTCCCCAATTCATGAGCCCAATCCCACACCCGAACCGCCCACTGCGACCCAAAACCCGACCCGGTCGACCTCCCTTTTAATTCCCCAAACCAAAACCCAAAACAAAAAAAAAACCCTAAACCTAAAAAACCTTCAACCACCGCACACCCCATACCCCCCATCCGACCGGGCACCCCGCCCACTGCCACCACTCCACTGTCACCAACCCTGACACCACCACACCCCTCCCGTCACTTCGCCCACGCCCATACCCCTAAAATCCGCTTCCAAAATTCAGAAATCTTTACCTTTAATTCGAATTTCAAACTCGTTCTTGGGGGGAAAATCCACCTATAAATACCCCATGTGTTCTTCATTTCGGGGAGGAGATTTTTCGGGATTGAAACAGATTTTTTGAAGGATTTTTCGGAAGATTATTCCATATATACATAAAATATTTGATGTGTTCTTGATTTTAAAACATTCGCTTTCTTTGTTGTTCAAGATACAAGTCCGAAATAGGCCCAAGATTCGAAAGAAAGGAGTTGAGTTTCGTTCTTGAACTTGGGTTTTAAATGCCTCTATTCGGTTTCTGAAAAACCGAGTCCGAAAATCTGTTTTGCATTTCTTGTTGTTCTTCACTGTTTTCGGGCCGGGTCGACCCGGTTTGGGTATTATTTTCAGAATTCTTGTATTTTCATATTTATGTATGTTGGTTATCTGAATTTGGTGTTAAAATCTGATTCGTGTTTGGACCACTGATTCGGGTCGGGTCGACCCGGTTTGGGTAATATTTTCAGAATTCTTGCATTTCATTTTCTTGTTATTGGTTATCTGAATTTGGTGTTAAAATCTGATTCGGGTTTGGACCACTGATTCGGGTCGGATCACTGACCCGGGTCGACCCGGTTTGGGTAATATTTTCAGAATTCTTGCATTTCATTTTCTTGTTATTGGTTATCTGAATTTGGTGTTAAAATCTGATTCGGGTTTGGACCATCGATTGGTCGGGTCAACGACCAATTCGCCTGATCGACCACTGTTTGGGTAACATTTTCAGAATTCTTGCATTTCATATTTTTTGTATGTTGGTTATCTGTAATTGATGGAATTATTTGATGTCGGGTTGAATCTCCGATTCGGGTCGGGTTACTGACCCGGGTCGGGTCGACCCGGTTTGAATTTTCAATTTTCTTGCATTGTTGCTGTTGTTATTATTGGTTATCTGAAATTGATAAAATCAGTTGATTCCGGGTTGAACACATGATTCGGTCAGATTCTTGACCGGTCGAATCGACGGTCAGGTCGACCGGTTTGAATTCCCAAATTTCTTGCATTTCATGTCTTGTATATTGGTTATCTGAAAAAATGAAAAAAAATCTGATTCGGGTTGGCATCGATTCGGTCCGATCATCGACCGGATCAGGTCGACCGATTTTGGCGTATTTCAGTTATGGCATTTTTTCATAATCATTCTTTGGTTATCTAAAAAATCTGAATTTCTGATTTCATTCCGGGTCTGTTTTTCCAGAATTAACTCACTGTTCACTTTTTCGGGTCTGTTTTTTCAGAATTAACTCACTATTTCATCTGCATTTATTTATTTCTTTCGTTTCTCTGTTTTTCTGTTCGCTGGGTTAAACATCCGGGTAACGGATATCTTACTGTTCTTAATGCTTTACTGTTTTATTAATATCGCATTTAGGCCGATGAATTTGAATTTCGAGACTGCGCTTTTCTTTCTTTTTCGTTTCTCTGTTTCAAAGATCGTTTTAAGTATCCAGGCAACGGATATTTTATCGCTTTTTATCGTTTTAAACTAAACACCGCGTCATTTTCGAAACTGTTTTTACGCCTCTGTTTTCCTCCTTTCTTTGCCCTCTTGTTTCCTGTTTCATTTTAATTTTACTGATTTGAACACGATACTACACTGGCCGATGAAAAATATCCGTCGATTTTGAGGCCTCCACAGTTGTAAAGACGGAAAAAATATAACTTCTGGGCAATGATGAGGCTTAAACCTTTTTCCAAGATCAACATGTTTAGTAGGCGAGGTGACTAAAATAACCAACAAGTTATATATTCGCAGCCACGACGTGATTATAGTGATCTTTTCTATTTCACCCGAGAGACCAACACGTTTAGTAGGCGAGGCAATCAAAATAAAACACATTAGTCATATGTTTGCAGCCACGACGTGATTGGAATGCTCTTTTCAAAATTTAAGTATGAGCCCTCCGTGATCAAAACATTCACTGTTTTGAATACGGATATGAAGTTATTTGTATTTAACTGTTTCTAACCGTTTGTTCTTGACAGCTTGCAGGGATTAAAGTAAATAAAGGCAGATTATTCCTCGGAGTTTTTTTTTTTTTTTTAATTCAGCTTTTGTCCCGCTTTGTATTGTAATATTATTTATCGCGCTTATGTAACTATTGAAATGCTTAGAATAGGCAAACTTAGGATTAATTCATAGGGTAGTTTAAGATTTGAAACCCGTCGCTAGCTTATTTATTTGTAGGCTCGGTTAAATTCAAACTTAGAAATTTTCCGCTAGTTTATTTATTTTAGGCTCGTCATGCATATTTAAAATTTTCAAAACAAACTTTGATCATTTTCTATTCATTTTATTAATTGTACAACTAAAAATGATTTTCAAAATTACTCCTTTGGCATTACAAATGAATTGTTTTTCTCCTTATTATTGTCACAAATGCATACATGTACAAAAATGCATCTCTTTCATTAATTATTTGCAAACATCTTTTAACTTCATGCTTCAAACATGCATTTTTTCTAGTAATAATTAACCTGAGTTTGACCGGATAACCGCAAGTTAGCGGATCTTAAAGGATGCCTAACCCCTTCCCTTTAGGATAATAAAGAACTCTTACCTAGAATCTCACTAGTTTCGCAGACCTTAAAAACGGAGTTTACATTGCAGCATTTAGTTTAATATTTAGGTGTCCTAATTCACCGTAAAAGATAATTAGGTGGCGACTCCTCAATCATTTACCCAGGAATCACCGAACACGTCCGCGCTCCGTTTTGACCCAAGCAAGGTCAAAAAACGGGCGCGACAAATATAACATGAATTTTTCCAACTCTCGAGTCTATTTACAAACGCCTAGCGATTTTGCATACGCCTAGCGATTCAAACCGTGACCCTAAAGTACGGGATGTAACACAGCTATACCTCTTACAAGTGATAAAATCATTCTTCGCAAATGCACTAGTGAGAATGGCCTGCAAAATGTGGCTCCTGTTTATACATGCTTTTTAGGATCTTTTTTTAAAAAGGGAAGACAAGAACACAAGGAAAAGAAAACGAATAGTCAGAGAGAACTAGCACCATAGCCCATGACATAGGGTAACAGCTTACAAGCAATTACGCAGGATAAATGTTGCTCAACACCCAAGAAAATCAATACCTATGTACAAGAACCCATGTTCCCTTGCTGATGAGTTGATTAATATCATGAAGATAACTCGTCAATACCTATACTATAGTTGTAGAGGACGTTACAGTTTCAATCTAGTCAGATCTGCTATTCAAGCATGCAACGGAATTAAATTCATCACACAAATTTTGAATCAAATCAGTAAAAGCAATGAGATGAAGAAAAGTAATCTTTTGGCATTGTTAGAAGCCTGGACTAGTATAACTTCAGGTTTCGTACTTTTGAAATAAATAATTAAAGAGCCGAGTTTAGATCTCCAAACTTGACGTCTCCTTTTGGCTTGAACTTTGGCATTAAATTGAACAAGCAATTAAATCAGGAAAGTGAACAACTAAAATTATATTGGAAGGCCCCTGCTCCCACCTTCCTCTCCTTTCCTCAGAAAGGAAAAGTAAAACTAAAAATGCCACACACAAGTGCGTCGAATACATTTATGTAACAATAGGACTTCCACGTGTTCCTATTCCTCTTGCTAAAATCTATTCAAAGGATGTACAAGAACAACCTTGTAACTGTGTTCTAGACTACCATTAAGTGCAAAAAGAATAAATATTTTATGAACACTACTCCTCAAGAAAACTACGGATACCAAAGAACTCACTTATCATTTCCTTAGAGATGTTAAGAAAGAGAGAATATACCAGTTATTAGCATATAATAGCAGGAACCTAGACTACAGATAACAGGCTTACGTTCAAGTCACAAATAATGGGACAAACTGTTAAAAATTTACTAATGTGGAATTAAGTTTATCCCATTATTTATGACTCGAACGATTGGGGCCCCGCACGTTGGAAATGTCGTTTCCACACACATGCAATCTTAGTGTCAAGTATCGTAAATTTCGTTAATGAAAGAGATATTAGTACGTAAGTGAAATGTTTGAGACATAGAATGATGGAAAGTTATTGGCTAAATAACAAGTGTTCCACGTTGGTAAACGAAGGAAGGATTGTGCGAGGTGTAAGATGGAACGGGTCGGAAAAGGCCGCGAAGCCGAGAAGGGCCGCGGCGCCTCCCGAACTGGGCCACAGCGCCGCAGTGCCGCGGCGCTAATTGTCTGTTTGTCCACTGGAGCCGCGGCGTCGCGGCTCTAATGTTGCAGAGCCACGGCGCTTCCCAGGCAGTGAGTGCTCGACGGAAGTCCAAAAGTTTGGCTGATTATGGAAAAGTTTTGGAGCATTAATATGGCTGTTTTTCCTCCATAACTCAGTCATTATTTGGCTGCATTAGTTGGGGGTTAAATGTCCTCCATTACATGGCATTTAAATGGCCATTACATGAGGCATTTGAAAGGTCATCTTGCACACCTATAAATTGAGGCCTTTGGCTCAATTCTAAAGATGAACATATAGGAACAAGCACACATATACATACAAGTATACAACACCACAAAGAGATCAGATTTTCCTGATAGCAATCATTCTCTTAGCAATCTTCATTAATCGTGTTCTTCACTGAGATCATTTGTGTAGGCTTTGCACACTTGATAGTTTGTTGTTTCATCTTGTGAGACTATTGTCCACACTTCCATAAAGCCTATATACGGGGGCAATCTTGTCTTAAAGACAGAGAGTCATCTCTCGGCCTAGCCGGTGGTGTTGTTATTATCTAATTGTTTGCTAAGTGTTTCATGTGTGAACTTGAATCTCAAATGACTCTAACCTTTCGAATTCTCAGCGGATCTACAAGCCACAAGTGTAGCAGTTCATGTTCTTGTATTTACGAATACAAGATCCATATTTGAAGTTCCAATTCAAGATCAAGAGATTGACAACTTGTTGTTGTAATCTTTGTAATTTATCCTTTCGATCATTGTAATAGTTATTTACTATTCTCGTACGTGCTTTAAATATCCAAAAATTTTAAGACAAGATTGTATTAGTGCTCGAAAGATGTGTGCCAGCAGATATGGTCCCAAATCTGGCTGTGGTTTTCTTCTTGAAAATAGTTATGTTGACAGTTTTGTTAACAGTTCAAACATTGTCTCTGTCAACAACCGTGCTTTCAAATCTGGTCCTAATTTTGGTTCTCTCTTTGACGACAGTTACAAATCTATTTCCGTCAAATGAGGGATCTCTGGATCTGATGTTGAGCTTCAATAAACTGCTGATAGTCATGCTAGTACGGCTAAAGATCAAGGACGAGTTGGTGTCACCGCTCCTGAGGGTGGTGGAAGCAAGTGCCCACGGGAGGTTGAGGATGTCAGCTGGGACAAGAGGAGAAGGCTGAAAATGATGTTCTATCATGTAGCAAAAGGCCTATATCTTTCCCAGACAATGGATCGTAATTATGTTAAGGAGGATGTGGACACTCAATCTAACTGAAGTGGGCCAGAATCCAAAAGGTCTAAGTTAATTATCATTCCTTATCTATAATGTGTTTAGTTAATATCTGAATAAAAGTGTGTAAAGCAAGGCTGGGAATATGAAAGTGTTTTCATTAAAAATGTATATTCCCTACACTCTAAAATCAGATATTATCTCCTTCCTTCCCGGTTAAAGATTAGACTATTGTAAACAAAACTTAAAAGAATCGTTCTTTTGGGTGTAATTATTAAAAGTGTGTAAAGTATGTTCGCACATACGAATGAGAGAGATCCACTGACTGTGCGATAAATGTTACCACTCTTAAGTAAGCGCTAGGGATTTCCCTAGGCACCAATCACAAGGGAAGAAGACTAAAAGCTAAAGACGTTGAACCTATCACACTATTTGACAGAAGATTCTTCATTTGATAGGATGATATTGGACACTCAGTCGTACAAAGCCTACATGCGACTGGAATGGGCCAGAATTCAGTTGATAGGATGATATTGGACACTCAGTCGCACAAAGCCTACGGGCGACTGGAGTGGGCCAGTATTTCCAGGTCTTAAATTATCTGAAGACCAAAAGAAAGGCATAAAATTAATGGACACCTAGTGAGGTGGGCCAGAGTTGCCAGGTATTAAATGATCTGAAGGCCAAACAAAGGAATAGAGAAAGAAGCACCTCCCTCTAGAACTTAATCACACCTACTTGGGTGAATTGAAGTTTGTACAAGATAGAGGGGGAGACAAGTTCCGTCAAAGGAATAACGAAAGAAACATCGCTCCTCTAAAACTTAGTCACACCTACATGGGTGATTTGAAGTTTATACAAAATAGAGGAGGAGACAAGTACTTTGTGACCTTCATTGATGATGGTACAACGTATTGCATCCTTTGTTTGTTGAAAAGCAAAGATTAAGCTGTTGAAGCGGATAAGCGCTACAAAGCAGAAGTTGAAAATCAACTAAGCCTACGAATTGAGGAATTCGTAGTGATAGAGGGGGAGAATGTGAAGCATCGTTCATCAAACGTCTGTTCATTACTCACCTCAGTCTAACGGTGTTTACCAAGCATAAAGTCGTACGCCCAAAATATGTGGGGCAAGGCGATCCTTACCGCTAATGTAATTCGCAACAGAACTATGCATAAGGATAAGGATAACCCTTCATGTGAAACATGGAAAGGATCCCACCTACAAATAATGTGATGTGTGGTGGCTTGGTAGAAGTTGGAATACTGAAACAGGTCAAGTTAGACCTAATACTGTAGATTTCATATCTACTGGATCTGCAAATAACAGTAGTGTTTATCGCCTCTTGGTGTCAAAGAATGCTGAATTCTTTGAGGATAACTTTCCTTGAGAAGGAAAAATAAGTAATTGCTCGAGGTTAAAAAAAATCCGCGAGTGCCTGATTGTCCGGAACCAGACTTTCAAGAGCTACAAGACTCGGAAGTTGCTGACTATCTGAAACTTAATGTTCCCAATCTACAGAACTCAGGGATTCTAGATGTTGAACCGAGACGGAGCAATATGATGTGTGACTTCATCATCAATCTCTCCATTACATTGGATAATAGACCCAAGAAACTTGAAACTTCCTTTCTTTGGAATGACATGTGTGTCAAGCCTTACTTCCACGTCTGTCTCCCGCGTTACACCTCTGAATTTACACTCCAAGTATTTTGTCTTGGTCCTGCTCAACCTGAACCCTTTAGACTCCAGGGTTTGTCTCCAAACCTTCAGCTTAGCGTTAACTCTCACTCTGATCTCGTCAATCAGCACTATTTCATCCACAAATAAGTATTTGATAAGATTATTGTTAAATTATTGTAGCGTTTGAATTTTGAAACTAAAATTAAACTTCGTATGTCATTAGATTCAAATATTATTATAGTCCCACTTTTTCAAATTAAATAGCATAGGGCTCTTGAAATGTCAGCATATCCTTTTGCCTTGAAATGTCTCATTCCAAATAATAGGATGGTTTTGGATCGTAGCTTGTAGGCTGGACACTTTTTTGGTGTCCATTTATGGGACCTCCGCAAACTATAAAAATCCCACTGTAGGATCGGACCTACTATTCTTTTTTCTTTATTTGCTCACACCTTTCCAAAACTTGGTCTTTTTTAAGACGTTTGTGGAAATTATCACTAGCCTTAGATTTAGGCAGTTTATGCTGATGATGAAAATTTGATTAAATAATTCAAACAACATATACAAATAAAATTATAATACACACTTTTAAAAAAAAATCAAAGGCTCTATGAGCCTTTAATTTTATTAATAGATAAATTGCAAAGTCAAATTTAAAGCTTACAAACTTACAACAACTTTTCTCTAATATCATAAACTTAAATTAGAAAAAGAAAATTCATTTTAACAAGTTTACAACTTTAAATCTACATATTTTAGACCATTTTTTTCCAATTTATTCATATTAAAATTAGGATGAATTGAATCAAAATTTTCAAAATCGCCATCTCCATACATTCGAGATGTTTGTGCCGATGGATCTCAAGTGGCATTATATCTTCAAGGTGTTAGTCTTCTCTTTGACCATGTTCTCTTCCTTGATTTCTTCGCTACGACCTAATCCCATCTCTGAAGCAGACCAAAACATTCATTGCATTGCTACCCAGTGTGTAACCGGTTCATTGCGAACATGGTGCACTGAAGCGAAGAACGAGAAGGGATTGGATGATGGTCGATGAACGTGTTGTTTGATAGTGAAGGGTAACGAATATGAATCTGCAAATCTGACCCTAAACCAGTGTTAGGGTTTCGGAAATGCAGATTTTGTGCTTCTGAGATGGAGGCACCACAACTCCACGATGGAGCGCCGCGGCACCGAGGCTCCAATTAAAAAAAAATTCGGAACTGTGAACAGTATCCGAACACTGTTCAGGTGATATATATATTTTTCCGAAATAGTGAATAGTACCGAACACTGTTTCGGCGTGAACACTGGCGGCAGTCACTGTCGTCACTGTTCCGGTGGGGCAGTGGCGGTTTCCGAAAATGCAATTTAGCCCTTGTGGAAAATTTGAAAATTTTAGAAGTTTCGTGAATTGCAATTTGGTCCTTGGAAAAGTTTTTAAAATCATCAGATTTGGTCCTTAGGACAAATCTGTAAATTTCAGAAAAGCAGATTTGGTCCCTTGGGTCAAATCTGTAATTAATTTAAAATTCTGGAAATTACATACAGGTCCCTGAAATCTGAAAATATTTTTTGAAAATTAAAATTGGATTTTCTGAATTTAAAGGGGTTCAAAATTGAAAATTTAGACAAGTTAACCCATGATTATTAGAATTTAAAGGGACTAAATTCTTAGAGTTTAGACAAGTTAACCCATGATTATTATTGTCATCTATTATTGAATAATATACGAACTATATGTTAAGTGTTTAAATGCTTTCATTTAATAATTACCATAGTATCCGCTATAACTGTCTGGGCAGGCGGCGCCTAGTATTAAATTAAACCATCTTATATCATGCATATTGGGTTGACGGTTTTCAACTATATGTGTCATTAGTTTTGCATAATATTAAGATGTCATATTGGATATGGCGTAAAAGAGTTGATCTTGGTTAAAACCCCGAATTAAAATGTTTCCCAAAATTTTAAATACAAGTCTAAATTAAAATGTGTCGTCCATTATAATTGTTAGAGTGCAAAATCATTTTCGGCGATATGAGTATTTATGCCAAAGCATTTGCTCTAAGTCTACGAGGACCCAGACTCTTTCATAGATGTGTTTTAAATGTAAAGGTAAACGATAAACTTTTGTGGGTATTTACACCAAAGTGGTTGCTCACAAAGGCCAAATTTACTTAAATACATAAACGCAGTCGTGTAATGGGGTTGACTTGCTTAGACAAATCTTGGCGCCAAAGTGTCGGACTAATCTTAGGACGCAAGATTAAATATAATATTTGATCAATCAAGAGTTGCAAGTAAGTTTTGCAATTGGTTTAGAACCTACCAAGATGTGTAATTGAAGTTATCAGCCAAAGCAAACGCGGAGATAACATAGGCTTGGATCTTGGCCCATTATGACCTCAATTAATATAGGTCTGTATTCTACTATGGGATCGTAGAAGTATGTTAAAATAGTGAAAGCTAATTAAACAAAAGATCATGTTGATTAGCCTAAACGGATGTGTTTAATAAGAATAAATTTTGTGTTTGATTTCCATTCTATCTAATTCTTCAGATTATCAAAGATGTCGAGCTTATCATTGAAAATGTTGATTGAAATGAACAAACTTACTGGACCTAACTATCTTGACTGGCTAAGAAATTTGCAAATAGTGCTGAGATGCGAGAAAATAGAATACGTGTTGGACACGGTGTTCCCAACAGTCTCTGCGACAGACTCTGCTAAATATGCCTCTTTTGATAAGGATGTTTACCAAAAATATATAGATGATGCCACTTCAGTACAGTGCGTGATGTTGTCTTCCATGTCTACGGAACTTCAGAGACAACATGAGAATGTGGGTCCCAATGAGATGCTCGAACACTTGAAGAGTCTCTATGACTCACAATCCCAGACTATGGAATATGAGTTACTGATAGAACTTTTTAAGTGTAAGCTCAATGAAGGGAGCCAGGTCTCGCAGCATGTGTTGAAGATGATAGGGCTGATAGAAAGACTTGCTTCAATTAGAACGAAGCTGCAAAAGAATGTCACTACCACCCTCATCCTGAACTCTCTCCCTCGTTTCTTTGAAAACTTCATAGTGAATTGCAATATGAATGGAACGAAGGCGAGTCTGTCGGAGCTGCACAATATGCTCAAGACCTTTGAGTCTTTCACTTTCAAAGGCAAAGTTGTGCTCACGGTGAGCTCTACTAGCCGACCCAAGCCGAAAGGTAAGGAATGGCAGAAGAAAAAGGGCAAAGCAGTCGCTGTGCCCTCAGCTATGAAGCCTAAGATAGGTGTGAAGAAGAAGAAGGTGAATCCGGCTAAGGATGTATGCCTCAACTGCAACAAGAAGGGGCATTGGAAGAAGGATTGCACTGCACCAGGAAGAGGAAAAGCACCAGGTGCTTCTACCTCTGATGGACAAGGTATGTACGTCATTGAAATAAATATGTCTATAAATAACTCTCATCCCTGGGTATTGGATACCACTTGTGGCTCACACATTTGTACCAATGTGCAGGGGCTAACTGATAGCAGGAAGGTTGGACCAAGAGAGGTGGATCTACGCGTTGGAATTGGAGCACGAGTGGATACTGAGCGCGTAGGAACTTATAGATTGAATTTGCCTTCTGGCTATTGTCTAGTGTTAAATGATTGTTACTATGTACCCTCGTTAACGTGGAATATCATTTCTATCCCTATTTTGGACGTGGAGGGTTTTTCCTCATATATTTATAATGGCAGTCAAGTACTGTCTTTTGATAATGTTATATATGGAACTGCTCCTCTTGTGGATGTATTATATACACTTTACTGTAGTCGAGAAATATTCAATGTACAAAATAAAGGAGCTAAGATAAGTAATAGAAACTCTACCTACCTATGGCATTGCAGACTTGGTCATATCAACGAATCAAGGATAGCAAGGTTGAAGAAGTTAGACTACCTCAAACCATTTGACTTGGAGTCTTATGGTAACTGTGAATCTTGCTTGAGAGGAAAGATGACCAATAAGCCACTTTCTAGGAAAGGTGTGCGAGCCAAAGAGGTGCTTGAGTTGGTCTATACTGATGTATGTGGGCCATTTTTTACTCAAGCTAAAGGAGGTTTCCCATACTTCATCACTTTTACTGACGACTTCACAAGGTATGGATATGTGTATCTTATGAGACATAAATCTGAGGCTTTTGAGAAGTTCAAAGAGTACAAGTCGGAAGTAGAGAAGCAACTTGCAACAAGTATCAAGAGCCTTCGATCGGATTGAGGAGGTGAATACTTGAGCAAGGATTTTCTAGATTACTTAAAGATACATGGAGTACAATCAGAGTGGACACCTCCTGGAACACCACAGATGAATGGTGTTGCCGAAAGGAGAAACCGAACCTTATTAGATATGGTTCGATCCATGATGAGCTTCTCAGCTCTATCGACATACCTTTGGGGACATGCTATACAAACCTCCATATATGTTCTGAACAGGGTTCCTTCCAAGTCAGTAGAAAAGACACCTTATGAGATATGGTGTGGCAAGAAGCCAGCTCTTAAACATATGAGATCCTGGGGGTGCCCTGCATATGTTAAGAAGATGCTCACTGACAAGTTGGAATCCAAAAGTGAGAAATATTACTTCGTGGGGTATCCAAAGGAAACTAAGGGATACTACTTCTATCTTCCTGGAGAACGTAAGGTCATTGTTTCCAAGAACGCAACTTTCTTGAAGAAGAATATGTCTACAAGAAACATAGTTGCACAGAGATAGAATTTGAAGAAATTCAAGAACCGCAAGATAACATAGATATTGAATCCTTGCCGAATGACCAAGGCAAGAATTCAGTGGGAGTATTTGGTGAAGAATGGGTACTTCAAGTACGCCCTTCGGCCAGTGGGAGTGTTACGAGGAACAATGCAGAAATGCAAGATCCTCCTACACAACCTTTGGGAGTAGATGCAATGGTTGCACCTTCTCGCATTCAGAAAATACATGAAAATGATATTCTTGAAAGCTCTCAAGTTAGTGGATTATCCAACACACAAAAACCCTCTTACAGTCAGAACATACCAAGCACTGAATTGCAAAACAATCAACTCCGTAGGTCCACTAGGACTCATCGTCCTCCTGAAAAACAAAATCTACTTGTGGAAACACACAGTGAGATAGATATTCCCGATAACGATGAGACTACAACCTATAGTGAAGCAATGTTGGACATTGATTCGAAGAGATGGCAAGAAGTCATGAAATTCGAGATGGAATCTATGTACATCAATCAAGTGTGTTATTTGGTTGATTTGTCAGCTGGGGTTAAACCCATAGAATGCAAATGGGTCTTCAAGAAGAAGATTGATGCATTTGGAAATGTACAAACTTATAAAGCAAGGTTGGTGGCTAAAGGTTATAATCAACGGCCTGGATCGATTATGATGAAACATTTTCACATGTTGCTAAGATTAAGTCCATTCGCACTTTGCTTGCAATAGCTGCATATTATGACTATGACATTTGGCAGATGGACGTCAAAACCATTTTCCTCAATGGTAATCTAGTTGAGGCGGTGTGTATGAAACAAACTGAGGGTTTTTCGTGTGAGTCCAAACCAAATGTTGTATGCAAGCTACAAAAGTCCATTTATGGGCATAAACAAGCCTTGAGGAGTTGGAACATTTGCTTTGACAAGGCTATCAAGTCATTTGATTTCGTTAGAAGCAAAGAAGATCCCTGTGTTTATAGTAAACTCAAAGATGGGAGTATTGCCTTCATTATTATATATGTAGATGACATATTGATAATGGGAGGTCACGGAGTGGTTGTCCAGTACCTTCATGATGAAGGATTTAGGTGAAGCCTGCTACATTCTGGGAATTAGGATCTATAGAGATAGACCTAATAGATTGTTGGGACTATCACAGTCGGTCTACATAGACAAAGTGCTTAAACGTTTTTCTATGAAAAATTCCAAGAAAGGTGGTTTACCTATGGGACAAGACATCAAGTTATCTAAGAAGGACAGTCTTTCTAATACTATAGAACTTGAACGCATGAAGAGGATCCCATATGCTTCAGCTATAGGATCGATCATGTATGCCATGACCTGTACTAGGCCAGATGTGGCCTTTGCACTTAGTATGACTTGCAAATTCCAGCAGAATCCTGGGGAAGAACACTGAAAAGCAGTCAAGAGTATTCTTAAGTATCTTAGATGAACTAAAGATTACTTCTTAGTCTACGGTGGGAAAGAAAAGCTATATGCTACTAGGTACACTGATGTTAGCTCCCAGACGGATCTTGATGACTTCAAATCTCAGTCTGGGTACACGTTCATTTTCAATGGTGGAGCAGTGAGCTGGAAAAGTTCCAAACAAGCTACAACTGTTGATTCGACAACAGAAGTTGAGTACATTGCTAGATCGGAAGCGCTGTCGCAATTTCTGAGTTCCTGAAGGAACTAAGGGTAGTTCCGAGTGTCAGTTGTCCAATAACTATTTATTGTGACAACACTGGTGCGATTGCACAGGCTAAGGAACCAAGATCAACAAACAGAAACAAGCATGTACCAAAGAAGTACCACATACTTAGGGAGATGGTGGAGACTGAAGAGATTATTAGATTAGAATATGTTCCCACAGACGATAATCTAGTTGATCCATTCACTAAACCATTAAGCTTAGTCAAGCATAATGGTCATTTTGAGAATATGGGCATTAGATATGTTAGAGATAGGCTCTAGGCCAAGTTGAAGATTGAAGGTATATTTATGTCCTAGGGACAATCTATATTAGGACAAATGTACTTTATACACATTCGCATTATTATTAATGGAGATTAATATTTTGGCATTTGCAATTATTGAATTATTAGTTGATTGTTTATAATATTCTATAATATGCATCCATAGAGGTTACGTTATTATTAATAATGTAAGATATTAATATTATAACGTAACTCTTAAAATAACCTTGACTAATGATCATCGATAATGGGATATCGATGATATGTGATAAGTCGACATGTGGTCTGCATCACATCCTTAGAGGATGTAGTATGTCTCACCTGCTGCGAGTAATGTCTACTCGTGATGGATACATGGATACTTTGGAAGTATTGGTATACCTTGCTGATATACTGTTTGTTATACTTGTCTAAAGTATGATCAGCGTGTGGAGATAGAAGTCCTTAGACTTGAGGTCAATGCGCACCTTGTCTACAAATTAATATACTTTGATCATGTCCTAAGCTCCTATGCCTTATAGGTTGAGATACGACTTGTATTGGGTACATTACGATGTGGATTAAAGGTGGTAGTTGCGCCAAGATTATGATTTATTCCTCGAATGTATATTCGAGAGAACACTCAGCTTCTCAGTGATATTAGGTTGACTAGGTCGTTGGCCAACGCAATAGACATATTTAGAATATGGTTTAGTTGTCAACTAATATAGATGAGATACAATGATTAATCAATTTGGATAGACACTTAACAAATCCTAAGCTTGATCGGGTGTATCGTGAATGAAAGGATTTTATCTTACCACATAGAGGTTAAGTTTACTGGATTCGTGTAAACGTATTTCACATATTGAGTTCGTCTTGTGGCGCCGTCTAGGAAATCCACGTAGACCTTAATTTAATTAATGTCGATATGTGAAGGCTTGTAGGGTCACACTATGTCGATTGTCTTTTCGATCTACGGATGTATTGAGAGAGTATTCGAATTAGAATTGAGATATTTAAATGAATGATGATTGTTTTAATTAAGTCAAAATTGAATTTTGGATTTAATTAAGAATGTGCTGAAAATTTTTGGGTCAAACTCTAATCCGGTTTGACCTAATTTTTTCACCTATAAATATAGACCTACACTTCATTATTCATTACACTTGATTTTCATATCATTATTCTAAGTCTTAGAGACTCAGAATCAAAACACTCTCTCGAACCTTTGCAGGATTTCCTAGCTTTCCAAATGAGGAATACATTGAAGCTTGGAGCTTGCAATCGAAAGGGCATTCGCGTGCGCACCCACAGTTGATAAAGATTCTAGATATTGTAAAAATGTAAGTACCATTCAAGTCTTATGTTTACGGTTTTAAATTACCCTTATAGTCAAACAGTTCTACGTTTGTTGGGTTTGAAATAAGTTTTCAATATCCGCTGCGTACAACAACCCAACAAAACCCTACACGGATGAAGTATTAAATAATCATTTTTATTAACAGCACGACCAAGATCCGAAGTGAGAAACTCTACAAGAAAGATATGTCAATAAACAACGTAGATAATGTCCATGAAGTCTAAAAATATCAATCTACAAGTAGTTTTAGAAATATCGTCAAACATAGGATTATAAATATTTTGTATATAATGAATAAAAGCATCAGAAGAAGCAAAGGTAAAAGGCAAACTCTGAAAGCTATCATTTTCGCTAACTCTCCACGGTCCTTCGTTTTATTATATGATCCACTTAATTTACCGGTCTTTAGGTTCAATCTTATTTGGTTTAATCTCAAGTGGCACCCTGAGCTTCTGCTATCTCTTCTAACCAATTTCGGTGTTTGTTATTCAAATGTCTAGTCAATTGACATGTCACCCCCCCCCCCGGGTCTGATGCTTATAAGGAAGGTGATAAATTTTGCATTCAAACATAACCCGGATTATCTTCCATTGGCTCAAAAATAATTTCACACTAAACTATTTATTTCGGGTTCTTTTAGGCAGTGGAGGACGACGCGAAGCCTGAGTTCGAGACTTAGTGGTGTATTATTGTCATCCTCTTCTTCTATATCATAAATTTTTTGTTGTTCTAAATACTTTTACTTTATCATGCCTCCTATTTCACTAGGTGGTGCTTTCGGAATACAAGTATAATTTCTAGTGTTAGTACTACCACTACCACTATCAGATTTTTTTCTTACCGCTACTACTACCACCGGGACAAAAAGCTTTACCAACTTTTTATAGTCTTTCCATTATGCAAGTTAAAATAACAAAAATTTAAATTAAAATACTAGAAAAAGGTAAGTGATGAAACAAAGGTACCAAATTGCCGGACATAATAAAGTAACAACGTGATCGTAAATTGATGAATTGAATACTTGAAGCCTTTGACTTGGTCTTGTTAATTGCTAGTTTGAAAAACAATTAAAGTAGAACACTAGAATTATAGAGATTGCTAGAAAATTAAGAAAGAGTGAGAGAATCAAACGATTGTAGTAAAAAGTGATGAAATGTATGAGAAATTTATAGGTGAAAATGGTTAAATTGTAAATGCTTTAATTTAAGGATTAAAAATAAATTTTAGGGGGTGTTTGGGGAGCTGGGGACCCATTTTTTGGTAATTAGTCGTTGGCCAAACGACTGAATGGGCAAACAACCATTGGCAATGGTCACAAATTTTGACAAAGGCCCAAAGCCCCAAACCAAAAAGTGTTCTACTAAGGGGCCCACTGTCCAGGCTGTTGGTTGTCACCTACCAGCTTTATAATTACAAAAATTAAGTCTTTCGTTTGAACTGGGGCGTGCGGGTCGTGTGCCCTGGTGGGCCATCATCGGGGCTCACATGTGAGTCGGTCTACCAGTATGTACATTGTGTCTGGCTCAGCCCCCTAAAATGCCCCACCTAGTCAGCCCCCTATTCCCCTTAGTTGGTTCCGTGTCAGGCCAATGATGGGCTGAGTATATTGGGTCGGGTTTGGGCCGACCCGGCCCACATGACGTGTTTACCCACAACTGAATTCATATTCAACACCATCATAGTAGCCTTAGTTTTCCCTTCAAATATTTCTCATGTATGCTCAAAGAATTCTTATGTATCATCTTCATCTATGTTAGGTGCCTCTAAAATTACCAATAGGTTAAGCTGCCTATTTTTACAGTGATGATTGGGGCCGATTCATCACATCTGAAACATAACCCTAGCTCTCTTTTTTGAACAAATTCTAAATCAAACAACCTTTTGAATTGTCCCTCGGATTTTGCTATTTACATCGCGTTAAAGCTAGATGACATTGCGACATTATGACAGTGTTACCCCTGCTGCTCCTCCTCTTGAGTCATGTGTTTCAAGTATGTTTGTGACTCGAGGATTGGGTGTACACCCAACTGATTTATTTCTTGAACTTCCTCTAATTGGTTCAGATTTAAAACCCTGAACTTGCTGCTAAACAGAATTTCGATCCTCCACTTTTTGAGTCATCTCCATTATCTCCCTCAATGTTTGAGCCTGTAAAAGCATCACTTATGCTCGAATTTCCTCCTTTAGCGCATTCAAAAATGGCCCATATAACATTCCATCATATGCCTCATTCATAGATGATGACACTTTTTCAAATTCATGAAACACGAAAACTGTGGTAACTTGCTTCAGCCCCATTAAGACAGTATATTGGATGCTCTTTTGAAAATGATGAAATCGATTCAGCAACTCCCTTTTGAACTATTCCTAAGTTACTATTGGCTGCCGAGACTCTATCCAGTAATACCAATTTGAGGTTTTACCTTCCAAACAAACACGTGTTGCATGTAATCTTTTCGCTTCAGAAATTTTATTCACTACAAAGTATCGCTCCACTCTGGAAACCCATCCCAAAGGATCTTCTCTAAACCTATCAAGTTGGTCGGGTCGGCCTGGACCCAACTCAGTAAACCCGGCCCATTACTAGCCTGGAATGAAACCGAATAGAGGTTGGGCATTTTAGGGGGCTGGGTCGGACATGGTGGACAACCCCGTAGGTCAGCCCACCTGTGAGCCTGGATGATGGCCCACTGGGGCACTGACCCGCCACAACCTAGTTCAAACTAAAGACCAAAAAAAATTAATTATCAAGCTAGTAGGTGGCAGCCAGCAGCCGGGACAGTGGGGCCCTTGGTAGAACACTTTTGGGTTTAGGACTTTGGGCCTTTGTAACAATTTGTGACCGTTGCCAACGGCTGTTTGCCCATTCAGCCGTTTGGCCGACTAATTGCCAAAACAATGGGCCCAACCCTCCAAACACCTCCCTAAAATTTATTTTTAACCCTTAAATTAAAAAAGTTACAATTTAACCCATTTTCACCTATAAATACCTCATACATTTCATCATTTTTTACTACAACCCTCTCATTCTCTCTCACTTTCTCTCTTAATTATCTAGCAATATCTATAATTCTAGCGTTCTACTTTAATTGTTTTTGCAAACATGAAATTAACAAGATCAAGTGGAAGGCTTCAAACATTCAATTCATCAATTTATGATCACGTTGTTACTTAATTATATTAAATTATTGCTATTACTGTCTATTATTATTGTTGTCTTTGCATCTTTTCTTGAGTCGATGGTCTACCAGAAACAATCTCTCTACCTTCACAAGATAGGGTAACGTGTGCATACACACTACCTCCCCAGACCCCACCTTGTGGGATTATACTAGGTATGTTGTTGTTGTTACTTCATTATGTCCAGCAATTTGGTACATTCGTTTCATATCTTACTTTTATTTAGTATTTTAATTCTTTTTTAATTTAAATTTTTGTTAGTTTAATTTGCATAATGGAAAGACTAAAAAAGTTGATAAAGCTTTGTGTCCCGGTGGTAGTAGTAGCAGTAAGAAAAAATCCGATTGTGGTAGTAGTTGGGATAGTACTAGCACTAGAAATTATTGTCGAACTCCGGAAGCACCACCTGGTGAAATAGGAGACATAGCAATGATAGTAAAATTTAAAAAGTATTTCTTTCACATTCCTCCTATTTAGTTAATAATTGGTGCTATGTAAAATTCTTGTATTAAATTTGTTTGTATGTCATAATTTGTCCGTAGTATATATACCTCTTTAGAAATTGAAAATAATGAAGTACCGTCTCTTAAAACGGCTATGAGTGATGAGCATGCGAAAATATTATATAATCATTATTCTATATTATTTTTGATAATGCTACACCGACTTCTATCCTATGTATTCCTTCTAATGTAGCATCCTCTTCGAAAAGACAAGCACAAAGTGTGCTAAACATAGGTGTTCCTTCGTTATCTATTTGAACTGGTTGGAAATTTGCCTTTGATGGGGCTGCGTCCACCCATATTTAATAACTTAAACACTCGGGTTCCGCATGTTGGAGATTTTGGTTCTTCACACGTGCATAATCTACTAAGTGAGTAGGTGACTGTAGGGCCAAGGATCGTCAAATTTCGTTAAGAAATGAAAGAGATATTGATTCATGAAGTAAGGTGTTTGAGGCATGGAAATATGGTGTTAAACAAATCTACCACATCGGTGGAAAAATGAAGAATTGTTCTTTTTATAAGCCTCAAAAATGGATAAGGGTTTGGGACCCCAAGGGGTAACCCATGTGTTTGAAGAATGGAGGACCTAGGTGTGCTTGAGTTCAAGGCTAGCCCCACACGCGCGCCGTCGCCGCCCGGTCCGGGCTCGGGTCATTGAGTTGCTGGGCTAATTATCTTTTTAGACCCCAAACTACTTAGTATTTACAGTTTGGTCCCTGGAGTTTCAGGAAATGCTCCAGCAAATCTTTTTAGACCCCAAACTACTTAGTATTTACAGTTTGGTCTATGGAGTTTCAATAAATGCTCCAGCAACGGGAAGGTCAATAATTTTGATGGCATTAACCATCTGAAACGTTTTGCACTTGTTACAAAACGTACAAACCGATTTTGGCTATGACTATACCTCTTAAACAGCCTCTTAAAATACATCTGCTCCTCCTAAACACTATAAAGAGAAAACCTTTCTCTAATTTTAAGGGTGGACAGTAGACAGAAAAATAGTAGACAGTAAAGAGAAAGAAAATAAAGAGAAGACATAAGTCTTGAACAAAAGCAAAAACTCTTCCTTTTCCTCTAAATTTTCCATTTTTCATCAATTCGTTTCATGTTTTGTTTTCTTCGTCAGAATCAACCTATTTGCTTTGTAGTGTTGATTAGTTATTTTATCTTGGGAGACTATTTCCCGCTAACGTAAAAGCATATATACGGGGCAATCTTGTCTTAAAGACAGAGAGTCATCTCTCGACTCAGCCGGTGGTGTTGTGATTATCTAATTGGTTGCTAAGTGTTTCAGGTGTCAACTTGAAACTCAAAAGACTCTAACCGTTCGGATTCTCATCGATTCTACAAGACACAAGTGTAGCAGTTTATGTTTTTGTATTTCTGATTACAAGTTCCAGATTTGAAGTTCTAGTTCAAGATTAAAAGATTGACAACTTCTTGTTGTAATCTTTGTTGTTTATCCTTTCGAAGCACTTGTAATATTTATTTACTTCTTGTACTGCTTTATATAACAGGTCTCAGATAGGACCTAACCAATAAGCAACACAAACTTTGATGAGTTTAATTTTTATCAGAGATAGATGGTGGAGTCCAAAGATGGAATTAATACACTGAATTGGTGGAAGAACAATGGAAGACAATATTCGGTTCTTTTAACAATGGCTAGAGATGTGCTAAATGTTCCAATGTCAACTGTGGCATCAGAAAGCACATTTAGTCAAGGAAGGCAGCAGCTCAGAGGCAATCGGCACTGGTAGCAACGCAATGAATGTTCTGGTCTCCCTCAGAGATGGGATCAGGTCGTAGCGAAGAAATCAAGGAAGAGAACATGGTCAAAGAGAAGACTAAACCTAAGTGGAGTGCCACTTCTAGTACACCATATGCTGATCCATCACATTACCGCAGTCTTGCAAACGCCCTGCAATATATTACCTTCACGAGGCTCGACATATGTTATGTTGTGCAACATGTGTTGCTTATTTATGCATAACCCGATGGAGGATCACATGCAGGCTCTCAAATGAATTGTGTGTTATATTCAAGGTACCCTTGATCATGGCTTGCATCTTTATCCATCTTCGACATTCACTCTCGTTGCTTACACTGATGCAGATTGGGGTGGTTGTCCGAATACCAGAGTTCCACGTCTGGCTACTGTGTGTTCCTTGGTGATAATTTGGTATCTTGGTCATCCAAACGGCATGTTACTTTGTCTAAATCCAGTACCGAAGCAGAATACAGGGGAGTTGCCAATGTGATTTCTGAATCGTGTTGGCTTCGCAATCTTCTTCTCGAGCTCCACTGTCCTATTCCGAAGGCAACATTGGTTTATTGTGATAATGTGAGTGCGATTTATCTCTCTTAAAATCCGGTTCAACATCAACGCACTAAACATATAGAACTAGATATTCGCTTTGTTCGCAAAAAGATTGCTTATGGGCAGGTACGTGTCTTACATGTCCCGTCACTCTATTAGATCGCAGATATTTTTACGAAAGGTCTTCCGTTGATTCTGTTTGAAGATTTTCGAGATAGTCTCAGCAAACGCCGACCTCCCACTTCGACTGAGGGGTGTGATAGAATAGGAAAAATATAATTAGTCATAATTGTGTATATTTAGTCAAATTCATTACATTATGTACCTAGGATTAGGATAATTTATTACCCTAGGTACATAGAATTAGGACTGTATTATTGGGTATATATATATATTAACCCTTTGGAATGAAATATTCAAGGAAGAATATTTCTAAAAAAAATAAATCAACATAGTCAAATCTCAATATTAACTTTAATTGGACCCGCTTGGTCATGAGAATTATTCATTTTTTTCCAGAATTTTTCTCACTTATTTTGAAAATTAGTGTTTGACCATACAAATTTCAAATACAACTTGAAGTTTTGGAATTTGAAAAACACCCCAAACCTTTATTTTCACAATTTTCACTTTTTGTTTTTGGTTGTTGATTTTATCTCACTTTTCAAATTTTACCCTATATTGTTTTATATAAATTTGACCCCATTTAATTCTACTGATCGAGAAATGTATGCTCACGCGAACAAATTATTCACACAATGTTGGAGAATTATATTAAAGAATAACTATTATTAGTGTTGTTGATTTTTAGTACTAATGAATCTTTATAATAATATTTAGAATTGACGAAGTGTAAAAGTATATAGTAGCTTGTAGGCGGAAAAAACGCACTGAGTCATTTTAGTTTTGTAGCTTATATGCACAAGTGAACAAGTCAATGCACATGATTAATGACACAATACATGTAGAAGATGTGAATAATTGTGAATTTGATTATATAATCGTATTAAAGAAAGTCTATATAAATTATGCTTAATGTAGGAAATGATTGATGGGCAGTATTTACGCACTGGTTATGTTTATTAATTGCTTTGGTGATTTTGCTAGTTTTTAAAAATTGGGGGTATAAATCATATTTCATATTTTTAAGAAAAAGTACATTTCAATAACTAAATATTATTTGTAAAAACTATGGCCAAACACAACTCCAACTCCAACTTCAAAAAATTCAAAAAAAGTGAAATATATTTGTATTTCTATGGCCAAACACCTAC
Source organism: Anisodus acutangulus (assembly GCA_029783415.1). Taxonomy (NCBI): domain Eukaryota; kingdom Viridiplantae; phylum Streptophyta; class Magnoliopsida; order Solanales; family Solanaceae; genus Anisodus; species Anisodus acutangulus. The sequence continues at coordinate 27,571,350 of CM056511.1, read as the reverse complement.
TTTATATTTGTGAAATCTCAATATTAACTTTATATTTGTTAAAGTACTATAATTACAAAGAAAAGCTTCAGGAAAATAAAGGAGAAATTGTATTTCAGTTGTTGGTTAACATAATTAAGTAAAACACTCTTTCTGTCTCTATCACTATGTCAATATCCGACTCACAACAGTATCATAATCAAGAATAAAGAGTAAATAAAAGGGAAAACAACACTAATTGCCCACGCACCCCAAACTAAATTAGCGCCCATGCCCCCTCCCAAAATATTTTGGTTTCTGCCTTGCCCAAAAGAAAATATTTACCCGACCTAGCCCTCCCAATATCGACCCATGTGTTGGCATGTTTCCCCTTTCCTTCTTCCTCATGTAGCCCAAGCCCTAACCCATTTCCTTCCTCCTCGTGTGGCCAAAGTTGTGCGTAGTTAGTCAGTTTTTACACGTTGTGTTCCTTTCTTTTTGTTTTTTACGATTTTTTGAACTTGAAAAAAGGCAGAGTTCATCTTCAGTGAATCAAATGACTTCCATTAACGGGTATATGATTTCTAACCTTTTTTTTCGTTTTATTTAATAGTTTGTTTCATATAACTTTCTAATTTTACAAAGTTTTTAGCATTAGCCTCTTCAAAATTTCAAATTGTTGTTTTGTTTACTTTTTTTTATTTGCTTTTTTTAGTGTGTGAGATTTTTTAGGCTTTCTTGAGTGTATTTTGTTGAAAATTTGTCTTTGGCGGGAGTTGCGTCCAACCATCTTTAATGACTTAAACACTAGTGTTCCGCATGTTGGAAACTTCGGTTCTCCAAACGTGCATAATCTACTAAGTAAGTAGATGACCGTAGGGCCAAAGTTCGTCAAATTTCGTTGAGAAATGAAAGAGATATTGGTCCACGAAGTGAGGTGTTTGAAGCATGGAAAAAGGTGGTAAAGACCAATCCTCCCTCATCGGTGGGGGAAGAAAGATTTGTTTAGTTTATAAGTCTCAAAGTTGGCTTGGGGTTTGGGACCCCAAGGGGTATCCCATGTGTTTAAAGGAGGGAGGACTTAGATGTGCTTCGGTTCGAGGATAAGCCCACAAGCGCGCCGCAGCCGCCCGCTCGCCCGTCCGGTCCGTTCTCGATCTCGATCGTGGGTTTGGGTTTGGGTTTGGTCTCTGAAGTTTCAGGTAAGTCAAAATTGAGGTAGAGAACTTTGTTGTTGGGTTTTGGAACGTTAACCAGCCTTAATATGCACTCAATTCAGTCATTTATTTTGGCTCTTCCTAAAAGCCAATCTGTTGCACATCAATTCACCATTTATTTTGGTGAATTACTACCTCCATAATTGTCATTATTTTGCCAGTAACAACAATTATGTGGCCAGTTGATAAGACCTTTCCTTCAACTATATAATGGAGCCTTCGCATAATTGTTGAGACACACAGAAACATACAAACGAATCAGATTCTTCCTACTATTTTCTAGCATCATTTCATTACTCAAAATTCTTCAAGGTAGTACTTGAGTTTCCTTTGCTCAATTGTTGAGTTGTTGTTTTATCTTGGGAGACTATTGTCCAGAACGTAAAAATGATATATACGGGGCAATCTTGTCTTAAAGACAGAGTGTCATCACTCGACTCATCATATCAAAAATGTTCCAATTTCTTGTTCAAGTTCATTGAAATTTCAATTTGTTGTAATTTCATTGTGTTGTAATACTTAACAATTACTTATTTTTGTTTCCTACATCATTATAACCAACAAGTTTAAGACAAGATTGTGTTTGCTGTAACTGCTTTAACATGACTGGAAACACTGTTGATGACGCTGCCGCTGCTGCTGCCAATCAAGGTAGCAATTCTGCCTTTCCCACTGCTGCCCAAGGCACGTCCGCTGCCTTTACTGCTCCACCATCCGTATTCCACCAAGAACGCCCTGAAAAATTCATGGGCTTCAACTTTAAGAAATGGCAGCAGAAGATGTTGTTCTATCTGACTGTTATGGAAATGACACGTTTCCTAACAGAAGATCCTCCACAAGCTGGAGATAAAATGGACCATTCACCTTCTAAAACGGGTGAAGAGGGCCTAGGTATCCATGTCATTAATGACATGATGATGGTTCTTGATGCATAGAATCATAGTGATTTCATGTGTAAGAATTACATATTGAACTGCTTGACAGACCCTCTCTACACGGTGTATTGCACCGTTGGCACTGCTAAAGAGCTGTGGGAAAAACTGCAAAAGAAGTACAACGCATAAGATGCAGGTAATAAAAAGTTCATCGTTGGGAAATTTCTAAAATTTCAAATGAGGGATAGTAAGATAGTGATGTCCCAAGTCCAAGAATTCTAAATGATTCTACATCACCTGGATTTGGAAGGAATGAAACCAAATGAGCAGTTTTTGGTTGCATCGCTGATTGAAAAGTTACCTCCTTCGTGGAATGAGTTTATGAGCTACTTAAAGCTCTGACAAAGGAGATGACATTTGAAAAGCTTATTATCAAACTCCAAATTCAGGAAGATAATAAGAAGGTCTTGCGTAGGGGTAAACAACCTGCTGAGGTAAAGGCAAATCTGGCTGAGGCCAAAGGAAACCCAAGCAAGAAGAGAAAGTTCCAGAAAGACGGCAAGACCCACGCAGCGGAGATGTTCAGAGGTAATTGTCACCACTGTGGGAAACCTGGTCATAAGATCAAGGAATGCTGCAAGCTCAAGACTGAGCAACAACAGAAAGCCAAGGCTAAAGGCAAGGTGCATGCTAACATCGTCAAGGACATGCCCATGGATGACATGATTGAGGAGTTCTCAGCAGTGGTGCTTGAAGCAAACCTGGTTGAGAATCTCATGCAGTGGTGGATGGACATATGTGCTACCAGACACATCTGTTCCAACAGAAATGCCTTCTCCACGTATACACCGATCAACGACAAGAAGCTGTTCATGGGCAACAACGCTTCGTCTAACGTGCTGGGGGTAGGAAAGGTGGTCCTGAAGATGACTTCTGAAAAGGAGCTCACTCTGAAGAAAGTGATGCATGTCCCTGAGATTAGGAGAAATTTAATTGTAGGACCTTTATTGGTTAATGCTGGTTTTAGGCTAGTGTTTGAATCCAATAAATTTGTACTCACTAAGAATGTCACTTTTGTGGGGAGAGGCTTCGTCTGTGAAGGCCTCTTCAAAGTTAACGCTATGTCTGTAATGCGTCCAAGTAATAAAGTTGAAGCTTCTTCTTATTTGCTTGAGTTTTTAATTTATGGCATCATAGATTAGGACATGTTAACTACAAGTCCATACAAAGGTTGGTAAAGTTGGAGTTGTTGTCATCTATTGACGTAAACCCTCAACATAAGTGTGAGGTGTGCGTAGAGGCAAAACTCACAAAGCTTCTTTTTTGATCCGTCAAAAGGAATACCGCTCCTCACACAAATATATGTGATTTGAAGTTTGCACAAACTAGAGGGGGGGAACAAGTACTTTGTGACATTCATTGATGATAACACAATGTATTGTTACATTTACTTGTTGAAAAGTAAGGATGAAGCTTTTAAAGCGTTTCGACGTTACAAAGCAGAAGTTGAGAACCAACTAAGTATGTTGATTAAATCAATTCGTAGTGATAGAGGGGGAGAATACGTAGCGCCATTTGAGGAATATTGTGTTCAATCAGGCATTGTCATCAAACGAAGGCTACATACTCACTTCAATCAAACGGTGTGGCGGAACGTAAGAACCGCACGTTGAAGGAAATGATGAATGCCTTGCTCATCAATTTCGGTCTTCCCCAAAACATATGGGGAGAAGCCGTCCTTACCGCTAATACGATTCTTAACAGAGTCCCACATAAGGGTAAGGACAAAACTCCATATGAATCATGGAAGGGAAAGAAACACACCTATAAATATTTAAAGGTATGGGGTTGTCTGGCAAAAGTTGAAGTACCCAAGCCAAACCAGGTCAAGATTGGGCCTAAGACTGTAGATTGCATATTCATCGGATATGCAAATAACAATAGTGTTTATCGCTTCTTAGTGCATAAGTCAGATATTCCAGATATCCACGGGGGTACAATCATGGAATCAAGGAATGCTCAATTCTTTGAAGGTACCTTTCCTAGAAAGGAAAAAGACATAACCTCTCGCAAACGAAGTTATGAACAAAGATCTCAAGAACCGGGAGTCGTTGACGGCCCGGATCTAGATAGTTCAGATCTAGCGGATCTCAAGGTGGCTGAATATCCGGAATCTAGTGTTCCAGATTCTCAGAACTTGGAGACTCCAGAGATGGAACTAAGGCGAAGTAAAAGGGCCAGGAAGGATAAATCTTTCGGTCCTGACTTTGTATCTTATATGGTTGATGATGAATCAAGGACAATTGCTAAAGCATTGTCAACTCCAGAGGCACCGCTCTGGAAAAAAGCTATTGAGAGTGAAATAAGCTCCATTCTGCATAACCATACTTGGGAGTTGGTTGATCTTCCTCAGGGAAATAAACCGTTGGGTTGTAAGTGGATACTCAAATGGAAGTATAATGCAGATGGGTCCATAAATAAGTACAAGGTCAGGTTGGTAGTCAAGGGCTATCAGCAGAAAGAATGTATTTACTACTTTGACACGTACTCCCCGGTATCTCGGATGACTTCCATACGGTATTCATTGCGATTACATCATTGCGTGACCTTGAGATACATCAAATGGATGTAAAGACAGCCTTTCTAAATGGTGATTTGAAAGAAGAAATGTATATGGACCAACCCGAAGGGTGTGTGGTTCAAGGGCAAGAGAATATAGGAACACTTACTGTACTTCTGTCTTTCTGAACTTTCTTTAGGATCTTTCTTATGATATCTTTGGGTCGCCATGTGGAGCAACGTTCTGGGATCGTTCATTGTGCACTTGGGATTATGGTGCGTTAGATCTTATTCTTCACATTTCTTTGTAACACATTAATCAAATTAACACATAAAACAACAAATAATTTGTCAAGCCATAAAAAGATCTAATATGCACAAGAATGGTAGCCATAGTAGGCCTTGTATACATACATGTAATCCATTGCCCACCGATTATTGTCCAGTGGTGTATTATTTATATATGTGTCCCTCGCCCACCGATTATGGATCGGTGGTGTTAATGTATGAATACATGTTTGACGCCAAACCGATTATAACTCGATGGTGTAATGCAAGAATGTGTGTCCATTGCCTAACCAATTATAGCTCGGTGGTGTAATGCATGAATGTATGTCCATCGCCTAACCAATTATAGCCCGGTGGTGTAATGCATGAATATAAGTCCATCGCCCAACCGATTATAGCTCGGTGGTATAATGCATGAATGTATGTCCATCGCCCAACCGATTATAGCTCGGTGGTATAATGCATGAATGTATATTTATCGCCCAATCGATTATAGTTCGGTGGTGTAATGCATGAATGTATATCCATCGCTCAACCGAGTATGGTTCGATGGTGTTCATCAATCAATGTGTATATGCCACATAAGGGTTATTGCCCACCGATTAAAGTTCGACGGTGTTCATAACTCATATGCATATATATATCACTCTTGGCTCACATGATCATAAGACTCGTTCTTTTACTTCCGTTCAACTTTTGGATAACTCTATGAACATTACTTTCAACTCTTTTCTTTTAGAATGAAAAAAGATATACGACCAGTTCAGATTCTCAAGCAGTGGATCATCACATGACAAGAGATAGCTTTATAACATGAATGTACTTCCAACAAGGAACAACCAATAGTAAGAATAGAATGCCTCATTCAAGTACCTCTTTTGGAAACCGTTACATATTCGAATTCATGCTAAGAAAGAAAGAGGGATAGCCATTACATACGATTCTAATGAGGTCATTCAAATGCGGACTAGTTTAATTAGTACTCAAATGACTTATGAGTTACTCATGTGAGGGAAACTGACGATCATAGCAATCACGAGCTCTTGCATAGTCAAATGAGGACTTAATACAATACAAATGACATCACATAGAGAAAAAAACTTTATACGAGTGAAAGACTTGCATTATTTATCTTATGGAGCTTATAAAGAGGAAAGAATAGATGACTCGACTTCTTGTTGAGGGACATAACAAGAGCGTACACAATTGCGCTTGTAAGATTCTCGTTTGGTTCAAGTTGTGATCTACCCCTTTTAAGGTCTCTATTTTGTCCTAAGGGTTCATACATATCTAGATCCACATGACTCATCTCACAAGAACACTTTACAACCAGTAGAGACAACACAAATACCATCTTCCCAACTCGCCTTACCTTGTGTTCTATACCTGTAATGGTTACATAGACGTTGGTCGTAGGATATCGTTCATCTTAAGTAACGTTCTATAATCCCATATCTATAGTCTATAACCATCAAGTATCATAGTTTAGCTATAAATCTATAACTCATCAACTAACATTTGGAAGTCATAATACAATTCATCCTAAGCATCATCCACATTAGACAATGTTCTATAATCTCATTGAGCATACTTTGTAGTCTATCAACATCATCCCGCTAAAAGAGTAACTTCATTATCACCAACATAACTCTCCGACCAGTAGGATTCTCATCTCTCCATCGATTAGTAACTATCGCCAAGTAAGTCCTCTTCACTTATACTACTGGCCACTAGGACACACAACCACTATCTAACATGCAAAACTCTCATTTCGTCACCAACTAATGGTCGTCACGCTATGGAAATTATTTTGAGGGTACCACTATGACTTGCACTACTCTCTGGCAGGAATATGGGGCTACTAATACCTTTATGAAACTCAACTTGTCGGGGCAATACCAAGTAAGACATCTAGGAAGCTATTAAACACCTAAGTAGAGCAACTCTTATTAATCGTCATTATGTTATCGGAACACTTACGAGGGAGCCATTGTGAATCATACACTTTGTAGATGAAATACAAGACTTCTAATAAACATGTGAAACTCGTATTACCAAGGCGGCCGCAAATCGAAAGTACACAAAACTGCCAAATACCTAAATAGAGCACCTATAGAATTCTGTTTTGGAACCGTACTCTATAGGCTACTAATATAATCCCGCCTAAGAGGAAGCTCTATTACCTTGATGACAACTCATAGCTTGACTCGGGGAGTATATGCTTGAGTAACAACTAATTTTCATCACATGATATCTCTTAGGAAACTCATAAAGCTCAAAACACAAAATTACGACACTTGTGAGCTCTTAGATTCATAGTTCACATAGGAAGGAACTAATACATGTAATGCCATATTGGCGAGTAAGGAATAGCCTCAAGTACCTTCAATTTGACCTTCCAACTGAGATGGCAAGACCAACCCCATTCACAAGTCAAACTACAACAAGAAACAACACTACTATCAACAAAAGGAAACATAACAACTAGCTGACAATGGCAACTCACTCCATACGAGATTCTACGGCATCTAGCTTTACCTAATTCCCCTCTATTCCTCATAACATCGTCAATAACACATGAATGCAATTACTTTAATATCTCCAGCCCCATTCATACAACAAGAATAGCCTCACTTACCACACAACACAATTAGCAATTCAACTACATCAATTCAATTTTCAACTTACTAACTAGTAATAACCAAGTGCTTCTAAAACAACAAGTAGCTCTTGTATTTCCAGCACCTAGATCATTATAAGAGCAGTCTCACAACACCATATAGCACCCAACAATTCATCGAGAAGCAAACTCGTTTTATAATTATTCGGACAGCATCTCCCTTGCCCCATTTACTTCCTCGAGTTCGTAACAACATCAACAACACACAAATACCATCAATCTACGAGCTCAAAACCTCAACATACAAACTATCCCCTAAGAAACATGCTACAACTATACCAACTATAATACTAAGAAATCAAGGAGCGACAAGCTCCTGAGGCTATAATTCGATGGTGTACTTCACACCCGACCTTCTTTTAACAACATACAAGCTCATTACGAGTAACCAAACCCCTCACATCTCCATACCATCAAGAACAACCCCAAAATAACTTAAAACAATCCCTTAAACACAAAATAACTACTATACCTTCATGGCTTCCGATCACCATGCCGGAAGTTCCAAAAACCAAACACGTATAAAACACCCAAATAAGCTTATACTAAAAATGGGGCAACATCTTACCTTGGATGTCCACGTTTTCCAGCCCTTAAATTTTATCTTTTAAGGCTTCCTTCAAGCAATTAAGGTAGAAAATATTAATACAACCTCGTGTGACAGTGGGGAAGAGAAATTCCAACTTAAACTTGAAATTACTTACCTTAAACACTTGAGAAGAGGTTCTTTCATGGCTTGTTGCTGGTAAGGGTTTCATTTAAGAACCTTAAGAGGAGTATTTACCTTGATTTTTTCTTGAACTATGGAGAAGGAGAGTGGTGCACACCCATAGAAGCCTCTTTTGGTGAGGGAAACGTAGAGAGGGAGAATGGAGGAGAAAATAAGGGTTGATGATTACGTAGAGAGAGTTGGGGAATGTTTTCTAAGTGTAAATATGAGATATATCTACAAGGGATCATGTATATATTTAGCCCTCAAATGGGCTTGGGCAGATGGGTCTTGGGCTGCCCAAAGACAGCCCATCTCTATCATTTTCTTTGCTTTAATTAGGGCCACTCAACCTAAGTAGGTGATGCACCTACTTGCTTGTTTAACAAAATCTAGTCCTCTCATTTTCTAAGTAGGTGATGAACCTACTTGCCACTTAAGCTAGAAGGTTACTAATTAGCTCTAAACACACATGTCCTCCTCATTTAATAAGTAGGACGAGAAGCAAGTAGGACGTGGAAACAAATAGCTCAATCAAGTATGATGTGTAAGAAAGTATAGGTCGTCTACTTTTATCCGACGACTTATTCATTTATGAATCTCATTTACTTTAACTAGGTTTAACAAGATACATACACTTGGAACTTTAGACATCAACTATACCCTTATTCTTTCACGTTCAAGTAACCTTGTCGACTTCAACTTAGTCTTGCATACGTTGATAAGTATGGGGTGTTACAAGCGCCAAATGGAGATATGGGTCAGAGTAGTCAATGACGATGGTGAACCTAGAAATGCTGATATGAAGAAGGAGCTAGAGGCATTTTGGCTTCATGTTAATTCAAAGTTTGGAGAGATCATTCATGCTATTGGGGATCTGAACATGAAAGTAGATGCAAAACGTGATTTGCCAGTATTATTCCTTTTTTTCTTTTTCTTGTTTTTTAGTTTTAGCTAGTATGTGAGATATGCTTGAAGTTTTTTGTGTTGTGTGTGTCCATAGATTACTGAGTTTAGAGGTGTTAGATGGAATGAATCTTTTTGTCCTCTATGATACTCTGGTAGTATATGAGATATAGCAAGTGAATTCATAGAGGATTTGAGGATGGTATATAGAGTATTGAACCTTCATCCTCTATGATGCCCCTATGATATATAATTATACTGACAGTGCATCATAGAGTTTTTGAGTATGGTATATATATATATAATTAAACCTTCATCATTTATGATGTCCCCGTGGCATATAATTATTCTGATAGGATATCACAGAGGATTTGAGTATGTTATATAGAGGATTGAACCTTCATCCTATATGATTCCTCCATGGTATATAACTATACTGACAGGGCATCCTAGAAGATCAAAGGTTCATCATCCTCTATGATGCCCATATGGTATATAACTATACTGACAGTGCATCATAGATGATCAAAGGTTCATCTGTGATATTCACTTGATATATCTGATATACTGCCAGAATCATCCAGGATACCCTATTGATATATTTTATATACCATGTGTGTATCATAGAAGAGTTAGTAGTGGTTTATTGAAGTAATGAACATTTTGGTCATGTTAGTATATTTATATACCAGCTTGGTGTCATAGAGATTTTTTTTAAAAGTGCTTGTTTTGAATGCCTCAAGATAACAGTGATTTCCCATGTTAGTCATTCTTTAAGTCTTTTTTAAAAAAATTCAAATTTGTATACAACTATCTCAGGAGAAGAAGAAGGATGAATGTGCATACTCTGGTGGGGCACATACAGATTGTGCTAATTTGGATGTGGATGAAAACGTAAATATGGGTCATGTTCGGGGGGATGACACTTTAAAGTATGTCACACCAAAGGCTAGTGTATGTCACGCCCCAAATCAGATGGGCACAACCGGCACCCGGGCCTTACTTATCGATCGCTAACATACATGACTTAACCTTACTTCTTAACATACAAACGGGTTGTCAAGGCCACCATAATAGACTAAGATAAGTCAAAAGCAGTAAGTAACTGACAATACCAACCTAATGAACATATATATACATAAGAAGGGCCGCCAAGGCCGCCATAAAGTTAGTACATCATATCATATGACGATAAGGCCATACATGACATCTATATATAGGAAACGTGTCTACAAGCCTCTAAGAGTAACATCATCATAAGGTTGAGACAGGGCCTCGCCATATCGATAAATATATACATGATAACATACAAAAACTCAAACAACAACTCCGGAAGAAGATGAGTGCACCAACCCAAGTTGAGCTGTGAACCTACATAGGAGGCTCGTTAAAACGTCTACCTGAACCTGCGGGTATGAAATGCAGCGTCTCCTAACAAAAGAGACGTCAATACGAATGATATACTGAATATGTATAGCAGTAAAAACATAATGAGACAACAATGTAAAAGAGAGTCAAGAAGGATCAACCTGTAACTCGTATTTGCCACTGTGGGCATGATATGCATTATACAATATATATATATATATATATATACACACACACACACACATATATATTTATAACACATTCATGAGAACCATATGCATGAAAGATATAATATACTTCTTTGAAATTGTCAGAGTGATGTATGGTCGTTACACCTCCGACTAATGTTATGAGGCTAACATATCAACATATATTTCATTATGAGTCAATAAGACAAGATATACATGAACCAGTAAACTTCTTCAATAGAATGAAGAACATAGACATTTCTAGCTTTCAAGAGTATAGTCACTTTGGACGGACATTCGTTTACATACGGGTCATGCCAAAAGAAGGAAATGATAGCCTTACATACCTTTGTTGTTTACTTAACAACTCAGCGCATAACTTTCTGTAGCACTTCAATCTATATAAAAGACAATAGAACTTATGGTTAATGCCATGGAAGGACTTATAAACACATTCTAAGCTAGTAACTCTCCAAAAATAATTAGGCAGAATCTCTCTATAACTTTCACTTCTCTCTGATTTAAGATAACACCAAAAACAACCAGAACAACACCAGTAATGGAATACCCACGTTATACCATCAATAACCATCAACTCAAGCAATAGAACGAGGAGCGGCAAGCTCGATTTACGATTCAACAAACTATAGCTTTGAAACCCATTTTCTTTCCAGAATTTGTTAACAATGTCAATCATAATGATTTGAATTAATTTGACTAATTTTTTATCCACAACATTAAAATGACCTCATAACAGTCCGATAAGTTTCAGCAACTCAAACGGATTTTCAGATCATTTCTTCATCAATTCATACTTCCACAACCTAGTTAAGACACCAATAAGCTTAACCACAATATACTCAAGCCAACCCTCACATGTTCCAGCCATATAATAACATAAAACTACTCTAAAACAGTCCATAACGCCATAATAACTTCCACCTAATTTCCAACCCATACTTCACAAGTTCTTCACCAACAAGCTAGCTAGAACTTATATAAAATCAAATAAATGAATAAAGGAGGATTTTCTCACCTAAATCAAATCTTGTAGGGATGAAACAATGGTAGTAACTTGCCTTTGGAGGAGAATCAATTTCTTATACATGGACTCTTTAATCTTATGGGTAGTTTTCCAACTTGAATTGAGCAAAAAAAGATGACTTCTTGAGGGTTTTCTTTAGGGTTTGGGCTGGCTGGTTTAGATAGAGCTTTCTTGGCTTCTCTTAAGCTCTCTAGGTGCTGGCCACATTTTTGTGAAGAGATTAAAGAAGAAAAATAAAATGATAGACATATATGTATTGTATGACTCATATAATTGCTCTTCAAGGTGATGACGAGTAGAAACTCATTAAATGGGGGTGGTGAAGCAAGCTAGTGAAACAAGTAGCTCATTGTACCCCATTTTCAAGTAGGTGATGCACCTACTTGTCACCTATTTGCTTAGTTAGTAGATGATGCATACTGGTCCTTATAACATTTAGACATGTGTCTCACACTCATTTATTATCCATGACATGTGTTAAGTAGCTCAAGCTAGTAGGACGGGTAAGCAAACACCTCATCTTGTGTAAGCCGACAACTCATTTTTATTTGCCCAAAATCCTATTTCTCACGTTTAAGTACATTCATCAACCTCAACTTAGGGGTACATATTTTGAACGAAAATATGGGATGTTACATCTCTTTCCAAGTCTCATTCACCTTAACCAATATAGAGGGGTTTCACCCTTCCCGAGCTTATGTTAGATAACTTATGACGACAATGGCATATGAAATATAGGGTGTAACAGTGTAGGTGGTGGTAAGACTAGCAAAGAGATAGTTGCTGAAGAAATAGATTCTCAAACTAACTTTGTTTTTATCTCCATGAGTGAGTCGGCTATTGCTACCATCACACAAAAATTACCATATCAATAAAAGGTGAAAATAAGAAAGAAAATAGTGAGCAGACACCCTACTTGAAATTAAATTATGTGAATTTGCTAGATGATGTTTTTTTATTCATTTGAGTGAATTTGATATAGCAGCGATTACACAAACTGCTAAATATGGTGTTGCATCAACTAAAGTTGCAGAAGATGATCAATCTTCAAAAGATGCATATCTGGAGACCATTACCCCTAATGCAGCTGTAAATGATCAAGCTAGAGTAGATGTGTTACCTCATGAAGAAGATGTTGGTGATGAGGGCAGATTTGCCGGTAATGAGTATGTAGTTGCCCCTCCGGCAGGAGATGTTGATGATGAGGGTAGATTTGCTGGTAATGAGTATGTAGTTACCCCTCCGGTAGGAGATGATGTTGCACATCCTCAGGTTGGTCAGGTAGCAGAGGAGGTTCCTACCAAGGCAACAGAGACTATTAGAGATTCTGAAGTTGGTCCGTCTTGGGGACGAGATGGGGTTAGTGATTCTGAAGAAGAAGCCCTTGATTTTGTGATTCCGCCAGGCACCTCCATAGTGGAGATATGTGATGATGATACAACACTTATAGATCCTAGAAGGACTAAGGCAAGACACCCTGGTAAGGCAAAATAATCACCATTTGTGGCTGGTTCTGGCCGTAGTACATTGGGTGAATCATCGCCGACGCGTGTGAAAGACAGGTCCCCGTTGATGCCGAGTATAACAACCCCTATTGATTACAACCTTATACATGAGTTATCAGACTTCATTGATAAATATATGATCATGCTCTCATATGTATTCATTTATTATATTCATTTTTTTATAGTTTGTGTTATTTTTAATTTGGTAGTTTTGTTTGTTGTTGTAGGGGAAATCTTGATGTTTATACTCTGAATGATAATTATCTGGAGTTGGGATTTGATTATGAAGTTTCTACAGTTCAGAGTAAGATGTGCTTTCACACGTTAAACTATGGTGGCAAATCAATATCATCTGATGTATGCATATTGAATGTGTACTTTTTATTTTTTCTATCAGTTTGAATTAATGGTTACTTATCCATTTTTTAGTGTAATTTTTTTGCAGAACTTGAATGTTATTTTCTATTATTTGATGAAGAAGATAAAATATGGGTCCATGCCTATTAGGGTGACAATAACAGATTGTTACTTCAATAACACCATTACCAAGTTGTTTGCAGAGTTTGCATCTGCTAAGAGAGTGAATCATTTGATAGATAAGTCAGCAAACATTATGGAGTATATGTATGGGTTTTGTATGTTTTGCAACACTCCATGGACTGAGGTTGACTATGTGTTATTTCCTATGCACATGTGAACAAAGTGGCATTGGGTTCGAGGATGTATGTCGATACATGAAAGGTGTTGTTGCCCATTTTCATGCAGACAATTGACTTTTATACGGGCAGAACTGATATTGTACTTGAAAATGGTCTTCATCGGAGTCATGAGTTAAGTGATCCATTAAATGTTATACTGGTCGAGAGTCTGCCAAAACAAAGAAATGCGTATGATTTTTGTGATTTCATATTATTTTCTTTATTAATTTTACTTTACATATTGTAATGATATTTCTTTTTTATGTAGAGATCGTGAAGTGTTTACAACTTGTTTTGCGAAGTACTTGATTGAAGACATTTAAATCCCTGTTGACAATTTCAACATAGATTGTCTTTGAAGCAGCTATGGGATATTGTTGTGGCATTATGGGAGATAAAAGTGGTGAAGAATAAACGAAATGATTCTGAAAATCTTGGACGGTGGAGAAAACAAGTACGTGGAAAGAAGAGAAAGAAGAAGACTTAGTACTATGTTTTTGTTTCCTATGTTAACTTTGTAGTAATGTGAAAGCTAAGACTTTGGTACAATGTAGTAATTGGGAAGTGAACATGTGTTGTTTTTAGAGATTAGTAATGTCTTTTGTTTTTTAAGCACGCAATGTTCGCTTTGTGTTTTGAATAGTATGTTTGGTATATGTGTTGGATTTTTATGATATTTTGATGTGATACAAGGTTGTATGTCTTTTTAGAGTTTCTTTATTAGTTTGTTGTCTGTTGGAATTCAATGAATTTAGAAATCTGCTTGTGAAAGGATGAACTAGTCCTTCATGATACCTTCTGTATATATGCATGTATCGTGAAGGTATCATAGAGCTCTGCTGAAGAGTCTCATTGATGTACTTTAGTAGTCCTCAATGATACTATATCAATATATGCATATACCATGATGGTATCATAGAGGTCTGCTAAAGAACCTTATTTATGGACTGTAGCAGTCTTCAATGATATCTTTTCAGTATATGCATATACGATGATGGTATCATGGAGGTCGCTGACGAATCTCTCATTGATGGACTAAAGCAGTCCTTAATGATAACATCACATTATATGCATATACCATGATGGTATCCTAGAGGACTGCTGAATAGTCTGTCATGGTGAACTGAAGTAGTCCACAATGATGCCATCTCAGTATATGCATATACCATGATATGGTATCATGGTATGACTATTGAATACTCTCACATTGATGGACATTCAGCAGTCCCCATTATACCATCTCAGTATATGCATATATCTTAATGGTGTCATGGAGGTCTGCTGAAGAGTCTCACATTGATAGACTGAAGCAGTACTTAGTGATACCATCTCAGTATATCCATATACCATGATGGTATCATGGAGGCCTGCTGAAGTTTCTCATTGATGGAATGTAGTAGTGCTCAATGATACCATCTCAATATATGCATATACCATGATGGTATCATGGAGGTCTGAGAACTGCCCTGCTTTTTGTTGTTATTAAGTATCTTTTTGAATGAATTTGCATATGAACAACCAGATATTTAGACAAACAAAATGAAAAGTTGCACTTTATTTCTATATCGTAAAACATTATAACATATATCAGTTTTAGTAATGGAAATCTTTCAATATTTAATGGGGATATTTCTGCATGTCCTTCGGTTGTGTCCTTTCTTGCACAACGTCTGCATGTTACGTTAGTGCTAAACAATTATGCCTCGAAATTCGATGCTTTCTTCTTAATCACTTTACACACACTGAAGCTTTCTTCTTAATCACTTTACACACACTGAAGCTTTCTTCTTAATCACTTTACACACACTGAGGCTTTCTTCTTCTTTTTCACAATTTTACTAAAGCAAAGCAAGAACCAAACTCAGCCACTACTACTGTTATCAATTGCAAGCTTTCACCACATGTCTTGGTTCATTTCA
Source organism: Anisodus acutangulus (assembly GCA_029783415.1). Classification (NCBI taxonomy): domain Eukaryota; kingdom Viridiplantae; phylum Streptophyta; class Magnoliopsida; order Solanales; family Solanaceae; genus Anisodus; species Anisodus acutangulus. The sequence goes on along the minus strand of CM056511.1, from coordinate 27,555,435 downwards.
GAACACATTTACCTAACCCAACTTTTCTAGAAAAAAGTTCTCCTTTTATATGAACAAATCCTTAGTGATACCATCCTAGTATGTGCACAGATCCTCTATGTTCTTCTCCACTTACTTTCATTCATTCTAAGCCGATTTCATCAACTACTGTTGAAATATCTTAAAAACTAATAATACACTATAGTAAAAAATAGAAAAATGAATGAAGGAAAAGATTTTGCAACATTGTAATAGAAATTGAAAAAGAAAATTGCATTTAAAATATTTATGGGTCGATTAACTCTGTGAGTATAAAGAAGAGACGAAGAGGGGGCTTCAGTGTGTGCATAGTGATAAAGAGAGGGGAACCGATTTGATCCGTTAGATTTAATTAGTAATATGTGTCGAAAATCAACAAGGGCACTAGAGCAACTGGAGGAAATAAGTACTGGCGGTGATGCTGATCCCTCTTCTAGTATGTAAACTAGTCAAAACTGATCAAACAAGGCATATATCACATGCCCAACTCATCATAACATAAATATGAAAAGTAAAGCTACACTCTCACGGTTCAAGTAAATCCCTTTTAATTATCGATGGTCGCATATATGCTCATCACATCATATATGTACTACTCCCCTAATTATAAAACACATAGAACATATAAAGTTTGAAAAGATTCTTTATTGAGGTCTTAACTTACCTCGAATCAAGTCAACTTAAACCTCTCAAGACCGTCTTTCCATAGTCGAACTTGTCCAAATGACTCAATTCTAGAAAAAAGAATATTTATCAATATCAAACCAAACTAAAGAACTAAATTCCATAATTTAATACTTGTATCTAGATTAAAGTCAACCCTAAAAAGTGAACTCTGAGCCCCATGGTGTACCTTGAAACAAATTTCATAATCGGGATGCCCATTATCTAAGGGTTTCAAATGTATGATTAGATTTTCATTAGAAGTCCATTTATGTGCTCAAATCTCAAATTTAGTGATTGTAGGGTTCATGTCCTAAATTCCCAATTTTACACTTCAAATTCTATGTTTAAAGGTTCACATCTATTGGGTAATCATACTATATAATCAAAATCAAGTTAAGATTGCTTACCTAACTAAATTGATGAATTCTCCAACAAATATCATTCTAAGTCGAGCTTAAAATTCCCAACAATGATGTTGGAATGAATAATTCTTGAAACTCGACATTTATACCTGGCACCATTCCTCTTCACGGTAGCAATAGAGCCACCCCCGATCCTAATCTGCTATCGAATTTATTTCAATCCTAAGAGCTTGAGTCGAATCGATATTCAATAGCAATTCAATCTAAACTAAAGAACAATGTGGTCGATCATGTGCGAAAGTGACCTATCTGATGCGATCCCGAAGAGGATTGTAGGGGACTCTGCTCGACCATTTCACTGGACTACGCGATTGCAAAGTACTGCACTAACACCAAAAATATAAATCCTAGACAATTGAAATGGGGGTTTTCTGTTTTAAAACTCACCCGAGCCTCTCGAGTCCCAACCTAAACCTCTTCAACATATCTCAAATGATAATTTTAACTTGTACAAAGCTTCAAATCCTAAAATAGGGCGTTAAAATATTAAGGTTGAGTTGTTACAACAAATAAATATCATGTGTTCTATAATTCACCGGTTATATTAATTGATAATACTTACCCATGAATGATAAGGGGAAGTCATAAGAGCATAACAATATTCTTTTTCTCCATGTGTTCTTTATGTTCTTTGACTATGCATATCATGTTCTTCAATTAGTCCAGAGTCGGTCCAAAACATTTCTTTTCCCAAGTGACAAACCACCCTAAAGACACTTTAGCTTTCCTCAGAACAAAATTTATTGCTCTTCACCTATGACATTGCCTGTCTCCTGTCATATTTTCTTACTGCGTGTATTTTTAAACTAAAAGCCTTCAACTTTTAGATAAGAACTTCTTCAATTTATCATCGCGAGGATAAGAACCACAATTCAACCCCATCATCAACACAAACTCCTTAAGGCCGAAACATACTGCTTTTCATCAACAAAAAACATTAAACTTCATTTAATGTTTTGACAACTTTAAAATTTGGCCAAAACAAGGGCGCTTGGATCTTTTTTTTTAAAAATCTTTTAGGACTTGTTTGAATTCAACTATTTCTTTTTAACCTTGATCTAACCGAGATCTTTGCTGGGAAACCCTTTAATTTATAAATCCTAGTAATGAATCCATACCTATCCACATTAATATATTTGACACAATATGATATAGACAAAGGATTATCACCTTCCTCATCTTCTTGAGTTTCCCAAGAACAGTAAAACCTTTACCCCCCCCCCCTCCTCTTTTTCAACACATTCATCCCTTTCTTCAACAACTTCATCAACTTCTCTCATTTAGCTTTTAAAGCTTCATATGCTTCATCTTTATCTTCATTATAAGCATTTACCTTAGTAGTGTATCGCTATTTGATTTTCCTTCACCTGATTCATTGTTTTCAATTTTAAGACTTTGGGTTCAGCCCCCCCCCTAACAGTAACATCACCAAACCCCACCCCATCAACACATCCCATTCCCAATGGTAAAATCCCAACAGCGTCGCTCCGACCGCTCACTAGCGGTGATGGTAAAACCACAACAACACCTCTTCGACCACCCACCGGCGGTGACGAAAAAAGGTGTTTTTTTTTACAAAATTTAATTTGTTTTTTGTTCTTTTTTCTTTTTCTTTTTCTTGTTCTTGTGTTCTTTTTCTCATATATCTACGCATGTACTCAATTTTTTGACGAAAACTCAAGTGAACAATACTTCTTATGCCGGTGAACATTATCAGTGAACAGTGTTTTTACCGGCAACCAGGTTCAATTCAACTGGAGTTGGTACCTCCGGTTGAGCATATCTATTCTTTGTCATTAACATTGTTGTTAAATTTTTCTTCTTCTTGTCTTTAGTTATAACATTCTTGGCATAGTGGTTTTACTTGCCTCTAGATTCTTGTTAACTTGTGTTTGCACATTGATCCCTTCATGTTTTAGGGTAACATTTGAGTAGTTTATTATTTTATATTTGCTTTAGTGGCTTTGGTAACTGATGGTAGACTAGGGTCATGTTCTCGATCGGGGACGGGGGCGAGGGTTAGGGGGGGTAAGAGAGATGCTAGGCTGAGAATAGGGTCTTGGAATATTGGGACTTTAACGGAAAAGTCCATAGAGCTAGTTAAGATTCTTAAGAAGATGTGGATTAATATAGCCTGTGTCCAAGAGATCAAATGGGTAGGACCTAAGGCTAATGATGTAGATGGGTATAAGTTATGATTCTCGGGTAGGTCAAAGTAATTGTCACGACCCGACCCGGAGGGCCGCGACTAATCGCCCTAAAGACGTCATTACACTAACATGTCACACATAATCTAACTAACACTTAATGAGTCTGAAATCCGGCAGCATAACGCTGCAATAACAACATATGCCAGGGTAGGCAAGCCGACAAGGCTGTCTTTACCCCCGAATGTACCTGCCTCCTAAGGAGTCACAACTAGCCAACACAATACAACAGACAAGCCGACAAGGCTGCCACTAGATAATGTCATATATACACGGGGACACCCCAACACAGAGTATAATAGCATGACTGACCAAAACAGAGTTATAACCCTTACATAAGTACAACCCACAACTGTCTACAGACCTCTACAAGAAGGATAATGACATATGACGAGACAGGGCCCCATCGTGCCCCTAAATATACATAACTCAAAATAATAGGGTTTTGTACCCAAAATGACAAAGCTCTGAATCAAAGGAGCTTCCCAACCTGCTGAGTAGAAACCTAGGCCTGAGGTTCACCAAACTGAAAACATGTACCTGCGGGCATGAAACGGAGCCCCGAGGAAAGGGGGTCAGTACGAAATAATGTACTGAGTATGTAAAATATGAAGCTGTAAAAGAGATCATAAGTAGCCAAGAGAAATTAGGAGATCAGTATAAAAAAATCAGGATCCAAATCCAACTGTGCCATAAACAATAAAAGTCAGTTGCCTTATAAAAATGAGAGTCAAGTCAAGAAAACATGAGTGTATGTCCATATATATATATATATATATATATATATATATATATATATATATATATATCTGTAACATAACCCGGCCCACAAGTGCGGGACTCGGTGGAATCATATCATAACCCAGCCCATGCTGGGACTCGGTAAAGTCATATCGTAACTCGGCTCATGCTGGAACTCGGTAAAGTCATATCGTAACCCGGCCCATGCTGGGACTCGGTAAAGTCATATCTCATCTATGGATCCATCCTACGTAACCCGACCCTCTAGTGAGGGTCTAGGTGAAGTAATGCAAGGCTGTGCACGAACATAACCCGGCCTGGGACTCGGTGAGGTGAAGTAGTAACACTAAGCACGAGTAGATATGATGAGTAACCATATGCAAGTAAAAATTATCATTTGACTCTCAATAAAATCATTATAATGATGTCATAATAAACTATTTGCTGAAAAATCATAGGCACTTCTCATAACAATCCTTTTTAGGAATTAAACTGTATAAGAATCAAGTACGTCCGCCGTACTTTCATTAAATCATGCCAAAAGAAAGAAGTAAGGGTTTCACATACCTTTTAGACGAACTAATCCACCCAATATTAGAATATGCCTCGTTATAGAACTTCAACCTAAAATAATGGTAATACGTTCGTCAATTCTATGATTACTAGCATACTTTATATCGAATAACGACTTCTTATTCTATAAAAATTCGGGCAACACTTCCCATGTTTATACATGTTTCCACAACTTCCAAACGAGGCTAATAACATCAATAACCAAGCACCAATTAAGGGCAAAACCAAAACAACAATAAAGGGAATTTACACACCCACTTCTCATGTAAATTTAGCCTCTTAAGCCACATTAAAAATAGCCCACAAAATAGTCCATGTTTCAACAACAACGAGGGTAGAATGTGAAGCCTTTCTACACCCTTATTACTTTAGGACTTACCTTAGCAATTACCACACTTAAATATGCATAATGGTAACTAAATTTTCAGCATTGTAACACAACAAAATAGTCCATATACATCACAACATGTCCAACAATTTCATGCAAGTTCTTGACCACAACATGTCATAATTCCATAACTCTTATCTTAACTCCTAAAATCCAATTTCGTATTTCAATACTTTCATATAACTAATTCCAACGAAATGTCAATGTTTCCTTTCAATTTCATCATGCAATTAGTGACAATTATAACAACAATAACCAACGAATCCAATAACACCAAAATCTGTCTCAAATTGGCAACTAGCCCAAAATTGTCACATGCAACGCTTAAACTCCAATTTCTCCTTAACACAAATTCATTACCTTAATTCTAACAACATGCATTCCAATTATATCATAGAAAGAAGAATTTTATACCTCAAATTCGTCCCAAAATAGTCCACAATTTTCTGCCCACTATTTGTCCGAAAATCCCCACTGTTTTCGTATTTCTTTCCCTTTTTTGTTCACTTATTCAACTCCAATTGACATGCAAGTGTTCTACAATGTTAAGCCTTCATCCCTACACGTTTTTCTTCCAAAATTTCATCTCAAAAATTCGAAATTTTCGGGCTACAGTTTCGGCCAGCAATGGCTGTTTTTGCCACTGTTTTTGGTGTTGTTTTGCTTCTAATTTTTGGTGAAAATATAATTTAGGAAGAGAAGATAAAAATTTTAAATTGGGTATGGGGTTGGGGGTGATTTTTGGCCAGCAAGGGGGGGTGGGTTTGGAGAAGAGAGGTGAGGTTTTTGGTTAAGTTTAGAATGAAGATGAAGAGGTGAGTGTAGGTATATAAAAAATCTGAATTTTCTTATCACACTTTGCCCCCCCCCCCATGTTCTTCAATTAATAAATCTCAAACCCACTTCTTTTAATTCCCGAGAATTTCATAAGCCTCGTATCCTCAATGTCATAATTTTATAATACAATACTATTCCATAACTCCATTGGAATAAATTCAACTACTAGGATTAATTCTCGTCGTCACGTGTATTGCACTAAAGAAAAATTATTCCGGGATAACATCCGTTTATACACTAATTTCCCATATTAACATATGTAAGCGTTCCTTATATTCAATATCCGAATCTTACTTCATTAATGACATTCTTAATTATCGTCTTAATCTTACGAGGTGTAACATACTCCCCCCTCAGAAACATTCGTCCTCGAATGTTCATAATAAGTCTAATGCTAGAAAAATTTCGGCAGAGTCTCCTTTATAACTATGTCTATCCGCCTATATTCAGCAAACCAACAGATGCCACACAGGGCCACAATATATCACACATATGCAATTCACCAATTACAATAATCAAATGGGGAGTTGAATTGAATTACCTGGAGGCACAGGGAACAAATGAGGAAACTTCTTCTTCATCTCATCATCTGCCTCCCAAGTCATTTCCTCCCTATTGTGGTTCATCCACAATACCTTGATGGAAGCCACATCCTTCGTCTGTAATCTCCTGACCTGGCGATCAAGTATGGCTACGGAGCTTTCCTCGTAGGACAGCTCATCTGTCACCAGGACGTCATCTACTGGGAAGATTCTGGAAGGATCACCAATACACTTACGCAGCATAGATACATGGAAGACTGGATGTACTGCTTCCAAATCAGGAGGTAGATCCAACTTATACGTAACCTTGCCTATCCTACGAATGATCTGGTAAGGCCCGATGTACCTTGGGCTAAGCTTCCCTTTCTTGCCAAACCTCATCACACCCTTTATAGGTGACACATTTAGGAACACCCAATCATCCATCTGAAACTCTAAGTGTCGACGTCGATTATCAACATATGACTTCTGTCGACTCTGTGCTGCTAATAACCTCTCCTGAATGAGTTTCACCTTATCAACAGCTTGCTGAACTATGTCTGGGCAGATCAACATAGTCTCACCTACATCAAACCAACCAAGATGTGACCTGCACTTCCTCCCATATAAAGCCTCATACGGTGCCATCTGGATGCTAGAATGGTAGTTGTTGTTATAAGCAAACTCAATGAGAGGTAAATGGTCATCCCAACTACCTCTGAAGTCAATAATACATGCCCTCAGCATATCCTCTAATGTCTGGATAGTACGCTCTGCCTGCCCGTCCGTCTGAGGGTGAAATGATGTGCTGAGACTCACTTATGTCCCCAATCCCTTCTGGAATGATCTCCAGAAGTTAGCTGTAAACTGAGCTCCTCGGTCTGATATAATAGATGTGGGAACTCCATGCAGTCTCACTATCTCCCTGATATACAGCCTAGCATAGTTCTCAGCTGAGTAAGTAGTCCTCACTGGAAGTAAATAGGCTGATTTCGTCAGCCTATCCACAATAACCCATATGGAATCACACTTCCGCTGAGTGCGAGGTAAGCCTGTAATGAAGTCCATATTGATCACTTCCCACTTCCAAGTCGGAATCTCATTCTCCTGTAATAATCCATCAGGTTTCTGATGTTCAACATTAACCTGCTAACAATTCGGGCATTGGGCAACAAATTATGCTATGTCTCTTTTCATGCCATCCCACCAATACAAGAATCTAAGGTCATGGTACATATTTGTCGACCCTGGATGAATGGAATAACGGGCATTGTATGCCTCTCCCATAACCTGCTGTCGTAGCCCTGCAACATCAGGTACACATAATCTGCCCTCATACCTCAGCACATCATCAGGTGTAACCTCAAATAAAGTATTTCCCTTTTGGAGAGTTGCATCTCTATACCGGGCCAGAACAGGATCCTCATACTGACATTTCTTTACCTCTTCCATGATAGAGGACTCAGCAACATCCCGAATAAGAACCCCGCTATCTCCCGAATCCGCCAACCAGACTCCAAGACTCGCTAGCCTATGTATCTCACGAACCATCTTCCTTCTGTCTGGCTGCACATCCGTCAAGCTACCCATGGATCTACGGCTAAGAGCATCTGCCACAATATTGGCTTTCCCCGAGTGTTACAAGATATCAACATCATAGTCCTTTAGCAACTCTAACCAGAACTGGAGCCGTAGTCAACTTATCCTTCAACAACTGGAAACTGTACTCACAAGCATCCGTCCACTGAAACTTAGCTGCCTTCTAGGTTAGCCTAGTCAAAGGCGCTGAGATCGAGGCAAACTTCTCCACAAACCTGCTAGCCCCAGAAAACTGCGTACCTCAGTAGGTGTCGTAGGTCTGGGCCAAGTCTTCACCGCATCAATCTTCTGTGTATCCACCCGAATACCATCAGCCCTGATAATATGCCCCAAGAATGCCACCGAAGTCAACCAGAACTCACACTTGGAAAACTTGGCATACAGCTGTTGGTGCTGGAGGACCCTAAGTACCGTCCTCAAATGGTCTGCATGCTCCTACTCTGAACGGGAATAAACCAGGATATCATCAATGAATATAATGACGAATATGTCTAAGAATGGCCTGAATACCCGGTTCATCAAATCCATAAACACTGCTGGAGCATTGGTCAGTCCAAAAGACATCACCCTAAACTCATAATGTCAATATCGGGTTCTGAATGATGTCTTTGGAATATCTGCCTCCCTTACCCGCACCTGATGATAACCTGACCGCAAGTCTATCTTCGAGAAGCACTTAGCACCCTGCAACTGGTCAAATAAATCATCAATCCTGGGAAGGGGGTACCTGTTCTTGATGGTTACCTTGTTCAACTGCCTATAATACATACACATCCGCAGCAATCCATCTTTCTTTCTCACAAATAACACTGGTGCTCCCCATGGAGATGTACTCGGCCTAATAAAGCCTTTATCCAACAAGTCTCTCAGCTGCTCCTTCAACTCCTTCAGCTCTGCAGGTGCCATTCTATAAGGAGGAATGGATATAGGTTGGGTACTTGGCAATACATCTACACTGAAATCTATCTCCCGCTCTGGAGGGAGACCTGGAAAATCATTTGGGAATACATCCGGAAACTCACTAACTACCGGAACTGACTGAAGAGCCGGTACATCCGCTTCTGTATCATGCACCCGAACCAAATGATAGATACAACCTTTTCTGACCATCTTCCATGCCTTGAGGTATGAAATAAACTTACCCCTCGGCGATGCTGCAATCCCTTTCTATTTTATAACTGGCTCTTCTGGAAATTGAAATCGAACCAACTTCTCTCTACAATCAACGTTGGCAAAATAAGAAGCCAACCAATCCATACCCATAATGACATCAAAGTCGGTCATATTACTCTATCAGATCTGCTAAGGTATGACGGCTATATATCACCACCGAATAATTTTTATACACACGCTCAGCTATAACCGAATCTCCTACCGGTGTAGCTACCTCAAATGGTTCTATCGGCTCAAGTTCTATCCCTATTCTATTAGCAACAAGAGGGAATATGTAGGACAAGGTGGAACCTGGATCTATCAAAGCATATACATCACAGAAAAAGACCGATAGTATACATGTAACAACATCTGGTAACGCCTCCTAATCACGTCTACTGGCCAAAGCATATATGCGGTTCGAAGGACCGCCGAAACTAGAAACTCTGCCACGACCTCTACCACGGCCTGATGGCGTCTGAATACCCCGCCCGGTGGGGCGCATCGCCATAGATGACGACGAACCAGCACCCGGCCCCGTAGGCCGAGCCATTCCACCTGAACCACCCATGTTGGGACACTCTCTCATCATATGGCCCTGACGGCCGCAAGAGAAGCAAACACCTATGGTCAAACGGCATTCCCCAATATGAAGCTTACCACACTGAGAGCACCGAGGATAAAATGGCCTCAACTGACTAGAGCCCTTGTTCCTCTGAGAACCCGAAGCCATGGAGCTTTGTCCGGCTCCTGAATACCCGGGGCGGTTGAACCTCCTGCCCGTAGACTGTAGAGGAGCACTCTTTGCTGGCTGAGATGAATATATGACCTGCTGCTGGAACTGTCTGCCTCGAGACTCACCGAAATAAGCTGCCGACCTAGCCCTCTTATGCTGGTCCCTGTCATGACCTCTGTCTGGATGTCACCCTCTATGTCGGTCCTCAACCCCTTGTGCGTATGCCTGGATACGAGCAATATCCATACCCGGCTGAAGAGCCACCGCCATACAACCATCGATCAGATAATGGTCCAGCCCCATCACAAAGCGATGCACTCTGTCTACCATATCTGCTACAATAGTGGGTGCGTATCTGTCAATGAATCAAACTCTAGGCTATACTCACGAATGGTCCTGCCACTCTGCCTCAACTGTAAGAATTTGTCCACTCTAGCTCTCCTCATCTCTGGAGGCAAGAAGTGACCAAGGAAGGCCTCTGTAAACTCCTCCCATGAAGCTGGAAGAACATCCTCTCCCGTGGACAACTCCCAAGACTCATACCAGTTTGTAGCTATATCCCGCATCATATATGAAGCAAACTCCACAGACTCAGTCTCCGAAGCCCTGATTACCCTCAAGGTACGCTGCATCTGTCGGATAAACTCCTGCGGGTCATCCTCGGGCCTTGACCCAAAAAACTCTGGTGGACTACAGCTCAAAAATCACGGACCCTCAAACTATCTGCTCTAGGGACAACTCTTGGTCCCTGTCTATAAGTCTGCCCTGCCACTAACCTAGTCAGCAGCTGCACCACAACTCTTATGGCTCTGTCCTCTGCCCCAGGCTGAGGAGCTGGAGGCTCAGGTGCTAGGGCCTCGGAAACTGGTGATGTTGCCCCCTGAACTGGAGCCTCTGGTGGTGGCGACGAAGCAGAGCTCGCCGACTGGGGCACAGTCTCCGGCATAGACTGAGTACGAGACCTGGTAACTCTCTGAATCCGACTAGTATCTGTCGCGCCCTGTTTTGACCTCGCTCGGGTCAAAGCGGAGCTCGGACGTATGGGGGTGATTCCTGGGTAAAAGGGTTGAGGAGTCGCCACCTAATTATTTTTACGGTGAATTAGGACACCTAAATATTAAACTAAATGCTGCCATGTAACTCCAATTTTAAGGTCTGCGAAACTAGCGAGATTCTAAGTAAGGGTTCTTTATTATCCTAAAGGGAAGGGGTTAGGCATCCTTTAAGATCCGCTAACTTGCGGTTATCCGGTAAAACTCAGGTTTAATTATTACTAGAAAAATGCATGTTTTACAAGTATAATAGATTAAAAGATGTTTGCAAATAATTAGTAAATGATGCATTTTATACAGGTGCGTATTCAGATAACATAAAAAGAAAGATACATGTAAAGTTTTGAAAAATATGCATTTTGTGACAATAAATTATTTATACTATCAAAGAAGTAAAATTTTGGGAATCATGAAATTGTAAATTGACAAAAGATAAACTTATTCGGTATGATTAATAAAGCAAATAAAAGATGACAAAAGTTGTTTTGAAAATCTTGAATTCGCGTGACGAGCCTAAAATAAATAAACTAGCGAAGGATTCCTAAGTTTGCGAGCCTACAAATAAATAAGCTAGCGACGGGTTTCAAATCTTAAACTAACCTATGAATAAATCCTAAGTTTGCCTATTCTAAGCATTTCAATAATTACATAAGTGCGATAAATAATATTACAATACAAAGCGAGATAAAAGCTGAATTAAAGAAAGAAATAACAATAAATAAACTCCGAGGAATATTTGTCGTTATTTACTTTAATCCCTGCAAGCTGTCAAGAACAAACGGTTAGAAACATTTAAATACAAATAACTTCATATCCGTATTCAAAACAGTGAATGTTTTGATTGCGGAGGGCTCAGACTTAAATTTTGAAAAGAACATTCCAATCACGTCGTGGCTGCAAACATATGACTAATGTAGTTTATTTTTGATTGCCTCGCCTACTAAACGTGTTGGTCTCTCGGGTGAAATAGAAAAGATCACTTATAATCACGTCGTGGCTGCGAATATATAATTCACCTCGCCTACTAAACATGTTGATCTCGGATGAAATAAAGGTTTAAGCCTCATCATTGCCCCGAAGTTATATTTTTTATAGAAAAATACATATTTGGCAATTGAATAATAAAAGAAGCAATTTTTTATGAAAAAATCTTTCAAGGTTGCAAATATGATAGAATGCAAACCTTATTTTTTAGGATTAAAGAAAATGAATAATAGATAGCCAAATTATTTTTGAAAGATATTAAAGCATGCATAACGAACCTAAAAATAGAACAAAGTAACTAGAGGCTAAGTTTGGAACACACAAGACGATCCTAAACAAATAAAGCTAGCGGTTGGTTTCCAATTTCAAACGATCCTAAGAAATAAACTAACGACAGTTAGACTATCCTATTCATTCATCTATTCGCGGCCTAATTATTCTAAGCATTCTAACAATCACACAAGCATTAAAATAATTATTACATGCCCAAGAATAGAAATAACGAAATTAAAGAATAATAATAAAAGAGGAAACTAGGGAGGATGATGATGTCATCCCGCCCTATTTGTGTAGAAAGTCCGAGGCCGGAGGATGCAACGAAGGTGAATGTGGTTCTTCATTTTGGACGAAGTCATGATGAGTCTCATAACGAGACTCTTCGTTACTCCCGATGCATTTCATGTAAATAAAAGAAAAAGAAAAGGATTAGTAGACGGAACGAAAATATCAACACATGAATATTCCTAATACATACATACACGAAATATACAACATTAAATGTACATAGGAATGAATATTCATGGCCTTCTATTCTACATACTTAAGACATTATTTTTTTCAGATTTTGGCACATTAAAGTAGCCGAAGAAAAACTATATGATAACACAACCGGTTCTAAATTTAAACAAAAATAAAAGAGGCAAGGAAGACCAATGTATAAATTATGTATACATACATAATAAATTCCGTTGGACTAATCTTAATTCTTAAAGAAGCATAACATTCATAAACTTAAACTAAACACACATACTATTATATTAAACATGGATAATATATTCCTTTTAAAATTGCACATATTAATCTAGAATATAACATGTAAATATCGTCATTTGAATCAATTAAAGTATGCTCGTTTTTGTTTGATTTAAAGGCAGCGACCAAACTACAACATACAATAATTTTGAATATCAACAAATCGTTAAGTGTCCTAAGAATATTTAATCACGTCGTAGCTCTTTCAAACACGTATTAATCTTACATTATCCGTATTGCACTTAATAATGAACCCAAGATGCCTTACTAAAGATAATGACAATAATTAGCTAACCAACACATTGATGTAATATCATCTATCACATATCAACATCAAAAATCGGAAATCCAAACTACAACATACAATAATTTTGAATATCAACAAATCGCTAAGTGTCCTAAGAATATTTAATCACGTCATAGCTTTTCCAAACACATATTAATCTTACATTATCCGTATTGCATTTAACAATGAACCCAAGATACCTTACTAAAGCTAATGACAATAATTAGTTAACCAAAAAATCGAGGCAATATCATCTATCACGTATCAACTCCAAATCAGAAATGTCCCAACAACATAAACACAATTATATAAGCAAAATCGTCTCATTATCATATTAATTAATCAAGACTACATTACTTAGCAAAATATCATACTAAATCAAGCATAAACAACACAATCAAATAAGCTTTAAGAAATATAGAAGAATTGGAACGAGTCTAACCTTTTCCGGGTAGCGAACCGAGGCGTGTTTTGAATCGTCGAATCCGCTCGGAAATGTTAGAATTCTGATTTTGTTGTAGATTTTTTTGAATTCTGATTTTTTTCTGGAAATGAGACTCTGTTTTTCTGATTTTCGGATGTTTGAACCCGACCCGGCAGTGACCCGACCCGGAAAAAAAAAACAGTAAAAATAGCTAAAAATTCAGATTCTTCAACACCAAAAACCAATGATTTTCGACCTATATTTTCGGAATCTTTAAGTTGAAGAACACATGCAAGAACAAAGAAGTGTTCTTAAGAAGATTTCGGATTTTTTGGTGAAGAACAACACAAACAAATACAATACAACCAAAACTTAAACCTAAATTTAAAATTAAAATTGACCTTAAGCAAGAAAACAAAACCTTTTCCAATCCGAAAAATCCTCCCGAAACAGTGCAAAAGGGGGGGGTTTATAGGTCTCAAACTCGACCTCCACCCCCTCATACCCCCCCCCTTAAAACGAATTTGAATTTCAAAATAAAGGGGACAAAATCTGATTTTTTGGGGCATGTGTTGAGGATTTTGGGGGGTGTGTTGGTGAGGGGATGGTTTCGGCGGTGTCAGGGTAGGTTGGTGGTGTCGGCGTGAGGGGCAGGGGTGTAGGGGTGTAGGGTGGCGGCGTGGGGGGTAGGGTGGCGGCTGATTGAAGGTTAGGGGTGTTAGGTTTTCTTTTCTTTTGATTTTTGGGTTTTGTTTTGGGAATAAGAAGAAGGGTTGGGTGTAGAATAAAAGGGATTTGGGGGTTGGGCCGGTTTAGGGGTTGGGCAGTGGGGGTTTCATTGGGCACTGGGGGTAAGGGGAATGGGTTTGGGAGATTTGGTTTTCGGGTGGGCGATTTGGGCTTGGAAAAAGGGGTGTTGGGTTTTGGAATTTGGTTGGGGAATTTGTATTGGGTTGGGAGTTAAAAGTTTTGGGATTTTGTTTTGTGGGTTTTGAGAATTGGGGAAATAAAGGGAAGGGAAATGGGTTTGAATAAAAGGAATTTGGTTTTGGGCTTGTTTTGGTGTGGGTAGAAAATTGGGGGTTTGTTTTGTTTTGTGGGGTATTGATTTATTTTGGGTGAGGGAGATTAAATGGGTTAGAAATATAAAAGGGCTTAATATTAAAATATTATTTTTGTTTTGTAAAAGATGTGAATTATTTAAAATAACATAACGACGTGACAATAATAAAAATATAATATTTGTGAAATGTTTAATGCTTAATAAAAAATGTAAATGCGATGCAATTTTGCGAGAATAAATAACATAGAATTTTCGGATAACTTATGATTATGATAAAAATGCAAATGATATAAAAATGCGAATAATAATAATAATAAGAGGATATACACATATATGCCTATATTTTAAAATTATTTTAAAAGTGTCAAAATATTAAAAATTACGAATAAAATCATAAAAGATGGGACAAAATTGGGTGTCAACAGATGCCCCTCTTTGGACGGAGACGATGAAAGAGTTTTCGGCCAAAGAAAGTTGACTGAGTAGCCAATTTTGTCCCGATCATCGGAACTGCATGGTAAGAAATAGAATCCCCGGGGGGTATAGAAGTTGCAAAAAGATAGTGCATTCAAGAAACAATGCCCCAGTGTCGACTTAGGATGACACTGGTCGCAGATGCGAGAAACTAATGGGAAAAGCGGATCGACGTTCGAAGTAGGTCGTTGACCAATTTGCCTCGGTTCGCCGTAAGAGATAGTTCCACGCTGTGATGAAATTCCTGCAAATTAAAAACTCCTGCAAACTAAAGCTTAAGATATAATTAGTGTATAACTGCTGAGAAAAATTGTAGAGAAAATAACTTAGAAATACCCGCATTAGGAGGTGGGCGCATGACTGAAATTAAAAATACCCTCATTATAAGGTGGGCGCCTGACTGAAATTAAAATACCCGCATTATAAGGTGGGCGCCTGAAATGTCGTCGTTGGATTGACGTGTTGTGTTGAAGACGTCGTTGTAATGGTGTTGGCGTCGTTGTAATTATGTAAAAAGCGGTTGTTGTCTTTGCATGTAACGTCGAGGACGTTGTTGTAATCTTTGTTTCTTTGTAAAGATAATTGTTGTCTTTGAAGACGTCGTTGTAATGCTGTTGACGTCGTTGTAATACTGTAAAAATAAATGTTGTGCAGAAGACGTCGTTGTAATACTGTTGACGCCATTGTAATGCTGTAAAAATAAATGTTGTGCTGAAGACGTCGTTGTAATGCTGTTGACGTCATTGTAATGCTGTAAAAATAAATGTTGTGCAGAAGACGCCGTTGCATAGGCGTGTTGTTGATGACGCCGTTGTATGGGCGCGTTGCTGATGACATTATTGTAATGCCGTTGATGTCGTTGTAAAAATGTAAAAGATAATTGTTTTGCAGAAGACGCCATTGCGTAGGCGTGTTGTTCATGACGCCATTGTATGGGCGCGTTGTTCGTGACGCCGTTGTATGGGCGTGTTGCTGATGACATCATTGTAATGTTGTTGATGTCGTTGTAATGCTGTAAAAATAAATGTTGTGCAGAAGACGCCGTTGCATAGGCGTGTTGTTGATGACGCCGTTGTATGGGCGCGTTGCTGATGACATCATTGTAATGCCGTTGTATGGGCGTGTTGCTGATGACATCATTGTAATGTTGTTGATGTCGTTGTAATGATAACGCTGATGTCGTCGTTGTATCGACGTGTTGTGTTGAAGATGCCATTGTGATGACGTTGTTGCAAGAATGTAACGCTAAGGTCGTCGTTGTATCGACGTGTTGTGTTGAAGACATCATTGTGATGACGTTGTTGCAAGAATGTAATGCTGTTTGTTGTAAGAGATAGGCGTTGCGCCGAAGACGTCGTTGAAATGTTGTTGACGTCGTTGTAATGTTGTAAAAAGTTGGCGTGCTGCCGTAACGTCGTGGACGTTGTTGTAATGTAGTTTTGCTGTAGAAGGTAGATGTTGAGCTGAAGGCGTCATTGTAATGTTGTTGACGTCATTGTAATGCTGTAAAAATAGATGTCGTGTTGCCGTAACGTCGTGGACGTTGTTGTAATGTTGTTGAAGATAGTTGATGTGCTGCAGTAACGTCAATGACATTGTTGTAATGCTGTAAAAGATAGCTGCTGCGTTGAAGACGTCATTGTAGTGCTGTTGACGCCGTGGAGGTGCGGTAAAAGATAGTTCTTTGCATTGCCGTAAAGATAGTTGTTGTTTTGAAGACGTCATTGTAATGCTGTTGACGTCGTTGAGATGCGGTAAAAGATAGTTGTTGCGTTGAAGACGTCATTGTAATGTTGTTGACGTCGTTGTAAAGCTGTAAAAGATATTTGTTGTGCTGCCATAACGTCGATGACGTTTTTGAAATGTTGTCCTGTTGTAAGAGATGTAAGTAGCGTCCTTGCCGTCAGTTCTTTGTAATAGGGTTCAGCGTTGTCTTGAATCTTACGCCGATCCAAACTCATGTGAATTGAAATGTCGTCTGGCACGAGGCGAAAATGTGATCGACGTCTTTGCGGCCGGGTTTGTCTTGTTGTCGTTCTTTGTGATCCGAAATACCATCTTTGTGCAGTCATAATAGTCGGGACCCTGTAGGTCAAGATGATGTCTTCGTATAAATGCAGAACAAGAACGTAATCCTTGTAGTGAGTTGTAGTGCCGAAATTCTTTGGGGAATTGATCATAACTGATGTGGCTTCCCTGCTTTTTCAACCTGAAGAACCTGTACTCAAAGAAAATTTGTGAGTTTGGGGAGGGGCGGTTGATTCGCGTTGACTTGATAGCTTTGGCTCTTGATAGCTGCATGTCCTGGTGATTTGGACCTGTAGCCCCTGTCTGGTTCCCAGTCTTGGCTAACCGTTAATGAAAACATTTGTTGAAAATAATTTGTTTATAAGAAAGTATGCTTATCATTAAAAAGTTCTTGTCGAACTCTAATGAAAATATTTGGTGAGAATAAATTGTGTATAAGAAAATATGCATATTAGTAATAAAAATCTTGTCAAACTCTAATGAAAATATTTGGTGAAAATAAATTGCGTATAAGAAAATATGCATATTAGTAATAAAAATCTTGTTAAACTCTAATGAAGTATTTGTTGAAAATAAATTGCTTATAAGAAAGTATGCATATATGTAAATGTCTGTCGAGCAGCGACATGCGGTGAAACAAAGCAAACGTCTTATCCAAAATCCTCTTAGGCTGAAGACTTAGTTTGCCGATGCTTTTCCATGTTTATCGGCGTCCTCCGACAGTGATCCCTTAAAAATGCCCCAGTTTCCGATATATGAGGATGATGATCTTTTAAACGGACAACCGAGTCTTGTGTAGATTGCTTGCCTGCCCTATCAGGGTGATCAGATGGGTGCATTTTATCATGTACGAGATAAAGGAGAAAATATTTCCTAATGGTGGGACCGAAGCCGATTTAGGCCGCCTACGTATCCCCATGAGGGAATCGGGTCATGACGTAGTTCATTACAAGGAAATGTGATTTGTAAGGATTTTCTAAAAGTGGGACCGAAGCCGATGTGGCCGCCTACGTATCCCGTCGAGGGAATCAGGTCAGGACGTAGTTCAGGTAAGCAAAGGAGATTGTAAGGATTTTTCTAAAGATGGGACCGAAGCCGATGTGGCCGCCTACGTATCCCGCCGAGGGAATCAGGTCATAACGTAGTTCAGGTTACAAGTGAAAAGGAACTTGGGAAATTTGTGATCTAAAGAAACGAAACCCTACGTGGGTTCTATGCGTATCCCGATGAGGGAGCGCAACTTTTACAACATAGAAAGTATTACATAGAGAATAACTAATCTTAGATATGGTATCTCTTCCCTGCATCTGCATTGATGGTTTTTGGCCATTCTATTCTGATAAGGTTGCCCCAGACAACTGTGTCCATCTGCTTTTCATCAATCAGTCTCTTAGAAAATGATTTGGTATCCACTTGGCTACGAAAGAAATAGCATTGCCCCAGTAGAAGTCCTGATCGTAGTGTGGTAGCCCAAGAGTACAAATGGCAAACGTCCGTGCCAATGCTTGTGACTATCAACCATCTTGATGTTTCATCCAAATCTGGCTTCGACTTATTCCAAAAATGCCTCAATTCTTCCGCTTGTGAGTCTTCCTTATATTCTTCGAAGCCTTGCTTGTTTGGGACCTTGTTTGCTTGTTTCATTATATGTCACATATTGCCGACAAATTAGTTTGCATGATGAAAAAGAAAGGAAAATTATTAAACAAAGCGATTTTAAAATAGCAAAAGCAATGCAGATTTGTCATTTTAAACTTTCAAAAGGTGGAGGCAAAAATACATTAAAATGCATAAAATGTGGTTCAGGCCTCAATTTAAATCGCATTTTCCATTAAGTACTAATACAGTTTGGATAGGCATGATTGGGAAATAACAGATGGGGTGCTCCACTTGATTTTAGTCAACACGAATCATTTTTTGGGGAAATAAATAAGGCAAAATGAATCTCCTGAAAAATGAAGAAAACCAAATTAGTATAAGGTGAGTAATTATTGATTCAAATAATATACACATAGTGGAAAGCAGTAGAAAATAACAAACTGATTGTAAGACAATTAAATCGCATCCTAATATGCATGGGGCCTCCCTTATGCAGGAGGTGGGCCTAAACGCCGGATATCTTGGGATTACGACAGATTTGATCCAAGTCGCTAAAGCGCAATGCTTTGTCGGAAATGAGACAAAATGAATGTACATTTTCCAATTTCAGCATGTCATGATTAGTCTTGGATTAGTCTATCCTTATCACGCTACACATAATATGATGATTGGTCGTTGGGTTGTGAGACCCGTAGACATCTTTGGCGGATTTCTTAATTGTGGAGTCGATACCAAAGATCGACCCACCTAAGGTGTATGCATGCATGACTTAAAATAAAGGGTGGTATAGCTCTATCTTAAATTTTCTGAGATTTGGCTGACTAGACACAAGGTTCCCGAGCGGACTACTCGAGTGAGAAGGCTACGCGGCCACCAGATGGTCCGGTCACTCCGCGCATACGCCAACTCTCCTAAAATTTGGTAGATTGAAAGAAATTTGCGGGTGCGCAAACACACCTCGCGTGTAGTGTGTGATAGTGTCAATTTTCCAGAATGGAAGAAATATGAGCGAAATGCAAATTTAAGATAAGCAGTAAAAAATATGAAAATTAAAGCAGTTATGCACGCAAAATTTCACGAAGGAAACAAATCAAAGCATTAAATCAAATAAAGAACAAAAGTAAAGCGCAATAATAATTAACCTGATTTTGCTATGGTTAAGAGCCTGAATTCCCCAGCGGAGTCGCCATGCTGTCGCGCCCTGTTTTGACCTCGCTCGGGTCAAAGCGGAGCTCGGACGTATGGGGGTGATTCCTGGGTAAAAGGGTTGAGGAGTCGCCACCTAATTATTTTTACGGTGAATTAGGACACCTAAATATTAAACTAAATGCTGCCATGTAACTCCAATTTTAAGGTCTGCGAAACTAGCGAGATTCTAAGTAAGGGTTCTTTATTATCCTAAAGGGAAGGGGTTAGGCATCCTTTAAGATCCGCTAACTTGCGGTTATCCGGTAAAACTCAGGTTTAATTATTACTAGAAAAATGCATGTTTTACAAGTATAATAGATTAAAAGATGTTTGCAAATAATTAGTAAATGATGCATTTTATACAGGTGCGTATTCAGATAACATAAAAAGAAAGATACATGTAAAGTTTTGAAAAATATGCATTTTGTGACAATAAATTATTTATACTATCAAAGAAGTAAAATTTTGGGAATCATGAAATTGTAAATTGACAAAAGATAAACTTATTCGGTATGATTAATAAAGCAAATAAAAGATGACAAAAGTTGTTTTGAAAATCTTGAATTCGCGTGACGAGCCTAAAATAAATAAACTAGCGAAGGATTCCTAAGTTTGCGAGCCTACAAATAAATAAGCTAGCGACGGGTTTCAAATCTTAAACTAACCTATGAATAAATCCTAAGTTTGCCTATTCTAAGCATTTCAATAATTACATAAGTGCGATAAATAATATTACAATACAAAGCGAGATAAAAGCTGAATTAAAGAAAGAAATAACAATAAATAAACTCCGAGGAATATTTGTCGTTATTTACTTTAATCCCTGCAAGCTGTCAAGAACAAACGGTTAGAAACATTTAAATACAAATAACTTCATATCCGTATTCAAAACAGTGAATGTTTTGATTGCGGAGGGCTCAGACTTAAATTTTGAAAAGAACATTCCAATCACGTCGTGGTCGCAAACATATGACTAATGTAGTTTATTTTTGATTGCCTCGCCTACTAAACGTGTTGGTCTCTCGGGTGAAATAGAAAAGATCACTTATAATCACGTCGTGGCTGCGAATATATAATTCACCTCGCCTACTAAACATGTTGATCTCGGATGAAATAAAGGTTTAAGCCTCATCATTGCCCAAGTTATATTTTTATAGAAAAATACATATTTGGCAATTGAATAATAAAAGAAGCAATTTTTTATGAAAAAATCTTTCAAGGTTGCAAATATGATAGAATGCAAACCTTATTTTTTAGGATTAAAGAAAATGAATAATAGATAGCCAAATTATTTTTGAAAGATATTAAAGCATGCATAACGAACCTAAAAATAGAACAAAGTAACTAGAGGCTAAGTTTGGAACACACAAGACGATCCTAAACAAATAAAGCTAGCGGTTGGTTTCCAATTTCAAACGATCCTAAGAAATAAACTAACGACAGTTAGACTATCCTATTCATTCATCTATTCGCGGCCTAATTATTCTAAGCATTCTAACAATCACACAAGCATTAAAATAATTATTACATGCCCAAGAATAGAAATAACGAAATTAAAGAATAATAATAAAAGAGGAAACTAGGGAGGATGATGATGTCATCCCGCCCTATTTGTGTAGAAATTCCGAGGCCGGAGAATGCAAGGAATGTGAATGTGGTTCTTCATTTTGGACGAAGTCATGATGAGTCTCATAACGAGACTCTTCGTTACTCCCGATGCATTTCATGTAAATAAAAGAAAAAGAAAAGGATTAGTAGACGGAACGAAAATATCAACACATGAATATTCCTAATACATACATACACGAAATATACAACATTAAATGTACATAGGAATGAATATTCATGGCCTTCTATTCTACATACTTAAGACATTATTTTTTCAGATTTTGGCACATTAAAGTAGCCGAAGAAAAACTATATGATAACACAACCGGTTCTAAATTTAAACAAAAATAAAAGAGGCAAGGAAGACCAATGTATAAATTATGTATACATACATAATAAATTCCGTTGGACTAATCTTAATTCTTAAAGAAGCATAACATTCATAAACTTAAACTAAACACACATACTATTATATTAAACATGGATAATATATTCCTTTTAAAATTGCACATATTAATCTAGAATATAACATGTAAATATCGTCATTTGAATCAATTAAAGTATGCTCGTTTTTGTTTGATTTAAAGGCAGCGACCAAACTACAACATACAATAATTTTGAATATCAACAAATCGTTAAGTGTCCTAAGAATATTTAATCACGTCGTAGCTCTTTCAAACACGTATTAATCTTACATTATCCGTATTGCACTTAATAATGAACCCAAGATGCCTTACTAAAGATAATGACAATAATTAGCTAACCAACACATTGATGTAATATCATCTATCACATATCAACATCAAAAATCGGAAATCCAAACTACAACATACAATAATTTTGAATATCAACAAATCGCTAAGTGTCCTAAGAATATTTAATCACGTCATAGCTTTTCCAAACACATATTAATCTTACATTATCCGTATTGCATTTAACAATGAACCCAAGATACCTTACTAAAGCTAATGACAATAATTAGTTAACCAAAAAATCGAGGCAATATCATCTATCACGTATCAACTCCAAATCAGAAATGTCCCAACAACATAAATACAATTATATAAGCAAAATCGTCTCATTATCATATTAATTAATCAAGACTACATTACTTAGCAAAATATCATACTAAATCAAGCATAAACAACACAATCAAATAAGCTTTAAGAAATATAGAAGAATTGGAACGAGTCTAACCTTTTCCGGGTAGCGAACCGAGGCGTGTTTTGAATCGTCGAATCCGCTCGGAAATGTTAGAATTCTGATTTTGTTGTAGATTTTTTGAATTCTGATTTTTTCTGGAAATGAGACTCTGTTTTTCTGATTTTCGGATGTTTGAACCCGACCCTAAGCTGACCCGACCCGAAAAAAAACAAGAAAATAGCTAAAAATTCAGATTCTTCAACACCAAAACCAATGATTTTCGACCTATATTTTCGGAATCTTTAAGTTGAAGAACACATGCAAGAACAAAGAAGTGTTCTTAAGAAGATTTCGGATTTTTTGGTGAAGAACAACACAAACAAATACAATACAACCAAAACTTAAACCTAAATTTAAAATTAAAATTGACCTTAAGCAAGAAAACAAAACCTTTTCCAATCCGAAAAATCCTCCCAAACAAAGGCAAAAGGGGGTTTATAGGTCTCAACTTCGACCTCCACCCCTCATACCCCCTTTAAAACGAATTTGAATTGCAAACAAAAGGGAACAAAATTTGATTTTTTGGGCCATGTGTTGAGGATTTTGGGGGGTGTGTTGGTGAGGGGATGGTTTCGGCGGTGTCAGGGTAGGTTGGTGGTGTCGGCGTGAGGGGCAGGGGTGTGGGGGTGTGGGGTGGCGGGGTGGGGGCTAGGGTGGCGGCTGATTGAAGGTTAGGGGTGTTAGGTTTTCTTTTCTTTTGATTTTTGGGTTTTGTTTTGGGAATAAGAAGAAGGGTTGGGTGTAGAATAAAAGGGATTTGGGGTTGGGCCGGTTTAGGGGTTGGGCAGTGGGGTTTCGGTTGGGCACAGGGGTAAGGGGAATGGGTTTGGGAGATTTGGTTTCGGGTGGGCGATTTGGGCTTGGAAAAAGGGGTGTTGGGTTTTGGAATTTGGTTGGGGGAATTTGTATTGGGTTGGGAGGTAAAAAGTTTTGGGATTTTGTTTTGTGGGTTTTGAGAATTGGGGGAAATAAAGGGGGAGCGAAATGGGGTTGAATAAAAGAGGAAATTGGTTTTGGGCTTGTTTTGGTGTGGGCGAAAAATTGGGGGTTTGTTTTGTTTTGTGGGGTATTGATTTATTTTGGGTGAGGGGAGATTAAATGGGTTAGAAATATAAAAGGGCTTAATATTAAAATATTATTTTTGTTTTGTAAAAGATGTGAATTATTTAAAATAACATAACGACGTGACAATAATAAAAATATAATATTTGTGAAATGTTTAATGCTTAATAAAAAATGTAAATGCGATGCAATTTTGCGAGAATAAATAACATAGAATTTTTGGATAACTTATGATTATGATAAAAATGCAAATGATATAAAAATGCGAATAATAATAATAATAAGAGGATATACACATATATGCCTATATTTTAAAATTATTTTAAAAGTGTCAAAATATTAAAAATTACGAATAAAATCATAAAAGATGGGACAAAATTGGGTGTCAACAGTATCTCCCGCTGTAGACTTGCCCTTCTGGGCTGCTATCGCCTTCTTCGGAGGCATTGCTGTAAACATAGTAAGTCGTCAGAAAGGGATTATCCTAATAACATAGATCTATTGCACGATCTAAGAGATGAAAGAATAGAAACCAATCATAAATGCCTGCAGCTTCGCGCGTATAAGTATGGTGCACAACATACCCATACACAATACTCTACTAGACACGGTCAGTAGACATTCCGAGAACTAACTGCTCTGATACCACTTTTGTCACGACCCAACCCGACGGGCCGCGACTAACCGCCCTAATGACGTCATTACACTAACCTGTCACACATAATCCAACTAACACTTAATGAGTCTGAAATCCGGCAACATAACGCTGTAATAACAACATATGCCAGGGTAGGCAAGCCGACAAGGCTGCATTTACCCCCGAATGTACCTGCCTCCTGAGGAGTCACAACTAGCCAACACAATACAACAGACAAGCCAACAAGGCTGCCACTAGATAATGTCATATATATACGGGGACACCCCAACACAGAGTACAATAGCATGACTGACCAAAACAGAGTTATAACTCTTACATAAGTACAACACACAACTGTCTACAAACCTCTACAAGAAGGATAACGACATATGACTGGACAAGGCCCCGTCGTGCCCCTAAATATACATAACTCAAAATAATAGGGTTTTGTACCCAAAATGACAAAGCTCTGAATCAAAGGAGCTTCCCAACCTGCTGAGTAAAAACATAGGCCTGAGGTTTACCAAACTTAAAACCTGTACCTGCGGGCATGAAACGGAGCCCCGAGGAAAGGGGGTCAGTACGAAATAATGTACTGAGTATGTAAAACATGAAGCTGTAAAAGAGATCATAAGTAGCCAACAGAAAATAGGAGATCAGTATAAAAAAAATCAGGATCCAAATCCAACTGTGTCATAAACAATAAAAGTCAGTTGCCTTATAAAAATGAGAGTCAAGACAAGAAAACATGAGTGTCTGTCCATATACATACATATATATATATATATATATATATATATATATATCTGTAACGTAACCCGGTGGAATCATATCATAACCCGGCCCATGCTGGGACTCGGTAAAGTCATATCTTAACCCGGCCCATGCTGGGACTCGATAATGTCACATCTCATCTATGGATCCATCCTACGTAACCTGACCCTCTAGTGAGGGTCTCGGTGAAGTAATGCAAGGCTGTGCACGAACATAACCCGGCCCGGGACTCGGTGAGGTGAAGTAGTAACTCTTAGCACGAGTAGATATCATGAGTAACCATATGCAAGTAAAAATTATCATTTGACTCTCAATAAAATCATTATAATAATGTCATAATAAACTCTTTGCTGAAAAATCATAGGCACTTCTCATAACAATCCTCTTTAGGAATTAAACTGTATAAGAATCAAGTACGTCCGCCGTACTTTTATTAAATCATGCCAAAAGAAAGAAGTAAGGGTTTCACATACCTTTTAGACGAACTAATCCACCCAATATTAGAATATGCCTCTTTATAGAACTTCAACCTATAATAATGGTAATACGTTCGTCAATTCTATGATTACTAGCATACTTTATATCGAATAACGACTTCTTATTCTAAAAAATTTCGGGCAGCACTTCCCATGTTTATACATGTTTCCACAACTTCCAAACGAGGCTAATAACATCAATAACCAAGCACCAATTAAGGGCACAATCAAAACAACAATAAAGGGAATTTACACACCCACTTCTCATGTAAATTTAGCCTCTTAAGCCACATTAAAAATAGCCCACAAAATAGTCCATGTTTCAACAACAATGAGGGTAGAATGTGAAGCCTTTCTACGCCTTTCTACATCATTATTCCTTTAGGACTTACCTTAGCAATTACCACACTTAAACATGCATAATGGTAACTAAATTTTCAGCATTATAACAGTCCCTAAAACAGTCCATATACATCACAACATGTCCAACAATTTCATGCAAGTTCTTGGCCACAACATGTCATAATTCCATAACTCTTATCTTAACTCCTAAAATCCAATTTCGTATTTCAATACTTCCATATAACTAATTCCAACGAAATGTCAATATTTCCTTTCAATTTCATCATGCAATTAGTGACAATTATAACAACAATAACCAACGAATCCAATAACACCAAAATCTGTCTCAAATTGGCAACTAGCCCAAAATTGTCAAATGCAACGCTTAAACTCCAATTTCTCCTTAACACAAATTCATTACATTAATTCTAACAACATGCATTCCAATTATATCATAGAAAGAAGAATTTTATACCTCAAATTCGTCCCAAAACAGTCCGCAATTTTCTGCCCACTGTTTGTCCGAAAATCCCCACTGTTTTCGTATTTCTTTCCCTTTTTTGTTCACTTCTTCAACTCCAATTGACATGCAATTGTTCTATAATGTTAAGCCTTCATCCCTCCACGTTTTTCTTCCAAAATTTCATCCCAAAAATTCGAAATTTCCGGGCTACAGTTTCGGCCAGCAATGGTTGTTTTTGCCACTGTTTTTGGTGTTGTTTTGCTTCTAATTTTTGGTGAAAAATATAGTCTAGGAAGAGAAGATAAAAATCTTAAATTAGGTATGGGGTTGGGGGTGATTTTTGGCCAGCAAGGGGGGGTGGGTTTGGAGAAGAGAGGTGAGGTTTTTGGTTAAGTTTAGAATGAAGATGAAGATGTGAGTGTAGGTATATAAAAAAATCTGAATTTTCTTATCACACTTTGGCCCCCCCAAGTTCTTCAATTAATAAATCTCAAACTCACTTCTTTTAATTCCCGAGAATTTCACAAGCCCCGTATCCTCAATGTCATAATTTTATAATACAATACTATTTCATAACTCCATTGGAATAAATTCAACTACTAGGATTAATTCTCGTCGTCACGTGTATTGCACTAAAGAAAAACTATTCCGGGATAACATCCGTTTATACACTAATTTCTCGTATTAACATATGTAAGCGTTCCTTATATTCAATATCCGAATCTTACTTCCTTAATGACGTTCTTAATTATCGTCTTAATCTTATGAGATGTAACATACTCTCCCCCCCCCCCCCTCAGAAACATTCATCCTCGAATGTTCATAATAAGTCTAATGCTAGAAAAATTTCGGCAGAGTCTCCTTTATAATTATGCCTATCCGCCTATATTCAGCAAACCAACAGATGCCACACAGGGCCACAATATATCACACATATGCAATTCCCCAATTACAATAATCAAATGGGGAGTTGAATTGAATTACCTGGAGGCACAGGGAACAAATGAGGATACTTCTTCATCTCATCCTCTGCCTCCCAAGTCATTTCCTCCCTATTGTGGTTCCTCCACAATACCTTGACGGAAGCCACATCCTTCGTCCGTAATCTCCTGACCTGGCGATCAAGTATGGCTACGGGGCTTTCCTCGTAGGACAGCTCCTCTGTCACCTGGACGTCATCTACTGGGAAGACTTTGGAAGGATCACCAATACACTTACGCATCATAGATACATGGAAGACTGGATGTACTGCTTCCAAATCAGGCGGTAGATCCAACTCATAGGCAACCTTGCCTATCCTACGAATGATCTAGTAAGGCCCGATGTACCTTGGGCTAAGCTTCCCTTTCTTGCCAAACCTCATCACACCCTTCATGGGTGACACCTTTCGGAACACCCGATCATCCACCTGAAACTCTAAGTGTCGACGTCGATTATCAACATATGACTTATGTCGACTCTGTGCTGCTAATAACCTCTACTGAATGAGTTTCACCTTATCAACAGCTTGCTGAACCATGTCTTGGCCGATCAACTTAGTCTCACCTACATCAAACCAACCAATAGGTGACCTGCACTTCCTCCCATATAAAGCCTCATACGGTGCCATCTGGATGCTAGAATGGTAGTTGTTGTTATAAGCAAACTCAATGAGTGGTAAATGGTCATCCCAACTACCTATGAAGTCAATAATACAGGCCCTCAGCATATCCTCTAATGTCTGGATAGTACGCTCTGCCTGCCCGTCCGTCTGAGGGTGAAATGTTGTGTTGAGACTCACTTGTGTCCCCAATCCCTTCTGGAATGATCTCCAGAAGTTAGCTGTAAATTGAGCTCCTCGGTCTGATATAATAGATGTGGGAACCCCGTGCAGTCTCACTATCTCCCTGATGTACAGCCTAGCATAGTTCTCAGCTGAGTAAGTAGGCCTCACTGGAAGAAAATGGGCTGATTTCGTCAGCCTATCCAAGATAACCCATATGGAATCACACTTCCGCTGAGTGTGAGGTAAGCCAGTAATGAAGTCCATATTGATCACTTCCCACTTCCAAGTCGGGATCTCAATCTCCTGTAATAATCCACCAGGTTTCTGATGTTCAACCTTAATCGGCTGACAATTCGGGCACTGGGCACCAAATTCTGCTGTCTCTTTTCATGCCATCCCACCAATACAAGCATCTAAGGTCATGGTACATCTTCGTCGACCCTGGATGAATGGAATAACGGGCATTGTGTGCCTCTCCCATAACCTGCTGTCGTAGCCCTACAACATCAGGTACACATAATCTGCCCTCATACCTCAGCACATCATCAGGTGTAACCTCAAATAAAGTCTTTCCCTTTCGGAGAGCTGCATCTCTATACCGGGCCAGAACAGGATCCTCATACTGACGTTTCTTTACCTCTTCCACGATAGAGGACTCAGCAACATCCCGAATAAGAACCCCGCTATCTCCCGAATCCGCCAACCGGACTCCAAGACTCGCTAGCCTATGTATCTCACGAACCATCTTCCTTCTGTCTGGCTGCACATCCGTCAAGCTACCCATGGATCTACGGCTAAGAGCATCTGCCACAACATTGGCTTTCCCCGAGTGTTACAAGATATCAACATCATAGTCCTTTAGCAACTCTAACCACCGCCTCTGCCGTAGGTTCAACTCCTTCTGCTTAAAGATGTATTGGAGACTCTTGTGATCCGTATATATATCAACATGAATCCCGTACAAATAATGTCTCCAAATCTTCACGGCATGAATCACCGCTGCTAGCTCCAAATCATGAGTGGGATAATTCTTTTCATGCTTTCTGAGCTGTCGGGAGGCATAAGCTATAACTTTGCCATGCTGCATCAACACACAACCTAGCCCAATACCTGAAGCATCACAATAGATGACATAACCATCCGGTCCCTCGGGAAAAGTCAGAACTGGAGCCGTAGTCAACTTATCCTTCAACAACTGGAAACTGTGCTCACAAGCATCCGCCCATCAAACTTAGTCGCATGCGGGTTAGCCTAGTCAAAGCGGCCGAGATCGAGGCAAACTTCTCCACAAACCTTCTACCTGCTAGCCCCGTAAAACTGCGTGCCTCGGTGGGTGTCGTGAGTGCGGGCCAAGTCTTCACCGCATCAATCTTCTATGTATCCACCCGAATACCATCAGCCCCGGTAATATGCCCCAAGAATGCCACCGAAGTCAATCATAACTCACACTTGGAAAACTTGGCATACAGCTGTTGGTGCTGGAGGACCCTAAGTACCGTCCTCAAATGGTCTGCATGCTCCTACTCTGAACGGGAATAAATCAGGATATCATCAATGAATACAATGACGAACATGTCTAAGAATGGCCTGAATACCCGGTTCATCAAATCCATAAACACTGCTGGAGCATTGGTCAGTCCAAAAGACATCACCCTAAACTCATAATGTCCATATCGGGTTCTGAATGTTGTCTTTGGAATATCTGCCTCCCTTACCCGCACCTGATGATAACCTGACCGCAAGTCTATCTTCGAGAAGCACTTAGCACCCTGCAACTGGTCAAATAAATCATCAATCCTGGGAAGGGGGTACCTATTCTTGATGGTTACCTTGTTCAACTGCCTATAATCCATACACATCCGCAGCAATCCATCTTTCTTCCTCACAAATAACACTGGTGCTCCCCATGGAGATGTACTCGGCCTAATAAAGTCTTTATCCAACAAGTCTCTCAGCTGCTCCTTCAACTCCTTCAGCTCTGCAGGTGCCATTCTATAAGGAGGAATGAATATAGGTTGGGTACTTGGCAATACATCTACACTGAAATCTATCTCCCGCTCTGGAGGGAGACCTGGAAAATCATTTGGGAATACATTCGGAAACTCACTAACTACCGGAACTGACTGAAGAGCCGGTACCTCCGCTTCTGTATCATGCACCCGAACCAAATGATAGATACAACCTTTTCTGACCATCTTCCATGCCTTGAGGTATGAAATAAACTTACCCCTCGGCGATGCTGCATTCCCTTTCTATTTTATAACTGGCTCTTCTGGAAATTGAAATCGAACCAACTTCTCTCTACAATCAACGTTGGCAAAACAAGAAGCCAACCAATCCATACCCATAATGACATCAAAGTCGGTCAAAGTCGGATAAACTCCTGCGGGTCATCCTCGGGCCTTGACCCGAAAAACTCTGGTAGACTACAGCTCAAGAAATCATGGACCCTCAAACTATCTGCTCTAGGAACAACTCTTGGTCCCTGTCTATAAGTCTGCCCTGCCACTAACCTAGTCAGCAGCTGCACCGCATCTCTTATGGCTCTGTCTTCTGCCCCCGGCTGAGGAGCTGGAGGCTCAGGTGCTAGGGCCTCAAAAACTGGTGATGTTGCCCCCTGAACTGGAGCCTCTGGTGGTGGCAACGAAGCAGAGTTCGCCGACTGGGGCATAGTCTCCGGCATAGACTGAGTACGAGACCAGGTAACTCTCTGAATCCGACTAGTATCTCCCGCTGTAGACTTGCCCTTCTGGGCTGCTATCGCCTTCTTCGGAGGCATAGCTGTAAACATAGTAAGTCGTCAGAAAGGGATTATCCTAATAACATAGCTCTATTACACGATCTAAGAGATGAAAGAATAGAAACCAATCCTAAATGCCCTGCAGCTTCGTGCGTATAAGTATGGTGCACAACATACTCATACGCAATACTCTACTAGACACGGTCTGTAGACATTCCGAGGACTAACTGCTCTGATACCACTTTTGTCACGACCCGACCCGATGGGCCGCGACTAATCGCCCTAATGACGTCATTACACTAACCTGTCACACATAATCCAATTAACACTTAATGAGTCTGAAATCCGGCAGCATAACGTTGCAATAACAACATATGCCAGGGTAGGCAAGCCGACAAGGCTGCCTTTACCTCCGAATGTACCTGCCTCCTGAGGAGTCACAACTAGCCAACACAATACAACAGACAAGCCGACAAGGCTGCCACTAGATAATGTCATATATACACGGGGACACCCCAACACAGAGTACAATAGCATGACTAATCAAAACAGAGTTATGACCCTTACATAAGTACAACCCACAACTGTCTACAGACCTCTACAAGAAGGATAACGACATATGACGGGACAGGGCCCCGTCGTGCCCCTAAATATACATAACTCAAAATAATAGGGTTTTGTACCCAAAATGACAAAGCTCTGAATCAAAGGAGCTTCCCAACCTGCTGAGTAGGAACCTAGGCATGAGGTTCACCAAACTGAAAACCTGTACCTACGGGCATGAAACGCAGCTCCCCGAGGAAAAGGGGTTAGTACGAAATAATGTACTGAGTATGTAAAACATGAAGCTGTAAAAGAGATCATAAGTAGCCAACAGAAAATAGGAGATCAGTATAAAAAAATCAGGATCCAAATCCAACTGTGCCATAAACAATAAAAGTCAGTTGCCTTATAAAAATGAGAGTCAAGTCAAGAAAACATGAGTGTTTGTCCATATACATATATATATATATATATCTGTAACGTAACCCGGCCCACTAGTGCGGGACTCGGTGGAATCATATCATAACCCGGCCCATGCTGGGACTCGGTAAAGTCATATCGTAACCCGATCCATGCTGGGACTCGGTAAAGTCATATCTCATCTAAGGATCCATCCAACATAACTCGACCCTCTAGTGAGGGTCTCGGTGAAGTAATGCAAGGCTGTGCACGAACATAACCCGGCCCGGGACTCGGTGAGGTGAAGTAGTAACACTTAGCACGAGTAGATATGATGAGTAACCATATGCAAGTAAAAATTATCATTTGACTCTCAATAAAATCATTATAATAATGTCATAATAAACTCTTTGTTGAAAAATCATAGGCACTTCTCATAACAATCCTCTTTAGGAATTAAACTGTATATAAGAATCAAGTACGTCCGCCGTACTTTCATTAAATCATGCCAAAAGAAAGAAGTAAGGGTTTCACATACCTTTTAGACGAACTAATCCACCCAATATTAGAATATGCCTCATTATAGAACTCCAACCTATAATAATGGTAATACGTTCGTCAATTCTATGATTACTAGCATACTTTATATCGAATAACGACTTCTTATTCTATAAAAATTTGGGCAGCACTTCCCCTGTTTATACATGTTTCCACAACTTTCAAACGAGGCTAATAACATCAATAACCAAGCACCAATTAAGGGCACAATCAAAACAACAATAAAGGGAATTTACACACCCACTTCTCATGTAAATTTAGCCTCTTAAGCCACATTAAAAATAGCCCACAAAATAGTCCATATTTCAACAACAACGAGGGTAGAATGTGAAGCATTTCTACGCCTTTCTACACCCTTATTCCTTTAGGACTCACCATAGCAATTACCACACTTAAACATGTATAATGGTAACTAAATTTTCAGCATTATAACACCACAAAACAGTCCCTAAAATAGTCCATATACATCACAACATGTCCAACAATTTCATGCAAGTTCTTGGCCACAACATTTCATAATTCCATAACTCTTATCTTAACTCCTAAAATCTAATTTCGTATTTCAATACTTCCATATAACTAATTCCAACTAAATATCAATGTTTCCTTTCAATTTCATCATGCAATTAGTGACAATTATAACAACAATAACCAACGAATCCAATAACACCAAAATCTGTCCCAAATTGGCAACTAGCCCAAAATTGTCACATGCAACGCTTAAATTCCAATTTCTCCTTAACACAAATTCATTACCTTAATTCTAACAACATGCATTCCAATTATATCATAGAAAGAAGAATTTTATACCTCAAATTCATCCCAAAACAGTCCGTAATTTTTTGCCCACTGTTTGTTCCAAAATCCCCACTGTTTTCGTATTTCTTTCCATTTTTTGTTCACTTCTTCAACTCCAATTGACATGCAAGTGTTCTACAATGTTAAGCCTTCATCCCTACACGTTTTTCTTCCAAAAATTCATCCCAAAAATTCGAAATTTCTGGGCTACAGTTTCGGCCAGCATTGGTTATTTTTGCCACTGTTTTTGGTGTTGTTTTGCTTCTAATTTTTGGTGAAAAATGTAGTCTAGGAAGAGAAGATAAAAATCTTAAATTGGGTATGGGGTTGGGGGTGATTTTTGGCCAGCAAGGAGGGGTGGGTTTCGAGAAGAGAGGTGATGATTTTGGTTAAGTTTAGAATGAAGATGAAGAGGTGAGTGTAGGCATAAAAAAATCTGAATTTTCTTATCACACTTTGGCCCCCCCAAGTTCTTCAATTAATAAATCTCAAACCCACTTCTTTTAATTTCCGAGAATTTCATAAGCCTCGTATCCTCAATGTCATAATTTTATAATACAATACTATTCCATAACTCCATTGGAATAAATTCAACTACTAGGATTAATTCTCGTCGTCACATGTATAGCACTAAAGAAAAACTATTCCGGAATAACATCCGTTTATACACTAATTTCTCGTATTAATATATGTAAGCGTTCCTTATATTCAATATCCGAATCTTACTTTCTTAATGACGTTCTTAATTATTGTCTTAATCTTACGAGGTGTAACAGAAATGTGGTAGGCATTTTGGTAGACAGCGAGCTAAGGGATCAGGCAGTAGAGGTGATGAGGGTCAATGATAGGATGATAGCGATTAAGTTGGTAGTTGAAGGGTTCACTATGAACATTATTAGTGCTTATGCGCCGCATGCGGGCTTTGACGAGGATGAGAAGAGACGCTTTTGGGAGGATTTGTAGGAGGGGATTTCAATGGACATATCGGGTTACTTCCGGGGGGCTATGACGACGTGCATTGAGGCTTTGGACTCAGGGATAAGAATAGGGGAGACGTCTCGCTTTTGGAGTTCGCTAGAGCTTGTGGGATGGTGATAGCCAATTCGAGGTTCTTGAAGAAGGAGGAACACTTGGTGACTTTTCGTAGTTCGGTGGCTAAGACTCAGATAGACTTTTTGCTCCTTAGGAATGTTGACAAAGGTCATTGTAAAGACTGCAAGGTTATTCCGAAGGAGGATCTTACAGCCCGATATAAGCTTTTGGTGATGGATTTAGAGATCAAGATGAAGAAAAAGAAGAGGGTTGTGGATGACAGGTTAAGAATCAAATGGAAGAGTTTGACCATGGCTAGTACAAAGGAGATGCGAGAGAGGTTAATGGCCAAGGAGGCTTGGGGGAGTAGTGGGGATGCGATCGGTATGTGGGACATGATGGCCAGTTGCATTCGAAAGGTAGCTAGAGAAGTGTTAGGGGCCTCGTGGGGTAACCGTGGTGGGCATCGAGGGGACTGTTGGTGGAATGGTAAAGTTTAAGAGAAGGTGGAAGCGAAGAAAGCGGTGTATGCAAAATTGGTAAAAAGCAAGGATGAGGTGGAGAAGTGGACGAATATGTAGTTATATAAGATGGCGAGGAAGAAGGCAAAACTAGCGGTTACAGCGGCGGAAACGACGACTTTTGAACGCCTATATGTGGAATTAGAGGAGAAAGACGAGGATAAGAAGTTGTACATACTAGCCAAGGCAAGGGAGAGTAGGGCCCGTGATTTGGATCACGTGAGGTGCATCAAGGATGAGGATGGAAAAATATTAGTGGAGGAAGCACATATTAGACGGATGTGGCAGTCTTACTTCCATAAACTCTTGAACGAAAAAGGAGATAGAGACATTGTGCTGGGAGATCTGGAGCATTTTGGTAGGTACTGGGATTTTGGGTATTGTAGAAGCATTAAGGTTGAAGAGGTTAAGGGTGTTGTTCGCAGGATGCACATGGGACGAACGACCGGGCCTGATGAGATCCTAGTTAAATTTTGGAAGAGCACATGCATGACAGGTTTGGATTGACTAACTGAGTTATTTAACGTCATTTTTAAGACGACAAGAATGTCTGAAGAATGGAGGTGGAGTACAATGATTCCCATGTACAAAAACAAAGGTGATATCCAGAGTTGCAACAATTATATGGGTATCAAGCTGCTGAGCCACACTATGAAAGTTTGGGAAAGGGTCGTGGAGATGAGGGTGAGAAGATGCGTATTTATTTTCGAGAACCAGTTTGGATTCATGCTAGGGCGTTTGACTACTGAAGCCATTCATCTTATTAGGAGGTTGGTGGAGCAGTATAGGGAGGGGAAGATAGACTTACATATGGTTTTCATCGACCTCGAGAAGGCATACAACAAAGTCCCTAGGGAGGTTCTATAGAGATGTTTGGAAGTTAAAGGTATTCGATTTTGTTATCAGCATGTTCATAGTGCTTTAATTTCTTGTCTGAGTCTGACCGTTTCTCTTGTTTTGCTTTGCTTGTGATTATTCTTTGCTTGTGATTATGTTTTGTCTTGAGCCGACGGTCTCCCAGAAACAGCCGCTCTACCTACCAAGGTAGAGGTAAGGTCTGCATACACTCTACCATTCCCAGACCCCACGTTGTGGAGTTTCACTGGGTATGTTGTTGTTGTTAACTATTCTTTCTTGATTTTCAACAATTTCTTCAAATGTTCATTTTTATTTTTAGCAACTTCAACTATTCTTTCTATTTTAATTTCTATGAGAAATTTCTCTGCATCACCCGGTCTCCAAATATCCTTGGAATTTTCAATAGAGATTTCTCTGATTGCAAAAAAAAATTCATTATATTAACCACGATACACTTCTATGACCGAAACCTAAAATTCTATGCATTTGATTGTTAAAGCAATCAAGCCAAATCTACGACATCAATGTCTGCCTTCAACAAAGCGATCAAACTTTCTTTAACAACAATTTTGACATTACAGAGTCCTCTTCTTCATCAAATAAACCAATCTTTAGCAGTTGACACAACAATAAAGATAATGTATTGACCGAGATTGGGGGAGAAGAAAAGGTTAAATTGGACTATTGTAATAGAGATGAAAGAATCTGGGATTTTTAAATCTCACGTGCGAGTCACTAAAGTTCAACAACAGTTGTAATAGTGGCGTGGGTATTTTTTGTTTGTTTGATTAATTGTGCTCAAGTTTTACAAATTAAGAAGACATAATCAAATCAAGGCCAGTTGAAAAGGATGATTAGAGATGGCAATTGGGCGGGGCGGGTGTGGGTACCCCTCCCCCTCACCCGTACTCGTCAGAAAATTTTATACCCGCCACGGGTGGCGGGTATAGTTTTTCAACATCCATACCCGCATAGGCGGGTATATTTCTAAATCCACACCCGCCAATACCCGTCAATACCCGCCTGTCATATTTTGTAATCAATTCATTTGTGATCAATTAGTGATCAACACGATCCTAAAAATTCAAATTCCAAAAATTATCTCAAAATTTTGAGTCAAGAATCAATACTGTCACGGTCTCATTTTCTTTGAGAGAGAGGGAGGAGAATTTCGATTTTTTTCACCATCAGAATTCCCCATTTTTTCACCTCTTCCCCCTTGCACAACAAATAATCAAGAAAATAAAATTTTCAAGAAAACCCAAAAATTATCCACCAAAATAGCTATATATTACAAATGTAGACAAAACCCAGATATTATTTCAGCTATATAAGCTAAAATTTTTCAACTTTTTCAATTGAACTCCACAAACCCAATAGGTAAAACTTAACAAATGCACAAAAATTGACTTCACCAAGACAACCTCAAAGCATAAATCAAAGACAACAATATTTTCCAATATTTCCTGATCAGCATTTCCTTTAAAGAAAAAGGCAGAGACATCGAGAATGAGAGAGGGGGAGTGACGACGTGGAGGGGAACGAGAGAGGGATGCGTGAAGGACTGAAGAGGCGTATGGTTTTGAGTTTTGTTGGAGAATGAGAGACTTGTCGTGACTTATGGGCGAAAGACACGACTTATGAGCTGCTAATATTTTAGGCTTGGGGCGAGTATAAGGCGGGCGGGTAGGCGGGGTATGATTGCAAATCCACCACCTACCACCTACCCGTGACAGGTATATTTTTAATACCCATACCCGTCTACTACACGTCAAAGTTATACCCATATCCGTCCTAACTGAAGCTGATGCGGTGCGAAATTCGCAAAATTATACCCACCTTCCATCCTAACGAAACATAAGGGATAATTTTGGCAATACCAGCCATAAGTCGAAAAGACAAAAATACCAATACTAGGGACTAGAAAAGTCGTACTCTTATTTTGGTAACGAACGCCGCGCCGCGTTCATCATTTTCCGCTCGCCCTTAATAAATTCTACAACAACTCAGTTGAATTCCAAAAATCAATGGAACAGAAACAGTTAGTATTTTGCACAACTTCAGAGCCACTGATATCAGAGTCGAATTCAATGACTTATGCAACACTGGGTCGTGTTATGAATACATTACTTACTTCTAAGCCTAAGAAACTTCTAGACACCATTTCTCATCTTAACCCTTCTCCCAAAATTGATGGTAAGTTTCTAACTGATCAGATGAAAAACTATTTTATTTTTTTGTTGCTTAGTAATTGGGTATTATTTTTTGTGCAGTTTCTTTGGAACAGTCATTATGGTTTCTCTGTAAGTATGTGAAGGATGCTGCTGAAAAGGAGTCATCTTTGGACCAAGTTCTTGTTCCTATGATTCAACATGTAAGAATGAAACTGCTCTTTTTTTTTGTTTACTAAATGGTGTTATAGGGTTTAACTTCAATTTAGTCCATAAAATGAAGGGATTAATGTGAATTGTTCTCTTACAAGCCTTACTTTTCTTTTGAGCCGATGGTCTATCAGATACATCCTAGCCTCCCAGACCCCACTGGGATCACACTGGGTTTGTTGTTGTACTGTGAATTGTTCTTATGACGCTTCATACGTGAGAAAAAGGAAAACTTGAAGCTCTTTACTCCGTGTTTATCCTTTTTCCTGTTTTAAGTTTTAGTTCGAGATATTGATTAGTTTAATATTCCATCTTCCCGTAATATTTGACACTTTGGGTGTGTTGGTATGAAGGAAAATAAGTGTGTTTCTTACTTATTTTCTCGTGTTCGGTACATAAGCAAAAAATATTATCCTAAAATCATTTGTATAAAATCTAGCCAAATACTATGGTGGGAGGTGGGTGAAGGAGGGGGGGATGAGTAGGTGAAAATAAGGTGTGTTGGATGGTGGAGAGGATACAATCATTGTGCAATGCCAGTTGTGGAACTTATTTTCCATACTTCCATTAGAGAAGTAATTTTTCTTTTTCCAAAAATTTTGGCCGAGAATTAGAAAACATTTTCTGGGAAATATTTTCCTCTATACTGGACAGAACCTTTAGCTTTTCAAGAGTTGAGTATATTAAACTCTAACCATGATTTTATTTAAGCATATTCTATAACATTTAGAAAAAAATCTCTAAAATATTATTTTCAAATAATTATTTTATCTGCATTTAACATCGCTCCAACATTTCAACCTACAACAACAACATACCCAATGTAATTCCACAAAGTGGGGTCTGGGCAGGGTAGGCTGTACACAGACCTTACCTCCACCTTGGAAGGTCGGAAGGCTGTTTCCAATAAACCCTCGGCTAAGAGCAAAATAATAAAGCAATAACAATAAAGCAATAGAGCAATAACATTTCAACCTAGACTTTTGTAAAACCTAAATGATAAACATTATGGGATAAAAGAGTAAATTGTACTCCCTACTACACATTTTATACTATGGTTTCTGAATGGATGTAGAGTTTAAGATCTTATTTTGACTTATATATTTATAGCAATAATAGTTGAAGAAAAAGTTAGTGATTATTGAAAACTTAGTTTGATAGAAAAAAATATCACATCAAATTTTGAAAATTTTAAATTTGAACAATTTTTAATTTAAATTTTTGACATGGTGAAAGTCATGTTGGTATGGAATGGTGTCAAACATTTGGAATATTCTTAAAAAGATAAGTGTTATAAAAATTGGGGAAAGAGGGAGCATTCAATTAAGACTTAATTTCAAATTTGTCCATACTCCACAACAACGAAGTGTTTGCTGTGAATCATCAACAAGAAGCTCTTTATTGCAGAAGGTGAAGGTCAGCATTTTTTCTCATCATGACTAGGTTAGATGGGTTAGCTTCTTTTAGTGCACATGTGCATCCACATTGCCTCATGTGCCTGAGCCTCGAATCACTAACATTTTCAGTCTGCCGCATGACCCTTTTTTCTATTGAGAGAATATTGTTACCATAGAACTACTGTTATTGTTCATGGAAAAGGCATTGGAGATGGAGGTTGATAAAAATTTGCTTAGCTTTAAGTTCTTAACTGGCTGTTCTCTTTTCCTAGCTTATGGTCTTGCATTTATCATCAACTATTAGCATATGCTCATCCTTTCCTATTTTTGGGCTCAAAAGCCTGTTACGTATATTTTTACCTGCTCCCAATGCTGTTTTATTTTATCATCATTGATGAAACTTTTGCCAGTCGTTGAGATTCACGGGGTCAAAACATGGAAACCAAGTGATGACACTTCTCAATTGGCTTTTTGAGGACGAAATATGTTTCCAAGCTCTAGCAAATGATCTAGAGGCCATTTTATCAAGGAGAGAGGATCATTTTATATCCCTCGGTTGGTGTACCCTTGCACGAAGTCTTATCGAATTTGAGGTTACTATGGACAAGCTCGTTACACGTGGTAACTTGATCTTTCTAAATTCTTTTTCTATTTAAACTTAGCAGCAATTGTGTTTCATTTTAAATTGGAGTATACATATGCAATCCACATCTTTTGCTGATCTGTTATTTCTCTTGACCTTTTCTGCAAGAGGAAGTCAAAATGATTACAAGCTAAATTTTTTTAACTCACTCATGTGAATGTAGTCTTAAATTCAAGATTCATTTCATTTTTAAAATGATAAAAAGATATATATGAGCCATGAAAGTATTTTCTACAACAAATATTTGCACTGATGAATAGAGTAGTAGTATGTTTAGCAAAGAAATAAGCGAAGTTCAAGAAGTAATTTATATTTGAAAAACAAAAAAGAAATCTGAAGAGTCACCTTTTGAATGTATTTGCCACGAATTCTTAACCCTCCCTTGAAAGTTGGGGAGTGTAATTGCACTCCTTCAATTACAGTCAATTCAACACTGGCCAAATAATACTTGACCAGACAAATAAGTCAAACTGTGTATTTATTCGTAATTACACTCATTCAATTCCCATGGGGCTTCCCAAATGCACCTGAAATTCCTTTTGGGGCCACTCCAAAATGTTTCAACTTCCCTCAAAAGAAAGTTCTTTCCTTTGATTTTCCCTTGACATCTTCAAAAGTTCACAAATCATACTTTTTTTTGGTAAAGTAATAAAATGTCATTAGAAAAGCATCAAGAAGATGCAACGTTACATATGAGCAAAAAGATGCTTCAAACAAAACATGAAGCAGGCTAAACAAAACCTGTAAAACAGTCTAAAGAAATCCCCGCATCTCTATTGTACTAGAGACATGGAGCTAACAAAATTCAAAAAGTTATCCACATTGTTTACAGGGGCAAAAAAGTGCCAACTGAAAAGACTAACTAAACACCTAGACTTTAGAGTGGGAATAGGAGTTGAGATTCCATCAAAGCATCTCTGCTTCTCTCCTTCCATAGGGTCCAAAAAATTACTGTTGGGATCATTCTCCAGATCCTTTTGATGGATTTGTTAATTCTCCAAAGTATCCAGCTAGCATAGGCATCTTTGATGTTGAAAGGCATTACCTATTGGAGTCCAAACATAGAATAGAAGAAATACCAAAGGCTAGCTGCTGCAGGGCAGTGCAAAAATAGGTGGTTGACACTTTCATTGGTCTACTTGCACATGGCACGCATGTTGACGACGATTACGCCTCTCCTCCTAAGATTGTCTTGTGTTAGGCATGCTTCCTTCAGATTAGTCCAAGTGAAGCAAGTAACTCTGAGAGGCTGGCTGGTTCTCCATACAAGTTTCCATGGCCAAACCTCTAAAAGGCTATTTTGAAAACTCCTGTAGTTGTAACATTCCTCCAGTAGTTGTAACATTCCTTCACAGTGAAAACTTTCAAACTTATCATATAATTCCTTTATGGGTACACTTTGTAGAAATTAACATATATTTATGAGCTCTATCTTGATTGCGCCCGATGAAACTAAACCAATGAAAAAGGATATCAGAGAGGGTTTCGTAATGTGGGAATGCAGAATGGAATATCCTTTTGCTCTGACTGTCTGGGCAAAGAATTTTCAAGCTTGTTGCTTGATAACAATTAAGTTTTAAGTTACTGAGTTTTTGTTATTAATACAGGGGTTCGAGCTAGATACGATGCACTTCTGAAGATTTTCTGCACGTGTATGTCCCATCTTGTGGCTATTGTATGTGATGGAAGGTGTGTTTCTTCCTTTCCTATCGTCTGTCGTTCCTTCTTTCCTATTTATTAGATGCTTATCTGTTACTGGTTGCTTAGTGTTGCTAATTTTTACAGAAAACTAAATGAGAAAATCTCACGGCTACTATTGAAAACTGAATGGGAGGTAGCATACCTCGTGAATTAGTCGTGCTGCGCAAGTTGGACTGGACACCACGGTTACGAAAAAAACTGAATCTGAAAATCTTACTGCTACCAAACAAAAGAGTGTAGTGGTCCAGATACCTTTAAACTTGTGTTAGCTCTAAGCTTTATGGTCGATGAATACTATAAAACTGATGTATTCATATCATATGATCAAAGTTTTCGTTTTATCTATATCACAAAATATATGAGGCAGAAGTACGAGAATTTTCGGGATGGCAGTCTTATTGTTTTACTTTGAGTTGTTTGAAAATGTCATAATTTGGTCATCAAAAAAACGTCATAATTTGAGAATGCATACCTATCCACGATAACCAAAAAGAGAAAAATGCATGAATATTTTAATAAGGGGAAATGGAATTTTTTTTGGGTAACTTCATTCAAACTTTTGCTGTTGTAAGCTATATTTCCATTTTCCACAACCACTTGAGGGAGCTTAGACTGTGCTTCTGAAACACATAGTATTTTTGACCTATTTTACATTTTTAACAAAGAGACATGCCTAAGTTTGCTTATTTCAAATTTGTAGCACAGTGCAAGGGGAATTTGAGCTGCCAACTCGCCTTTCAGTGGCTGCTGCTGATCTAATTCTCTCTCTTACAGAGGCATTAACAAGAACTAATTCAGTGTTCAACTGCTCAGATGACAAGCAAAAGGCAGCTGGTACTGGTGAAAAAAATCGCCCGGTCACGTTGTTACCTTCTACCTCGACTAAGAAGAAAGTGAACAAAGTCGGTAAATCCTCAGATTTTACCGGCATGGAAATGAAGTTGCTACTTTGGGACCATTTGGATAACCTCATAATTCTTGTAGAGAGACTTACAGCTGTATGTTCCGTAACTTGTTTTATCTATTCAGTGCTACTTCATGGGATGTTATATTTAAATATCCTTTACTATCCAGTTTGGCCAAGAATTTTATTTCATTTTTTCAACTTAAACTTGAAATATTATTTGCAAATCAATGTTCTTTTTTACAATTTGGTCCATTATTTCAGCTTCAACTATTTTCCAAGTAAATTCATGTCCCAATTCAACTGCAAATACTCTTATTTTCGACTTCAACCAAATATTGTCCGTATGCCTAATTCATGCAGCTAAGATATACATCGAGGGAAAAAGATTAAATTTCGCTGACGAAACATCTTGTAGTATAACGATTTCTGAGTAGGGTTTAGTTATTGTTATGGACCTTAGGCCTAACTCAACCCCAAAAGAAGAGGTGAGGATTGCCCAAGACCATATAAAGAGACCAAATTATCCTCATTCCACTAACGTGGGACTCAACACTCTCCCTCACGCCCAGGGTTGAACATTTGGAGCGTGGGAAATTTAATATGGGGGCCCAACACCGGTAAACAATTAATTGGAATGAGCATGACTCTGATATCATGTTATGGTCCTTGGGCATAACTCAACC
Organism: Anisodus acutangulus; assembly: GCA_029783415.1. NCBI lineage: Eukaryota > Viridiplantae > Streptophyta > Magnoliopsida > Solanales > Solanaceae > Anisodus > Anisodus acutangulus. Next base: position 27,511,954 of record CM056511.1, on the reverse strand, counting down.
CTAAAAGCTAGCTCATGAGGAAAGGACTGCCCAAGACGATATAAGGAGGCCAAATTTCCCTGGGCCCACTGATGTGGAACTCAACAATTATGAAAAGGCAGTGGAGTGTTGTGCGGGTGACAAAGCTCCGGGTCCTGATATTTTTTCTTTGGGTTTTTTTTAGCATTGTTAGATTACAGTCAAATCTGATGTAATAGATACTATTGCAGAGTTTCAAGAACGAGGAGAGTTTGAAAAAAGTATGAATGCTTCGTTCATTGTCATCATCCCTAAAAGGGAGGGAGCTACGAGTATGGACTATAGACCTATTAGTCTAGTGGGAGGCATTTCTAATATTATCTCTAAGGTGCTCATTAGACTTAGAAGGTGCTAGACGAAAAAATGCTTTTGTGGAGGCTAGATAAATTTTGGATGCAGCATTGGTGGCAAACGAAGTGGTGGATTTAAGGAGAAAGCAAGGAGTGCCAGGTGTGTTCCATTATGGTTCAAATGGAATTTGGGGAGAAGTGGAGTAAATTGATTTATTTTTGCATATTATCGGTGAGATTTTTTGTGTTGGTGAATGGGAATCGTGTGGCTTCTTTGAGAGTTCGAGGGGTATGAGACAAGGGGACTCTCTATCACCGATGTTTATTCTAGTTATGGAAGCTTTGAGTAGGATGATGGATATAGCTCTCTTGGGGGTTACTTGAAGGGCTTCGATGTTACGATAGGGTGAGATTTAGAAGGGAATTTCAAGATTGGGAAGTGATTGAGTTTCAAAGATTGTTAGCCTTACTACATAGTCAAGTCAGCTTGGTTGATAAACCCGATGCTTGGTGGTGGGGCTTGGGGAGTAATGGAGTGTTCTCTGTGAAGTCCTTTTGTGAGAAATGTTTGGTCAGGGAGGAGCATGCTTTTCCATGTAACGCAATATGAATTCCAAACGTACCAAGGAAGGTGTGCTTTTTCACTTGTCTAGGCGCTAGAGGGGTGATTTTGACAGCAATAAATCTTAGAAAGAGGAAGGTTGTCTGCATTAGTGGGTGTTACATGTGTAAGGAGGCCGGTGAAGATGTGGATCATTTTCTTCTACATTGCAGGATAACCATGGTGTTATGGTGGGATATGCTTAGGTGGTTTGACACTCCATGGGCAATGCCAAAAACTATGAAAGATTTGATGTTGCGCTGGAAGAGCGGGAGGAGGAGAGGACGTAGGGCTTGGAACTTAGTTCCACTTGCGTTAATGTGGTTCGTGTGCTAAGAGAAATAGAAGATCTTTTGAAGGAGTAGAGTCGAGTTTCTCTCAGATGAGTAGTATCGATTCCCTTATTTTCTTTTGCACACAAAAAGTTCCTTGTGGTATAGATGATCGGGTGGAGTTTGTAGAGAATAATATCTTTTTGTAGATTCTTTACCTTTTGGTATACCTCTTGTATACAACGGGTTTGGCATTGTTTATACAACAACAACATACCCAGTGAAGTCCCACAATGTGGGGTCTTGGGAAGGTAGAGTGTACGCAGACCTTACCTCTACCTTGGTAAGTAGAGATGTTATTTTCGAAAGATCCTCGGAGGAAGACAAAGCATAAGCACAAACAAAACAGGAAAAACGGTCAGACCTGGACAAGAAATTTAAAGCAGTGTGAAAATGAGAGTAACAAAAGCAATGAGAGTAACAAAAGCGAATAAGCCATGATTTGGCATTGTTTAAGAATGAGAATATTTTTACTTGATAAAAAAAATCTCAAATTAGTAAGTCTCTCTTTTCATGTTGTCCAAAACTTAAAAGAACAAGGTTTAGGTTTCTACTTCTATGTCCAGCCAGTTCTCTGTAATCTATGAGTCAAGTATTTGACAAAAATTTGGGTGTAACCAATTGATGTCGATTTCTGTTCGTACTCGGTAGTGCTAACTTTTGTGCGTAAGAAATCTCTTTCTATCAGACTAAAATAGTTGGTAAGATGAAATGTTTTATGTGCGCAATGTTGCTTGCTGAAATCTGGTAAATCAGAATGCAATACTATGTCATTATAGATTTCGTGACAGATAATATATGTACTTTAAAAAGGTTCCATAATGTTTCTTATAGATTATTTTCTTAACCTTGTCGGGAAGTGGGAACTCTTGTAAGCCACTTGTCAAATGCTTCAGTTTTTCACATATAGAGTCGTTGACATGCAGTGGAGCAGAAAAAGCAGGCCTTTGCATGCAAAGGCATTGGAGAAAGTTCGTAGGTGGTTGCTAGGGACGCAGGAAAATTATATTCACATACACACCAAGGCAGGTGATACGGTTTTCATCTTTTTCAGTGTCTTGATCAACTATGATAGCCCCTTCGTTTTGTTCATCATGCGGCCTCTATCATTACTTTAGACAGATTCAGAAATGTTGAAGAGCGGAGTATTGCTGCTTTCTTCTTGTTGGAAACATTATGGCATGTTGTTGCACTTGGAAGATCACAAATTCGCTCAGCAATATACAGAGTTATTGGAGCAGTACTTGTCCGGGATTCAGGTTTGCTATACTATTACCACGTGAAGTCCTTTCACCTTCTGTTCTTTCCTCTTGCATTTGGTCTTTTTGGCCTAAACATTAATATATTTCAGTGGTTAGTGCATTGACATTTCATTTTCTGTTCTAGATTGTTGCTTTTCTTATTTTTCGTGAGATGGGTTTAAGTAATTCTAGTGGTTGAAAACTTGAAATTAGGGCATATTCAGCACATAGGTGTGGCCTAATGGTCAATGAAGTGGGTGAAAACCTTGGAGATCAGGGTTCAAATCCCAGCGCAGTAAAAAAATATAAGTGATTTCTTCTCATCTGCTTAGGCCTTGGTTGACAGAGTTGCCAGATACCTGTGCTGGTAGGAGTTAGCAGGTACCCGACGTAATAGTCGAAGTGTGCGCAAGTTGGCTCCAATGGCACCACTGTAAAAAATAAAGTAAAATAAAGAATATGGCCCATCCACTTAATGAATAGATTTATCTAGAAGATTGGATTGTTGAGGATTAATTTACGGATATCCTATCTTAAACTAGTTTCTGTTGGAGGACAAAGTTGCCAGTTTGTAAAAAGTTCTCTCTAGTATACAACTTCAATCTGCATTATCTGAAATATATGGGGCTTTTAGGAATTCTTTATCGGTTTAAACCCAAGAAACTGACAAACCGACTCAATAGTACTTCTGTTGTTTTGATGGTTCACATATTTAAAGAAACTGAGTTTCTGGTTATTTTATCCATTTACAGATTCTCCAAGCTCTCAATTGATTCAACAATATACTAGACTAGTGCATTTCAGAAAAAAAAATAGACTAGTACAACATTTTAGCAGACATTTGTCCAAGTAGTGAACTAGGTATTTGGTCATCAGTAGTCAACACATTTATGGATAAAGATTTAACGTGGTCACACCACCTCAGAATCATTTCTTCCATCTTTCTAGCAACTTTTTTGCATCCTTTTCAAATTATAGTTTTAACTCATAAATGTGTGCCATAAGCTCTCTCATTCTCTGACGTGACTGCTCCAAATTCGTCCTGTTTGCCTGTCAGTACTCAGTACCACCACTTCGCTCCTTTTGCCTTCTCTATCTCCGTCTCTCCAGTATATCAAGCTGTTGGAAATTTTACTCCTTTCCTTTGTTTCTCATAACCATCTAAATAGTGATTACACCTACAACCACAACACCACCTAATCTCTGGTGGTGAGGTTTGCTCTGACTTCTGAAGGTTAGATTGTTTTGCTATATGCTTGAAGATTTATGGTTGGGACTGCTTGCAATTGAATCTGTCTATCAAGTTTGAGGTTGAACTCTTTCTTTAAGGTTTGCTCTTGACTTTCTGAAGGTTAGATTTTTTGCTATGTGCTTGAAGCTTTATTGTTAGGCTGCTTGCAATTGAATCTGAATTTCTTTTTTGCTTTCAAGTTTGAGGTTGAACTCTTCCTTTTACTAAATACTGATGCATGATACTAGTTTTTAAATTTGATTTGTTCTAAAAGTTCAGTGAAAGATAAAACTGTATTTCAAAAGCCCATATGATCATGATTTTTGGTTTGGAAGCTGAAGAAGTTTTAATGGTTAGAAGAACTTGAAATTCCGGTTTACCATCTGAATAGCCAGTTGGTAACTGAATTGACTGTTTGAATACCCATAGATAAGTTTTTCTGGAACTTAATGTGTGCTGCTTTTGCTTTGGTGATCTTTGATAAAAGGACTCTTGAACTAACAGAAAGAATAAAAACATGACATAAGAATTAGTTTCGTTTCAAGTGTCCTGACTCTTGATTTAATCGCTCTTTTTTATATATCAGAGTATGTGAATTCTCTTTTTATGTCCTTCCTTTCTATATTAATCCAGATTTATAGGGAAAAACTTGCAGTTTTATGCAGATAATTATGCTGAAGAGTCCCCTAGAAACAAAGAAAGTGGAAGAGAGACCATCATATTTTTCCTGAATTGCCTTGCCCTTCTGTTGGGCCGTCTACATGGAAAGCAGTTTGAAACTACCATTGAGGAATATGGATCTCGCCTATTTCAAGCTATCATATCTCAGGTACAATTACATGACTCCTAAAGAAGTATGCAGCCTTTGGTTGCCATAAGATTAGGATCTGTCTGAGATTCTGGAGCAATTGCTTTGGTAAAATGACTTCCTTCAGTAGGTCTGGAGTAATGCATCAAGTTGCTTGACTAACCAGCAGAGAGCTAGCATATTTCTGGTCTTTAGTATTTGAATTAAACATTTCTGGTTGTTGAATTACTATCAACTTTTTTACTGTTTTGGTTGAATTACTATTTTTTGCTAATGCTGAATAATTTACATTTTTTTTTATATATTTGAAGCTTAATAGTGTAGATGATGAAGTAGTTGACAGTTCACTCTGCATCTTCAAAGCTGTCATCTTTAGGACAAACAGTAGTTTGTCTAAACATTCTGCAGACATTAGACGGATTAGTGCTCTATTGCCAATGTTACTACACCTTTTGGATGAGCGAGACAGTGCAGCAAAAGCTGTTATCAAACTTTTTGCTGAATATTGCTTCATGTATGTTTATTTTGTTGTAATGTACACTGTTTTCAATCTTTCGAAATGTATTTTCGGGATTAAATATAAATGTCAATCGTTGCTTTGCCAGATCCTCAGATACTCAGTGCTTGGAAGAAATTCTAAAGCGTCTTACTTCCGGGAATGTTTCACAGAAAAGAAATGCTGTTGACTTCATTTCAAATCTTATCCATATGTCTAAGGAATCAGATACCGTGCTTCCTCCTCCTATGTGGTATGCTGTTGCTTTCTATCATCGGCTTTTAGTTATTAGCACCGCTTCACCTTTTAGCACCTTATACAACGTTCAAGAAATATAATTAATACGTAGGAACCTGAGAACCCTGACTGAACTGCTAGTCAAAGTGTTGGCACAAAAAAGGAGATGCAACAATAAGTCAACTAGGGAGGTGAATTTTATGAAGTATCCTTGTAGAGAGATTTCTCTACCTGTTGAGAGCATGCTAAAGTGCTTAGATTGATTCATGATACAGGACCGTTAAATTTAGATTTTTTGTGTAGAAGAGTTATCTGTTGAACTGGCATACTCAATGCCCAACCTTGTTACCTTCTATTAGAAGGTTCTCCAGGTCTGAGCATTTACCTGAAAGCTTCAAGGCATTGGGTGGAGTAGCTCAGTCCAATTATAAACTCCTTTTGATGCCTTTATGTTCCTGATGTCGGACAGTATGTAACTTAATACATGTCCACATGTGTATTGCCTGATTCTTAGTTCATATATGGACCTTATGCGGACACGTGTGAGACTGTACTTACAGTATGCTGGCAATTGAGTGGAATAGCGTAGCACCATTATAAACTCCTTTGGATAACTTTTATAAATCCGATATGGACCCTACGTAACTCAACAGAAGGTATATTCCTGAAAGAAAATACTGATGTCAGAAGCTTTCCCTGATTGAAATAGGAATATGATGTCTCCACAAAACCCATTAAAGAACAGTAGATGCACAGATAAATCACTGTACATTCAACTATTCCTGATTCCAAAATTACGGTCCCTTTTGCAAAATGCTCCTATATCAGAATATCTTTTGATTTTCCCTCAAACTTAGTTAACAGAATAATTAAACGGTTCTTTGCAAAATTTGCAGGCAGCATTTATCATTCCACCTATTGGAGTTTCTCCAAGATGAACAAATGGTAATTAATACACAGGCTTCCAATTTGATTCCCTTAATAGGTAAGGCCCCACCTTTTGACCTTTAGCTCAGCTGTCTTTGTAGTGCAATGGTATATTGTGGAAGATGCTTTACTGTGATGCATAGCTTTTGAGGGAAAGTTCTTTCATTTTCTTGCTCTTAAATGAATCTCCCAATTCTGTTGTGTTTATTGGCCAACCAGGTGCTGACTACACAATGCCTTTTTTGTTTACCACTGCAGATCCTTCTTTTACTTTGCCCGCACTGGTTTGTCTTATGTACTCGCCACTTGTAAGAGTGCACTCATTGGCAAGTGGTACACTCATTGCATTATTGAAGAATTACAAGCATAATCCTGATGTTATATGCATGCTGCTCGACTGTCTGAGGTATAATGAAATAGTTTTAATTTTAATGATGACAAAGGCTGAAGTAAGCAGCAATGAAACAGAAGAGTGATTTTGCGCTCTTTATTGTAACATCTTATTTGTTTGTGCAGCAAACCCTCTCAGAACCCAGATATATGTGATACTGCTGATGGTGTAGAAGGTATGACTGATGCTGTGTATGACGTATATTATTGTTCAAAGTTGCAGTTTTTGTCCTTAAACTGCACTGGGGATGGCTGGAAGTGCAAACTAGCGAATTCAATATGGTTCAAGCATCATGAAATTTGAGATCAGATTTAAACCCCACAGGCCAATAATGGTCGTATGTAACAGTCAGAGAATAAATGAGGAAAACAGTTGATTCTAACTAGGAACTCAGGTAATTGGGACAACCTAAAAGATAGTTATCTTCTCAAAAGTTCTCTCTTTAAAGCAACTTCTTATAATGGATACCTTAGTAATTGTGACAGAGTAACTTGAAGCTCTTGGTGGAGGGATTTAGTACGTGCATTTAGGGCTTATTTGGAAAGCCACCCATGTAATTGGAATTGAGTGTAATCGGGAATTACATAGTTTGGCATGTGTGGAACACCAGGTAATTACATGGACAACATGTAATTGGGTGTAATTGGGAGGAGATAATTACACTCCAATTCTCAAGGGGAATTGAGAATTGGGTGTAATTACAAGGTTATTTTTTTTTCTTTTTATTTTAAATTATTTCTTTTTAATTTCTTTTTAATTTTTATTATTTTAGTTTCTTTTTTTACATTTTTTTTTTAAAAATATTTCCTTTTTTTATTTTTTTTATTTTTACATTTTAAATTATTTTATTTTTTAAAAATATTTTTATATTATTATCTTTCATTTTCTTTCTTCTCATTTCCCAACCTTTACTTCCTGTGATTCCATGTAATTGCTCGTATATTGTTTCTAATTTTTTTCTTATTTTCTTCATTTAGCGTAACTTCGTTATTATTCTAGTTTTTGAAAATATTAGAAAAAATGACCCGCAAGGGTGGCTCAGTTGGTTTAGCATGGGGCTTTCATAATGGTGGTCTCAGGTTCGAAACCCCCCTTCCTACGACAGCAGGGGATTTTTCCTTTTGGGTCGAGCTCGTCGCACGGGGCTTGGCTAGTGTACCTCTCCTGTGTGGTTTGCGAGCTATTGCACAGGAGCTGGGTTTACCTATGCGCACCCAAAAGGGTAGCGGCTGTGGGTTTCCATGTCATCAAAAATAAATATTAGAAAGAATGAGTTATTAACAAATTTTACATATAACGAGTGATGTTATTAAAGTAGAATTCCATTGTTGAATGAGGTTATAAACTTATAAATGTTTTCACTTTTGAATTATATTTACTTAAGTTATGTTGGAACTTATTTTATGTTATGTTGGTATTTGAGATAAAAGTATCATGTTAAATTATTATTTTTTGAATTTTGTATTTAGGTTATATTTGCGATATCAGTTTATTTGCTTTAGTACTATTCACTTCTTGTTTTACATGGCATATTATTCATTTTCCACTTACAATTGATAGATTATTTTTTTGTCAAACATTTGGAAACAACCTCTTGCAGAAATGTGAGATAAAGCTGCATACAATAGATCCTTGTGGTCGGGCCCTTCCCCGGACCCCGCGCATAGCGGGAGCTTAGTGCACCGGGCTGCCCTTTTTTTATTTGAATAGCGTTACTCGTATGACATTATATGTATTAATATTAATCTTTTTGTCAAACATATATACTGCCCATGATGTTCTTACAAAATGTGTGCTTTTAATTTTTATGATTAATTAAATTAAAACTTTAATAATTTGAAAATATACTACTACTTTTACAATATTATTTACAAATATGTGATTATTAATTAATATATTTTCAAAAAATAATATGTATCTTAAATACCTAATTTAATATATCATTTATAAAGGCACATATTTGTCAAGTATTAATTTTTTATATTTAAACTAATCTAACTATGTAATTACACATGTGCAACCAAACAATAATTACGTTATGAGAAACAAATAGGTTCTCATAATTACTATGCTATGTAATTACTACCCTAGTAATTACACCAATTCCAATTACCAGGTGGCTTTCCAAACAGACCCTTAGTGGAAAGTTCCTATTTTGAAATTGTTATTTTGGGTGCTGTTAGTTTTCCTGGTTACTTGATATTTACGGTTTTCCATACTTTCCTTAATGTCTTGGAAATTCACGTATTTGTGTGTTTTGGACAAAAAAGATGCTTTTTGGGGGTTCATTTTGCAGATGGGATTTACTATGCCAGTGCCTCCCCCAAGGTTATACTCTTGTATAAACTTCACAGTATAGTGAATTCTGGATAATGTGTACATAAAACATTAGAAGTTTTTTTGCAAGCCTTGGAGCTACAGTTTGCTCATTTGAGGTGATCTGTAGTTTGAGTAGAAAGAAATATAAGAATTTTGACTGTCTAAAACTTGGCAAAATAGCTTGCGTGGGAAGGTGTTTCTCGAATACTTTTGCAGTCAACGATTATGATCTGTTGTGCGCATCATTTCTACTTGTAGTCAGTTGGAAGGCTCTAGGTAGATAGTAATTTCCTTTATTGTAATTACATCTTGTCCTCTATGTGCAATCCTCTTCTCCATAACTGTATTCATTTTGTTTTGTTGTGTTCCTGTTTTCTTTTTTTCCCGGAAAAATGAGTCATTATATTACTACTGGAAAGCACCTTGATTCATTTTTGCTGCTTTTCAGGACAAAAACCTGATATTGATAGAGTGCTGAAGCTGCTTCCCGAGTGGTCAAAACTGGTTAGTTAGAGTTTATTCCACTTTGGTTACTGGACTCACCTCCTGTCTTTTGATTGATCTGTTTCTCTATCTGCAGTCATGAGTCAATTACTATTCTGCTCCAAGACAACTGCTTCTGTTCTTATTTGGTCCCCCATTCTCTTGACTGTTCTTATTCAGTTACCAATGTAATTTAGTTCTGTTATCATTCGTCTAAGTTATCAATGTTTGCATTTCATTCTCGATTTTCTTTTCATGACGGGTGTTTGGGTTAGCAATTACTTATTGAATTCTCGAAAAGTCATTTTCAAATCTGAACTGCAGCTTCCAGAAGGCCTATTACCTTTATTGTGGGCAAGCTTCTTCGAATTTGCTTTTGTTGCTTTGATCATTTTTCAGCCTATTACCTCTTTGTTTGCATATAGAACCATGAAAAAAATGACAATTGATTTGATTTTTTGCTTGTCCAGATATTTCTTGTTTTCCTTGTACTCTTGTTGTACCATGTGCAAAAGTCTAGAATTTACAGCAAGGCATTTACTAGGATAGATGTATGGCTAAGCAGATAGTCTTATCACTAGACTAGATTTGCTATTCAATGATACAGATGCACTGCTTGCTTAGGATATTGCTTTTATTCACATCTCACTTGGACATGCCTAATTTGAACCTGCTTTTATTCACATCTCACTTGGACATGCCTAATTTGAACCTATTGTAGGTTGAAGATTGGAAGGTGATGATTGGACCTTTGATAGACAAGCTTTTTGCAGAGTCATCGAATGCAGTAATAGTCAGGTTCCTAAGTTCCATAAGCGAGCACTTGGCAAGTGCAGCAGATTTTGTCTTTCAAAGGCTTATATCTTACTCAAGAAGGCAGAAGGAGTGAGTTGTTCTACTTATTTTTCCTACTCCTATACTTAGGAAGTAACTATGTGTTATAAGCATTTCCTTGGTCCAGGTGGGTTCTTTTGTGCGTAGATTCATTTTACTTGAATTATAGAATATTATATAGTATAGCTGATGAAAGAAAGGGTTCGAACTTAACTTCTCAATTTAAGTTATTAACCAAAGGATCGAGGGGGTCAAAGATTGGCCATCAACCCACGGTTAAGGGCCGAGAATGGCATGGATTGTGGGGAGGATTAGGATCCATAACTTAATGGCCTTATAGTGACAAGTTTTATTCGGCCTTATGTGTTGGTCTTGGTCGAGACCTTGCATTTTATTTTGTTGTCTTTAATTTCTAGACTAGTTACTAGTTCTCTTAGGATACATTAAAACCATGTAATAAACCTTAGCTTGTTTTAGGACACACTTAAGGCCTTGTAAGGAAATGATTAAGTCGAGAAGGTGACATGGCCAAGAATGCCAAGATGGCACGGTCAAGAGGTGACTTGGCCGACCAAGTGGCGAAGACAAGAAGCTTTCAAGGAAGATCATTCAAGAGCCAAATAAGGAAAGTCAATCTCGGCCTAGGAAAGTGGAAGAGTTGGCTGAGAACCACTCTATTGTGCAAGGAATGGAAGCTTCTAAAATTATTCCAAGGAGATGAAGTCTAGAGAAAACAAGTTCATCCCCCCCCTTTCTACTCAGTTACTACAATGGAAGTCTGAAGAAGATTGGGTTTACCCTTGTCTCCAAGAAAGGCCAAACTCTTTCACATTGTGCTCACAATGGCCGAGGGACGACTTGGTTCCCAAGCCAACCCCATCCTCTTCCCTTGTTCCCATTTCGGCCGAATGGCCTTGTATTTGTGCCTTTTTGTTTTTCTTCGAGAATGGTCTCTATGGTACTATAAATAGGGCCTTAGGTTGTTGTACTTAGACAGGTTGAGTTTGAGTTAAATATAAATTTGTGTTTTCAACTTGTGTTGAAACAAATCGATCCTGTGTGGGTCACCCCTCGCTTATGTGTAAGTCTTGGTTAGGACTGTGTGCTCTAATCAATACCCAAGCTCGAGGAATCCCCTTAGTGGTAAGCGAACGTTGGAACTGTGTGGACCAACCTAGCCTAAGCTTTAGGTTACTAAAAGGGCTTCCGACCACCCTCACTTGGCTAGTTCACGGGTTTGTACTTAGCAACCCCCGTCTTGACCTTGTGGAATTGGTTACTATCTCCTTGGTGTCGACTCGGGCAGTAAAACCCCCGTGTCTGTATCCTTGGGCTCATCGACCGCACTTCACCATAACTACAACAACCAAACACTTAACCCAAAACCGTGTCAACCAACACTTGGTGTGTGCTCGGACTTGCACCTCGCATTCCGTATTCATCCCTCGTCCAAACAACTTCAATCCTTTCACCACCACGTCCCAAAACACCTCCCTAACATCCATTACAAAGGCCTCCAACTGAAACCCCACAGATACTATCGTCCAAACCCGACAACCCTAAACTCTCCGCATAACACAGCTTACCGAGAACCTCACTGTTTCAGTTCTGTTCCGTCACCCTGCCATCATCCAACCACCAAAGCCCGACCATCACAACAACCCCAAAAAATGCCTTGATCCAACTCTCTTTAAATCTACCCGAAACAACCACCAAACACCACACTGTCCAGCCACACCGAGAACCCGAGACCCCTACTTTGGCATCCATTTTCGGGTCAATCCGAATATCACCAACACCCGTCGCACTTACACATCAACACCCCTCCTTACTTGCATCAGATTGATATCAGAGAGAGACAATCCCGTCCCACGCTTTGACGCTATGACACAAGTGATGGAACTTAGGAGGGCCTTTCTGAAATGGTTGCGGAACAAATGCAACAAGGAGAGAATTTGCCAATCGTGTAGTCATCAATGATGTTGAATCAAGGGAGGAAGTTGCTCAAAACAACTCCCTACATGTTGAAGATGATGCACAAGATGAACCAAGAATTGAAATAGGAAGTGACCGGACGTTACGGTTCGACCTTCCAACATTTGAAGGGAACTTGGACCCCGAGGAGTTTCTCGAATGTCTAAGGGCCATAGAAACTTTGAATTAAAAAACTATGATGATCACCAATGCTTTAAGATTGCCACGTTAAAGCTTAAATCTTTTGCCTACGTGGTACGAAAATTTGAAGGAAAGCCGAAAGAGGCTAGGCAAACCCAAGATCGATTCTTGGGAAAAGTTGAAGAAACACTTAAAAAGAAAGTTCTTGCCCCGAGATTATGAGCAAGATTTGTACCTTAAACTCACCAAGCTTCGGCAAGGTGTTCTTAAGGTTGAAGAATACATCCGGGAATTCGAGAAGGTCACAATGTTGTGTGACTTAGAAGAAAAAGAACCGCAACGCATTGCACGGTTCATTGGTGGACTAAGTGCGGCAATTCAAGAAAAAGTGGAAGTGTCCACTTACACAACATTTGAGGATGTGTGCCATTTGGCACTAAGGTTCGAGCGGCAACAAAAGAAGGTTGTAACAAGACCTTACACTAAGACCGCAAGTGCTAAGGAGAAGGTTGGCACGTCCTATTCCAATCCCTTGTACAAACAAGACGATGTAAACAAGGACAAGGGAAAAATGGAAGTTACCAAAGGTGTTGATAAAGGCAGCAAGAGATGTTACAAGTGCCAAGGACTCGGACATTTTGCCAAGGAATGTCCCAACCCGAGGACCATGATACTTGAAGAATATAAAGAAAGTGGTGATGCCTTTGTGGTAGAAGAGACCGAGATAGATGAGAGCCAAGAAAAAGACGAGGCTCTTGCGAAGGATGGTGTGAGTCTAGTCCTTCAACATGTGCTAAGTGCACAATTGGAGGAACTTGATGAAAATCAGAGGGAGCAGATTTTCTACACACGATCAAAGTAAAAGATAAAGTGTGTAGTTTGATTATTGACAGAGGGAGTTGTGCAAATATGGTATCCATCGGAGTGGTAGGCAAATTACAACTACCAATTCGTGAGCACCCTAAACCTTACAACCTCCGATGGGTAAACAAGGTGAATGGGCTCAAGGTGGCCGCCCAATCCCATATCAATTTTCGGATTGGAGGATACGTTGATGAAATTTGGTGCGATGTCCTTCCAATGGACGCATGCCATATCTTGTTAGGTAGGCCATGGCAATATGATCGGAAAACCATGCACGATGGCGAACTTAACACCTACTCTTTTCACAAGGACGGTAGGGACTTCCGGCTAATACCCTTGCCACCAAGTAAGGTAAGGGAAATGAAAATCAAACAAGCACAAAAACGCCAAGCCAAGTCTGAGGTACGGAAGGAGGAGGACGAATCTAAGAAGGGGAGTGCCATGAATGTTTTGGCATGTAGAGAAGAAGCCGGTTCGAAGGAAATCTTAGAGGTTTCGGAAATGGCCAAGCCACATGGACCAACAACCGAGCTACCACCTAGCAATAATGTTGATACTATTCGTGAGGTAGCTCTCGGAAGATCCCTCCCTCCCTCCATGTAATGTTCCGAAGGCAACAATCGAGCCAAATGTTTAAGAAGACTTTATTCCATGCCAAGCCTCTAGCCATGACAATGAAGAAACAACACAGGGTTGGACCTTCTTTGCCAATCCATTGTACCAAGTTGAAGGGATGGGTAGTATCTTCGTCAACCCATTATATGAACAAACAAGGATGGAAGAAGGAATCAACATGGTATTTTCAAATAACAACACGTCCGGAATCTTGTCAAAGAAAGGTGATGAACTCACTCTTGATTTATTTTCAAGAAGTTCGTTATCTACTCACCAAGCCTATGGACATGGAAAGCAAGAAGTAAATGACCAAAGGTACCTTAGCTCCGACATGGCATGTCTTATTGGTACCGGGGCAAGATGAAGAATGGAATGTGTACATCAACAACCAATTGGCCTACAACCTCACCATGAAGTATCGGTTTCCGTGGCCAATGTTGAATGCTCATTTATATAATTTGTGTGAAATGCTATCGAAGCTCGACTTGCATGAAAATTTTCCATCGATGAAGGTCCGAGAGGAAATTGAGCGCGGGAAAGGCTTCAAGGACCTACATGGTAGATGCGGATGTCTTGTGGTTTGTGACATCCAAAGAAGTGAGTCTTATGCTGCCCCTATCACGGCCATGACAATACAAGATCTTGGAAAGGTTGGTGCCACCCTAGGCCAAGAAAAACAAGCCGTGGATCACGATGATGAAAGGTTGTCGGGTGCACATCTTTGCACCTTGACGTACGACTCATTGGTCAAGTGGGGAGAATACTTGAGGGATGGTCACTTCAAGTTGCTAGCCAAGTTTCGAGAAAGTTCATGCAAGAAACAACATCCGAGCACAGTATGTTATGTTCCTAAGATGGCTTCATACTTGAACCACCCGAATTTGAGACAAATTCTTTCCAAGAAGGGGAGATTGATGCAAGAGAGGGTCCGAACGTAACTTCTCAATTTAAGTTATTAACCAAAGGATCGAAGGGGTTAAAGATTGGCCATCAACCCACGGTTAAGGGTCGAGAATGGCATGGATTGTGGGGAGGATTAGGAGCCATAACTTAATGGCCTTATAGTGACAAGTTTTATTCGGCCTTATGTGTTGGTCTTGGCCGAGACCTTGCATTTTATTTTGTTGTCTTTAATTTCTAGACTAGTTACTAGTTGTCTTACGATACATTAAAACCATGTAATGACCCTTAACTTGTTTTAGGACACAATTAAGGTCTTGTAAGGAAATGATTAAGCTGAGAAGGTGACATGGCCAAGAATGCCAAGATGGCACGGACAAGAGGTGACTTGGCCGACCTAGTGGTGAAGACAAGAAGCTTTCAAGGAAGACCATTCAAAAGCCAAATAAGGAAAGTCAATCTCGGCCTAGGAAAGTGGAAGAGTTGGTCGAGAACCACTCTATTGTGCAAGGAATGGAAGCTTCTAAAATGATTCCAATGAGATGAAGTCTAGAGAAGCCATGTTCCCCCCCCCCCCCCCCCCCCTTTTTACTCGGTTACGACAATGGAAGTGTGAAGAAGATTGGGTTTACCCTTGTCTCCAAGAAAGGCCAAACTCTTTCACATTGTGCTCACAATGGCCGAGGGACAACTTGGTTCCCAAGCCACCCCCTTCCCTTGTTCCCATTTCGACCGAATGACTTTGTATTTGTGCCCTTTTGTTTTTATTCTAGAATGGTCTCTAGGGCCTTAGGTTGTTGTACTTAGACAAGCCGAGTTTGAGTTAAATATAAATTTGTGTTTTCAACTTGTGTGTTGAAACATATCGATCCTGTGTGGGTCACCCTCGCTTATGTGTAAGTCTTGGTTAGGACTGTGTGATCTAATCAATACCCAAGCTCGAGGAATCCCCTTAGTGGTAAGCGAACATTGGAATTGTGTGGACCAACCTAGCATATGCTTCGGGTTACTAAAATGGCTTCCGACCACCCTCACTTGGCTAGTTCACGGGCTTGTACTTAGCAACCTCGGTCTTGACCTTGTGGAATTGGTTACCATCTCCTTGGTGTCTACTCGGGCAGTAAAACCCCCGTGTCTCTATCCTTGGGATCATCGACCACACTTCACCATAACTAAAACAACCAAACATTTAACCCAAAACCTTATCAACCAACACTTGGTGCGTGCTCGGACTTGCACCTCGCATTCCGTGTTCATCCCTCGTCCAAACAACTTCAATCCTTTCGACATCACGTCCCAAAACACCTCCTTAACATCCATTACAAAGGCCTCCAACCGAAACCCCACAGATACTACCGTCCAAACCCAACAACCCTAAACTGTCCGTATAACACACCTTACCGAGAACCTCACTGTTTCAGTTCTGTTCCATCACCATGCCATCATCCAACCACCAAAGCCCGACCATCAAAACAACCCTTAGCTTGTCTACAACAACCCATAAAACGCCTTGATCCAACTCTCTTTAAATCTACCCGAAACAGCCCCCAAACACCACACTGTCCAGCCAAACCGAGAACCCGAGACCCCTACTTTGGCATCCATTTTTGGGTCAATCTGAATATCTCCAACACCTGACCCACTTACACATCAACACCCCTCCTTACTTGCATCAATAGCTTGGGATATTTTGCATGGATATTTTGCATCTAATTATAGAATACTTACCTTATTAGTTTAGAGATTGATCACCTACCATATCGTATGTAGCCTAAGAGTACTATAAGGATTGCTTCTTTCAAATTTGTTACTTAATCAAGTCAAAGTAGTTTGGATTGAGGCGTAGTACTTATTGTTTTTTGACAAGGACAATATGTGTTATTCTTGATTTTGACCGACTAGTGTAATTGTTCAGTAAATTGGTTGTAGAAGAGTCACACATACAGGAATATGGCATGTTAGTACAAAGTACTGTACTTTTGACACAATAGAATAGTTACTACAATAGTGGAAAGACAAGTAACTACCTGTACTTCCCTTTCAAGTTGTCTAAGACCTGTTATAAAGAGACTTTTTTGTATGCTTGGGAACTTTATGATATTATTTTGAGTTAGATTTTATTCCAAAATAAATAATGAAGTTTCTACTTGTGTAATACTCCCTCCATCCCAATTTATGTGGCACCATTTGACCGGACACGGAGTTTAAGAAATAAAGGATGACTTTGTTATGTTTACCAAATTTCCCTTACTTTAGTGCCTACTGTTGTTGACTTTTCTTCATAATAAGTACATCTTCAAAATTAAGTGGGATCCAACAACGATAAAATAGGGATGGTACCATTAAATAGTTGCCAAATACTGAAAAGTGACATTCTTTTTGGGATAAACTAAAAAGGAAATGGTGCCACATAAACTGGGACGGAGGGAGTATCAAATTAGGATAACGTGTGAAGGAGTGAGGGGGTGATAATCTTTAACGATAGTTTGAATACATGTATAACATATAACCAGATAAAGTCGGTTCGAAAAGAAAAAAATAAGAATACAAGTATAACATGTACTTCATTTTGTAACTAATATCAAAGTGTAATTGATGTTAATTAATAGGATTATCTATAAAATCTTTAACTTCCAAGTGATAGAAGCTAATTCTGAGACATATGATGAAGTTGATTCCTTAAATGTTGATTCTGGATTGTTAGCTAGTGAAAGTACTTCGTCCAGTGTCAGTTGTGAGTACAGTGCTCTGTGTATACGACTTTTGTTTAATCAAGGTGGATATGATATAACTTCTTACTGTAAGCCGCATCCCCGCTTGCTTAATGTTGAATTAAATGCCAGTTTCCTCTTACAGTTTTATTTTACTTGTTTACCAAGTTTGTACACTGTGTGCAGCGAGCATGCAAGTTATTTATTTGGAATAGGACTAGAATACTCACTGCATAGATAAATAAGTCTATATTCTTCGGAGTTTTTTTTCTAAACATTTGGATGTAGAGTTGATCATTTTGACCCTTTTTCCAGCAGTCTTGATGAGGGTGTGTATCCGAACTATGATGCTGCAGAACAACAACTCGATCTTTTTAATCGTCTCTGTCCATTGCTTGTAGTGAGGTTGCTTCCGTTGCAAGTATTCGGTGATCTCAACTCACGTGCTTTGTATGATGAACTTCCAACCAAACTGGCTACATATGGTACACTCTGGTGCTTTTAGTTATAACCTGTATTATAATATTCTAACCCTAGTCCATTTTAACTCTTATAGCCTTTTTTATAGCCCACATTGCTGCCAAACTGTCACGACCCAAATTGTGGTCATGATGACACTTACACTTATCCCACCGGTAGGCGAGATCCCCCATTTCATAAGATATAATTTTTCAAATAAGCAGAAATAAAAGTTAGACAAGATTACCTTAAGTCTTAAAATGTCATAAATACTAGGAAGTCAACCAATACAAATACCCAAAATCTGATCTGAAAGGTACACGAGCTTCTAATAACAATAGTTTGAAATACATGTCCTGTAGGACGAAAATGGAATGTCTGTCGAAATTAAAGTAAACAGAAAGCAATAAAGATGAGAGTCCAGGGGCCACAGTAGCAATGTAGCTCACCCTGAGAATCTCGGTAACTCCTCACGATTAGCCATGAGGTCTTGAGCTGGAACAGGGATCGGTATATGCACCAAAAAGTGTACCAAGTGTTGTATAAGTACAAACACACGTACTCTTAGGTATCATAGGCCGACAACGAAGGAAACATGTATATAACACATGAAGATTGAATCTAACACCTATTTCATGAACTCAGCTAAATATTTCCAATTATGCCGGGGCATTCGACTACCGATGCCATTCATCGTATTAGGAGGTTGGTGGAGCAGTATAGGGATAGGAAGAAAGATTTACATATGATTTTCATAGACCTCGAGAAGGCATACGACAAAGTCCCTAGGGAGGTTCTATGGAGATATTTGGAGGTTAGAGGTATACCTGTGGCATACACTAGGGCGATCAAGGGTATGTATGATGGAGCCAAGACTAGGGTACGGTCAGTAGGAGGAGACTCGGAGCACTTTCCGGTGACGATGGGGCTGCACCAGGGATCAACTCTTAGCCCATTCTTATTTGCCTTGGTCATGGACGGACTGACGCAACAAATCCAAGGGGAGGTACCATGGTGTATGTTATTCGCAGACGACATAGTCCTGATTGATGAGACTCGAAGTGGAGTGAACGCCAAGCTGGAGGTTTGGAGACAGACTCTGGATTCTAAAGGGTTCAGGTTGAGTAAGACCATGACAAAATATTTGGAGTGCAAGTAGAGCAACGGGAGCGACCCTGAGACAGGCGTGGAAGTGAGGCTTGGTACTCAGGTCATTCCAAAAAAAGGGAGCTTCAAATATCTAGGGTCTATTATCCAAGAGAATGGAGAGATTGATGACGATGTCACACATCGTATTGGGGCAGGGTGGATGAAATAGAGGCTCGCATCTGGAGTCTTGTGCGACAGAAAGGTGCTAACTAAACTTAAAGGCAAGTTCTATAGGGCGGTGGTTAGATCGACTATGTTGTATGGGGCGGAGTGTTGGCCAGTCAAGACTTCACACATACAAAAGATGAGAGTTGCGGAGATGAGGATGTTGAGATGGATGTGTGGGCATACAAGGAGAGATAAAATTAGGAATGATGTTATCCGGGATAAAGTGGGAGTGGCCTCGGTGGATGATAAGATGCGGGAAGTGAGGTTGAGATGGTTCGGGCATGTGTGCAGAGGAGAGACACGGATGCCCCAGTGCGGAGGTATGAGAGGTTGGCTATGGACGGGTTCAGGAGGGGTAGATGTAGGTCAAAGAAGTACTGGGGAGATGTGATTAGACGAGATATGACGCAGGTGCAACTTACATGACCTTAGATAGAGGGTTGTGGAGGACACGAATTAGGGTAGAAGGGTAGTAGGTAGTCGAGCGTAGTCCTACTTACGCTTACAAATTGATAGTGTAGTATTATTACTGTAGGCTCGATTAGTCTATCATACTTATAGGCGAATTATTGCTCTATGGTACCCTGTAGTTTGATTCCTGCTGCTATGTGTTATTTAGTGTAATTTATTTGTCTTATTTAGTTGTGTTAGCTACTGCTTCCTGTTGTTAGTATGCGCTACCATTGCGTATTTGATTTTACTATCTGCATGTTCACAATGCTTTAATTTCTCGTCTTAGTCTCACCGTTTCTAATACTTTGTTTTGCTTTGCTTGTTTTGCCTGATTATGCTTTGTCTTGAGCTGAGAGTCTCCCGGAAACAGCCGCTCTACCTACCAAGGTGGAGGTAAGGTCTGTGTACATTTTACCCTCTCCAGACCCCACGTTCTGGGATTTCACTGGGTATGTTGTTGTATGTTCACGAAATCATAGAATAAAATAGAGAACACGTAAGCATGGATATCATAGAAGGGGATAATGAATGCATGTATGATAAAGTGTATGAGTGCAATGTGATTGGCCGATATCAAACCTGGTATACACATGCTAGCGGTCATTCCGTCTAGTCATGACCCATGGGGGACTCGCGAGGTCCATATACTCGTTGCGGCGTGCAACCCGATCCATAATATGTACATGTGGCGGCGTGCAATGCGATCCCATAATTCATCGCGGATATGTAATCTCATTCTTACCTTCATCTCAATCTTATACCATCGCATAGCTCCACTTTTCATGAATCATCCACAAGTTCATAAAGTCTGACATGAATGCAACGTGTGTAATGACTCATGCCAATAGTATCATAAATTTAAGTTATGGATGCATAATGTCACAAATTCATATACAACTCACAAATTCAATCAGTTCTCTTTCCATAATATACGCGATCAATCATGGCAAATACAAGTCAAATATGGCTCTCATGACCCACATAAATAGCAGTCATACCAACCTAAGTGGATTTATCATCACAACCATGCCCGAAGGCCTATCATACATTCCCTGACATTTTATACTACAATCGCTACAACAATGGCCAATAGTATACACGGGTACCCACCCGAGTGTCCATCGCAACCACTAAGGTGGGACCCCTTTCATGCCCAATACCCATTCAATATTTATAAACTATAAATGTTCTCCCTTCGAAGTCTAAAATTAAACCGTAACCAACCTCAAAGCCGAGCAGGAGCCACGAACCCTCATGTTGGAGCCTTCCCTTTTCGAATTGCCTCCGAAAGATCAAAGTCTATCAAATACATATTCTATATTAAATTATGAGTCTAGGAACACCCATATTGCTATACTTTACCCGGAACCAAAAATAGAACAAAAAATAGTCCACCCGAGCCCCAGGGTCAAAACTGAAATTTTATTTCAAAATTAGTTTCCCCAAAGCCTAAATAGTCTAATCTCATAATATCAAGTTAAAAAGCCTAAATCTTTAATTCCATGAAAAACTCATTTCAAGTCCTAGAGCTAAACCCCCAAATTTTCATCCCATAAACACGATTTAGAGCCTGTTTGGCCTAGCGGTAAAAACTGCTTCTTTTGAGTAGTGTTTTTCAAAAAAATACTTTTGGTAAGAAGCATTTTGTGTGTCTAATTCATTTAAAAAGTGTTTTTGACTGCCTTTAATAAGCATATTGTGTTTGGCTAATCTTGTTAAACAAGTGCTTTTGAGTGGCAAATTACGAAAAAGGACAAGTATCAATGAACGCTTACTATCAAGATTATTTTACAGAAAGAAATTATTTTAAATATTTATTATGATAGACTTTAATTAAGTTTTTACTTTTATTTAATTAAAATTTAAAAGTACATATTAAAATTTTCAATTAATATAATACGTAAATAAATCAAAAAGTTATTAAATATTAATTTAATATCATCACAATGATTTAAATATACTAAAGAACATCAACTCAAATAAAATTCAAAATCATTCCACAAATTAAAATTCAACACAAAAATAAGTAGAATCCTTCCTGCATCACGTAGATTCTCAATGATTTCATCCCTAACTTTATCATGCAACGTCTCCATAATAGTAGAAGATATGCCTTGTATTTCTGAAGGAATACCAGAGGGCTCATCTCCTTCCTCGATCTTTGAGATAATGTCTTCATTAGCATAATAGTTGAACTCTTTATCAGTGGAAGAGTGTCGTCGTATGAAATTATGTATAGCCATAGTAGTTGTAACAAGATGAACCTCAGTGTCAAACTTAAAAGATGGCATGGAGGGTAAGAGAGCAAATCTATTTTTCCAAACTCCAAATGTTCTTTCAATTGTACATCTCAAACTGGAATGAAAAAATTAAAAGTTACATTTACGTCTGAAATCAGGGAGATGATAACGTTCACCTTTATACGGTCCTAAATAACCCGCCATTGTTGGATAACCTGAATCAACTAAATCATATTTACCTACACCAATTTAAAAAAAATGAATGAATTAATTTATATATAAATGATATTTATCTATTAATATAATATAAGGCATAATATTAATTTTACTTACCTGGTGGAGGATGGGGAAAATTTAGATTCTTCCTTTTAAGCGCTTGGTCAAATATTCTAGCATCATGTGCAGTACTTTCCCATCCAGGCCATACAAATGTGAAGCACATGTCCCAATCACATACATCCATCACATTTTGGGAAGTGAAGCCTTTTCTACCAATGTATTTAATTTGATCCTTAGAAGGGACGATAAAAGATACATGTGTGCCCTCTATAGCTCCAATGCAATTTTAAAAATATGGCCAATACATGTAGTCTTCTTTTAACTTAGGATGAATATCGGAAAAGCGGATCTTTTGGTTTAACAATGTCCATAGCCAATTTCAAACATGCTAATAAAACAGGATGAAAGTGTCTACTAACAGTCTCTCCTGAGTGTTGAAATTGTTCTTGAATCATTTGATTGCCTACACCATGACCTACTACCATTAAAAACATAGCAACCATCTCTTATATGGTCATTTTTCTTGTTGCTTTCAAACCATATTGTTCACTTAAAGTTTTGCACAAGTCAAGAAAAATATGTTTTTCCACTCTAAACATCTCGTAACATCGTTTATCATGCCCTTCAAGTACTACTTTGATGAAATAAAAACCGGTATGAGGAGAAGTTCTGCATGGAATCTTTAGACAATGCTTCAAGTAATATTCTGCTGTGTCGTCGTCATCATCATTCATAACAACTTCCTCATCAGACACATCATTGTTATTTTTAGTTAATGACATATCTGTAAGAAAAGGACAAATAAAAAATTCTGTAACATCTAGTACTATAAAGTTGATAATTTATTTATCATACAAAAGGTAAATTCAGTACTCACAAAATAATGACATAAAATTGTCCATATGTAAAAATCTAACAACCGGAACAAAAGACAAATATAAGTTCTGCTAACAATAGAGCATAACTAGAACAATATTCTGTAATAAAAATAAGAGTTTCAATTAAAAAGAAAGAACATAAGAGTTTCAATTAAGATAAAGAACATAAGAGTTTCAACTAATAGAAAGAACATCAAATTTCCTAAAAGCAAATTATAATAATAGCATCATATAACGAACTCGGGCATTTTTTCCAACCATTGCAGTTGCAACTCTGGATCTTCTTGTGCTAAAAACATTTCTCATTGGTTGTCTGACTAGTATGCCACTCACTTTCCACCTTAAATCACTACCAACAATCATACCACGCAAACTACGAACGACATCCATCACACTCTTAATACTAACCACGTTCATTGGAGCACATAATTCCATGGCTTCAGCAATTCTCTCCATTGATGAGCTAATTTTCAGACTAGTATTGAATTTATTTTTTCCCTTTTCTGCTACAGTTGATGCCTTTCTTTTCCTTCTATTTCCACTCTCGTTGATACATTTTTTTCCAACTACATCTGATTCTTCTAGATTAATTTGTTCAATGTCTTCTCTTACATTTTTTTCCAAGCCATCAATATTCACAAACTCTTCATTATTTATAAGTGTCAAACTCAAATGGTTGCTCAGATTGAAACCATCTACTCCCTTGTATACCATCTGGTAACACTCCAGATGAAGGTGCCCACGCATGTTCAAGTTTGGCTTGGTCATAATTTTTCCAGTTTTATCATTAAACTTTTGGATCAAGTTAGACCATCCTAATTTGTTGAAGTGAGTACCAGGATGATTTCCGGCCATAACTTCGTCAACACATAAATCTAAAAATAACTACATGTTCTGTACTCCATTTAGCCTTCTCAATATTGCTATCTTGCATCCATTTCTTACTCATTTTCTATTCAACATGCATTAAAAACATGTCATTACTAATAATATTAAACAATATAGTATAACAAAAATCTGTTCATGTCTAACACCATATAACTAGGATGAAAGGTAATATAGTCTTTATTTTCAGAAAGTTTAGAATTAAAAGGATAAAGTGCTACTTCATGTCTGCAAGTTTTTGTGTACATGCTTGTTTGTGGAGAAACAACTATATATACTACAAAACTCTAAATATGGGCGCCCAAATACAATTGAGAAGAGCACAAGAATAAGAACACATCATTTTCCTTCTGTTACTTCTGTTTACATTTGATGGAAAAATGTGGAGTTTCCAGCACATAGTGTTCTAGAGTATACACTGCTATTCAGCTACTAAAAGAATAAAGATCAAAGAACTCTATAAAAAACAAGAGTTCATACAAATCTATACACAACATGTTTCTCACTATCAGTGTACTACAGGAGCATCTAATCTTTTTGTTAGCCAGGAAAGTAAAATCTAACAGGAAACGTACAGGCTCTATTTTAATCACTCATGACTTCTTAATTGGTAATATGCAGACTTCTTAGATATATGAGAGGAACTATTATATAGATGGAGAAGTTGTATTGCTAATATGCAGACTTCTTAATTGAATAGAACACGTGAAGATAAAACCTAGAAAAATACTCAAAAGTAGATGTTATTTGTTACCGTTTTTTGGATACAATTTTTATCGGTTACCTAATTTTTTGGTATAATCCTTATCTTTAAAAGTTTCATATGCTCAATCTTTATCATCTACAGTTTTAAATTAAAAAATATGTGGACTTTAAAATTTCTATAACTTTTACTGTAGGTCAAATTGTAATTAAGGAGCCTAGAGAAATCATGTTGCGTTTTATTTTAGGTGACTTTAAAGTAATTAAATATTAAACTGTAGATGATTAAAGTAATTATTATAATGAATATTACAATTTAATACTGTAATATTTATGCTACAACTATAATGAGAAGGAAATAATATGCAGCTTTAGAGAAATCACGTAAGGAATTAATGTAAAATAAAACAAAGAATTATTAATTAGAAATTAATGAATTATAGAGGGATATACTTGGTAAATATGTATTTATGGTAGGGATATTTTTGTCATAAAAAAATAATTTTCTCTTCTTCTGCTTCTCTTCAACCGCAAAAAAACTGCTTCTGCTTAAAAACAGTTTTACTAATTGGACAAACACCTCAAAAATTCAAAAAATAGTGTCTTTTCCTAAAAAAAGCACTTTTGGCCTCAAAACCGCTAGGGCAAACAGGCTCTTAAACTACAAATTAACGTAACAAATCCCATAAACTAAAGGAATTAAGGTAAGTAAATTACCCCAACGAAGAATCTTGAAGAACACCTTGAATTTCCCCTAAAATCGATCTCAAGAACTTGGAAAATGGAATTGGGGAAAAAGATTTCGAGTTAGGGATTTAAGTCATTGTTGCCACAGTGCCTTCTTTGCGATCGCGGTCTGAGATCACGCGATCGCGAAGACCACTTCGCAACCCGGCCCACTAGGATACATCGCGACCGCGAAGACCATTCCGCGATCGTGATGCAACGCGACTTACCTGCCCACAACACGCGCCCCTTCGCGATAGCGAAGGATGGCCCCTGATCGCGAGGAGCAGTCCCACCAGGGTCCGCGATTGCGGTCCCTTCTTCGCGATCGCGAAGAAGGAAACCGGTCACTGAACACCAGATTTTCTGGTGTTTCCCGAACTTGGTTTTGACATCCGAAACTCGTCCGAGACCTCCCGGACACAAATCAAATATGCAACTTTACTATAATCGACGCTACGAACTTGCTCACGCACGGAAAGCACTGATCCGGCATTGCTAAGATACGCTTTTCCACAAAAACCTCTTAACTTTCTCAAATTTCAAACCTAGACAATCAAGTACCCAAAACGCACCTGATTGCCTCGGAACCCGAACCAATACCTCGACGAAGTCATAAATGACATTCCAGACCTAATGGAATCGACAAAACTCATATACAAACACGTTTACCCAAAAGTCAACTTTAGTCAAACTTTTCCATTTCAACACTCAAGACGCCTCTAACTTAGGATTTTCCTTCCGAAACTGATCCGATTTAACTCGGGAAGCTAGTCAACCCTCCCCACAAGCTAATAACACCAAAATAAAGCCACAGAATGGACAATTTAGAGATAATTGGTCGAAATGGGCTAAACGACCAAACGGGTCGTTACACAAGCTCCCCCTCCCCCCACCCCACCCCACAAAACATCTCCGCAGGTTCCACAAATTTAACTGAGATTACCTCCAGATGATGAATGCTTGGGAACTCAAAGCACGGAATGTGTGGCTGGACTTCTGATCAACAGGTTCTTCCAGAAGTTAATTTTCTGGTTTGTGAATTACCATGTTTTAAAATTTCTTCATTTGATTGCTCCAGTTTTGCTCTTTGCGTCAGGGCATTGAGCAAGTTTGAATTTGAAGATGTTCGTAAACTTGCAGCAGAGCTGTGTGGGAGAATTCACCCAAAGGTATGTATTATTGCCCTTGTTTAACCCAAATATATGGGCAACTCCAGAATCCTAAGAGGGGAATAAAATAGCTAAAAATGCTGCATATGGGGACTAAAGTACCTAAAATTGCTGCATACTGTTACACCTTTAGAGTGCCAGCTTTATGTGATTGTTTTTACTAAAGTTTGCCCGCTTGAATTGCTGAATGTGGAAAAAACTAGCTTTGACTCATTGAAAAGGCATTTGTGATAAGCATGAGATGCCAATAGTTGACACACACTTTACTGGTAAAATTACACAGCAGTGCTTTCGGAATGATGAGTTACGACTGAGAGATCATACTTTTAACTCTATCTGGTCATTATGTGGTTGAGTGGATTGAAGATGTGCAACTTTAATGTGCCAGAAGTTGACTTCAAGAATTGTTAAATGGATGTATGTGCAGTAGAAAAGCTGTAGTGCTGAATGTAGGCTAAATTGCTTCTTAGCAATTTACATGGTCAGAACATTGTTCGCATATCCACCGAACCTATTGCTGTAGATACCATGTAGATCATATGATTAAAAAAGGTAGTGGCATTGTTCTCCAGCAGTCAACTAGTTTTGTCTATACCTTTGAGCTAAGGCTCAGTGGCATGTTTTCCTTACTTATCGGCCCATGACCTTATACTGAATAGTTTAAACTTGTGCCACTGACCATCCAGAGGGTCCCAGATGGTCTATCATCTCCAGAGCCCCACTCGTTGCTGGGGCCCTAGTTTTGAGGTACCAAGGTCAGAGTAATGTTATTAAAAAGGACATCGCTTCGTCGCTTAAAGCAAGGAAGCGATGGAGGGTCACCTGATAGTTTGTTGGTCGGTGTTTTTGTTGCTTGTTGTAATTCCTGTACCATCTTGGTACTTTATTATAAAACTTGTCCTTGTAAAAAAAAGGAAGCGACGGAGGGGTTAGTTGAAACCATGCGCTTCTGAGAAATTTGCGCTTCAAACAATGACAGCAAAGTGATCCAAACAAAAAGCGGTTGGTTCTTTGGATCTCAAACTTTGAGGAGTTGGATTAATATCCACATTATATTGTATATCATATTCTAAAATTAATTATTGTAATTGCAATTTGATTATTGTACTAAATTTATCTATGTTTGATAATTTTTGGTTCTTTTGTTTTTTAGGAAATTGTACCCTTCACCTCAGAAGCGTGCGCTTCAGTTTTCGCTTAAAGACACTGGGATAGGGTGTCCCTTTCTGCTCCTCCTATGACCTGCATTTATATACAAATATACTTTCTTGCATGTTATACACTTGGCTGGGTGGAGGTAGTGTCAGCCATGAACATGATGTTGGATGCTCCAACAACTTCAAAACTGGAGGCGATAATCATCTGGTGTTGAATGCATGTAGTGATCATTATACTTCTAACTTGTTTGAGTGGTGAAATATCCAGCCAGTGACTGCCGCACGTAGAAATGGTCAATTTTGGGTCCTAGACTGTCTTCTGTCTATCTGCTACAATGACCTGCTTCATAGTTTATGCCATACACTGCTCACTAAGATTTTATTCTCTGGTTGGCTGTTCGCAGCATTTATAGTGATAACAAATCATAATAACTTTTATACGGCTACACCAGTGAAAGGTTGTCTCTGGCTTAAGTGTTGGTTGTATGCATTAACTGTCATTTCTGATCTATTTATGTCCTCATATGGTCTGTGTCCCCCCCTTCCCCCCAGTTCTGCAATATTTAACACCAACATTTTCTGCCTCTGTATTCTGCAGGTTCTCATTCCAATAATGTCTTATCAACTGAAAAATGCCACTATTGCCAAGGATTTATTGAAGATAAAAGCTTGTGTATTTTCAATTTGCACATCTCTCTTGGTAATAGTCTTTCTTAGGACAGTTATAAAGTTTTTGACGTGTTGAACTTTCAAGTTTGTCTTGGTTCTCTCTTGCTAACTACATAATGTTATCTGCTGGAGTCCTAATCCTAATAGTCCATCAAACATTCTGGTCATAGGTAAATGGCACAGATGCATATGCACATCCTGACATGTTCCGGATACGCAAGGCAATAGAGACTATTTTATTATGGCCTTCAGTGGATTGGGATGATAGTAAGTAACCAATATTTTTCTACACTTCTTCTCATGTTAATTCTTAAATGTCGTCACTGCTAGATTTTCTTTTCTTCAGTTTCAAAGGCACAACATGGGTGCATAGACTGTTTAGCATTGATGCTGTGCACTGAATTGCAAGCTACAAAAGCTGTCAAGAACTCAATATCGAGTGAGGTTTGTTTTGAGCAGAGCATTGTCTCTTCAGGTTGGTATTTGTTTTCAAGTTTATGCCAACAACCTTTTGTTGCTTTGCTAAGACTTGTGGATCATATGCAGGGAATTCTGTCGCAAAAGGCACAGTCTGTAGTTACGTGATCCACCACTTGGTTTGTGATGAAGATATTTATGTTAAGTTGGGTAGAGATGAGGTGGCAAAAGCCCACCTCTGTTTTCGGTTGTGCATGGCAAATGTGCTTATTAGTGCTTGTCAAAAGGTTCCTCATGCTAGCAAGAAACCATTTGTTTCCAAAATTCTACCTTGTGTCCTCCATTATGTCGAGGTGTTGTACACTTAAGTATTTATCACCTATTTCATTTCATTAATTACCATCAGTATTAGCTTTTTTGGGTAATCACCTACTGTTTAATTGATATTGGCAACTGTAATTGGATTCTAATGCTTGCAATTTTTCCAGGAAATTGCAGATTCAGAAGTCAGGTCTGCATGTATCCAAGTATTTTTCTCAATGGTGTACCATCTAAAGTCTCTAGTTCTTCCTTACTCTTCCGATCTTCTCAAAGCATCCATAAAGTCGCTTAGAGAAGGATCGGAGAAGGTATTTCAAAAATCATTGCTTCATAATTATACTTGTTCAATTTTGAACTTTTGGCGTCTTTTAATCATTGCTCTATGTACTTAAACCACTATATCCCTCCTTAAATTATGCATACAAAGCCCTACTTGCTCTCTGGTGCATCCACTTGCACAAGTACCTGATGTAGTGAGCCATGGCGTAAATGCCATGTAACATGGAACCTTTATTTGAAGCATTTGGCTTCCCAAGGTAGAACCATCTTGCACGAAAATGTATCTTGTGTGTTAAAATGGGCATCCATTTTTTTGTCTCCTGATTCATTTCAACTTGAATTTACTACTAATAATTATGCATTTCTTCCTAAAAGAAACAGGCATTACTGATCACCCTATGGTACTGAAAATGTCACTTCCAGATTTTATTGATGTGTTAAAAAAGGGGCATCACTTGCTATTATCTGCCGACTTTCGCCATTGTGCTTGCCTTCCTCTCTGGTTCCCTTTTTCCTTATCATTATTGTGCCTGCCGCTTGTATCACCTATAAAGAAGTTTATCCTAGTAATATCTGGAAGCATGTTATGGGAGTTAATTTCATACTCTTGGTTAATGTGTGTCTGTTTAATTTCGACCAGGAGAGGATTGCTGGAGCTAAGTTACTAGCATCTTTAATGGCGAGCGAAGAGGCAGTCTTACAGAAAATTTCTGGTGGCCTTGTGGAGGCCAGAGCCTTACTTCAAGATATATGCTCTTCAGATGCTTCATTGGATGTAAGGAAAATGTGCCAGAGATTGCTTGAATGTTTTTCTGTGTAAATACTTGCCGCCATCGTTTACTCAGTTGTATGCCCTTGTAAAGTTCAGCTACAAATGTTCAATCAACTTTGAAAAGCATGAGCTCTTTTTGTAGGTTATGCTAGTTTTTTCCTATTTTACCAATGTAAATTACCAGACGTAAGTTTTTTCCAACTGAATCGTGACATAAGCTAGTGACATTTTTGAATTAGTCTTAATATGTTTAGCTTTCTGGAAACTAAATCAGTACTGTACTTCAACAACTGCCTCCTGTTATTTGCTATAGCTTGAAGAAGTGAGGATGGATCATACTAGACTTGATTAACGTAATTTTCGGACACCTAAAATAGCAAGAGAAGAAGAGTTTTGACTAATATGAATATGCAATATCTTGAGGTGAGAACAATTATTGTTATTCAAAAAATATTATTATAAGGGAAATTAGGTTCGGAGTCGAATTTTCTCATTGTAAGACTATTTTGCTTAATAAGAAGTCACTAAATTATGTATAATTTATTCTGATTCTAGGTTGTGAAATTATGAGTCTGTTTGGATTGGTTTATTTTAAGTGATTTTAAGTCAAAATAACTTTTAAGTATTTTTGTAGTGTTTGGGTAAAATAACAAAGTGCCTTTAAGTATTTGTTTTTAAGTCAAAATAACAAAAATAAGTTAAAAGTTCATCCAAACGGGCTCTATGTCTCTTATTCTCTCTCCACCTTGAAGACTTAAAATCAATATCCGATTCATACTTGGTGTAGTATGGTACAAGTTTACACTACTCAATTTACAATCAATATTCCATTTTATTCATAGACATGTCATTAGTGTCTTTGTTTGCTGGTCATTCTTATCAAGTCAAGTTTGGCCGAAATGAACAAGTAATAGATAAATTCTTCCTATCCTCGTTCTGTCAATTTCAATTTCAATTTTCTTGTCTAGAAAGATTATAAAAATTACACGGTAATTCATACACATGAAAATGATTATCTAAAGGAAGACTAGTCGAACGGGACCAAATCGATTTTAGAATTCACAATGAGAGAATGTGGACAAGAACCTTTTCACACACTATACTTTTTGGAGTTCTAACAAGTTTTGTGTTTCGAAAGTTGCAAAGAGAATCATATTACACTTTGCTAAGGGTGATTCGACGATCAAGATCCTTCTCCTAAATGAGTATCATTCCAAATAGCTTCATGGCTTTGTGGGTTGGCCAAGAGATCTTTCCACAATTTTATTTCTTCCAAGTGTAACAATTATTACCTATCTTAGATTAAAACAGATAAATTGAATGTGCACGTGAAATTGTCTTATAAATCATTTGTGTTTTTGGTATAAGAGAATGTGTTGAGTACTCGTATATTAGTTGGTTAGACTTTTGGGAGGTCAAAAGATTGAGACATATTTTAACTTCAATATAAAAATTGATATCTGTTATTTTCACCGTAATACATAAAGAAAGTATTGAAACCAATTCAATCAGGAAGCTAGCAACGTAATTGTTTTTATTTTCACTTAATTTTTATTCAGTAGGAACGTAATTTTTCAGAACATTTAGAATACTTTACGAGTTGCAGTAGACTAGCTGCCACCTTTTCTAACTTAGTCACTCTTGTCCAAGGTATACCATTGTTGGTAGTTAGGTTTTAAGTATTTGATTACAACAATAATTACGATTCATTCCTAAATTAGTAAAATATTTGACTATATAAATCCTCACAATTACTCAATCTGGACTACTTTTGTTCCAATTTATGATACTTTGGCAATATTAGGGTAATCGAAAATTTCTATCATAACAACAATTACATCTCAGTTTCAAGTAGGGGGCTGGCCAGTGGGCCGGGTCGGCCCGGTCCCGCCCCGACACCGCTCCGAAATCGAGTAGTTAAAAAAAAAGCGGGTTCGGGACTCAAACCGGGACGGGACAATGTCTCGTCCCGACCCGCCCCAGTCCAGCCTGTCCCGGCCCGGTCCCACCCCGGTCCCGACCCGATCCCGCCCGAAATCCCCCCCTTTTGCAAAAATAGTCGTTGCACCAACGGCCATTTTTGGCCTCCCCCTCCCCCAACCCCCTACCCCCTACCCCCTTAATATTTATTTTTAACCCATAAGTTATTATATTTACACTTTAACCCAATTTTCCAACTATAAATACCTCATTTTTGTCTTCATCTTTCTCACAAATCTTCCTACAATCTCTCTAATCTCTCAATCTATCTCTCTACAAGTCTACATTGCCTACTAAATATTCAATTTTATTTATTCATTTGGGAATTGGGAGTGAAATTGACAACTAGCTTGAGGATCTTCCATCGAGCAAAGTTTCAATTTTCAACCTCTCGATTACACGTCGACGTTACGTCGGCATTTGGTACATTCGTTCATTCATTAAACTATTATTGTCTGTTTATTTTATTTAGCACACTTAATTTCATTTACTTTAATTATTTATTAGTATAATTATAAATTTATAATGGAAGGATTTAAACGTATGCTTACGGGTAGGGGTCAGACTTCTTCTAGTAGGGTCAACAAGGGCTAGGGTACTTCTTCTAGTCATCCTATTCCTACACAAGATGATTTTGTTGATACTGAACATTTTCCTACAATATCATTAGATTTAGACGATGAGCTATTTTTTGGAACTCAAGAAGACTTTAATTTAGACGATAATCTAGATGATACACCCACTAATGTTGATGACAACACACCCACTAGTGCACCTTCAACTGAAATGCCTCATATTCCCCCTAATATGAGACGAGGTCCAGCAAAATGACCATTAAAATCAGGTGCATGGACATTTTTTGATAGGGACGTAGAGAATCAAGTAGCTATATGTAAAATTTGTAAAAATATCTTAAAATTTAAAACTGGAAAAGATAACGGTGGGACGGGGGGTTTAATTAGACACGTAGTAAGTGCTCATCCAGCTAGGTATGCCCAATACCAGGCTTCAAAACCGGGTGCGCAAACGCCCGCTCCATCGGGACAAGGTTCACATACCGACATCGTCTCCTAACTCAAGTATTGTGGTCAAATTAACCCTATGACGGGGGGAATTGTAGGCTCTAAATACAATAAACATAGAGATAGGGAAGCAATATCAAAATTAGTTGCTGTAGAGGGTTTGCCTTTTTCATTTCCTTCATCTCCCGGTTCTATTCATTACATTAGAGATATATATAATCCTGCTTTTAACGATTTTCCTAGATCAACTGTTAAGAGAGATGTATTTAAATTCGCACATGAATATCAACAATATTTACGTTTTTCATTATATCATTTTAATGGAAAAGTATCTATCACGTCTGATATAGGTCGTAGTACTAACGGCCATGATTATTTAACTGTAACTTGTCATTGGATAGATTATAAAATGGTCTATGCAAAAACGTATTTTAGTGTATAGATATATAGATGATAGGCACATTGGTACTTTTATTGCAGATAATATTTATCAAGTGTGCCATTATTACGGAATAACCGATAAAATTATGACTATTACATTAGATAACGCTTCTTATAACAATTACGCAATTACAATTTTAAAAAATAGTTTAACTCCATCTTTTCCAGATCATTTTCATATAAAATGCGCGTGCCATATATATAACTTAATTGTAAAGGATGATCTATCACTTTTTGAAGACATTCTTAGTAAAATACAATTTGCTATAAACTTTATTTTTAAAAGTAATAAAGTACAACGTAGAAAAGAATATTAAAAAACTTGTCACGATTGTGGATCTTATCCTCCCGTGAATTTATCTTATCCTCCCGTGATATCCTCTTCACATGTTCAAATCATCTCAATTTCGCTTATCGCATCTTATCCTCCCGTGAGGCCGCTCCCACCTTGTCCCGGATATATTTATTCCTAATCCTATATCTCCTAGTATGCCCATACATCCATCGTAGCACCTGCATTTCCATAAATTTCATCTTCTGAATGTGAGAGCTCTTGACTAGCCAACACTCTACCCCATATAACATAGTCAGTCTAACCACCAATTAGTAGAACTTGCCTTTAAGTTTTGGTGGAACCTTCTTATCACATAACTCTGAATGCGAGCCTCCATTTCATCCACCCTGGACCAATATGATGTGTGACATCATAGTCAATCTCCCAATTGCCGGGCCGTGAGCGCGGTGGGAACGGGCTTCCCAAGAAGCCAGCCCGGGCCGGGGTCAGCATAGAATGAAGGGAACGTTTTCTTAGATAATAGACCCAAGATACCTAAAACTTTCTTTCTTTTGAATGGCCTGGGTACCAAGCCTTACTTCCATGCTAGCGTCCTGCGGTACATCACTGAACTTGCACTCCAAGTACTCTATTTTGGTCCTACTCAACTTGAACCCTTTAGACTCCAGAGTTAGTCTCCAACTTTCCAGCTTAGTGTTAACTCCGCTGCAAGTCTCATCAATCAGGACTATGTCATTCGCGAATAACATACACCACGACACCTCACATTGAATTTGATGCGTCAATCCATCAATCACCAAGGCAAATAAAAATGGGCTAAGAGCTAATATTTGATGCAACCCATCACAAATGGGAAATGTTCATTGTCTCCTCCTACTGTCCTTACCCCGGTCTTGACTCCATCATACATGTCCTTGATTGCCATAGTGTATGTCACAAGTATACCTTTAGCCTCCAATAATATCCATAGAACCTCCCTTGGGACTTTGTCGCAAGCCTTTTCTAGGTCGATGAATACCATGTGTAAGTCTCTCTTTCTCTCCCTATACTGCTCCACCAATATTCATACAAGATGGATAACGTTTTTAGTTGATCACCCTGACATGAATTCGAACTGGTTCTCTAAAATTAATAAGTCTCTACTTACTCTCATCTCTACCACCCTTTCCCACACTTTCATAGTGTGGCTCAGCAGTTTGATACCCCTATAGTTATTGCAATTTTGAATGCCACTCTTGTTCTTGTACAAAGGGATTATTGTACTCTACATCCACTCTTCGTGCATCTTTGCCGTCTTAAAATGACATTAAACAGTCTAGTCAACAACTCCAAATCTGCCATACCTGTGCTCTTCCGAAATTCCTCGAGAATATCATGAGGCTCGATCGCTTTACCTCTACGCATCCTATGAACAACACCCTTAACTTATTCAACCTTTATACTTCTACAATATCCAAAATCGCAACACCTCTTGGAGTGCTCTAAATCTTCCAACACAATGTTTCTGTCCTCTCATTCATTCAAGAGTTTATGGAAGTGTGATTGAAATCTCCGTCTAATGAGAGCTTCCTCCACCAATACCTTGCCTTCCTCATCCTTGATGCACTTCACTAGATCCTCTATCCCTCGCCTTGGCTAGCCTGTACAACTTTTTATCCCCGATATGTCCTCTAGTTCTGCATATAAACGTTCAAAAGCTGTCATTTTTGCTGCTGTAACTGCTAACTTCGCCTCCTTCCATACCATCTTATACATTTCCCTACTCGTCCGCTTATCCTCCTTATCATTGTTGTCCAATAACTTTGCATATGTCACATTCTTTGCTTCCACCTTCCCTTGGACTTCTCCATTCCACCACCAGTCTCCTCGATGCCCACCATGGCTACCTCTCGATAACCCCATCACCTCTCTAGTTGTTTTCCTAATGCAACTAGCCGTCCTATTCCACATACTACTTGCGTACCCCTTACTCTTTCAAGCCCCCATGGCCATCAACTTCTCTCCCATCTTCTAGGCACTGGACATAGTCAAACTCCCCCATCAGATTCTTGGTCGATCATTCACGACCCTCTTCTTCCTATTCCTCTTGATCTCTAAGTCTATCACCAAAAACTTATGTTGTATCATTAGGTTCTCACTCAGAATGACATTGCAATCTCTATGGGGACCTTTATCGTCTTTTCTAAGAAGCAAAAAGTCTATCTGAGTCTCAACCACCGAATTAGGAAGGTTACCTAGTGCTCCTTCTTTTTTGAGACACTCGAGTTAGCTAGCACCAATCTAAAAGCTTTTGTGAAATCCAGAAGTCAAACTCCTCATCCGTTCTTGTCCTTGAAGCCAAAACCTTCATGTACATCTTCATAACCCTCGACAATGACCCAATGTGTCCATTGAAATTTTCTCCTATAAATAGCTTCTCAGTGGGCAATATATCTCCTACCACCTCGTCTAAATCCTCCCAAAAGCGCCTTTTCTCCTCCTCGTTCAAGCACGTTTGTGGCGCGTAAGCACTAATAATGTTCAAAGTAAACCCTCCAACGACTAACTTAATCGCCATCATCCTGTCATTGACCGTCCTAACCTCTACCACCTGATCTCTTAGCTTATTATCTACTAAAATGCCTACACCATTCCTATACTACGACCTACCAGAGAACCATAACTTATATCCGTCCACATCCTTATCCTTAAGTCCTACTCATTTGGCCTGGACATAAGCTATATTAATCCTCATCTTCTTAAGAATCTTAACCAGCTCTATAGACTTTCCCGTTAAAGTCCCAATATTCCAAGATCATACTCTCAATCTAGAAGCTCTATTAAGCTACTTAGCCCCTATCTCTCTCCTCCATCCCCGATCGAGGACATGATCCTAGTCTACCATCATTCACCAGATCCACTAGAGGAAAAAAAATACTGGTAAAAGGTTAACACTAACAAAAGCACAAGTTAGCAAGAATAATAGAACAAAAGACAAGAATGTAAGGTCTATATTCAGCAAAGCGTAACAAACAAATTTAAACAACAAAGATGAATGGCAGAAAATCAATAAGGGCAACCAGAGGTACCAAATCTAGGTGGATAGAACATGTTCCCTGAAGGAGAAATTCACCACTGGAAACTACTATTGACCATTGAAAGCTGCAAAAGAATGTGGATATATGTGCAGACCTGACTGAAAACATGCTATAGATGGGTTTCCGACGGTGTAGTAGAGGAAAAAATAAATGAAAGGAAAATAAAAGAGAATAGAGGAGGGGGAGGAGAAAGATCTGGCCGAAAAAATCATTGAAAAAGTGTACCTAGTCAGGGCAGTTCTGCCCGCTGGCGAAAGAAAAGAGGGTGAGAGAGGAGATCTGATACCTGTTCACCGGTGAAGGCTGGTCGGAGAGGCGTGTGACGGAAGGGGGAGGGTAAGCTTTGGGGGGGGGTTTAACTTTCTTACCGCTGGGGAGAAGAGGGGAGAGAGATGAGAGAGAAAGTTTAGATTAAAAAGAAATCAGATGCAATTTTAAACTGTTCAACGTTTTCCAAATGCAGATTGCATAAAGCATATAAACATGTTTCCTGGGCATTATATAAAATAACAATAATAATAAAATTAAACAAGAAAAATACTAGAGGTTTATTATATTTTCTATTAGTAGATAAATCTCTGAAAGGCTAACAACTCCTCAAGGAGAAGAGATTTCCCTTGAAGCCACCTTAACAAAGTTCTCAATCAACAAAGAAATTCATCCTTACACTCAACAAGAGGTTCCTCAACATCTTCATCTGAACAAGCCAAAGAAACTAAACACTACATTTAGCTATTTATAGTAGCTACTAATGGCCTTAATTTCAATTGCAGATTTTGTCCTTCATCACAAAGCATTAAAATCGTCAAGGTATATAGGACTTTCTGCTTCGCGAATACGAAGTGTCCTTCGCAATGACAGTCCATGCCTTGGTGGAACCCTTTTGCGGTAGTGTCCGTTGTAGCGATTACAGTGCTTTACTGAGTAGTTGTTCTCTGCGACCGCATATGTTCTCTCATGTTTGCCTTAGCTTGTATGTATCTCGGCTTTTGCGACTGGGAACTATGTTCTACGATCGACATGAACAACCGAAACCACAAGAAATTGCAACTTGACAATAACTTTCATTCTTTATTGTGTACCTTTATATCACTCTAGCCTTAATACCACTTGTATGATATTCAAATTCTATAGTCTAGGTCGTAAGTGATCATCTTATTCTCTCATTTTATCTTCGATGTGCCATTTGTACCTTCACAAGAATGTGGTCAATTTTAATTTTGTGTAGAGCCTTGGATAATTGCACATCCATCTTAATAACTGTACTTCTGTGATGCTCATCTTGTGGATATGTTAGACTTTAGCAGCCCAACATTCACTCTCATAACATTGCTGACCTTATAATATTGTATAAAACAAACCTTTCACTTTGATAGAC
This sequence comes from Anisodus acutangulus, assembly GCA_029783415.1. Lineage (NCBI taxonomy): Eukaryota > Viridiplantae > Streptophyta > Magnoliopsida > Solanales > Solanaceae > Anisodus > Anisodus acutangulus. The sequence continues at coordinate 27,473,622 of CM056511.1, read as the reverse complement.
ATCATTCTATCATATAACACTCCGATATCACTTTCTCATTTCAACCATCGATTTTCATTATATGTGTAACATCTTCACCTATCATTATATTCTCTTGGAACAATGAGCCTAGATATTATTATTTTCATTTAGACTAGGCAATCCTGTCTAATCTCACATCGATTTCTCTTTTCTTCTGTTGACTAAACTTGTCATGCATATATTTGGTCTTATTTCTTCTTATCCTAGTACCTAACTCTCTAGAGTGATTATCCATAGTCAAGGATTTGATTGAAACCCTCGCTAGTTTCATCAATTAGCATGATATCGTCAGCAAATAGCATATACCATGGATCATCATTGGCTGATGCATATAGACAATTTCCTTGAGATCACCATGTAGGAAATCATTTTTGACATTCAACTGATGAATAAGCCATGTCTTCGAAAGAACCAAGCCAAGCACAGTGCGAATGGTAGCCGGCTTGACCACCGGACTAAACGTCTCCCCACAATCTATACCAACCTGCTCAGTCTTACCATCACCCACAAGTCGCGCCTTATGTCGAGCAAATGAACCATCTGAATTCTCCTTATGAGCAAAAATCCACATAGACCTGATAACATTAATACCATATGGACGGGGCACCAACTCCCATGACTTATTATCAATAAGAGCATTATATAATCAGTCATAACAATTTTCCAATTCGGGTCGTTTAAGGTAGACACATGATTACGAGGCAAATGGGATTAGAGACATTAGAATATAAATTAAAATATCTTTTAGGTGTAACAATACCCCGCTGACTACGAGTGACCGGTCTATGACTTGAGGAAAAATTGAGTGGATGTCGGGAATTTCTTTGGGCTCGGATGGGTGACCCGGCGACGATGGCGTCGCCCAACTTCGAAGCGCATTGGCGAAAAGCAATCGACCAGCTTTAGATTTGGACATGCCCAATTCTTTGAATCGCCCAAAGGACAAACCTGGCGAGAGGATTGTGATGGGCGGTGGGACCACGAGCTATTGGAGAATTTTGGGTGCGGGAGATATCCGAAAAATGCTGAATAATATATGAGGATATTTGTTCATCCAAAAAATTATATGAACTAGGCACGGGAGAATGACTTTTAGCAAATGGAAATTGGGATTCATAAAAAATTACATGGCGATTAATGATGATTTTATTGGAGGATAAATCAAAGCATTTGTAGCCACGATGATTAGAAGGAAAACCCAAAAACACACATGGAGTTGACCGGGCCTGAAGTTTGTTAGTTGTGGTGGATGGAAATAACGGATAACATAAACACCCAAAATCCCGAAGATGAGAATAAGAAGGAGATTTATTATATAAAATCTGAAGAGGGGAAAAATATGTCAAACCTTTGGAAGGAGTTATGTTAAGTAGATATGTAGCCATTTGAAGAGCGTGATGCCAAAAATATCAGTACTAAGCATGAATTAATAGAGTGCGGATAATGTTATTTATGGAACGAATTTTACGTTCGGCTTTCCCATTTTGTGAAGATGTATGGAGACAAGAAAAATAAAAATTTATCTCATTAGTAGCACAGAATTCCCGAAACACCCCATTGTCATACTCTTTTTCATTCTCACACTGAATATTTTTTATTTCACGATCGAATTGGGTTCTGATGAATGCTCTAAATTTTAGGAAGATGGAAAAAACATGAGATTTCTTCGCTATTGGAAATGTCCATAAAAATTTAGAATAATCATATACTGATGATCCATAGAACTAGGAACAAGAGACATCCATAAGTCGCTATGAATAATATCAAATGACATTAAAATATGAGATTTTGAGTCTACAAATGGCAACTTAACAATTTTTTCTAAAGAACAAGATTGACAAATTGGAGTACGACTCGTACCCTTACATGAAATAAAACTATTTTTATCTAAAGCTGACAAAATAGAGGACCCCGGATGACCAAGACGAGCATGCCACAAGGAAGGAGAGATGACTGCAAAAATTGATGGCAGGGTTTGACTCGATGGACCGGGACTGGGTGTGAAAGGATAAAGATCTTCCCTACTATTACACCTCATGAGAGGACTCCCCGTCTTGAAATCCTTTACAGAGAAACCAAATGGATCAAATTCAATAGAAACAGAATTGTCAGTAGTGAATTTACGGACAAAGACTAAGTTTTTAATCAATTTGGGGGCGTGTAAGATATTTTTTAAGATAAGAGGGAGATGAGGGGGAGACAATGTTTTATGACCATAACTACGAATTGGAACAGAATTTCCATTACCAATAATTATACCGCGAGGGTTGCTCAAATTGGAATAAAATGAGAGAGTACATGAATCGGATGTCATGTGGGTAGTGGCACCGGTGTCCATATACCAATTTGGGTCCGGTTGAGTCAAACCCAGTGTGTGCATCGCGGCCTCGATATCTGTCCGAGTGGGGCTTGCTGCGTGATGGGCTTGCGGGAGCTGAGGCCCAAGCACCCATGCTTGCAGTCTCGGCCCAGACTGATGTTGGCCGTAACTAGACCAGGCCGAATTGGGCCTGGACTGCTGCTGGGCTTACCACTGCTGTTGGGCTGGTCACTGCCGCTGGTAGGTAAACTGGCTGGGCCTAAACTGCTGTTGTGGGGCCCACTGCCACTGTATAGGGGCCCACTGTGGGCCCCAGAACTGTTGTTGTTGCTGTTGACCACCGCGAGGACCCCCACTGCCACCACCATTTTGCCGGCTACCGCCGTTGTTGCCGCCGCAATTTTTTCCATTTTTCTTATTTCCACCCTTTTTGCCGCCACCGTTGTTGCGATTTTGGCTTGAGTTGTTGGAACCGGTAGGATATACCGTGGACTCGATCATCATGACTACGGGACTAGTACCGGTAGCCGCTCATTTCGCTATGCCTGCTTCTTCTAGTGTAAGCATAGAACGCGCCTGATAAAATTGCGAAAGCAGATTGCTTTGCCGAAGAAGCATTCCCATACCACTATAGGCCTCAGAGAGGCCGGAAACCATTTGGAGGACCAAACGATCATTCGAAACCGGCGCGTCAACGTTGCGAATTTGGTCCGCCAATTCCTTTAATCTTTTGCAATAAGCCGAAACATTTGGGAAATCTTCCATATTGACGTGGGAGAAATCCTGCTCAAGGGTAACGGCTCTAGAATTTTGATTATCTTGGAATATATCACGCAGTCTAGCCCAAGCCCCCTGTGCCGTAGCGTTAGGCTCAATAATTATTTGCGAAAGGTCGGTAGATATTGTGGAATATATCCACTGAAGGACGGTAGCATCAATAGTCGTCCATGTCGCGCCCGATTTTTACCGCGAACTTCGCGACGCGATGGCATCGATTCCATCTGGATTGGTTAAAATATGCTTGCTTGAGGAGTCGCCACCTAATTATTCTAAGGTGAATTAGAGCACCTAAATGCTAACTAAAAAATGCAAAATAACTCCAATTTTGTGGTCTGCGAAACTAATGAGATTCTAGGTAAGAGTTCTCTATTATCCTAAAGGGAAGGGGTTAGACATCCTTTAAGATTCGCTAACTTGTAGTTATCCGATCAAACTCAGATTAATTATAGTACTAAGAAAATGCATGTTTAAAAATACAAAGTTAAAATGATGTTGCAAGTATTTAATGAAATGATGCATTTGTACAAGTATACATTTGTATGACATTAAAAATACATGTGAAGTTAAAAAAAAGTATGCATTTGAATGAAAATTGATAAAATATATGCAATGTAAATTTTATGGGTGACGAACCTAAAAATAGGTAAACTAGCGATTTTCGGTTTTAAAACTAATCGAGCCTAAAATAAATAAACTAGCGATGGGTTTCCAGTTTTAGACTACCCTATTAATTAATTCTAAGTCTAACTATTCTAAACATTTCAATAATTTCAGAGTACAATACTATTACAATACAAAATGAAATAAAGCTGAATTAAAGAAGGTAAAAAAAACAACAAAATAAATAATCTCCGAGGGGTATTTGCCTTCTTTGACTTTATCCCTTGCAACCTGTCAAGAACAAACAGTTAGAAACAATTGAATATACATAACTTCGGATTCGTATCCAAAACAGTAAATATTTTGATTACGGAGGGCTCAGACTTAAATTTTGAAAAGATCATTCCAATCACGTTGTGGCTGCGAACATATGACTCGTTTGTCATTTTAGTTGTCTTGCCTAACGAACGTGTTGGTCTCTCGGGTGAAAAAAGATTTAAGTTTCATCATTGCCCAGAAGTTTTATTTTCCGTCTTTCAAACTGTGGAGGCCTAAAAAATCGACGGATATTTTTTCATCGGCCAGAGTGCATTATTTATTTAAATCAGTAGAACAGTAAAGAAAACAGAAACTGAGAAAATAATTTCCGAATAGACACGACTTCGAATTTAATTTCATTGGCCTAAATGCAGCATTTATTCAAATCAGTAAAATACCAAAACAACAAACTGAAACTGAGAAGCAATTTTCGAAGGGGCGCGGCCTCAAATTCAATTTCATTGGCCCAAATGCAATATTTGTTCAAATCAGCAAATTTCAGATATATTGCAGCTGTCCGCAACAGTCTTAAAACAACAGTTTCTAAGCCAAGAAACCAACAGCAACTATGCTAAAATACAGTAGTGATAAACATCAAAAGTGTCCAAAAATGCAGCAGTAATTTGGCCAAAAACCAGCAACAACTGTGTTGAAAAAAACAAATAGTCCTAAATGCATCAACAATCAGCCAGGCAACATCAAATGCGTCATCTAAAATGCAACAACTCAACACAATATACAACAACATAATGGCTAAATATGCAGCAAAAGATCAACACAAAAATGAAGCAAAACTCGACTTAAAATAACTCAACATTCAGCAAAATCTGGGCCAAATCTTGCAGCGACAAACTGTCCTTAGAGAGACCCGACCTGAAACAGTAACCCGACCCGGATTTTGACAAAATAGTAAAGAAAATTAGGTAATCGACCCAGTTCTGAAAAAGACCCGGATAGATTACCCGGATTTCGGGTCGACCCGACCTGAGAAATGCACCCCGAAACAGTGGTGACCCGGAATCAATATATTTTTATTATTTTCAGATAACCAACAACAAGATATAAACACAAAATATGGAAATTTACTCAAATCGGATCGACCCGACCCGAATCAGTGACCCGACCCGAATCGGATGTTTCAACCCGAATCGATTTCTTTCCAAATTTCAGATAACCAACAACAAAATATCAAACATATAAATAAGGAAATTTGCCCAAACCGGGTCGATCCGACCCGAATCGAAAATAGGCAGGCGACAGTGGACCACAACCATGGTAAAACAGTTGCGAAAATAACTAAAAACAGAGCAATGTACCAAAAATGAGCAATATTCAACGGAGCAAACAGAGGCAAAAGCCTGAGTAATTATCCGATTAGAAACTATCATAAATTAGCAGAATATTAAGAAAAGTCCAAATAAGCCAACACACCGGAAAATATACTCGCCGGAGTATGCCAAAAATGAGATTAAATCAGTCCAACAAAATACACAACAATATAACCACAAGAGAAATAGAAACGACCGTAGTGTCGCCGGAGTTCGACCTCCGGTCAGATCTGGAAAAAGCGAAGAGCTCAACAAAACCAAGTATCATCGTAGATCCCATGGTGATGGGCTAGCAGTGATGGTGGTGGAGGTTCGCTCCGGTTCATCGGAGCTAGAAGCTCCTCGCCGGAGCAGTGAGGGATGAGATGATGAAGTTGTGGGTGTTGTTATTGTTTGCCGGCGATGTGGTGTCAGGGGTATGGGGAGGTGCAACGTAGGTGGGGTAGGATGGCGGTGACCGGCAGGTTTTGGGGGTGTGGGTCGATGAAGAAAGGAGAGAAAATGAAGGGTCTGTTTTTTTTTATGTGGGATGCGGCTGATAGGGGGTGTTTTTCTGAAAGAGAGAAAGAGAGAAGTGTTTTTTTTGTAGTGTTGTGTTTTAGGGTTAGAGGATAAAAGAGGGAAATAAAATAAAGGGATTGGGCTTGGGGGTTGTGGGCCGCCGGGGGGGTTGGCCGATTGGGCCTGAGTGCGGGCTCCAAAATGGGGTTTTGTTTTGGGGGAAATGGGTTTGGGTTAAGATATAAAAAGGGTTGAAATGAGTTATGAGTTTAAAATATAAAAAGGGGTTTTATTATATATATAAAAAAAGCTTTGCACAAATTATAAATTGTAAAGATGACAATATGATAAAAATATAATATTTGTGAAATGTTTGATGCTTAAATAAAAAATAGAAAACGCAATCCCGTTTTGCGAAAATAAAATAACATATAATATTAGGATAAAAGTATGCTTGTGATATTAAAATGCAAATGACAGTAAATATGCAAATAATATATATATATATATATATATATGCCTATATTTTAAAATTATTTTGAGGTTTCAAAAATATTTAAAATTGCAAATAAAATCGGAAAAGATAGGACAAAATTGGGTGTCAACAGTCCACAACTTAGGATCATCCTCGCGTTTTGGCACCTCCGTATCCTCAGGAGCCGCGGGGATTATGTGATGGATGACTTGATGCGATTGTGCGTGAATTTTGAACAGTTCGGCCCACGTCGCATATTGGACGTTTTCTATTTCAAGAATGAGAGGGATGTTATTCTTGATGTTAGAAACTGTAAGGGCCGGATGAAACATGTTCCGGGATGTAGACATATTGATAGAACAATATGTGATTGAAGGATTAGGGAGAAAATTTTGGGAAGAAAAGAGGTCCCGTCGGCACACGAACAGAGGGCAAAACGTCTCAGAAGTGGAGGGAAGTCGACGGAAAATTTAGGAGAGTAGAGAGAGGATTTTAAGACCTAGACTCTTGATACCATAAACGAAATAATCCCTTGATTATTTCATTAATTGAAAGAATATATATACAAGTTACATAATAGGAGAATCATATTCCTATTCTATTCCTAAAACTTTATTCTATACATTTATGGTAATACAATACTAATTATATTACAACCTTATCTAAACTAGGTTACTAAATATTTATCATAAATTACACATAATAATCAGCTCATCCGAGGGCCAATCCGTGAGCATAGCCGAGACCTAATATACACAATATACACATGTATATTGTGTATATTTAACGGTAAGTGTATTATTGCGATTATGGATAATTAATGACAGTTAGTTGATATTGCTTATATGAATATTTTTCTTTGTTATGTTTTATAAATTGCTAATTGTACATGGATTTTCAAAGATTATGTATCTTTTTAAGACAATATCCTTTGATATAATTTTAGGTATATGTCATCTCATTTTACTACCTTCATTTATCACATTACCAAATATGACTAAATCATCTCAAATAATCATTTATTATCTTATCGTTAAATAAAAAGATTTCACCAAGAACCCAAAATCTCTAACTCCGTGCAATAGAGATTTAAAATTACTTCAGTCTTTTTAAAAATGTCTAAATCCAGTGAGTTGTCATTTAGGACTTCTCTTCTCTATTTGTACTATTAAACCTTTTACTATCTTTTATGAATAATATTCTAAAAACGTGTCCCAAGTAGAACAGAGAAGGTAGTATATAAAGCCTTAAAATATAAAAGTCCTTTCAAATTCATCAAAGGAGGCCAAAAATGCTGGAGTTGTTCTTTGCGGTGGCGTTCTCGGCGGCGCCGCTTATACTTTACGTGCCGCCGATAAGGAGCTTCAATTTGTTCGTGAAATCCGTAGAAGATTTTGTCCGACATAGTACTATGTATACTCTTCGCATATTCCCTCGCTTTCCGTTGTTTTTCTCCAGATACCTCTCTCCTCTTCTTCTCTCACAACCAACAAGGTAGAAATTTTGGATTTTCCAAAGACGCCTTTGTTGACAAGCCGGATCCAACTGGTCGGAACCGGTTCATTAGGTAATATATATATATATATATTAAATGTTGAATTTTTAATTTTTTTTTGTGTATTTACTTTTTATATTTTAAATTCCTTTAGAAATTCTTTGTCTCCGCCACTCTTGCTTGTTCTTGTTGGTTTTTCTGTTTGACTTTTCAATTTAGTAAACTTAATTCTGGATTTTCTAGATAGAGAGGTTTTGTAACAAAGTGAGTATGATAATTAATAAAATTATTTTTTATCGTCATCTATTAATTGCTTTCTTTACTGTTATTATTGATGGAAATTTGTGAAAGACAAGTAAATCTCATTTTATAGTTTGGAAAAATACGTCGTTTGTGTATTTTGTTTCTTTATTTAATAGGAATGACTTGTAAAAAATGTGGGGCAGAAATAAGATGACTGATTCTACAAGAATTGATGAAAGCAACATTGCTAGATAAAATTTTAAAAATAATAAGAAGAAGAGAATTATATGGTCTCGACATCAAAGTGTTAGAACTTAGAAGCAACAAAGTTACGTAAATTGCTCGATTTGTTATGTTGTGATTTACTCACTTTCTCGTTTTTCTTTTATCATGCATGGTTTTGTAGGATTCGACTCCTCTTCATTTCCCCTCTCTCCATTTTTTTCAATTTTTTGCTTGAATGGGGGCATATAGCTTAGGTTAGACTATTAATGGCTAAGATTTAATTGACTGGAGAAAATTTTTAACCATAATTTAGTTAATTAATATTCCATATATTTGTTTCCTTCAGTTTAAAAATTCACAATCACCGGAAGGAAATGATATATCTATCACTTACAAATGGAATAAAAGAAAATAATTTTTTCAGATCTCTTAGTTGTAAAAAGAATATAAAATTAAAAACAAGTTTATAAAGAAGGAAAAAATCATTTCTCCATGATTTGAGCCGTACATAAATTAAAACAACATTAGATCCATCCTTTGTGGCTAAGCTCGTTCTAATCCATTAGATAGATAATTTGGTTTATTCAGTATTTTATGAATACTATTAAATTTGAGTTGCAGGCCGTCCTGAATCTCAACCGTATAAGTGGTCCAGGTTCTTGTTTACTTGAATGATAATGATGTCTAGCTGCAAACTATTACAGTAGTAGTCATTTGGTGAATGGAATAAGGATAATAATCACGGGATAAAATATAAGATTATTTTACCCTGCGTTTCGTTATGAATATTAATTAATTTTAAGATTATTTTTGTTAACACTCAAAAATATTTTTAAGTGTTTAGTCGAATTAAGTGACATCCGAAGGTGAACCTCAAAATCAGCAGGCAACATAATTCTAAGTCGATAACCGAACTGACTCGTAGCCAAATCTATTAGTCCTAGCCCTCGGCTAGAAAAGCTTCATCGGCTATTACGGTAGCCTGACCGAGTCATAATTCCGAGGAACGACTGAGACTCACACATATTTGGACGCCTCGAAGACCAAGTCAAAGAATCTTCTAGACCCCAAGAAACGGTAACAACCAGCAACAGCTAGAAGAAAGTGTCATTAATCGTGCAAGAGGAAAACAAGGAGTAAAAATCGGCACCACCTCCTCATAGTTGGCTAGTGAATTTAGTGGGTTTAATGGCTAACATACCGATCACGTTTTATTTTTCTTGTACTATAAGTATATGATCATTTGTACAGAATAAGGAGACCAATCAATCAAACAACTGATTTTACATATCTTCATTTTATCTTTATCGCCTTTACTGCACTTTAGCTGTATTTATGTTTCTTACCACTTAGTTTACTCCATCACCGTCCTAACGCTTTCTGGAGTAGCTGGGGAACTCATTGCTGGAAGTTAGAGTTCCGCTTCCAGTCGAAATCACTCAGTTAAGGAATCAATTTGTCATCCGATAGACGACAGACATTTCAGACGGGAACAAATTTGGCACGTCCAGTGGGACCATAGGTGACTCCATAACGAAGTTTGATTCTCCAGGTCAGGATCACGCTTGGCGTATGCGCCTAAGGTCTGGTAAGAAAATGAACCCAGAGTCCAGTCCACATCCTAAACAGAATCCTCCCAAAAGGAACAACGAGCCATCATTTTCCTCGGGTATGCCTACATCTGTTGATATCGCTCCACTTCCTCCATCAACCCAAGCTGTGGGTGAACTTAGCCAACCTGAAGGTCTGTCATGAGCACATAATTCATTAGCCAACAAACTGACTTAGGCATCCACAACATAATGTACTAGGTTTCCAAATAATTGGCTGACATTGTCAAGCCAATAGTGCATAATGAGGTTCAGCAAGCGAGGAAACTGGAAGCCAATCGATTGCATCCAGGAGAATGTTCGGCTAGTTTTGCTATCCCTCTAATGAGTGGCGCTGTGTAACATGCAACTATGAGTCCAGGTGTTGTTCTTCAGCCGAATATGTATCAGTACCTACTCAGGTATAGCCGATAACACACCTAGGAGCACAAGCCCAGTCACTTGGTAACCAGTCTACTGTATGGTTGCCACCAAACACTGGGGGGAAAATTGTGCCACTCGACCAAGCGAGTCTGCAGTATGACAGATCAATATGGCTCGCAGACCAGTTCAAGCATCTGGACACCTTGGGTTGCCGCCCGTTATGCCGTACGCTTCTGCAAACGGCCCTACGGTACATGCGACCAATGTTAGCCAGCCGGTGGCCCCTGGCTATGACCCTGCTTGGCTATCTGGTGACGTTGTCTACAACGGGACACCATTCTAGCAGTCACAATCGGTACCCAATCCATACCATACATGAAGCGCAAACTTTCCAAGAACGATTGATGTCTGGGGAGAGTAGACATGGAACACTGTTCCTCCTTATCCTCAGGCTCCGTCGGCTGTTCCAGGAGCTCAGGTTGCAGGCTTTGGTGGCTATTCCCAATAACAACAATGGGGATATACCCCACCTATTAGTAATGGCCAGCAGAATACCTATAACTTTCAAAACCCTGCTCAATAAGGTACATAATAGAGGCCTCCAGTTAAGAACGCCTACCAGCCAGTTCCAGCTGAGAATCGGCAGGGGTCTTCACAGCTGATGAACCATGAAACTATCGCGAATACCATGAAGAGGTACTTTGACATCCGACTGAAATCCTTAGACATGCATGTTTACAGTAAGCCCTACCCCGATTGGGTATATCGGATAGCACCATTGCCAAGAGGCTTCAAAACGCCTGATTTTGCCACCTTCTTAGGTGATGATGAAAAATCTACCAATGAGCACATCAGCAGATTTACCGCCCAATGTGGCGAGGTTGGCTAGAACGAGTATCACAAGCTGCAGTTGTTCCCCGTTTCTCTAACCGGAACAACATTTGCCTGGTACTCATCCTTGACCCCCGACTCCGTACAGAGCTGGGCTAACATGGAGCGTTATTTCCGTGATATATTTTATTGGCCCCAACCTCAGGTCACTGTAACCGATTTGATGAATCTCAAGCAAAAAGTCGATGAGTCGGCTACCAATTATATTGAGAGATTCAGAAGGAAGGTTGAGAAATGCACTGCACACTTTCCTGAATTGGAATGCGCTCACATGATAATCAACAACATGCATCCTTAGCTAAAAGAGAAATTAGTGGGACAATCCTACTCTGACTTAAGTCAGTTAGCCGAGAAGCCTAGCCAAATAGAGCAGTATATCCAGGAGAAGGAGAAAAGAAGAGCTAACCGAAATCGAGGCTTTCATTTGGTATCCATTATTGAGGCAGATGAGTTTGACTCAGAGTCAGCCAATTACATGGCAAACACAATGGTAGTCGAGATTGTCAGGGGTAAGGTTTATTCTTGACAAACCTTGAAAGCTACGAAAGGCAATGAGACGACTTCAACCGATGACAGGGTCGGGTACTCGTTTGACATTACAAAGGCAGATCAGATCTTTGATCATCTTCTTAAAGATAAACAGATTTGACTACTTGAAATGTTTGTTGATACTGACCTATTTCCCGCAGTACCGATATCTATGGTGTCCTAAGCTAGATCAATCAAAGGATGTCAAGAGGAAACTTCTGATGAAAAATATACGGGTCCCAAAAAAGCCCACTGGTAAGGAGGAAGCCACAAAGACCTTTGTGTTTAATCGGCTAGGCAGCTTACGTGACATCTATGAAGACACGGATATGCAGCCAACTGGAAGCAGTTTTCGTGGCCGCCCTTATAAATCATAGCACATTGCTCGCGAACCTCACAAATTGTACCCAAAATTCAAAAGGGACCCAGCAGACCCCAAGCGTAGGCTTGGGGGGCAAGCATGGCTACTAGTCGATGAGAAGCCGAACGTGCCCCAGATAGAGGAGGAATCACTCCCCATAGCTAAATAGAGGGTGGCTGAGTTCAATGTAAAAGAAGGCATTTCTTCCTTGCGTATCACAGTGAGGGATGAAGGTCAGCTGAAACCCCGGAGGATGATTAAGCCAACCACTAATATAGAGAAAGGGAAGTGGTTCATCGATCAGGCTTCTGGAAAGAAAGAGGCACCACCGAGTGTCGTATCCAAGACTTAGAAAAGAAGGATGCAGTGTGACATAGTCCTGATTGATGAGACTCGTAGCGGAGTGAACGCTAAGCTGGAGGTTTGGAGACAGACTCTGGAGTCTAAAGGGTTCAGGCTGAGTAGGACCAAAATAGAATACTTAGAGTGCAAGTTCAGTAACGGGAGTGACCTTGAGACAGGCGTGAAGGTGAGGCTTGGTACTCAGGTCATTCCAAAGAAAGGGAGCTTCAAGTACCTCAGGTCTATTATCCAAGAGAACAGAGAGATTGATGACGATGTCACACATCGTATTGGAGTAGGGTGGATGAAATAGAGGCTCACATCTGGAGTCTTGTGCGATAAAAATGTGCCACTAAAACTTAAAGGCAAGTTTTATAAGGTGGTGGTTAGACCGACTATGTTATATGAGGCGGAGTGTTGTCCAGTCAAGACTTCGCACATCCAAAATATAAAAGTTGCGGAGATGAGGATGCTGAGATGGATGTGTGGGTATACAAGGAGGGATAGAATTAGAAATGATGATATCCGGCATAGAGTGAGAGTGGCCTCGGTGGAGGATAAGATGCGGGAAGCGAAGTTGAGATGGTTCGGGCATGTGCATCTAAGAGACATAAATGCCTCAGTGCGGAGGTGTGAGAGGTTAGCTATGGACGGGTTCAGGAGGGGTAGAGGTACGCCTTAGAAATATTGGGGAAATGTGATTAGACGAGATATGACGCAAATACAACTTACTGAGGACATAACCTTTGATAGGGGGTTGTGGAGAATACAAATTAAGGTAGATGGGTAATAGGTAGTTGAGCGTAATCCTACTTACGCTTACATACTGGTAGTTGTAGTGTTATTATTGTAGCCCTGCTTAGCCTATCATACTAGTAGGCACAATATTGCTTTATAGTCTTATGTCATTTGATTTCTGCTACTATATGTTCTTTCGTGTACTTTGTTTATCTTATTTACTTGCATTAGTTACTACTTTTTTCAGAATGATTTATCATGACTTATTCGCTTTTGTTACCATTATTTTCATCATGCTTTAAATTTTTTGTCTGGGCCTGACTGTTTCTCTTGCTTTGCTTGTGCTTATGCTTTGTGTTCAGCCCAGGGTCTTTCGGAAACAACCTCTCTACCTTGCCAAGGTAGAGGTAAGGTATGCGTACACTCTACCCTCTCCAGACCCCACGTTATTGGATTTCACTGGGTATGTTGTTGTTGTTGTACTAATATTGTTTAAAAAAAAATAATGGAATTTAATTCAGTTAACTATCAGTGTAAATTTTGATGTAATATTTTCTATGTCAATCTAACTTTTTCGTTGTTACCATTTTAGCATTTTCTATTTTTTCCCCCCAATTGGCAACATAACACAAAAACTGAATTGATATATTTTAAAATTTTCATCCAATCAAATGGAACAAATATGTGTGTATAAACATCTCTGGTTTTTCTTCAAGTTAAAAAGTTTTTTGCTAAAACTAAATGTGTAGTCCTCCGGCATAGCTGGATGGTAAAGGAGGAAAACTTAAAATCCAGCTGGAGGCCTGCAGCGTGGGTTTGAACTCTGGTGGGACCAATTTGATCTCTTCTAGGGTAGGACCTTGTAGGTGATATCAGTTGCTCTGTTTTCAAACCCTGGTCATTCAGGCACATCCCGCGATTTACTGATAGTAGTGCTGAGGGATCGGGGCTACTATTTTCAGGAATAGTCTGACGTAAGCCGGGAAGCTGGATATAAAAAAAATGTGTGTGTGTAAGTTATCTGGTTGTTTGTCGCAATAAAAATCCATCACATCCAATCTTTGTTTAAATGTTAAAAACGTTTCATCAAATTGACAAATGATTTACTTCAATCATTCTATCGTTACATCCTATTTCTCCCAAAAATAATAATCATATTTTGGTTCTCCAAAAGGCAATCCATTTGATATTTGGATCAAATGACACCGATAATTATTCATTCAAAATAATGTTTAAACATAATGAAATTAACTTTCATGAGAAGCACTATTCTTTTCATCTCATCAAAATATTTTTTAAACCAGTAGTAATACATTGTTGTCGTACTTTAAGATAATTGATTATCTCATGAAACAAAAATTATACTAATGAGTTGAGACAGCAGGAATAACTAAAACTAACAAATTGTAATCAAACTAGCCACTCATAAGTAAAGTGAAAAAGTTTTGAAAGAATAAAATGACGACATGCATTTATTTGTCTACTCCTGATAATGATTGTGTCAAGAAAATAAAAATAATTTTTCATAAGAGTATATATAACTTGCATTTTGTGACTTACACGAGCCAAAATTTAACAGAATCTATTAGTGGAGTTCAAAAATGATTTCTCCCGGTTATCAGTGAAAGTATATTTATGTCCTAAAGATAATCTATATTAGAATAAATGTACTTTATACACATTCGTATTATTATTAATAGAGATTAATATTTTAGTATTTGCAATTATTGAATTATTAATTGATTGTTTATAATATTCTATAATATTCATCCCTGGAGGTTACACTGTTATTAATAATGTGAGTTATTAATATTATAACGTAACTCTTAAAATAGCCTCGACTAATGATCATCGAGAATGGGATATCGATGATATGTGATAAGTCGACATGTGGTCTGCATCACATTCTTAGATGATGTAGTATGTCTCACCTGCTACGAGTAATGGCTACTCATGATGGACACATGTATACTTTGAAAGTATTAGTATACCCTGCTGATATATTGTTTGTTATATTTGTCTAAAGTATGATCAGCGTGTGGGAGATAGAAGTCATTAGACTTGAGGTCAATACGCACCTTGTCTACAAAGTAATGTACTTTGATCATGTCCTAAGCTCAAATTCCTTATAGGTTGAGATACGACTCGTATTGGGTACATTACGATGTGGATTAAAGGTGGTAGTTGAGCCAATATTAGGATTCATTCCTCGAATGTATATTCGAGAGAACACTCAGATTCTCAGTGATATTAGGTTGACTAAGTCGTTGGCTAACGTAATAGACATATTTAGAATATGGTCTAGTTGTCAACTAATATAGATGAGATACAATGATTAAGCCATTTGGATAGACACTTGACAAATCCTAAGCTTGATCGAGTGTGTCGTGAATGAAAGGACTTTATCTTACCACATAGAGGTTAAGTTTACTGGATTCGTGTAAACGTACTTCACATATTGAGTTCGTCTTGCGGCGCCGTCTAGGAGTTCCGCGTAGACCTTAATTTGATTAATGTCGATATGTGAAGGCCTGTAGGGTCGCACTATGTCGATTGTCTTTTCGATCTAAGGATGTATTGAGAGAGTATTAAATATTCGATTTAGAATCGAGATATTTAAATGAATAATGATTGTTTTAATTAAGTCAAAATTGGATTTTGGATTTAATTAAGAATGTGTAGAAAATAAATTGAGACGGTGTAAGGCCACGTCAAGCGCCGCGGCGCCCAAACCATAGGGCCACTGCGCTAATGACCTAATCTGTCTCGATTTTCGGGTCAGGCCCAAGGTCAAACCGTAATCCGGTTTGACCTAATTTTCACTTATAAATACAGACATTCACTTCATTATTCAATATACTTAATTTCAGATTATTATTCTAAGTCTTAGAGACCTAGAATCAAAACACTCTCTCGAACCTCTGTCGGATTTCCTAGCTTTCCGAAAAAATACATTAAAGCTTGGAGCTTGCAATCGAAAGGGCTTTCGCGTGCGAACCCACAATTGATAAAGATTCCAGATAATACATCCTGTAAGTGTTCATATTTTATGTTACAGGTCTTTGATTGTCATATAACAATACCAGAAGTAATTGTTGGGGTAAGTAAGAATAAAATTTTAAACTTCCGATGTGCCTTACTTATATGTTTTGAACCCAACAAAATCCTACTGTGGTATCAAAGCTCAGGATGGTTCAATGGTTATATAACAATTGAATTACATAATCATATGTGTTAAACATAAAATTGGATTAAAACAAGGCTTCTTGAAATCCTACGTGTCTTGACCGAATGTTAACCTTTTGATATCACCCTAAATTATCTCCTACGCTAACTCGAGGAAGTCATTCCGCTCTAACTCGAACTAAGACAAAAGTACGTTGTCCGGCTCATTGCACGGTGCACGACAAATAACGGGTAAGAACTGATAATGGTCGATATGGGTGTTATTGATAATAGTGGGTAATGATAAAGGATCTGTGATTTGATCCCTAAATTGGATTTAGGGGTCGAACGATTTTGAAAAATCAACATAGAAACGTTTGTCAGGACATCGGCGCCGCGACCCTATGGTAGGGCGCCGCAGCGGTTGCTAGGGTTTTCAAGGTGGCGCCGCGGAGCTAATGCTTTGATTCAAAATTTGGACTTACTGGATAGTAGGTGCCGCGACTCCATGGTGGAGCGCCGCGGCGCTAATGCATTTGCAGAAGCCGAAAGGCTTCTGGCTCATTGGCGACGTGGCCCTAATTATTAGCGGCCCCCCACCTGTCCAGAAATAAAAAAAAATTCAGAGTTCAGAATGTTTAACCCAAGATTATTATAATACAATGTATTATTTGATAAGTATATTGTTTATGTACTAAATGTCAAATCGTTTGTCATTTAAATTACTAGAATAGCGTCCGCTATAATTGTCTGGGCAGGCAGCGCCCAATATTTGATTAAACCATCTTATATCATGCATATTGGTTTGACGGTTGCCAACTATATGTGTCATTAGTTTTGCATGATATTAAGATGTCATATTGGATATGACATAAAAGATTTGATCTTGGTTAAAGCCCTGAATTAAAATGTTCCACAAAATTTTAAATACAAGTCTAAATTAAAATGCGTCGTCCATTATAATTGTTAGAGTGCAAAATCCTTTTCGGCGATACGAGTATTTATGGCAAGTCATTTGCTCTAAGTCTACGAGGACCCAGACTCTTTCATAGATGTGTTTTAATGTAAAGGTAAACGATAAACTTTTGTAGGTATTTATACCAAAGTGTTTGCTCACAAAGGCCAAATTTACTTAGATACATAAACACAGTCGTGTAATGGGGTTAACTTGCTTAGAAAAATCTTGGCGCCAAAGTGTCGGACTAATCTGAGGACGCAAGATTAAATATAATATTTGATCATCCAAGAGTTGCAAATAAGTTTTGCAATTGGTTTAAAACCTACCAAGATGTGTTATTGAAGTTATCAGCCAAAGCAAACGCGGAGACAGGATAAATGTGGATCTTGGTCCATTATGACCTCAATTAATATAGGTTCGTATTCTATACCATGGGGTCGTAGAAGTATGTTCACATAGTGGGAGCTAATTAAACAAAGGCCATGTTGATTAGCTTAAACGAATGTGTGTAATAGGAAATAAATTTTGAGTTTGATTTCCAGTCTATCTAATTCTTCCGATTATCAAAGATGTCGAGCTTATCATTGAAAATGTTGATTGAAATGAACAAACTTACTGAACCTAACTACCTTGACTAGTTAAGAAATTTGTGAATAGTGTTGAGATAAGAGAAAATAGAATACGTGTTGGACACGGTGTTCCCAATAGTCCCTGTTACAGACTCTGCTGAATATGCCTCTTTTGATAAGGATGCTTACCAAAAACACCTAGATGATGCCACTTCAGCACAGTGCGTGATGTTGTCTTCCATGTCTATGGAACTTCAGAGACAACATAAGAACATGGGTCCCAATGAGATGCTCGAACACTTGAAGAGTGTATGACTCACAATCCCAGACTATGGAATACGAGTTACTGATAGAACTTTTCAAGTGTAAGCTCAATGAAGGGGGCCAGGTCTCGCAACATGTGTTGAAGATGATAAGGCTGATAGAGAGGCTTGCTTCAATTGAAACGAAGCTGGAAAAGAATGTCTCTACCACCCTCATCCTGAACTCTGTCCCTAGTTCCTTTGAAAACTTCATAGTGAATTACAATATGAATGGAATGAAGGCGAGTCTGCCAGAGCTGCACAACATGCTCAAGACCTTTGAGTCTTCCACTTCCAAAGGCAAAGTTGTGCTCATGGTGAGCTCTACTAGCCGACCCAAGCCGAAAGGTAAGGAATGGCAGAAAAAGAAGGGCAAAGCAGTCGCTGTGCCCTCAGCTATGAAACCTAAGGGAGGTGTGAAAAAGAAGAAGGTAAATCCGGCTAGGGATGAATGCCTCAATTGCAACAAGAAGGGGCATTGGAAGAAGGACTGCACGACACCAGGAGGAGGAAAAACACTAGGTGTTTCTACCTTTGGTGGACAAGGTATGTACGTCATTGAAATAAATATGTCTATAAATAACTCTCATTCCTGGGTATTGGATAACGCTTGTGGCTCACACATTTGTACAAATGTGCAGGGGCTAACTGATAGCAGGAAGGTTGGACTAAGAGAGGTTGACCTACGCGTTGGAAATTGAGCACGAGTAGATGCTGAGCGCGTAGGAACTTATAGATTAAATTTGCTTTCTGGCTATTGTTTAGTGTTGAATGATTATTACTATGTACCCTCGTTAACGAGAAATATCATTTTTATCCCTATTTTGGACATGAAGGGTTTTTCCTCATATATTTATAATGGCAGTCAAGTACTGTCTTTTGATAATGTTATATATGAAACTGCTCCTCTTGTGGATGGATTATATACACTAAATTGTAGTTGAGAAATATTCAATGTACAAAACAAACGAGCTAAGATAAGTAATATAAACTCTACCTACCTATGACGTTGCAGACTTGGTCATATCAACGAATCAAGGATAGCAAGGTTGAGGAAGTTAGACTACCTTGAACCATTTGATTTGGAGTCTTATGGTAATTGCGAATCTTGCTTGAGAGGAAAAATGACCAATAAACCACTTTCTGGGAAAGGTGTGCGAGCCAAGGAGGTGCTTGAGTTGGTCTATACTGATGTATGTAGGCCATTTTCGACTCAAGCTAAAGGAGGCTTCTCATACTTCATCACTTTTACTGACGACTTCACAAGGTATGGATATGTGTATCTTATGAGACACAAATTCGAGACTTTTGAGAAGTTCAAAGAGTACAAGTCGAAAGTAGAGAAACAAATTGAAACAAGTATCAAGACCCTTCGATCGGATCGAGAAGGTGAATACTTGAGCAAGGATTTTCTAGATTACTTAAAGCTACATGGAGTCCAATCAGAGTAGACACCTCCTGGAATACCACATATGAATGGTATTGCCGAAAGGAGAAACTGAACCTTTTTAGATATGGTTTGATCCATGATGAGCTCCTCAGCTCTACCGATATACCTTTGGGGACATGCTATACAAACCTCAATATATGTTATGAACACGGTTCCTTCCAAGTCAGTAGAAAAGACACCCTGTGTAGCAAGAAGCCAGCTCTTAAACATATGAGACCCTGGGGGTGCCCTGCATATGTTAAGAAGATGTTCACTGACAAGTTGGAATCCAAAAGTGATAAATGTTACTTCGTGGGGTATCCAAAGGAAACTAAGGGATACTACTTCTATATTCCTGGAGAACGTAAGGTCATTGTTTTCAGGAACGCAACTTTCCTTGAAGAAGAATATGTCTACAAGGAACATAGTTGCACATAGATAGAACTTGAAGAAATTCAAGAACCACAAGATAACACAGAAATTGAACCCTTGTCGAATGATCTAAACAAGGATTCAGTGGGAGTATCTGGTGAAGATTGGGTACTTAGAGTACGCCCTTCAGCCAGTGGGAGTGCTTTGAGAGATAGTGCAGAAATGCAAGGCTCTCATACATAACCAATGGAAGGTGATACAATGGTTGTACATCATTCCATTCAGGAAATACATGAGAATGACATTCTTGAAAGCTCTCAAGGTAATGGATTGTCCAGCACACAAAGACATTCTCACAATCAGAATGCAACAACCACTGAAACGCAGAATAATCAACTCCGTAGGACCACTAGGACTCATCTTCCGCCTGAATGACTTAATCTCCTTGTTGAAACACACACTGAGATAGATATTCCTGATGACGATGAACCTATAACCTACATCGAAGCTATGTTAGACATTGATTCACAGAGATGTCAAGAAGCTATGAAATCTGAGATGGACTCGATGTACATAAATCAAGTTTGGAACTTGGTTGATTTGCCAACAGGGGTTAGACCCATAAGATGCAAATGGGTCTTCAAGAAGAAGATTGATGCATATGGAAAGGTATAGACTTATGAGGCAAGATTGGTGGCTAAAGGTTATAATCAACAGCCTGAGTCTATTATGATAAAACTTTTTCACCTGTTGTGAAAATTAAGTCCATTCGGATTTTGCTTGCAATAGCTGCATATTATGACTATGACATTTGGCAGATGGACGTCAAAACTGCTTTCCTCAATGGTAATCTAGTTGAGGAGGTGTATATGAAATAACCTGAGGGTTTTTCGCTTGAGTCCAAACCAAATGTTGTATGCAAGCTACAAAAGTCCATTTATGGGCTTAAGCAAGCCTCGAAGAGTTGGAACATTTGCTTTGACAAGGCTATTAAGTCATTTGATTTCGTCAGAAGTAAAGAGGATCCATGTGTTTATAGTAAATGCAATGATGGGAGTATTGCCTTCATTATCATATATGTAGATGACATATTGATAATGGGAGACAATAAGACTCTCCTGTAGTCAGTCAAGGAGTGGTTGTCGAGTACCTTCATGATGAAAGATTTAGGTGAAGCCTGCTACATTCTGGGAATTAAGATCTATAGAGATAGACCTAATAGATTATTGGGGCTGTCACAGTCAGTCTACATAGACAAAGTGCTTAGACGTTTTTCTATCAAAAATTCCAAGAAAGGCGGTCTACTTATGGGACAAAGCATCAAGCTATCTAAGAAGGATAGTCCTTCTAATACTATAGAACTTGAAGACATGAAAAGGATCCCATATGCTTTGGCTATAGGATCGATCATGTATGCCATGACCTATACTAGGCCAGATGTGGCCTTTGCACTTAGTATGACTTGCAAATTCCAGTAGAATCCTGGGGAAGAACAGTGGAAAGAAGTCAAGAGTATTCTTAAGTATCTTAGACGAACTAAATATTACTTCTTAGTCTATGATGGGGAAGAAAAGCTAGCTCTGGGTACACTAATGCTAGCTTACAGACGGATCTTGATGACTTCAAATCTCAGTCTGGGTACACATTCATTTTCAATGGTGGAGCAGTAAGCTAGAAAATTTCCAAACAAGCTACAACTGATGATTCGACAACAGAAGCTGAGTACATTGCTGGATCGGAAACTTGTAAAGAAGTTGTCGCGATTTCTGAGTTCCTGAAGGAACTAGGGGTTGTTCCAAGTGCCACTTGTCCAATAACGATTTATTGTGACAACACTGGTGCGATTGCGCAAGCTAAGGAACCAAGATCAACAAACAAAAACAAGCATGTACTAATGAAGTACCACATACTCAGGGAGATGGTGGAGACTGAAGAGATTACACTGGACTATGTTCCCACAGACGATAATCTAGCTGACCCATTCACTAAACCATTAAGCTTAGTCAAGCATAATGGTCATTTTGAAAATATGGGCATTAGATATGTTGGAGATTGGCTCTAGGCCAAATGGGAGATTGAAAGTATATTTATGTCCTAGAGATAATCTATATTAGGACAAATGTACTTTATACACATTCGTATTATTATTAATGGAGATTAATATTTTGGCATTTGCAATTATTGAATTATTAATTTATTATTTATAATAATCTATAATATGCATCCTTGGAGGTTACATTGTTATTAATAATGTGAGATATTAATATTATAACGTAACTCTTAAAATAACCTCGACTAATGATCATCGAGAATGAGATATTGATGATATGTGATAAGTCGACATGTGGTATGCATCACATCCTTAGAGGATGTAGTATGTTTTACCTACTACGAGTAATGGCTACTCATGATGGACACATGGATACTTTGAAAGTATTGGTATACCCTGCTGATATATTATTTGTTATACTTGTCTAAAGTATGATCAGCGCGTGGGAGATGAAAGTTCTTAGACTTGAGGTCAATACACACATTGTCTACAAAGTAATGTACTTTGATCATGTCCTAAGCTCAAATGCCTCATAGGTTGAGATACGGCTTGTATTGGGTACATTACGATGTGGATTAAATGTGGTAGTTGAGTCAAGATTAGGATTCATTCCTCGAATGTATATTCGAGAGAACACTCAGATTCTCAGTGATATTAGGTTGACTAAGTCGTTGGCAACCGCAATAGACATATTTAGAATATGGTCTAGTTGTCAACTAATAGAGATGGATACAATGATTAAGTCATTTGGATAGACACTTGACAAATTCTAAGCTTGATCGGGTGTGTCGTCAATGAAAGGACTTTATCTTACCACATAGAGGTTAAGTTTACTGGATTCGTGTAAACGTACTTCACATATTGAGTTCGTCTTGCGGCGCCGTCTAGGAGTTCCGCGTAGACCTTAATTTGATGAATTTCGATATGTGAAGGCTTGTAGGGTCATACTATGTCGATTGTCTTTTCGATCTAAGTATGTATTGAGAGAGTATTACGTATTCGATTTAGAATCGAGATATTTAAATGAATAATGATTGTTTTAATTAAGTCAAAATTGGATTTTGAATTTAATTAAGAATGTGCGAAAAATAAATCGAGACGGTGTAGGGCCATGTCAAGCACCGCGGCGCCACATCATAGGGCCGCGACGCTAATGACCTAATATGTCTCAATTTTTGAGCCAGGCCCAAGGTCAAACCCTAATCCGGTTTGACCTAATTTTCACCTATAAATACAGACATTCACTTCATTATTCAATATGCTTAATTTCAGATTATTATTGTAAGTCTTAGAGTCTTAGAATCAAAACACTTTCTCGAACTTCTACCGGATTTTCTAGCTTTCCGAAGGAAAAATACATTGAAGCTTGGAGCTTGCAATCGAAAGGACTTTTGCGTGCGAACCCATGGTTGATAAAGATTCCAGATAATACATCATGTAAGTGTTTATGTTTTATGTTACATGTCTTTGATTGTCATATAACCATATCAGAAGTAATTGTTGGGGTAAGTAAGAACAAAATTTTAAACTTTCGTTGTGCCTTACTTATATGTTTTGAATCCAACAAAACCCTACAATCAGACGATTAATGTAATAGCTTGGTTGACCAAACTTTTAAAATCTGATTATTTTGAAAAGTGCTTTTTAAAAAAGTAATTTTGATGAGAAATAGTTTGTTTTTGATTAATTAATTTGAAAAGTACTTTTGAGAAGCAATTAGTGTTTGACCAAGAGTTTAAAAAAAAATTTTAAGTGTATTTTTCTCAAAAGTGTTTTTCAAAAGCATTTTTTTAGCTTTTCGAAAACTGTTTTTGCTACTCCTCAAAAACACTTATTTTTTCCCAAAAACTTGGCCAAACACCTCATTTTTTTTTCCAAATAAATACTTTTTGAAGAAAACAAGCACTTTTGGAGAAAAATAAATTTGACCACTATAAATAAAGAGATTCTACTTCTCCACTATGCATTAGGACATGGTTATTCAAGGAAGCGTCATAGCACGTTATGTGTTGAAATTTTATAGAATTGAATAATTGTACTAACATTGAGTAAGAATATGCTAATGAAAGCGATAAGAAAATCCTCTAAGTGAATCTTACAGAAATTAGAATTGAAATGAGGATAGTTGTATTGATTGATTGACTAGACAAGGTTTCCCTATTTATTCATCTCAGAAGGTTGGTTATGGCAAGTGGCTTGGATATCTTCCGACTTTAAGCCCATCCCATGAGGGCAAGGCCCAAGTTGGCTCCAACCCAGAATGATGCCCAGATTTTTGGTTGATTTATTTAGATATTTGTCCTCATTTTTAAAAGTTGTGTAAATATAGGATTCGGAAAGTCACCCGCAAAACATAATTAAACTCGAATTTAATATTTTCTCATATATTGCTTAACCTTACAGTAGATGGTGGTTAAATATTTTCTCATAAAATTTTTAATTTGCTCAAAGAAGTATTTAGACAGTGGTCTAAACAGAGCATAAATTGCAAGAAAAATAAAAAGAAGACAATTTAGTAAACAATCATCCTATAATTGAATAATGAGAGAAACTTTCAACAAAATTTGGGATTAGTGTTGGACCTTATATGTTTTGATGATTGACAAAGTGGATGAACCAAGTACATGAGTCAGGTCTATGGAGGTATTCTATCTCAGAGTTCAGATGTGGAAGAACCAACTAGGGGTGTCATGGGACGGTTCGACCAGTTATTTTTTAAAAAATTATATCATCCCAATTCTTTGATTATTTTATTCTGTATAATTAAAATTAGACTTTTTAAAACTGTCCCATCATCTCGGTTTTTCTTCGGTATCGGTACAGTTAAGTCATTTTACTTTTAAAATGTCACCTAAGAATACACCGTTATTAAAATGTAACGACGCAAACCTCCATAAATTTATTTGTAGTACCATAAAATAAAGCTTCTATTTGTTTCTTCTAAAATATTTAATGTGAAAGCTATTAAAACTACACAAAGTAAGCAAACTGAAATGTGTTATATCAAGTAGCAAGACGAGAATAACAACATCATCGCGATGTGACTCCTCGTTAATTGACTAGAGAAGAGTAACTTGTCAAAGATAACAATGTTGAATTGAGCCAAAATAAACATTAGCTTATAGGCCACAGAAATCACGACTTGAATTTGATATATATACGTCCAACAACATAGTAGAGGAGACCAAGATATCTTCAGGCTGCATATACAAAAAGTTAAATTCAACAGTTTCTCTGGAGGTGAGCTTCTATTATTACTAAGTATAACAAAAAATGCCTACTTAAATCATCTAAACCTATGAAAGCTTATCTCGCACCCTCAATTATTTTCACTGTTTATATTTATATATCCAATTGCTAGTTTGCAGCAAAATAAGGTAAAATCCATGCTTGGGGTGGATTTTCATATTGATGTCTCAGCTTGCAAAGCCTAGTGGCCAAAATTCTTTTTTCTATTTAAAACATAAGTTATAAAATATATTTTATATATTCAATTTAACATATTTATAATATATTAAATATATTTCATACAGGTAAGGCTATTCGGTTCAATTTTTTTTGTTTTTTTTATAAATTAAAAAGACCACCGTAATTGTTCGGGATGATTATAAGCTTGAATAAAAATCCACGATTTTATTGAAAAACACTATAAATCAGTTTGCCATGATTAGGTTCGATTGCTTCGGTTGATTTTCATATTTTTTTTGATACCCCTAGAACCAAGTACGTGAACCAGGTAGCGCATATATGAAGTTGTATAAACAACAAGATGTTGGATCCATCTCAAACACTATCTCTCCTCATGAAGCCTTATCAAGTAGTATTTGTGTTCAGCCGAATCGCTACCCGCCAAGGGCTATATATATATATATATATATATGAAGGTTACACACTCACATAGAGAAAAAAGAAGAATTTGAGTAAATAAGCAAAAAATAATATTTGAGAGTTCTAATTGACTACTGAAAGTGCATCCTGATATGAAGAACCTGATAGAAGAGTCTGTTTCATTTTGTAATGATTTATAGTCTTCAAGTCTGGTATTTTTCATTAGGATTGTTTATCGAGTTGTACCTGTTGAAACCTACTTTTTACCATCCAATACTTTAATTTAAGTATTCAAGGTTCCTGAGTCATGAACAAAGTAAAATATTGTATATCATTTGCATATTTTTACCAATTTTAAAAAATATATTTCAATTTTTTTTAAATTAAAGAAGACAATTATCTAATCAATTGTCTGAATTGATTACATTAAATTGATAAGTATTTTGCTCTATAAAATTAATAAATTTTGATTAATTAAATAGAGTGTCAAATAATATCTCATTTTTGTTATTTTTCAAATTCTAAAAGGGTTTATGTTTTATGACTATTATTTAAAAGACTAGTTTTGATTTTAACTCTAATTGATTTATTTGATCATTTTGGCTACAATTGAATGGCAAGTGGTTATATTTTTATTAATTCGTGACCTAAATTACACAATCTATCTCTCAATACCCCAACCCCATTTTATTTAAATGAATTTGGGTCTTCCTTTTGTTTTCTCGGCCAGGCCCAATCTATCCCTCATTTCGTTTAACATGCTCCAAGAACGCAAACCGTAGCCGCCGCCGTGGGATCTTTCCCCCTCTCTTTCTCACGACTACTGGAAATGGCTAATTTTCAGAGAAACAAACTTTATTCCGTCCATTTTGAATAAGAGCATTAATTGCTCTTATCCACCCCCACATATAAGCCACTCCCTTCTCTCTTACTTTCTGCCACACCAAAGCTGTTCACTTTTCGTCCGTTTTATTCACTTAAAATTCTGGAAAATTCATTCTATCTTGATAAGTGTCTGGGTTGTTGGTTAACTGTGGCATGATAGTAACTTGACTTAGAATATGTTTGATTGTACTATACTTTTGTTTGAAGTGTCATTATGTCTAATGTGCAACATGAACATTATTATGTATATTTAGTTTTACCCAAACATCCTTGTATATCTAAAATGATATATTTGAAAGGTTATTTGGTCATTCCCATATATAGCATGTCCATTGGATTGAGTGCATTTATCTTATCTGTTTAGGTGTTGAAACATGTCCACAATAGCATGTCATGTTCTAAAGCTACTGTTTGTGTCTCTACAATGTGTTAGTTTGGATTTCATATTTACTCTGTTTACTTCTGAATCACACTATACTACGTCATATATTAGACATTGGACTTCTGCATGCATGAACTACTTGTTTGAGTCATTATAGGAGCTCCCTAAAGTACAAATTTCGGGATTTGAATATATTATAGCTATCTTGATTTGTATTGAATCTGAATTGCATAGGGTGGCCAATGTCCATTTCATTTAAATTCACTGTTTAATTGGACTACATTTATTTTCTTAGAGAATTAGTATGTCCATGTAGGCTTGAATCATATGTGTGTACATTTATTTTGGCATTATCAGTCTAAATTCCACATATGAATATAGAACCTATTTGGTCCAAGGCCAAGATATTTGTGCATCCCCCCTCGATATGTCTAAGCTTGCATCTCATGTTTGAGGATTGTCTGATATAAGTAATATGAATCAAGAGGCATGAAACATGACTATCCATTATGTGAAAAATTTGATCTGATTATGTGAGCTAAGGTTGGCCTGTCTTATATACTAAAATGTGCATTATCCTTCTCTATTATGTGGTTAAGTAATGTATTCAAATATTTTCTCTTCCTCTCCATTTTATCGGTGGGAATTCGCTGTACGTTATGATATATTTCAATGTATACATGGTATAAAGTCTTGAGTATACGCTGAGGTGTATACCGAGGCTGTATACTTTCATATACCATTGAATATATTATGCATGTCTGGAGTATCATATGTATATCAGTCCCCCCCCTCCCCACTTCCCGTTTGTATTTTATTTGGGTGTGTTTGTGTTAACACTAAAAAAATATCTTTAAGTGTGTAGCCAAATCAAGTTGCAGCCGAAGGTGGAAACATCAAAATGAGCAGGCGACAGAATGCTAAATCGATAATCGAACTGACTCGTAGCCGAATTTACTAGTCATAGCCTTCGGCTCAAAAAGCTTCATCGGCTATTATAGTATCCTAGCCGAGTCACAATTCTGAGGAACGATTAAGGCCCATACACATTTGGACGCCTCGAAGACCAAGTCAAAGAGCATCCTAGACCACAAGAAATGGTAACAGCCAGCAGCAGCTAGAAGGAAGTGACATTAATCGTGCAAGAGGGAATCAAGGAGAAAAAATCGGCACCACCTCCTCATAGTTGGCTAGTGGATTTGGTGGCTAACATAGCAAGATCACATTTTATTTCTTGTAGTATAAATATAGGATCATTTGTACAAAAAAGGACACATCCAATCAATCAAAAAACTGACTTTTCATATCTTCATTCTATCTTTATTGCACTCTAGTTGTATTTATGTTTCTTACCACTTAGTTTACTCAATCACCATCCTAACATTTTCTGGAGTAGTTGGAGAGCCCATTACTTGAAGTTAGGATCACACTTGGCGTATGCGCCTAAGGTCTGGTAAGAAGATGAACCCAGAGTCCAGTCCACATCCTAAACAGAATCCTCCAAGAAGGAACAACGAGCCACCACTTTCCTCGGGTATGCCTACATTGGTTGATACCCCTCCACTTCCTCCATCAACCCAAGCCGTGGGTGAACTGATTCAACCTGAAGGTCCAACTGTTATGACTATGTCATTCATCAGACAACAGATTAACTTAGGCATCTACGACATTATGTACCAGGTTTCCAAACAGTTGGCTGACATCGTTAAGCCAATGGTGCATAATGAGGTTCAGCAGGTGAGGGAACTGGAAGCCAACTAACTGCATAAGAATGTTCGGCTAGTTCTGTCATCCCTCTGACGAGTGGCTCTGTGCAACATGCAACTGTGACTCCAGGTGTTGTTCCTCAGCCGAATGTGTATCAGTAAGTACCTACTCAGGTACAAAGCACAAGGCCAGTCACTTGGTAACCAGTCTACTGTATGGTTGTCGCCAAATGCTGGGGGAAAACTGTGCCACTCGACCAAGCGAGTCTGCAGTATGGGCAGATCAATATGGCTCGGAGACCAGTTCAGGCCTCCGGACACCTTGGGTTACTACCCGTTATGTCGTACGCTCCTGCAAACGGCCTTACGGTGCAGGCGACCAATATTGGCCAGCCGTTGGCCCCTAGCTATGACCTTACTCGGCTATCTGGTGACGCTGTCTACAGCGGGACACCATTCCAATAGTCACAACCGGTACCTATTTCATACCATCCAGGAAGCGCAAACTTTTCAAGAACGACTGATGTCTGAGGAGAGCAGACATGGAACATTGTTCCACCTTATCCTCAGGCTCCGTCGGTTGTTCCAAGAGCTCAGGTTGCAGGCTTTGGTGGCTATGCACAACAACAGTAATGTGAATATACCCCACCTGTTGGTAATGTCCAGCAGAACACCTACAACTTTCAAAACCCTGCTCAACAAGGTACAGAATGGAGGCCTCCAATTCAGAATGCTTACCAGCTGGTTCCAGTTTAGAATCGACAAGGGACTTCACAATTCATGAACCTTGAAACTATCGCGAATACCATGAAGAGGTACTTTGGCATCCAACTGAAACTATTGAACAAACCTGTTTATAAGAAACCCTACCCCGATTGGGTAGATCGGATAGCACCATTGCCAAGAGGCTTCAAAACGCCTGATTTTGCCACCTTTTCGGGTGATGGCGGTAAATATACCATTGTGCACATCGGCCAATTTATCATCTAATGTGGCGAGGTTGGCCAGAATGAGTATCACAAGTTGCAGTTGTTCCCCATTTCTCTAACTGGAACAACATTTGCCTGCAACTCATCTTTGACCCCCGTCTCTGTACAGAGCTGGGCTGACATGGAGCGTTGTTTCCATAATAGATTTTATTGGCCCCAACCTCAAGTGAATGTAACCAATTTGACGAATCTTAAGCAACATGTCGATGAGTCAGCTACCGATTATATCGAGAGATTCATAAAAAAGGTTGGGAAATGCACTGTACACTTCCCTGAGTCGGAATGCGCCCACATGATAATCAACAACATGCATCCTTAGCTAAAAGAGAAATTAGTGGGACAATCTTGCTCTGACTTAAGCCAGTTAACCGAGAAGGCTAGCCAAATAGAGCAATATATCCAGGAGAAGGAGAAGAAAAGAGCTAACCGAAATCGAGGCTCCCATTTAGTATCCATTATTGAGGAAGATGAGTCTGACTCAGAGTCAGTCGATTATACGGTAGACGCAATGGTAACTGAGATTGTCAGGCGTGGAGATGAGTTCAACTAATGACAAGGTCGGGTACTCGTTTGACATTACAAAGACAGATCAGATATTTGATCATCTGTTTAAAAATAAATAGATTCGGCTGCTTGATGGCCACAAGATTCCGCCTGCCGAAGAGCTCAAGGATAAGAAGTACTGTAAATGACACAACTCATATAGCCACGCTACTTCTAATTGTGTGATGTTTAGAAAGACAATTCAAAAGGGCATCAACGAGGGGAGATTCAACTTAGCCGTTAAAAGCATAGCTGAAATGTTTGTTGATACTGACCCCTTTCCTGTAATACCGATATCTATGGTGTCTTTTGCTAAGCCAGATCAATCAAAAGATGTTAAGGGGAAATAGCCGATGAAAAATATATGGGTCCCAAAGAAAGTCGCTGGCAAAGAAGAGGCCACAAGGACCTCTGTGTTTGATCGGCTAGGCCGCGTGTATGGGGACACGAATAGGCAGCCAGTTAGAAGAAATTTTTGTGGCCGCCCTTATAGACCAGAGCACACTGCTCGGGAATCTCACAAACAGTACCCGAAACTCAAAAAGGGCCCAACAGACTTCAAATGTAGGCTTGCGGGGCAGGCATGGCTACCAGTCGATGAGATGCCAAGCGTGCCCCAGATAGATGAGGAACCACTCCCCATAGCTAAATATATGGTGGCTGAGTTTAACATAAGAGAAGGAGTTTCTTTCTTGCATATCACAGTGAGGGATGAAGGTTAGTTGAAACCCCGAAGGTTGATTAAACCGACCGCCAATATAGAGGAATGAAAGTGGTTCGTCAATCATTCTTCTGGAAAGAAAGAGGCACCACCGAGTGTCGTATCCAAGACTCAGAAAAGAAGGATGCAGCGCGCCAGAGCCTTGCACAAGATGAAGCAACTGCTGCACATGATATCTATCGCTAAGGCGGCCGATAAACAGGAAATTCCTGAGTCTGCCGTGGCTTAGGCTATAGAGCGGGCATTCGGCTCAACCTTTTCAGAGACGGTGTCGTATGAAGGAAAAGCTTTGGACCAACCAGAGCTAAATATACAGCCTGATGACGACCCGATATAGGAACCTCGACGGGAGACTACGGTCTTGAAGGAATCCCTAGCCGAGATGGTTCCACAAATCGCGCAGCAGATCCAGGCATTAGAACCTCAGCCATTTCCTATATGTCTCCAGGAGATGGAAGATATTAGCTTCTTGTCAACCGAATTGGATGAGGTGGGAGACTCCATCCTCGATTTATTTAAGCATGATTCAACCGATGTGATTTTGGCATCTATTGAAATGGTCAGCTTGATTCCATGTGAGTTCTGGGCCGGCTGCTCTACGCTGGATAGCCTAGAAGGTGATGTGTGTATCGAAGAAACTGAATGGGTGACTATAGTCGATACCATGGCTAGGGATGCTTTGCGCATTGTATTTGGTGCACCTGCGGAAGAGATGGTTAAACATCTCAAACCCCTCTATGTTAAGGCTTACATTAACGGCAAAGCCATCAGCAGAGTATTCATCGACAATAGGGTTGTGCTGAATGTGATGCCGCTGCTTACTTTGAAAAGCCTCAACAAAACCAGAGATGATCTCATCCCAACTAACATGAAAATGTCTAGTTTTATGGGAGAGGCCTCTAAAGCTTTGTGAATCTTAATATCAGAAATCACTGTAGGTCCTAAAAAGGTTAGGTATGCCTTCTTTGTAATAGATGGCAAGCCGTCATATGCCATTTTGTTGGGCAGAGACTGGATTCACACCAGCCGATGCCTTCCTTCCACCATGCATCAAAAGCTCATTTTCTGGGAAGAAGACAAGATAGAAATCGTCTCAGCCGATGATAACCCATTCCACATAGAGGTTAAGAACTTGGAGGTTGTCTTATATTCACACCTATGTGGCTCCCATAGCTGTCGCGGAGCAGTATGAAGAAGGATATTGGGAATACTGCAATCTAACTTCACGAGGTTTTAAAATAAAATAATTAGCCAAACCACAGCTTATCTTGAAAGAGTTAGATGATTGAGAATACCCAAATCATACGTGATCTGTGGCATCAACTGACTGCTCTAAGTTTTAAAGCAAGGATAGCCGAGGCATTACAGGTAGAGGACTACAACAGAGAACCAACACTGACAGCTGATGACATTGAGTTGCCGATGGAACTTGAATCACCCATAAAAGGGGCTATGCCTAGTTTTGAGTCTCAGGATCCCTTGGAAGATATCAACTTAGGTACTAAGGAAGACTTTCGACTAACACATATTAGTGGCTCACTGAAGGAGAAAGATAAATGGAGCATGACGTCTCTTCTACTACAGTATAAAGACTACTTCGCGTGGAATTATCATGAGATGTCTGGGCTGGCACGTACTTTGGTAGAGCATAGATTGCCAATAAAAGAGGGCTTCACACCTCATAAACAAATGCCCAGAAGATATCACTCTCAGTTGATGCCTCAAATCAAAGCTGAGATTGAACGACTGTTGAAGGTCGGGTTCATCAGAACGGCTAGATATGTGGAATGGTTGGCAAACATTGTGCCAGTCAAGAAGAAGAATGGAAAGGTTCGGGTATGTATTGATTACAGGAACCTAAATCTAGCCACTCCCAAAGATGAATACGACATGCATGTAGCCGATATGCTAGTCGATTCGGCAGCCGCTAATGGTCTACTGACATTCATGGATGGATACTCCGGCTATAATCAGATAGCAGTAGCCGAGGGGGCATTCACAAGACTGCTTTTAGGTGTCCACGGGCCTTGGGCATTTATGAGTGGGTAGTTATGCCGTTTGGTCTAAAGAATGCTGATGCTACTTATCAGAGGGCAATGAACACCATCTTCCATGATCTGATCGGCAAAACTGTAGAGGTTTACATTGATGACGTGGTGGTGAAGTCTAAGGACTTCAAGGATCACTTAGCCGATCTTGAACAAGCACTAAAAAGAATGAGGATTCATAATCTTAAAATGAATCCAGCCAAGTGCATGTTCGGAGTATCGGCTTGCAACTTTATTCGTTTCTTGGTACATAAGAAAAGTATTGAGATAGATCATAACAAAGTCCGGGCAGTAATGGAATCCGCACCACCAAGAACAAAGAAGGAATTACAAAACCTGTTAGGGAAGATCAACTTCCTAAGGAGGTTCATATTTCACCTTTGCTTAGGCTTAAAGGGCTAGAAGAGCTAATATGGGGCCTAGAACAGCAAGAGGCATTTGACCAAATTAAAAAGGCCATAGCAAATCCTCTTGTGTTGGTGCCTCCTATGCCAGGGAAACTGTTGAAATTGTACATCTCTGCTATAGATTTGTCTATCGGCTGCCTGTTAGCACAGGATGCCGATGATGGAACCGAAATGACAATTTACTACCTTAGTTGAATGCTCAATGAAGTTGAAACTCGATATACCCCTATAGAGAAGCTTTGTTTGTCCTTATTCTATGCTTGTACAAAACATGAACATTAACTA
Source organism: Anisodus acutangulus (assembly GCA_029783415.1). Lineage (NCBI taxonomy): Eukaryota > Viridiplantae > Streptophyta > Magnoliopsida > Solanales > Solanaceae > Anisodus > Anisodus acutangulus. Next base: position 27,439,844 of record CM056511.1, on the reverse strand, counting down.
ATGCCACATGTGGTTCACATTTTGTACAAGATTGACATCGTCCGATACTTATTAAATAGACATGTTTTGCAAATATGACTAATGAAATGGGCAATCAAGATCATTGAATTTTCTCTCGAGTATAGGCCACTCAGGGCTGTCAAAGGTCAGGCGGTAGCTGATTTCTTAGCAGACCACCCTTGTGTAGATGTGGAGGACCCATGCAGCAAGAGGTAGAATACCACAAAGAGAAAGTGTACCTAATAAAAATGTGATTTGGGTAATTGGTACATGTTTTCTTAAACCTCTCATAAGACCCATATTCTGGCTTTTAGCTGGAGAATATCCAACAATAGTTTCCACTGAATGAATAATGGATCCGGATCCTAAAAATAATATTGCTTTGGAATAAGCATGAGTAATCAAATGAAATAAAGCGCTTAGATAAGACCTCATACCTAGAGCTAACATCATATAACCCAATTGAGACATTGTGGACTATGCTAAACCTCTCCTCTACTGCATGTATGGACGTCGTACCTTGGATGCTAACTTTTGATGGGTTAAGAACCCAGAAGGGAGTCAGAGCTAGAATAACGATAACCGATCCTAGATATGAAATATGAAGGTTTTCTTTTCGGTTAGATTCTGACTAGACAAATAACAAGCTGAATACGATGCTCTCATCATAAGACTCAAACTCCCAGTCTCTATGAAAGCAAAGTGCATCAAGATTCGTGGAGACTCTCAGTTGGTTATCAAGCAGCTGGCTAGGGAATATGACTGCAAAGATCCAAATTTGAGGCTAACGACTTAGCACAAAAAGCTTCTGGCTTTAGAAAGTCTCTACTCACTCTAGAGTATGATGAGCTGCCAGCCGAAGTGTTAGTCGTGGACCAGATTGACTCATGGAAGCAGGTGTTAATCGACTACTTAAATGATCCTTCTACTTGCAAGGACCTTAAGGTTAAGAGGAGAGCCTTGTAGTATGTGCTTATTGATGATGATCTTTACAAAAAGAGCGTAAGTGAAGTGCTACTCAAGTGCATTGATAAGGCACAAGCCTTAAAAGTCATGGGATAAGTTCATGAAGGAATCTGTGGATCACACAAAGTCGGGCCAACGATGAAGTGGTTGATTTAGCGTCAGGCTATTATTGGCATACCATCACAACCGATTGCTTTCAATACACAAAAGGTTGTGAAGAGTGTCAGAGACGTAGACCAATCCAACGGGTACCAACTGAGTTGTTGCACCTGATCGTGATGCCCTGGCCTTTCATAGGATGGGCTATAGACCTCATCGGCAAGATTCAACCACAATCGACTAAAGGGCATAATTTCATTATTGTGGCTACCGATTACATCACTAAATGAGTAGAGGCATAACCGATGGAGAGGGTTTATCAGACAGATGTCATTCAATTTATCCAGCACCAGATCATATATAGATATGGTATTCCTGAGACGATTACAATCGATCAAGTGACGATGTTCACCGGTTCTAAGGTGGCAGCCTTTGCTGAGAAATTTGGGATCAAGATGATCACATCCTCGCCTTATTATGAAAAGCAAATGGACAAGCCAAGGCAGCTAACAAGCTTATTGTGGACATAATCAATAAAAATGTGGAGGATAGACCGGCAGTATGGCATCTCACTTTGGATGAAGCTATTTGGGCAATCAGAAACTCTAATTCTATAGCTACTGGGACAACACCTTATCGGCTCACCTACGGCCAAGATGCAGTGTTGCCCTTGGAGATTAATGTTAAGTCATTATGGGTGGCCAAACAGAATTCTTTAAGCTTAGAAGAATATCAGCAGGCCATGCTAATGGAGTTAGATTAGTTGAAGATCGACTGATGGCCCTAGAGAGAATCGAAGTCGGTAAATAGAAAATTGCCAAAGCATATAACAGACATGGTAATCCTAAGAGGTTCACCGAAGGATACTTGGTTTGGAAAACTGTGTTGCCGCTTGGAATGAAAGATTGTAAATTCGGCAAATGGTCGCCAAATTGGGAAGAACCTTTTGTAGTAAGCCAACAGATTGCTGGCAACGCGTATCGACTAATAAACATGCATGATGAAGAGCTTGACAAAAATGTAAATGACAAATACTTAAAGAAGTACTACCCTTCGATTTGGGGTGTGCACGAGTAAACAACAGTGACAGACCGACTGCCTGGCCATACAGAGCAACATAATTCCATTCAATTTGGGGAATACATAAATGAATGATAGCTATAGACCGGCGGCCTGGTCATAGTCACATAAAAAAGAAAAAAAGTACTTCCCTTCGATTTGGGGAAGGCAGGAGTAAACAACAGCCACAGACCGACTGCTTGGTTACAAAAAATAGACCCTTCGATTTGGGGTCAATAAAACTAGGAAGACAAGTTGGTTGATATGTCACCAGCTAAAGGTTGTGCTATATCATCAATCACAGGGGTATCCCTGGATAGCCGCAGTCTCTTTCTCATCCTCAGCCGCACCAACGGCTACTACCTCATCAGCTCTTACTTCTTCTGGAAACCCCATTTTCGCATCCAACAAAGGCTTATCCACCACCACTGATGGTATCTCGGTAAAAGCTTGAGTGTCGGCCGCTAGAGTGTTCTCTAGCTGTTGTTTATCTTCTAACAATACCTCTTGAGTAACAGAAGCAGCAATGGCTTCAGATTGCAAGTCCTTGAGGATGTCGGCTGATAACTGAGCAACGGAATCAACTGGCAAATGAGTAATCATAACCGAAGAATGAGTTCCCTTGGATACCATTTCAAAAAAACTAGCAGGGAGTATTGGCGTTGCTTGAACAAGTCTGTTTTTCCATGCAGTCAACTCATTCTCCAGTTGGGCCAGCCGTTCACTGCCCGCTTTCTGATCCAATTCTCAAACCACTTGTTGATTACCAAGTTCCCGAATCTTGTTATCCAAATGAATGCCCTGCCGAAACAAAGAAGAGCGGGATGTATCTTGGTCCTTAATAGTCGACTCTAAGGCACATATAGCCGGAGTAATAGCCTTTATCTTCGCATGGATCCTCTCCAGATCGGCTCATAGTTTTGACAGCTGCTCTTGCAAGTCATTCCTTTGGCTAACATTCTGCTGCCTTTTTGCATTTACCTCATTGAAAGAAGTCTGAATGTGGCTCTTCTCTTGTCGAAGAGGCCCCAAGTATTGCAAATCAGCGACCGCCTCATCATGACTATCTTTGGCCATTTTGTGTAAAGCAAATAAGTTATTTAAAGCCAAGGCAATGTCATTATAGGTGGTTGCCAAAACTGGGGAACACTTTGTTTCTTTTGACAATTGGAACAGAGAAGCCCTCAAAGCGTGGAACTCTTCTTTGCTGGTCGAAATCCCCATGGCAAGAGACTCCGCAATTTGCTCCTGATGAATGCCAACATGCGAAGATGGTGCAGGTACAATATCGACTGAGCTAAAATACTGCAGAAGCATGTATTCAGGGAAAATATAGGTTGGTGTTTCTGAGTCATCAATTGGGTTAGTTTCAGTTGGGGGATTATCTCCAGCTATCTCCTATACAGAAAAAGGGTAGGTTCAGAATAGAGACAAGGGTTTGGAAACAGTGAAGGGTCAAGTATAAGAGAAAGGATATACCTATATGGTTGCATCAATATAAAAATCTTCGGTTGCCTCAACAAGAGAAATTTTGGCCTTGAGGATAGCCGATAACGGATCCTGCGAATACGTGGAAGCATAAGCCGAAGAGGATGATCCAATATAAAGAGGGGCATCAAATGCTATATGTGACCGTCTGCGTCTTATGAGTTGTGGTTCTTGAAAGGGCAAACAGAAAATATGAATATTGAAACTCTGGTTCTATGGGGTTCGTCCTTTCTACGATCTCGGATGATAACCCCTCCGCTTCGTCTGGGTTGCTTGAGAATAGATTTCCTGGTTGACATGGATTCGTTGTTGGAAGTGGTCTCCAAATCGACAAACGCTGGGGGGGGGGGGATTGAGTTGCTGAAAGAAGCATAAAAGATATTTGACAAAAATTCACAAGAATAATCTGGCCAAAACATATGTAGAAGACATTTTACCTTTTCTCTTCGTCTACCGCAATCTGACGGAAGATCTTGAGGCAACAAGTCTATCCGATCTAAGGAGAGAAGCTTTCAGAGGCCTCTTTCATCCGCGGTTTAGGGATTTCTTGGATCTTTTTCTTCTTTAACAGGACCAGCCAATCACAGTAGACATCTAGAGAAGACTGGAAGAATTTCTCCTTGGCCATGTTCCACCAATCATCAAAAGCAACAGTGGTATTTGCTCTCGGGGGAAACAACTGTCAGTCAAATAGGACGAGCCTATCAAGATTGTGATCGGCTATTTTTCTTGCCTATTTTACATCCAGAATACAACGTTAGGTTGAACAAATAATACTGCGGTGAGGCCATGGTACGTGCTGAGTTAGATCGAATTGCCGTGCCACAAAGTTTGGCCGATAGGGCTCCATAGTCAACTTATTGTTCCTAGAGGTGGGCTTCAAGCCACCCAATATCCCTTGCCGTCATAATGAGCCCCCATATGAGGGTCATAGTTCTCCGCTGAGAAAATATAAGGTTGTCATCGGCTACTTGACGGACCTAATTGGGGGTGGCCCATCTCTTGAGGACCAGTTGTCAATTTGTGTAATGGTCTCGAGACAGACCATGGAGGGTGGAGACTGCAGTAAAGGTATCCTGGGGAATGAAGGGCATTTTCCGAAGAGTATCGGCTAGCACCGGCGGGTTTAATGGAAAATGACGGTCATCAAAATCATCAGGAATAAACTCTGGGAAATACAGGGTGATCCACAACTGAAGGAACCACAGGGGACCGGCTAAGGTATCCAGATTTCTGGAATCCCTTAACCTTGCCTCGGCATCGCCAATAACCATATAAAGATAAGTCAGGAAGAGAGATGCCCAACTGACATCTTCCCCCCAAACGGCTAACGCCGCATAAATTTCCAGTTCCTTTACGACTGCACAAGACCATGTGCAGACAAAATATCGGCTAAACCAAAAAAGTAGGAAAGCATGATGCTCGACATCATCGACTGAGAGAGGCGATACTCGACTGTTGTTGGCCATGAAAGGGCCATAGTCGGAAGAAGTCTTTGAGACCTTGATGCCCAAGTCAGCAACATCTATATCGCCTAAGATAGGCGCTTCGGCTCCCAGTATCGGAAGGTTAAGTACCACCATCACTTCGAGCAGTGTGGGGGTCATCATCCCCCAAGGGAAAACAAATGCATTGGCAGTAGTCGACCAATAACCAAGGAAGGCGTATATGAGACCAATGTTACAGGAGAGGTCAAACTTCGACAGCGCAATGGCGTCATAGAGACTCATGCATCTCCATTTGGCCCTCTGGCCGACTTCACTCTTTCCAACCAACCAGAATAGTTGGTAATCTTGGCCGGCCAGGTACGCAGGCTAGCCGGACAATGGTCACCGGTGAACTAATCACAAGTAATAGGAAGGTCATAGTTTACCGGGCTAAGATGCTGAGAAAGATGGAGGTCGCCCTGTTCAGATGTACTATAAGGAGCAAAAACCAATTGTTCATCGATGAAGGCAAATGTAGGGGTTAGGTCACCAACAACCAAATCGGCGTTGTCTGATCCCTGAGATAGAGAAGAAGATGAAGACATGGTTCTCTCATTAAGAAAATAGGGTTTTGGGGAGAATTAGGGAACGACTGATGACTAAGTGGGAATCTCTGGGGGACGTCTCTCCTTAAATATCCCCTTTCTTTTGGAATATGTGGCTGACACGCATTGGGACTCATTTATTTCAAATGTGCGGCTGAAACTCATTAGGAAGCTGAGACGTCTCGGTTAAAAGGAGGAAACTTCTCAGAAAAAATCATCATTGCATATATTTAGAGCAAAACTGATTGAAATGACACCCGCGGCTGCCACATGAAATGACGACTATTTTTTAATACATCAACTCAACAGTTGCACTCAAGTTAATGTAGGAGGGCAATTGTTAACACTAAAAAATACCTTTAAATGTGTAGCCGAATCAAGTGGCAGCCAAAGCTGAAAACATCAAATTGAGCAGGCGACAGAATGCTATGTCGATAACCGAACTGACTCGTAGCCGAATCTACTAGTCCTAGCCTTCGGCTCAAAAAGCTTCATCGGCTATTACAGTAGCCTAGCCGAGTTATAATTCCAAGGAACGATTACGACCCACACACATTTGGACGCCTCGAAGACTAAGTAAAAGAGCATCCTAGACCCTAAGAAATGGTAATAACCAGCAGCAGCTAGAATGAAGTGCCATTAATCGTGCAAGAGGGAATCAATTAGCAAACATCGGCACCACCTCCTCATAGTCAGCTAGTGGATTTAGTGGGTAATTTAGTGGCTAACATATGGGGATCACGTTTTATTTCTTGTAGTATAAATATAGGATCACTTGTACAGAAAAGGACACATCCAATCAATCAAAAAACTAATTTTCATATCTTTATTCTATCTTTATCGCTTTTATTGCACTCTAGTTGTATTTATGTTTCTTACCACTTAGTTTACTCAATCACCATCATAACGCTTTCTAGAGTAGTTGGGGAACCCATTGCTGGAAGTTAGAGTTCCGCTTCCAGCCCAAATCGCTTAGTTAAGGAATCAATTTGTCATCAAATTTTGTTAGCCGATAGAACGACAAACATTTCAGACGGGAACAGTTTGTGAATGGATTAGCATGTTCTCTTTTGTTTATGGGTCCATACCTTGGAATGTGGGTATGCTTCTCCTACTGTCGTTTCGTCCTTTCTCTCATTTCTTTAAGCCCATGACTTTAATGTTGTAGGCAGTTGTATGTGGGCCTCCCTTATGAGCTTTGGACTCTTCTATTTTCTTTTCTTAACTGGTTGGTTAATTGTATATACATACTTGTTTGCTTATTTTGTATTATGATAATATTGGGTGTTTTCTAACTTTTTCGTATGTTTTTCTCTCCTGTTTGCATGATCGTGGGCTGGTGGGCCCACACCTCATCCAAAACTGCCGATTGATTGAGGCGTTGGGCCTAAGGGCCCAACAACATTGTTCTTCATCGAGTCCGATTTCCTGAAGCTCCAACCATGGATAAAAATGGTAGAAAGTTTAGCCATGGATAAAAATGACTTAGAAAAATAGAATATTTACTTTCTTATGCGGTAACTGGTGGGCTGGTATACCCACCAGGCCATTTTATTTTGTATTTTTATGTTTGTATTGTTTGCTGTAAGAACATTAAATATTATTAGAGCCCATAGGATAGGACGTAATTATATGGAATCGCCACTTTATTTCTTTTAAATAAATAAAAATGTTCATCTTTGGATAAATAATTAACAGAAATTGATATTCCGGTTATTTCACTTCTAATTTTTTTAAATAAAAAAATGAATGCTTTGCAAATAAATGAAAAGAACTTGATTTAAATTTGTAAAAGAAAAAGATATGTTTCTTCTCAACTTAGCATGTATTAAAAAAAATCAAGTCTTGAATTAATGTCTTAACTAGGTTTGCAATTATCTTTCAAAAAGTAGAAAAAACCCTTTATAAACTATAGTTTGGGTTAAGAGAACAAACCATTTATTGGTTGACTTCTTTTATAAATAAAAAATTTATTTTATTAAAGTTATATTATTATTATTATGTACTTCACCTAAAAAGAAATGCAATATTTTATTATCTCTTTGATGAAAGACAAAGGAAATTGCTTTCAAAAGAAAAGTTCTTTTAGAAAAGAATTTTTGTATTCATTTTAAAGTGCGTGTGAAAATGCTAAATGATTTTGAATGACATTACTTGCAATATTTTAAACATTTTAAGCAATAAAGTAATTTTTTATTATATAAGACCCGAGGTCAACTGTATCTTACAGATCCTTAATACCAGGGTGCCTAACACCTTCAGCGGGGGATCATTTGAACCACAACCCGAACTCTGATTTAATTTAGGATTTTTCTTAAATTAAAAAAAGACCCTTTTAAATATGATTTTTCTAGTTTTCCATATAAATTAGGTGGCGACTCTAAAATAAAATAAATTCCAAGAGTCCACAAGTTATCCAGTAGTTTTTATGCCTCCGCGTAAAAGTGAACCGTAACAGTACCTTTCCAGTTTTTCTAGAAGCATTGTAACAGGTATAAACAATTGTCAAATTCAGCTCCAAGTTGAGGCAACTCGGAGTGGAAATCAACGGTATTGGGAGATTATTGAGTTAGGAATTAGAGTTAGTTCCTTGGACTGCAGAGTTTGTAATATAAATTTGTTGAGGCTCATAGTGTTAGACCTCATTTGTTTGCACTTAATGGAGGTCTGAATCTTAATGGTTCAAACCTGAGACCATTAAGTGCATTTGTTTACATTAAGATCTAAGCACTTATTTAGTCTAAATAAGTCTTAATGATTAAGATCTTGAACAAAGTCTTAATATCATTAAGTCATATTTTTATATAAATAACTTTTATTACGACTCTGTACACAACCCCCACCTCCACCCTCCCAAACCCCACCCCAACCTACCCCTCCAACCCTACCCCGTCACTACCCACCCCTACCCCACCCCAACCCACCCTCCAACCCTACCCTATCACTACCCACCCCTACCCCACCACCACCACTTACCCCACCTACTTTCCACCCATTACCCCCAGTCACATACTTTCTGCCCCCACCGACTATCACTAACCATCTCTGTCATCACAACTACCACCACCAGCTTTCACCACCAACCACATTTACCATCACAACTACCACTGGCAACTACCACCATTGACAACCAATATTATCAGTCGCTACCATATCTACCACCTCCATCATTTTAATTATATCAACAACCATCACTGCTGCACTACTACCATTGCAGTCAATTCTTACTACCATCATACCTAGCACTGCCGCCGACTATCACCTGCACCATTATCAATCACCACACATTCTTCAGCCACCACCATCAACACCACTAATTACTAATATCAACCAATTCCACTATCACTGCCAATCGCCATCATCGCTTCTATCACTACATCACCAACCACCACCACAATCACAACTATAACCATCATCATTACTAGCCACTAGGACAAATCTCACCTCCACCACCACTAAAAAACATCTCCACCATCACTAGCGATTATAAGTATTTTATTTTTTTATCAAGTAATATTTTTATTTTATTAAATTTATATTATTTTTGTAATATTTTGTTATTTTATTAAATTTAAATTGCATATTTATTATGTTTAAATAAATATATTATGCATATTCAGATGTTTAAAAGAAACAGTCTTAATCATTCAGTGTTCAGATCCAGAGACAACATCTTAATTATTCAGATGTGCATTCAGATTCAGACGTCTTAATCTTAATGAAAACAAATGAGACCTTAGTTGAGTATGGGACAAATTCTGCAGAGGTGTAGGCCGTGGTTTTTTCCCCTTGTGAGTCAGACGATTTTCACATAAAACAATTGTGTCAATACTTTTCTATTATTTTTATTCTACAAACCGTACTTAGAACAGATAGAGTAACCTGATTCATCCTATTGGCGAAAATCAAGCATAATTTAAGGTAGATATTTGATCATGCAAAATATCAATTGGTATAAGAGCGGATTATGTGAGGGTAACACCTTAATAAAATATCAAGATGAATATTGCACCACCAATTGGACCAGTAAAGGTCAGTCAATTCACATGCATTACTGTTTAATGAGAAGTACTATGCTTGGTGGAAACCTGAGTTATGAGAAATGGTAACTGAATGACCAAACTACCCTACCAAGATAGGCACTGATGGAAGAATGGTAAGGAAAGAGAAGATTGAACTGAGAAAGATAGCTATAAGATGCTTAGTAAAAATGCAAAGGCTAAGAATGTCCTTATTTATGATCTTGGACCAGATGAGTACAACATGATCTTTGGTTGTACAATTGAGAAGCAAATTTGAGATGCTTTGGTGAATGCACACGAAGGAACAACTCAGGTTAGAAAGTTTAAGGAGGCCATGCTTGCCACTGAATTTGAAAAATTCAAGATGAAACCATGAGAAATAGTTTCTAAGTTGTCCGTTAGATACACGATGATGGTAAATGAGTTAACATTACTAAGGAATATCATCACAATGGAGGACTCTATGGATAAAATTCTAAGGATTTTGTCAAAGTCATTCAAAATGAAGGTCACTGCCATAAGAAAAGCTAAGGACATAGGCGTCATGTATCCGGATGAACTAGTTGAAAATATGAAGACTTATGAGATGGACATGGAAAAATCTAATGAAAAGTGAGGATTCCGAAATAGATAAGGAAGAAATGGCCTTGATTACTAGAAACTTCAAGAAATTCCTCAAAAAAGAAAAAATAACATGATAAGAGAAGTACCTCCTGAAGGCAAAAAATGTTAACAAGCATCAAGCTGGTGGATGCTTAAAGTGTGACAAAACGAATTATGTGATTAAGGACCGTCCCTTATGGGAGACTGAGTGGAAGAAGGAAAAGGCAGATAATAAAAAGAAGAAGAAGGAACATGTCTATGACAAGAGCAAAATCAAAGGCCATGATGGTTGCTTAGGGTTCAAGTTCTAGATGACTCGATGATGAAGTTGACCAACCTCCTCTCGTGGCTATTGAAGATTCAGATATATAAACCAAAGAAGTCACCGAGGCAATTGTTCGTGACTTGAAAGATAAGCTTGATTTATTTTTTAAGAAAGGACTAACTTTTTTAATGATCACCTTAATTGATGAATTTCATGACATAAGTTCAAAAAGGGATAAGCTATTCACTGTCTTTATTTTTCTTTTTAATCTATTTAAAAAATTATTTTTCATTTTTGGCAATTCATTAATTATAATTTTTCACATGATATAACGTTTGACGGCAATCCCCAAAAAATAACTCAACGGCCCTAAGTCCTTCATAGCAAATTCAGAACTGAGCATGGTCATGATAGACTGACGCAAAGCATCGGAGGAGGCAGTCAAGATGATATCATCCACATATAACAGAATATAGGCCAATGACGAACCACGTCGGTAGATGAACAAAGAATTATCTGACCTGCTGTGTGTGAACCCAATAGTCGAAAGAAAATCAGCAAATCGTGTATACCAGGCACGTGGAGACTGCTTAAGCTCATATAATGACTTCTTCAACAAACATACATGATGAGGGCGGTTGGGATCCCTGAAACCCAACGGCTGATGCATATAGACTGTTTCCTTGAGATCTCCATGTAGAAAAGCATTCTTGACATCTAACTGATGAATCGACCAAGTCTTTGAAAGAGCCAAGCTAAGTACAGTCACGAATGGTAGCGGTTTGACCACCGGACTAAACGTCTCACCACAATCAATACCAACCTGCTGAGTCTTACCATCACCAACAAGTCGCGCCTTATGCCGAGCAAAGGACCCATCTGAATTCTCCTTATGAGCAAAAATCCACATAGACCTGATAATATTAATACCATATGGACGGGGCACCAACTCCCACATCTTATTATCAATAAGAGCATTATATTCATCAGTCATAGCAAATTTCCAATTAGGGTCATTTAATGCGGACACAGGATTGCGGGGCAAGGGGGATTTAGAGACATCATAATGTAAATTAAAATGTCATTTAGGTGTAAAAATACCCCGCTGACTACGAGTGACCGGTCTATGACTCGAGGAAGAATTAAGGAAATTTTTGGAATTTTCTGGGCTCGACTGGATGGCCAAGAAGCGGTGGGCTCTTGGCCCAAATCGATAATTCTTTGGAATAAACCTGGACCCGATTCAGGTGGATTTGGACTGGCCCAATAGCTGGAACTGTTCTAGTGGCTGTATTTTCTGGGCGTGACGGTACTGTGGGGCCAGCGGGCAGTGGGCCCGCTGGAGGATTTTGGGTACGGGAGATGTCCGAAAAATTTCGAATAATATACGGGGATATTTGGTCATCCAAAAATTTATACGACTTAGGTTCGGGTGTATGAACTTTCGTAAATGGGAATTGAGTTTCATCAAAAATGACATGGCGATTGATTATGATTTGTTTGGAGGATAAATCAAAACACTTATAACCACGATGATTTGACGGATAACCCAAAAACACACACGGGGTAGACCGAGCCTGAAGTTTGTTAATTGTGGTGGATGGGAATAGCGGATAACACAAGCACCCAAAAATCCGAAGGTGAGAATAAGACGGGTTCTTATTATATAAGATTTTGAGAGGGGAAGAATATGTCGGACCTTTAGACGGAATTATGTTAAGAAGGTAAGTGGCCATTTGTAGAGCATGATGCCAAAAATATGGAGGTATGGAGGCATGGATTAGGAGAGTTCGGACAATGTTATTTATGGAACGAATTTTGCGTTCGACTTTCCCATTTTGTGAAGAAGTATGAGGACATGAAAAATGAAAATTTATCCCATGAGTAGCACAAAATTCTCGAAACTCCCTATTGTCATACTCTTTCCCATTATCACATTGAATATTTTTTATTTCTCTTTCGAATTGAGTACGAATGAACGCTCTAAATTTTATGAAGACGGAAAACACTTGTGATTTCTTCGCAATTGGAAACGTCCATAAAAATCTAGAATAATCATCTAAAAAGAGAACATAATATCGATGACCCATTGAACTAAGAACAGGAGATGTCCATAAGTCGCTATGAATAATGTCAAATGGCATAGAAGTATGAGAATTGGAGTCTACAAATGGCAACTTAACAATTTTTCCTAATGAACAAGACTGACAAATTGGAGTACGACTCGTACCCTTACAAGAAATAAAGCTATTTTTATCTAAGGCTGATAAAATAGAAGATCCCGGATGACCAGGCGAGCATGCCACATGGATGGTGAGATGGGTGCAAAGGCGATGGCAAGGTGGACTCGATGGATCAAAACCGGCATGATAGGATACAGATCCCCCCTACTATCACACCTCATGAGATGACTCCCCGTCTTGAAATCCTTCACAGAGAAATCGAAAGGATCAAATTCAACAGAAACAGAATTGTCATTTGTGAACTTTCGGACAGACGCTAAATTTTTAATCAATTTAGGAGCATGTAAAGTATTTTTCAAGAGGAGAGGTGGATTGGGAGGAGATAACGTTTTCTGACCATACCCTAGAATTGGAATAGAACTGCCATTACCCACAATTATTCCCCGAGGGGTGCTCAAATTGTAATAAGATGAGAGAGTACCTGATTCGGAAGTCATGTGAGTAGTGGCCCCGGTGTCCATGTACCAATTTGGGTCCGGTTGAGTCAATCCCAACGTGTGCATCGCGACCTCGATATCGGTCTGAGTTGGGCCTGCTGTATGATGGGCTTGCGGAGGTCTGGGCCCAAGGACTCCTGGCCGTGCTGGAACTGGGCTGTTACCGCTGTGGGTGCCGTTGCTGGGCCACTGGCCAGTGGGCCGCCAATGCTGGGTATTGGGCCTGGACTGTTGGCCAGCCCACTGGCCGCTGGCAGAAACTGCTGGAGGGTGCGGGTGCCACTGCCACTGGCCCCACTGCTGGGCCCACGGTGGTGGTGGCCCACTGTACCCTGGATGGGACCCACCGCCTGCTTGTTGCTCACCGGAACCGCCACCAGAGCCGCCTCGTTTGCCCCCGCGGTTTTTGTTACTTTTGCGATTATTCTTGCCGCCACCATTATTATGGTTTTGGCCCGAATTATTAACAAAACCCGAAGAACTAGGAGAGGATGCCACCATGACAACTGGGCTTGCTCCGGTAGCCGCCTTTTTAGCCAAACCGACTTCTTCTAACGTCAGCATGGAGCGGGCTTGATGAAAGTCGGGAAGAGGGTTGCTTTGGCGAAGGAGAGTTCCAACACCATTATAGGCCTCCGAAAGCCCGGCAACCAACTGTACAACTAGACGATTATTTGTTACTGGTGCGCCAACATTACGGAGTTGATCCGCCAATTCCTTTAGTTTCTTGCAATATGCAGAAACGTTCGGAAATACGTCCATTCGAACGAGAGAGAATTCCTGCTCGAGTGTGACGATACGGGAATGTTGGTTGTCTTGGAATATGTCACGCAATCTATTCCATGCAGCCATAGCCGTGGTATCGGGCTCCATAATCTTCTGTAGAAGGTCCACTGAAATAGTGGCGTATATCCACCGAAGAACGGTAGCATCAAGTGTAATCCATACCTCAGGATCCTCCGCAGGAAGGGGTCTAGCGGGAGGAATCATATGATGAAGAACTTGATAAGAGATAGCGTGAATTTTAAACAACTCCGCCCACGTTGCATATTGAACGTTTTCCATCTCAAGGACAATAGGGACACTGAGCTTGATATTGGAAACCGTGAGGGCAGGGTGAAAATTGTTCTTAGACATATTTGAAAGAACAAGGAAGGAGGTTAAATTTAAGAGAGGTTTTTTTTTAGAGCGGAAGACGAGATATTTGGAGAGAAAACCCGAGGGAGGGGGGGGGGGTTCTCGGCCAAAGAGGCAAAAGTTTGAGAGAAGAAAACTTTTGTTTAGACCTAGTCTCTTGATACCATAAAAGAAATAATCCCCTTGATTATTTTCATTAATTGAAAGGCTATATATACAAGTTACATATTTCCATAATAGGGAAATCATTTTCCTATTCTACTTCTAAATCCTTATTCTACCATAATTCTAACTATACAATTATGGTAAGTGTATAACACTAATTAAGGTATCTTTTTCCTTACAATATACTACAAATATATATACCATATATACAATATTGTTTTGTACTTATTTTGGCCGAGATGGGCTGAGAGGCCCACTTCCGAGGCCCTAAGAGAGCCTCTGTTTCTTCTTTGCTGGCCGTTGGCCAGGCCTTCCGAGGCCCAAGCGACCCTACCTTTCTTCTTTTGTGGCTGTGGCCGTCAAGGCCCACTACCGAGGCCCAAGCGCCCACTGTTCGTTCTTTGCCACCCATCGCTTTGTATATATGTGATATACACTGCTGTATATTCAGTGTATATCACATGTATATTGCTTTGTTTAACAGATTGAACTGAGAAAGATAGCTATAAGATGCTTAGTAAAAATGCAAAGGCTAAGAATGTCCTTATTTATGATCTTGGACCAGATGAGTACAACATGATCTTTGGTTGTACAATTGAGAAGCAAATTTGAGATGCTTTGGTGAATGCACACGAAGGAACAACTCAGGTTAGAAAGTTTAAGGAGGCTATGCTTGCCACTGAATTTGAAAAATTCAAGATGAAACCATGAGAAATAGTTTCTAAGTTGTCCGTTAGATACACGATGATGGTAAATGAGTTAACATTACTAAGGAATATCATCACAATGGAGGACTCTATGGATAAAATTCTAAGGATTTTGTCAAAGTCATTCAAAATGAAGGTCACTGCCATAAGAAAAGCTAAGGACATAGGCGTCATGTATCCGGATGAACTAATTGAAAATATGAAGACTTATGAGATGGACATGGAAAAAGCTAATGAAAAGTGAGGATTCCGAAATAGATAAGGAAGAAATGGCCTTGATTACTAGAAACTTCAAGAAATTCCTCAAAAAAGAAAAAATAACATGATAAGAGAAGTACCTCCTGAAGGCAAAAAATGTTAACAAGCATCAAGCTGGTGGATGCTTAAAGTGTGACAAAACGAATTATGTGATTAAGGACCGTCCCTTATGGGAGACTGAGTGGAAGAAGGAAAAGGCAGATAATAAAAAGAAGAAGAAGGAACATGTCTATGACAAGAGCAAAAAATCAAAGGCCATGATGGTTGCTTAGGGTTCAAGTTCTAGATGACTCTGATGATGAAGTTGACCACTCTGCTCTCATGGCTATTGAAGATTCAGATATATAAACCAAAGAAGTCACCGAGGCAATTGTTCGTGACTTGAAAGATAAGCTTGATTTATTTTTTAAGAAAGGACTAACTTTTTTAATGATCACCTTAATTGATGAATTTCATGACATAAGTTCAAAAAGGGATAAGCTATTCACTGTCTTTATTTTTCTTTTTAATCTATTTAAAAAATTATTTTTTCATTTTTGGCAATTCATTAATTATAATTTTTCACATGATATAACGTTTGACGGCAATCCCCAAAAAATAACTCAACGGCCCTAAGTCCTTCATAGCAAATTCAGAACTGAGCATGGTCATGATAGACTGACGCAAAGCATCGGAGGAGGCAGTCAAGATGATATCATCCACATATAACAGAATATAGGCCAATGACGAACCACGGCGGTAGATGAACAAAGAATTATCTGACCTGCTGTGTGTGAACCCAATAGTCGAAACAAAATCAGCAAATCGTGTATACCAGGCACGTGGAGACTGCTTAAGCCCATATAATGACTTCTTCAACAAACAGACATGATGAGGGCGGTTGGGATCCCTGAAACCCAACGGCTGATGCATATAGACTGTTTCCTTGAGATCTCCATGTAGAAAAGCATTCTTGACATCTAACTGATGAATCGACCAAGTCTTTGAAAGAGCCAAGCTAAGTACAGTGCGAATGGTAGCCGGTTTGACCACTGGACTAAACGTCTCACCACAATAATTACCAACCTGCTGAGTCTTACCATCACCAACAAGTCGCGCCTTATGCCGAGCAAAGGACCCATCTGAATTCTCCTTATGAGCAAAAATCCACATAGACCTGATAATATTAATACCATATGGACGGGGCACCAACTCCCACATCTTATTATCAATAAGAGCATTATATTCATCAGTCATAGCAAATTTCCAATTAGGGTCATTTAATGCGGACACAGGATTGCGGGGCAAGGGGGATTTAGAGACATCATAATGTAAATTAAAATGTCATTTAGGTGTAAAAATACCCCGCTGACTACGAGTGACCGGTCTATGACTCGAGGAAGAATTAAGGAAATTTTGGAATTTTACGGGCTCGTGCAGACGGATCGACAAGCGGTGGGCCTCTTGGCCCAAATCGATAATTGCTTTGGAATCGGCTTGGACCAGTTCGAGGTGGGCTGGGACTGCCCAATAGCTGGAACTGTTCCAGTGGCTGTATTTTAGGCGTGGCGTGATCTTTGTGGGGCCAGGCGATGGGCCATTGGAGGATTTTAGATGCGGAGATGTCCGAAAAATTTCGAATAATATACGGGGATATTTGGTCATCCAAAAATTTATACGACTTAGGTTCGGGTGTATGAACTTTCGTAAATGGGAATTGAGTTTCATCAAAAATGACATGGCGATTGATTATGATTTTTTTGGAGGATAAATCAAAACACTTATAACCACGATGATTTGACGGATAACCCAAAAACACACACGGGGTAGACCGAGCCTGAAGTTTGTTAATTGTGGTGGATGGGAATAGCGGATAACACAAGCACCCAAAAATCCGAAGGTGAGAATAAGACGGGTTCTTATTATATAAGATTTTGAGAGGGGAAGAATATGTCAGACCTTTAGACGGAATTATGTTAAGAAGGTAAGTGGCCATTTGTAGAGCATGATGCCAAAAATATGGAGGTATGGAGGCATGGATTAGGAGAGTTCGGACAATGTTATTTATGGAACGAATTTTGAGTTCGACTTTCCCATTTTGTGAAGAAGTATGAGGACATGAAAAATGAAAATTTATCCCATGAGTAGCACAAAATTCTCGAAACTCCCTATTGTCATACTCTTTCCCATTATCACATTGAATATTTTTTATTTCTCTTTCGAATTGAGTACGAATGAACGCTCTAAATTTTATGAAGACGGAAAACACTTGTGATTTCTTCGCAATTGGAAACGTCCATAAAAATCTAGAATAATCATCTAAAAAGAGAACATAATATCGATGACCCATTGAACTAAGAACAGGAGATGTCCATAAGTCGCTATGAATAATGTCAAATGGCATAGAAGTATGAGAATTGGAGTCTACAAATGGCAACTTAACAATTTTTCCTAATGAACAAGACTGACAAATTGGAGTACGACTCGTACCCTTACAAGAAATAAAGCTATTTTTATCTAAGGCTGATAAAATAGAAGATCCCGGATGACCCAGACGAGCATGCCACATGGATGGTGAGATGGCTGCAAAAGCTGATGGCAAGGCTGGACTCGATGGACTGAAACCGGGCATGATAGGATACAGATCCCCCCTACTATCACACCTCATGAGATGACTCCCCGTCTTGAAATCCTTCACAGAGAAATCGAAAGGATCAAATTCAACAGAAACAGAATTGTCATTTGTGAACTTTCGGACAGACGCTAAATTTTTAATCAATTTAGGAGCATGTAAAGTATTTTTCAAGAGGAGAGGTGGATTGGGAGGAGATAACGTTTTCTGACCATACCCTAGAATTGGAATAGAACTGCCATTACCCACAATTATTCCCCGAGGGGTGCTCAAATTGTAATAAGATGAGAGAGTACCTGATTCGGAAGTCATGTGAGTAGTGGCCCCGGTGTCCATGTACCAATTTGGGTCCGGTTGAGTCAATCCCAACGTGTGCATCGCGACCTCGATATCGGTCTGAGTTGGGCCTGCTGTATGATGGGCTTGCGGAGGTCTGGGCCCAAGGACTCCTGGCCGTCTTTGGGCGGGATGTTCTGCATTGTGGAGTGCCGTTCTTTGGGCCACTAGCCGTGGGCGCCAATCTTTGAGTATTGGGCTGGGCGTTGGCGACCAGCGTGGTAGAAGCTGGCGGAGAGTGCGGGTGCCATCGCCATCGCCCCATCTTTGGGCCCATGGTGGTGGTGGCCCATCATACTGGATGGGACCCACCGCCGCTTGTTGCTCGGTGGAACCGCCACCAGAGCCGCCTCGTTTGCCCCCGCGGTTTTTGTTACATTTGCGATTATTCTTGCCGCCACCATTATTATGGTTTTGGCCCGAATTATTAACAAAACCCGAAGAACTAGGAGAGGATGCCACCATGACAATCGGGCTTGCTCGGTAGTCGCCTTTTAGCCAAACCGACTTCTTCTAACGTCGGCATGGAGCGGGCTTGATGAAAGTCGGGAAGAGGGTTGCTTTGGCGAAGGAGAGTTCCAACACCATTATAGGCCTCCAAAGCCCTGAACCAACCTGCATAACTAGACGATTATTTGTTCTTGGTGCGCCAACATTACGGAGTTGATCCGCCAATTCCTTTAGTTTCTTGCAATATGCGTAAACGTTGAAATCGTCCATTCGAGCGAGAGAGAATTCCTGCTCGAGTGTGACGATACGGGAATGTTGGTTGTCTTGGAATATGTCACGCAATCTATTCCATGCAGCCATAGCCGTGGTATCGGGCTCCATAATCTTCTGTAGAAGGTCCACTGAAATAGTGGCGTATATCCACCGAAGAACGGTAGCATCAAGTGTAATCCATACCTCAGGATCCTCCGCAGGAAGGGGTCTAGCGGGAGGAATCATATGATGAAGAACTTGATAAGAGATAGCGTGAATTTTAAACAACTCCGCCCACGTTGCATATTGAACGTTTTCCATCTCAAGGACAATAGGGACACTGAGCTTGATATTGGAAACCGTGAGGGCAGGGTGAAAATTGTTCTTAGACATATTTGAAAGAACAAGGAAGGAGCTTAAATTTAAGAGAGGTTTTTTTTTAGAGCGGAAGACGAGATATTTGGAGAGAAAACCCGAGGGAGGGGGGGGGGGGTTCTCGGCCAAAGAGGCAAAAGTTTGAGAGAAGAAAACTTTTGTTTAGACCTAGTCTCTTGATACCATAAAAGAAATAATCCCCTTGATTATTTTCATTAATTGAAAGGCTATATATACAAGTTACATATTTCCATAATAGGGAAATCATTTTCCTATTCTACTTCTAAATCCTTATTCTACCATAATTCTAACTATACAATTATGGTAAGTGTATAACACTAATTAAGGTATCTTTTTCCTTACAATATACTACAAATATATATACCATATATACAATATTGTTTTGTACTTATTTTGGCCGAGATGGGCTGAGAGGCCCACTTCCGGGGCCCTAAGAGAGCCTCTGCTTTTCTTTGCTGCTGGCCGAAGGCCCACCGCCGAGGCCCAAGCGACCCTACCTTTCTTCTTCTTTGGCTGTGGCCAAGGCCCATTCGAGGCCCAAGCGCCCACTGTTACATTCTTTGCCCAGTCCACTGCTTTGTATATATGTGATATACACTGTTGTATATTCAGTGTATATCACATGTATATTGCTTTGTTTAACAGATTGAACTGAGAACGATAGCTATAAGATGCTTAGTAAAAATGCAAAGGCTAAGAATGTCCTTATTTATGATCTTGGACCAGATGAGTACAACATGATCTTTGGTTGTACAATTGAGAAGCAAATTTGAGATGCTTTGGTGAATGCACATGAAGGAACAACTCAGGTTAGAAAGTTTAAGGAGGCTATGCTTGCCACTGAATTTGAAAAATTCAAGATGAAACCATGAGAAATAGTTTCTAAGTTGTCCGTTAGATACACGATGATGGTAAATGAGTTAACATTACTAAGGAATATCATCACAATGGAGGACTCTATGGATAAAATTCTAAGGATTTTGTCAAAGTCATTCAAAATGAAGGTCACTGCCATAAGAAAAGCTAAGGACATAGGCGTCATGTATCCGGATGAACTAATTGAAAATATGAAGACTTATGAGATGGACATGGAAAAAGCTAATGAAAAGTGAGGATTCAAATAGATAAGGAAGAAATGGCCTTGATTACTAGAAACTTCAAGAAATTCCTCAAAAAGAAAAAATAACATGATAAGAGAAGTACCTCCTGAAGGCAAAAAATGTTAATAATCATCAAGCTGAAGGATGCTTAAAGTGTGACAAAACGAATTAGGTGATTAAGGACCGTCCCTTATGGGAGACTGAGTGGAAGAAGGAAAAGCGGATAATAAAAAGAAGAAGAAGGAACATGTCTATGACAAGAAAAAAATCAAAGGCCATGATGGTTGCTTAGGGTTCAAGTTCTAGATGACTCTGATGATGAAGTTGACCACTCTGCTCTCATGGCTATTGAAGATTCAGATATATAAACCAAAGAAGTCACCGAGGCAATTGTTCGTGACTTGAAAGATAAGCTTGATTTATTTTTTAAGAAAGGACTAACTTTTTTAATGATCACCTTAATTGATGAATTTCATGACATAAGTTCAAAAAGGGATAAGCTATTCACTGTCTTTATTTTTCTTTTTAATCTATTTAAAAAATTATTTTTTCATTTTTGGCAATTCATTAATTATAATTTTTCACATGATATAACGTTTGACGGCAATCCCCAAAAAATAACTCAACGGCCCTAAGTCCTTCATAGCAAATTCAGAACTGAGCATGGTCATGATAGACTGACGCAAAGCATCGGAGGAGGCAGTCAAGATGATATCATCCACATATAACAGAATATAGGCCAATGACGAACCACGTCGGTAGATGAACAAAGAATTATCTGACCTGCTGTGTGTGAACCCAATAGTCGAAAGAAAATCAGCAAATCGTGTATACCAGGCACGTGGAGACTGCTTAAGCTCATATAATGACTTCTTCAACAAACATACATGATGAGGGCGGTTGGGATCCCTGAAACCCAACGGCTGATGCATATAGACTGTTTCCTTGAGATCTCCATGTAGAAAAGCATTCTTGACATCTAACTGATGAATCGACCAAGTCTTTGAAAGAGCCAAGCTAAGTACAGTGCGAATGGTAGCCGGTTTGACCACTGGACTAAACGTCTCACCACAATCATTACCAACCTGCTGAGTCTTACCATCACCAACAAGTCGCGCCTTATGCCGAGCAAAGGACCCATCTGAATTCTCCTTATGAGCAAAAATCCACATAGACCTGATAATATTAATACCATATGGACGGGGCACCAACTCCCACATCTTATTATCAATAAGAGCATTATATTCATCAGTCATAGCAAATTTCCAATTAGGGTCATTTAATGCGGACACAGGATTGCGGGGCAAGGGGGATTTAGAGACATCATAATGTAAATTAAAATGTCATTTAGGTGTAAAAATACCCCGCTGACTACGAGTGACCGGTCTATGACTCGAGGAAGAATTAAGGAAATTTTTGGAATTTTTACGGGCTCGATGCGGTGGCGACAAGCGGTGGGCTCTTGGCCCAAATCGGTAATTCTTTGGAATCGACCTGGACCAGTTCGAGTGGCTGGGCCGCCCAATAGCTGGAACTGTTCTAGTGGCTGTATTTTACGGCGTGGCGATCTTGTGGGGCAGTAGGCGATGGGCCCATTGGAGGATTTTAGTGCAGGAGATGTCAGAAAAATTTCGAATAATATACGAGGATATTTGGTCATCCAAAAATTTATACGACTTAGGTTGGTGTATGAACTTTCGTAAATGGGAATTGAGTTTCATCAAAAATGACATGGCGATTGATTATGATTTGTTTGGAGGATAAATCAAAACACTTATAACCACGATGATTTGACGGATAACCCAAAAACACACACGGGGTAGACCGAGCCTGAAGTTTGTTAATTGTGGTGGATGGGAATAGCGGATAACACAAGCACCCAAAAATCCGAAGGTGAGAATAAGACGGGTGCTTATTATAGAAGATGTTGAGAGGGGAAGGATATGTCGGAACTTTAGGCGGAATTTTGTTAAGAAGGTAGTTGGCCATTTGTAGAGCATGATGCCAAAAATATGGAGGTATGGAGGCATGGATTAGGAGAGTTCGGACAATGTTATTTATGGAACGAATTTTGCGTTCGACTTTCCCATTTTGTGAAGAAGTATGAGGACATGAAAAATGAAAATTTATCCCATGAGTAGCACAAAATTCTCGAAACTCCCTATTGTCATACTCTTTCCCATTATCACATTGAATATTTTTTATTTCTCTTTCCAATTGAGTCTGAATGAACGCTCTAAATTTTATGAAGACGGAAAACACTTGTGATTTCTTCGCAATTGGAAAGCGT
The DNA here is from genome assembly GCA_029783415.1 of Anisodus acutangulus. NCBI lineage: Eukaryota > Viridiplantae > Streptophyta > Magnoliopsida > Solanales > Solanaceae > Anisodus > Anisodus acutangulus. The sequence goes on along the minus strand of CM056511.1, from coordinate 27,416,928 downwards.
CCATAAAAATCTAGAATAATCATCTAAAAAGAGAACATAATATCGATGACCCATTGAACTAAGAACAGGAGATGTCCATAAGTCGCTATGAATAATGTCAAATGGCATAGAAGTATGAGAATTGGAGTCTACAAATGGCAACTTAACAATTTTTCCTAATGAACAAGACTGACAAATTGGAGTACGACTCGTACCCTTACAAGAAATAAAGCTATTTTTATCTAAGGCTGATAAAATAGAAGATCCCGGATGACCCAGACGAGCATGCCACATGGATGGTGAGATGGCTGCAAAAGCTGATGGCAAGGCTGGACTCGATGGACTGAAACCGGGCATGATAGGATACAGATCCCCCCTACTATCACACCTCATGAGATGACTCCCCGTCTTGAAATCCTTCACAGAGAAACCGAAAGGATCAAATTCAATGTAAAGCAATTGTCATTTGTGAACTTTCGGACAGACGCTAAATTTTTAATCAATTTAGGAGCATGTAAAGTATTTTTCAAGAGGAGAGGTGGATTGGGAGGAGATAACGTTTTCTGACCATACCCTAGAATTGGAATAGAACTGCCATTACCCACAATTATTCCCCGAGGGGTGCTCAAATTGTAATAAGATGAGAGAGTACTTGATTCGAAAGTCATGTGAGTAGTGGTCCCGGTGTCCATGTACCAATTTGGGTCCGGTTGAGTCAATCCCAGCGTGTGCATCGCGACCTCGATATCGATGCGAGTTGGGCTCTTGTATGATGGGCTTGCGGAGTGCAGGCCCAAGGACTCCTGGTCGTCTTTGGGCGGGATGTTACCGCTGGGTGCCGTTCTTTGGGCCACTAGCCGATGGGCCGCCAATCCGGGTATTGGGCCTGGGTGTTGGCGACCAGCGGCCGGGTAGAAAGCTATTTGGAGGGTGCGGGTGCCATCGCCAACCCCATTCTTTGGGCCCATGGTGGTGGTGGCCCATCGTACCCTGGATGGGACCCACCGCCGCTTGTTGCTCACGGAACCGCCACCAGAGCGCCTCGTTTGCCCCGCGGTTTTGTTACTTTGCGATTATTCTTGCCGCCACCATTATTATGGTTTTGGCCCGAATTATTAACAAAACCCGAAGAACTAGGAGAGGATGCCACCATGACAACTGGGCTTGCTCCGGTAGCCGCCTTTTTAGCCAAACCGACTTCTTCTAACGTCAGCATGGAGCGGGCTTGATGAAAGTCGGGAAGAGGGTTGCTTTGGCGAAGGAGAGTTCCAACACCATTATAGGCCTCCGAAAGCCCGGCAACCAACTGTACAACTAGACGATTATTTGTTACTGGTGCGCCAACATTACGGAGTTGATCCGCCAATTCCTTTAGTTTCTTGCAATATGCAGAAACGTTCGGAAATACGTCCATTCGAACGAGAGAGAATTCCTGCTCGAGTGTGACGATACGGGAATGTTGGTTGTCTTGGAATATGTCACGCAATCTATTCCATGCAGCCATAGCCGTGGTATCGGGCTCCATAATCTTCTGTAGAAGGTCCACTGAAATAGTGGCGTATATCCACCGAAGAACGGTAGCATCAAGTGTAATCCATACCTCAGGATCCTCCGCAGGAAGGGGTCTAGCGGGAGGAATCATATGATGAAGAACTTGATAAGAGATAGCGTGAATTTTAAACAACTCCGCCCACGTTGCATATTGAACGTTTTCCATCTCAAGGACAATAGGGACAGGCTTGATATTGGAAACCGTGAGGCAGGTGAAAATTGTTCTTAGACATATTTGAAAGAACAAGGAAGGAGCTTAAATTTAAGAGAGGTTTTTTTTTTAGAGCGGAAGACGAGATATTTGGAGAGAAAACCCGAGGGGGGGGTTCTCGGCCAAAGAGGCAAAAGTTTGAGAGAAGAAAACTTTTGTTTAGACCTAGTCTCTTGATACCATAAAAGAAATAATCCCCTTGATTATTTTCATTAATTGAAAGGCTATATACACAAGTTACATATTTCCATAATAGGGAAATCATTTTCCTATTCTACTTCTAAATCCTTATTCTACCATAATTCTAACTATACAATTATGGTAAGTGTATAACACTAATTAAGGTATCTTTTTCCTTACAATATACTACAAATATATATACCATATATACAATATTGTTTTGTACTTATTTTGGCCGAGATGGGCTGAGAGGCCCACTTCCGAGGCCCTAAGAGAGCCTCTGCTTTTCTTTCTTTGGCTTTGGTCAAGGCCCACCGCCGAGGCCCAAGCGACCCTACCTTTCTTTCTTTCTTGTCACTGGCCGAAGGCCATTTCCAGGCAGCCCAAGCGCCCACTGCTATTCTTTGCCAGTCCATCGCTTTGTATATATGTGATATACACTGTTGTATATTCAGTGTATATCACATGTATATTGCTTTGTTTAACAGATTGAACTGAGAACGATAGCTATAAGATGCTTAGTAAAAATGCAAAGGCTAAGAATGTCCTTATTTATGATCTTGGACCAGATGAGTACAACATGATCTTTGGTTGTACAATTGAGAAGCAAATTTGAGATGCTTTGGTGAATGCACATGAAGGAACAACTCAGGTTAGAAAGTTTAAGGAGGCTATGCTTGCCACTGAATTTGAAAAATTCAAGATGAAACCATGAGAAATAGTTTCTAAGTTGTCCGTTAGATACACGATGATGGTAAATGAGTTAACATTACTAAGGAATATCATCACAATGGAGGACTCTATGGATAAAATTCTAAGGATTTTGTCAAAGTCATTCAAAATGAAGGTCACTGCCATAAGAAAAGCTAAGGACATAGGCGTCATGTATCCGGATGAACTAATTGAAAATATGAAGACTTATGAGATGGACATGGAAAAAGCTAATGAAAAGTGAGGATTCCGAAATAGATAAGGAAGAAATGGCCTTGATTACTAGAAACTTCAAGAAATTCCTCAAAAAAGAAAAAATAACATGATAAGAGAAGTACCTCCTGAAGGCAAAAAATGTTAACAAGCATCAAGCTGGTGGATGCTTAAAGTGTGACAAAACGAATTATGTGATTAAGGACCGTCCCTTATGGGAGACTGAGTGGAAGAAGGAAAAGGCAGATAATAAAAAGAAGAAGAAGGAACATGTCTATGACAAGAGAAAAAAATCAAAGGCCATGATGGTTGCTTAGGGTTCAAGTTCTAGATGACTCTGATGATGAAGTTGACCACTCTGCTCTCATGGCTATTGAAGATTCAGATATATAAACCAAAGAAGTCACCGAGGCAATTGTTCGTGACTTGAAAGATAAGCTTGATTTATTTTTTAAGAAAGGACTAACTTTTTTAATGATCACCTTAATTGATGAATTTCATGACATAAGTTCAAAAAGGGATAAGCTATTCACTGTCTTTATTTTTCTTTTTAATCTATTTAAAAAATTATTTTTTCATTTTTGGCAATTCATTAATTATAATTTTTCACATGATATAACGTTTGACGGCAATCCCCAAAAAATAACTCAACGGCCCTAAGTCCTTCATAGCAAATTCAGAACTGAGCATGGTCATGATAGACTGACGCAAAGCATCGGAGGAGGCAGTCAAGATGATATCATCCACATATAACAGAATATAGGCCAATGACGAACCACGTCGGTAGATGAACAAAGAATTATCTGACCTGCTGTGTGTGAACCCAATAGTCGAAAGAAAATCAGCAAATCGTGTATACCAGGCACGTGGAGACTGCTTAAGCTCATATAATGACTTCTTCAACAAACATACATGATGAGGGCGGTTGGGATCCCTGAAACCCAACGGCTGATGCATATAGACTGTTTCCTTGAGATCTCCATGTAGAAAAGCATTCTTGACATCTAAGCGATGAATCGACCAAGTCTTTGAAAGAGCCAAGCTAAATGCGGTGCGAATGGTAGCCGGTTTGACCACCTGGACTAAACGTCTCACCACAATCATTACCAACTCTTTGAGTCTTACCATCACCAACAAGTCGCGCCTTATGCCGAGCAAAGGACCCATCTGAATTCTCCTTATGAGCAAAAATCCACATAGACTGATAATATTAATACCATATGGACGGGGCACCAACTCCCACATCTTATTATCAATAAGAGCATTATATTCATCACCATAGCAAATTTCCAATTAGGGTCATTTAATGCGGACCACGAGATTGCGGGGCAAGGGGATTTAGAGACATCATAATGTAAATTAAAATGTCATTTAGGTGTAAAAATACCCGCCGACTACGAGTGACCAGGTCTATGACTCGAGGAAGAATTAAGGAAATTTTGGAATTTTACGGGCTCGATGCGGGTGGCCCGACAAGCGTGGGCTCTTGGCCCAAATCGATAATTCTTTGGAATCGGCTTGGACGATTCGAGGTGGGGTGGGCGGCCCAATAATTTGGAAGCGTTCTGGTGGCTGTATTTTTACGGCGTGGCGATGCTTGTGGGGCCCAGGCGATGGGCCATTGGAGGATTTTGGGTACGGGAGATGTCCGAAAAATTTCGAATAATATACGGGGATATTTGGTCATCCAAAAAATTATACGACTTAGGTTCGGTGTATGAACTTTCGTAAATGGGAATTGAGTTTCATCAAAAATGACATGGCGATTGATTATGATTTGTTTGGAGGATAAATCAAAACACTTATAACCACGATGATTTGACGGATAACCCAAAACACACACGGGTAGACCGAGCCTGAAGTTTGTTAATTGTGGTGGATGGGAATAGCGGATAACACAAGCACCCAAAAATCGAAGGTGAGAATAAGACGGGTTCTTATTATATAAGATTTTGAGAGGGAAGAATATGTCGGACCTTTAGGCGGAATTATGTTAAGAAGGTAAGTGGCCATTTGTAGAGCATGATGCCAAAAATATGGAGGTATGGAGGCATGGATTAGGAGAGTTCGGACAATGTTATTTATGGAGCAATTTTGCGTTCGACTTTCCCATTTTGTGAAGAAGTATGAGGACATGAAAAATGAAAATTTATCCCATGAGTAGCACAAAATTCTCGAAACTCCCTATTGTCATACTCTTTCCCATTATCACATTGAATATTTTTTATTTCTCTTTCGAATTGAGTACGAATGAACGCTCTAAATTTTATGAAGACGGAAAACACTTGTGATTTCTTCGCAATTGGAAACGTCCATAAAAATCTAGAATAATCATCTAAAAAGAGAACATAATATCGATGACCCATTGAACTAAGAACAGGAGATGTCCATAAGTCGCTATGAATAATGTCAAATGGCATAGAAGTATGAGAATTGGAGTCTACAAATGGCAACTTAACAATTTTTCCTAATGAACAAGATCGACAAATTGGAGTACGACTCGTGCACTTACAAGAAATAAAGCTATTTTTATCTAAGGTCGATAAAATAGAAGATCCCGGATGACCCAGGCAGGCATGCCACATGGATGGTGAGATGGTGCAAAGTCGATGGCAAGGTGGACTCGATGGACCAAACCGGCATGATAGGATACAGATCCCCTACTATCACACCTCATGAGATGACTCCCGCCTTGAAATCCTTCACAGAGAAATCGAAAGGATCAAATTCAACGAAAGCAATTGTCATTTGTGAACTTTCGGACAGACGCTAAATTTTTAATCAATTTAGGAGCATGTAAAGTATTTTTCAAGAGGAGAGGTGGATTGGGAGGAGATAACGTTTTCTGACCATACCCTAGAATTGGAATAGAACTGCCATTACCCACAATTATTCCCCGAGGGGTGCTCAAATTGTAATAAGATGAGAGAGTACCTGATTCGGAAGTCATGTGAGTAGTGGCCCCGGTGTCCATGTACCAATTTGGGTCCGGTTGAGTCAATCCCAACGTGTGCATCGCGACCTCGATATCGGTCTGAGTTGGGCCTGCTGTATGATGGGCTTGCGGAGGTCTGGGCCCAAGGACTCCTGGTCGTCTTTGGGCGGGATGTTACCGTGTGGGTGCCGTTCTTTGGGCCACTAGCTGGGCCGCCAATCTTTGGGTATTGGGCCTGGGTGTTGGCGACCAGCGGCCGTAGTAAGCTTCTTTGGAGGGTGCGGGTGCCATCTGCCATCCCCCCATCTTTGGGCCCATGGTGGTGGTGGCCCACTGTACCCTGGATGGGACCCACCGCCTGCTTGTTGCTCAGCGGAACCGCCACCAGAGCCGCCTCGTTTGCCCCCGCGGTTTTTGTTACTTTTGCGATTATTCTTGCCGCCACCATTATTATGGTTTTGGCCCGAATTATTAACAAAACCCGAAGAACTAGGAGAGGATGCCACCATGACAACTGGGCTTGCTCCGGTAGCCGCCTTTTTAGCCAAACCGACTTCTTCTAACGTCAGCATGGAGCGGGCTTGATGAAAGTCGGGAAGAGGGTTGCTTTGGCGAAGGAGAGTTTCAACACCATTATAGGCCTCCGAAAGCCCGGCAACCAACTGTACAACTAGACGATTATTTGTTACTGGTGCGCCAACATTACGGAGTTGATCCGCCAATTCCTTTAGTTTCTTGCAATATGCAGAAACGTTCGGAAATACGTCCATTCGAACGAGAGAGAATTCCTGCTCGAGTGTGACGATACGGGAATGTTGGTTGTCTTGGAATATGTCACGCAATCTATTCCATGCAGCCATAGCCGTGGTATCGGGCTCCATAATCTTCTGTAGAAGGTCCACTGAAATAGTGGCGTATATCCACCGAAGAACGGTAGCATCAAGTGTAATCCATACCTCAGGATCCTCCGCAGGAAGGGGTCTAGCGGGAGGAATCATATGATGAAGAACTTGATAAGAGATAGCGTGAATTTTAAACAACTCCGCCCACGTTGCATATTGAACGTTTTCCATCTCAAGGACAATAGGGACACTGAGCTTGATATTGGAAACCGTGAGGGCAGGGTGAAAATTGTTCTTAGACATATTTGAAAGAACAAGGAAGGAGCTTAAATTTAAGAGAGGTTTTTTTTTTAGAGCGGAAGACGAGATATTTGGAGAGAAAACCCGAGGGAGGGGTTCTCGGCCAAAGAGGCAAAAGTTTGAGAGAAGAAAACTTTTGTTTAGACCTAGTCTCTTGATACCATAAAAGAAATAATCCCCTTGATTATTTTCATTAATTGAAAGGCTATATATACAAGTTACATATTTCCATAATAGGGAAATCATTTTCCTATTCTACTTCTAAATCCTTATTCTACCATAATTCTAACTATACAATTATGGTAAGTGTATAACACTAATTAAGGTATCTTTTTCCTTACAATATACTACAAATATATATACCATATATACAATATTGTTTTGTACTTATTTTGGCCGAGATGGGTGAGAGGCCCACTTAGAAGGCCCTAAGAGAGCCTCTGTTTCTTCTTCTTGTTTCTTTGGCCAGAGGCCATTGCGAGGCCCAAGCGACCCTACCTTTCTTCTTTCTTGGCTGCTTGTCAAGGCCATTCAAGGCCCAAGCGCCCTTGTTGTTCTTTACGATCCACTGCTTTGTATATATGTGATATACACTGCTGTATATTCAGTGTATATCACATGTATATTGCTTTGTTTAACAGATTGAACTGAGAAAGATAGCTATAAGATGCTTAGTAAAAATGCAAAGGCTAAGAATGTCCTTATTTATGATCTTGGACCAGATGAGTACAACATGATCTTTGGTTGTACAATTGAGAAGCAAATTTGAGATGCTTTGGTGAATGCACACGAAGGAACAACTCAGGTTAGAAAGTTTAAGGAGGCTATGCTTGCCATCGAATTTGAAAAATTCAAGATGAAACCATGAGAAATAGTTTCTAAGTTGTCCGATTAGATACACGATGATGGTAAATGAGTTAACATTACTAAGGAATATCATCACAATGGAGGACTCTATGGATAAAATTCTAAGGATTTTGTCAAAGTCATTCAAAATGAAGGTCACCGCCATAAGAAAAGCTAAGGACATAGGCGTCATGTATCCTGGATGAACTAATTGAAAATATGAAGACTTATGAGATGGACATGGAAAAAGCTAATGAAAAGTGAGGATTCGAAATAGATAAGGAAGAAATGGCCTTGATTACTAGAAACTTCAAGAAATTCCTCAAAAAGAAAAAATAACATGATAAGAGAAGTACCTCCTGAAGGCAAAAAATGTTAACAAGCATCAAGCTGGTGGATGCTTAAAGTGTGACAAAACGAATTATGTGATTAAGGACCGTCCCTTATGGGAGACTGAGTGGAAGAAGGAAAAGGCAGATAATAAAAAGAAGAAGAAGGAACATGTCTATGACAAGAGCAAAAAATCAAAGGCCATGATAGTTGCTTAGGGTTCAAGTTCTAGATGACTCTGATGATGAAGTTGACCACTCTGCTCTCATGGCTATTGAAGATTCAGATATATAAACCAAAGAAGTCACCGAGGCAATTGTTCGTGACTTGAAAGATAAGCTTGATTTATTTTTTAAGAAAGGACTAACTTTTTTAATGATCACCTTAATTGATGAATTTCATGACATAAGTTCAAAAAGGGACAAGCTATTCATTGTCTTTATTTTTCTTTTTAATCTATTTAAAAAATTATTTTTTCATTTTTGACAATTCTTTAATTATAATTTTTCACATGATATATTTAAGATCACAAGATTAAAGAGCATTTTGATGCATTCTATATATTTTTTGTTTAAGACCACAAGATTCAAAAATATTCTTTATTTTCTTAAACTCCGTGTCAAGTCAAACCAGACAAACAAATTGAAACATAGGGAGTATAAGATACTCTCTATTATGAATGATATTATGAGAAATATTTTAAACTAGTTGGAAATTATTATAATTTGTAATATAAATAAAGTGGGATTGTCTCACAATGAATGACAAAATTGAGTTTGAAGGCTTTATATATTGAAAGCCTTGATATTTCAATTTATATTTAAAACTTAAATTTTAATTATAATTTTAAATTTATATGATGTCTATTCAAAATAGTCACTTTTTTTTACTATATAAATTAGACTACCTTCATGAAGTGTAAGAAAAAAATCTCAGTATGAACATAGACTTTGTTATATCCAAAGAGAATATTACTTGTATTTTTTCTCAATCTCTATATGAAAAATATCTCTATAATTAAAGTTGATTTCACACCTCAAAGCCATTTTTTACTTTGTTTTTCTAATTTTTTTAATATTAGATTATACATCCGCTCTTTCATATGGCTAGAAACATTAAATTATGCAACAAGGCCACTGAGAGGCACTCAAACCTATGTGTGCGGATTCTTTTTTACCTACCACGAGCACCAAATTATATCAATACTATATATAATTAATTTAATGAGTTGAGAATATATTAATTGGCTATTATTAATGATAAAAAAAATTATATCCAAACACATCACACATTTATTAATTTTGGATAAATATCGAATACAATTAAATTTTATTGAATAACCACATGATATCCAAGACGGCTTCTAATAATTTGGATTATCCACATCTATTTTGAAAAAACGAAATTCATAAAAGTCCATGATATTCTTTCTTGTGTTTAAGTTATATTTGAAAGTACAAGGGGGAGGGGGGAGGGGGGAGGGGCGAGTAAATCGTGACTCTTTAAAATTTTGTCAATTACACTTTAGACTTAGTCGACTAATACAGAGACAACCCACATAAAAGTGTTAGTCATTCCATTTAAATAAGTGTAAACCACAACAAACAATAAAGATGCAAAATACAATATGAGAGATAAAATAAATGCAACTAGAAATTTTTGTACTCTTAAAGAACCAATGTGGTATCAGAGTCCAATTTTCCTGAGCGGTAAGGAGATTATCTCTTTTAGCTCTTTGTAATTTGGTTGAGTACATGCTTTGTAGTTTTCAACGTTCACCACCAATGTTTATAAGGATAATTTGCGCACTCACCAACAACGAATAAGGGTTGATTTTGACCTGCCCACGAACAACATACAAGATTTGGTTATCACTCTCTCACCAACAACAATCTTTTGATTTTCACTTGCTCACCAAAAAATCAAACAATGACACAACCTCTCAATATTCTTTCTCTTCTCTCTATCTTTTGTTACACCAGTAAATTTTAGAATACAATATTTGAGAAAAAACTAGAAAGAATAGGAAAATCGTATACAAGGCTGCGTATTTTTCTCCTTTGGAGAGCCCGTAGTTACATCCTTTTCAGTTTGTTATGTCTATTGCATAACCAAAGGCATTTTGTGAATATTTTTTCCTTTTCTAGATTTTTTTTACTGTTACCTGATTCATAGAACTTGATCATTTTTCATAGCTTTTTGTGAATCTGGACAAGTAGTGAAAATATGTATAATGTACACTTGATTATATACTATAATTGATGAAGCTTATCTAAATTTTGTTTAGTTAAAAACGTTCAAGGGGTATTAAGAAAATTAAAATTACATAAATTCCATCTCAAAGCTACTAATTACAGAAATAAAAGCATTTAAATTACTACTTAGTTGTTTATTGAAAAGAGCAAGGAAGACCACCTCACTTACCAAATTACCCTGTGTATACAATTTTTTTAACTTTTGTGATATGTAATTTTAATGCGTTATTGTGCCATTTAATTATCAATGAATACTTTTATGAGATACATTTAACCGAGCAGCTGCAATATTAAATTAGAATAATGGCGCAAGTTAAGGAATAAAAACCACCGAATGTTATATAGATTCCATTTTAACTCACACTATAATAAATCGGGCGATCTATTGCACTCATGACCATCTAAAATGTGAATTTAATGACTCCCTAACACACATATAACCAGTCAGAGGATGGGAGGTATCTTACACTCATACCACATCATTGTCATATCAGATATTATGTAAGATTTTAAAAACAATCATCCACGTCACCCCAATGGCTTCTTCTAATGTGTGTGTGGGTGGGTGGGTGGGGGGTGCAGGGATTACGAAAAATATGTATTTTATAGTAAAAAAGAAAGGAAAAATAAATAAATTTTAATAAAAATGCGCTTATTATTTTTATATTTTGTGCCACATCAGCTTGTAGGGTGGTATTAAATTTACTTTTTAAATGTGTAGGGATAATAGGTCGTTCGATTAATTGGAGTGTCAATTCGATATTTCGGGTATTATTTTGGATGCAATCTATGTAATTTGCCAATATTTAAATAAGAACATGAACCAGAACTAATTTCATGTAATTCCTAAAAGTTGACAAATAACTATTGTTTGACAAGTAATCATGAACTTCACTAATTCTCAAAACAGAACATTCTAAATTCACAAAACATTAGTAGTTAACAAAATGAACTTTAAAGAAGATAACGAAGAAAAACTAGTTTCGTTTGAATCCTAAAAATGAAAAGGAAACAATTACAATAAAATTTATATTTTTTGTCTAAATGATGAGATCAGTGTTTTAAAAAAAGCAGTCTTGGGACTCGCTCTGGGCGGGGCGCTGGCAAAACGTCTCAAGGCACACGTGTGAAATTTAGTTTTGTGAGGTTTACTCCCTAAGAGTCCGACTGTACGCCCTAAACATGCCTAACATCCAACGCTCGGGGCTCGTCTAACAGTTCTTACAAAACTAATGTGTCAAATTTTATGTTAACTTTGTTGAACCTCATAATTCTTTAACATATGAATGATGCTTGATAATTTTTTTCATCTATAGAAATAAGAAGATTCAGAGTAGAGGTGACAAACTTAACCTATGAAATCATAACCCGCCCAACCCGTTTAAGTTTGGGCTGGTAATTAACCCACTCATTTGTTAGTTCAGCCCATGTTAGCCCAATCCATTTCAGCCAATTAAAATTTGGGTTGATATATGTTGGTATTCTATTGTACTTTATAGAGCAGTACGAGAAGTAATAACTATTACAAATATTCGAAAGGATGAACAAATATTCAATCTTCTGAAATTGAATCTTGTTGAACAAATAGGACAATCTTCTTTTCTTACCGCAAGCTTGTTGTGTCTTGAATCTTGATAACCTGAAATCAAGAAACAACTAAATCTGGATGGTTACAACGTTGTGTGTTGAGTCGAGGATAGCCCACTATCCTTAAGACAAGATTGCCCGTATATATGCTTTTACGTTAGCGGGCAATAGTCTCCCAAGATAAAACAACACTTTAATCTCAACACTACAAAGCCAATAGGTTGATCCTGACGAAGAAAACAAATATGACTCGACTTGCTGAAGATATGTAATAGGAAGGAAGAGTTTCTGTCTACTCTTCTCTTTTATCTCTGTGTATATAGTGTGTCTCTATAGTGTATATCTTGTGTATACGTGAGGGTTTGGTCACTGTTTTTGACTGATTTTCAGCCACTGTTTCGAGCAATTTTTGCTCACTGATTTCGTGATTTTTCAGTCTGTTTTTGTGCTGCTATGTTGCTGTATTTCCCGTCTATTTTCAGCTTATTTCTTGCTCCTATTTTGAGCCAAATGAAGCTCAATATATAGCATGAGGAGGGGATGTCCAACAGCCACAAACAAGGCTGTAATGGCCCTTAAAGGAGGGCTGTAATGGCAGGTTTTAATGTCATGAATGAGGTGAATTAAGGTCATGAAGGAGGCTGCTCAATTGCCCAACTAATGGGTTGTTAATGGAGAGTTAATCAGCCAAGTAATGGCTGATTAATGCTCCAAAACGCAGTCCAACGGCCTTCCGTCACCTTCCCAGAAACTCTGGGGACCAAACTGTAAATATTGAAACTTTAGGGACCAAATTGTACATATGAAAGAATTCTGGTCCAAACTGTACATATGAAACTTCAGGGATCAAACTGTACATCTGGCAGAGTTCACTGGTCCAAAAAGATAATATCAGAAAGCCCCACAACCCCACAGCTGTGAACCCGGAATCGGACCGGACCGGACGGGACAGGCGGGCGGCGGCGGTGCGCGTGTGGGCTTAGCCTTGAACCTAAGCACATCTAGGTCTTTCCTCCTTTAAACACATGGGATACCCCTTGGGGTCCCAAACCCTTTACCAATTTGAGACATATATAGAGAGAGCAATTCTTTCTATTCCCACCGATGTGGTAGATTTGTCCCACACCACATTTTCATGCCTTAAACACCTTACTTCGCGGACCAATATCTCTTTCATTTCTCAACGAAATTAGACGATTCTTGGCCTTACGGTCATCTACTCACTTCGTAGATAATGCACGTGCAAAGAGACAAGGTCTCCAACATGCGGAACACTAGTGTTTAATTCATCAAAGATGGGTGGACGCATCTCCCCGCCAAAGACTAATTTCCAACAATCCCCTCTATGAAAGAGAGATTGTGGCGCACACACAAGGTGCCTACATTTCAGCAATCTTTCAGCGAAAATATATTGCATCAGGAGAGGTAGCTTTCGCTTTGAACCTTCCTTAGTTGAATACCATCGGACTTACTTAGTACGCGGTGAACGTGATGTCTTGAACCGTCAGTGTTTAGTGTATGCCAAGACAATGATACCAACACAATAACTCTTCTTATTCATTTTCCTTCTTACGTTTCTGTCCGATGTGGCCATGGACACACTTGGATTCTTAAGTGCGTTCATTTGAGGCGGCCATCCTCGCACTTAAATAGGTGATCTCCTACAAGGTATCCTACTATACCCCACTTCTCAAGTGTTAGGAATCATTAAAAGTTTCCTCAACCTTAACCTCAACCATTTGAGGATCTTTTAAAAGGTTTGGAAGCTTAACCTTTACCCACCATGCAGGTAGCACTTTAATGTCTATCGCGGGAACAACTTTGGATTCATGTTTCTCTACATAAATCATCATCCGAGGTGCTCTTCCACCGAAGCGCTCAACTGAACATTTTGCCGCTTAGTTTTCCCATTAAACCACATTCTTGGGATCTCCAATCAGTATGGTTGGGTTTCCACCGCAAAGGTTCGTATTCTTTGGGTTTTAAGCCCATTCCCCTAGACAGGCAGAACACTTGATCTCCGGGTAATCCCTTAGTTAGTAAATAAGGTAGTGACACCCGTGATGATCAACTGCCTTACGGTCTTATGTCTCTTGACAGATACGTCCATACGCCGTCATTCGTGTCCTTCCTGAAGCCGATCGGCTAGCCACAGTGTATAACTGCTGAAGGCACGGGTTTCTCCCAATAAGGGACGTCCTCTAATGAGTCGTGAAGTTACTCAACTTATTTCATGCTTTGTATAAAGCGATAAACTCCGATACCATCATAAATCGGTCGATGCAAGTTTGCTTAGAGGATTTTCCAAGACCCATCATACACATTTACTTGTGGCTTTGGTGTTCTTCAGATCTGATATCCAGTTTGCATCACTGTGTTCTCCCAGAACCGCTGGACATCCAGAATATTATAATCCGTAGATAAGCGAATAACTCAGTTATCGTCATATCCGACTTAAAGCCTTCTATTAATCATGTATTAAGATCATCAGTGAACCTTAGTTCAACTGATCTGTTCGTAGGACGATACCAGGTCGGTTGTAGTGTGTACAATACATTGAAAACACATGACCTGTGCATATCGCTCCTTGTCTATGGGTGGACCGTGATTCCAATCAGTTCTATGATTCATATCCATTGGTGGCTTCAACGAGACTGTCAACTATCGACCAGTCCGTTAGATGTCTTAGAAATCCAATTCCTAAGATGTCATCTGTGATACCCATATCTTTCATATCGAGACTTTATTTCAATATGACTTTTACTTTCAGACTGTTAATTCTCCAACTGTTGGCTTTCTAATTTCAGAGTCAATGTTTCTGTGGTCAGATTCATTGCTTCTGTTTTATCTGAAACTTTCAGGACCAAAATGTAAACATTTCAGGGACCAAAATGAAAGTTCAGGAAGAAACCCAACAGTCCGGCAAACCAAGTCTGATTCTCTTCTTCCAACTCTCTGGTTGGGAAGGCTGTTTCAACATCCATGCCACGCAAGACTGCAATGGCCCAGGATGTTAAGCTGCTCGCAGGGGAGCACTTGTACAAGTAGCCGAAGCTTTGAACTCGTCTGTAGAACCATCTACTTTGTAGCTTCTCTCCAAAGCAGCGCTTTTGGAGATGACAATTATTTGTTAGTTGTCTATGGTTCATTCTCAACCATACACGCTAGAAGGACTGGAACAAGTCTTTGTCCCCTTCTTTGCTCCGTCTCGGTTCAACATCTAGAATCCCTGAGTTCTGCAGATCTGGAATATTAAGTTCCGGATAGCCAACAACTTTCGAGTCCTGTAGATACGGAACGTCTAGTTCCGAATAGTCAGCCCCTCGCGGGTTCTTGTTAACCTTGAGCAATTACTCCTTTTTCCTTTTTCAAGGAAAGCTATATTCAAATAATTCAGCATTCTTTTACGCCAAGAGGCGATCAGCACTACTGTTATTTGCAGATCCAGTGGATATGCAATCTACAGTCTTAGGTACAACTTGACATATTTCGGTATTCCAACTTTTACCAAGCCACCCCACATAATTTGGGCGTATGACTTTGCGCTTGGCTAACACCGTTGGACTGAGGTGAGAAATGAACAGTCGTTTAATGAACGATGATTCACATTCTCCCCCTTCTATTGCTACGAATTTCGCAATCCATAGCCTTAGTTGATTTCCAACTTATGCTTTGTAGCGCTTATCCACTTCAACAACATCATCTTTGCTTTTCAACACACAAAGGATTACATACGTTGTACCATCATCAATGAAGATCACAACGTACTTGTCTCCCTCCCTCTATTTGTATAAACTTCAAACCACCCAAGTAGGTGTGACTAAGTTCTAGGGGAGCGGTGCTTCTTTCGCTATTCCCTTGACGGAATTTGGTAAGGTGATTTTGCCTCTTCGCCTACCTCACATTCATTTTGAGGGTTTATGTCAAAAGAAGGCAACAATCTCAACTTCGCTAGCTTTTGAATGACTTGCTATTTAACGTGTCTTAATCTATGATGGCATAGATGCACATATTACAAATATATCATTCATTTGGCTACAGACATCCTGTACCATTCTTAGTTATTACGGACCTGTTGGAGTAGTCTCAAACTAGCTTGACCAACAGCGTCCCTTAAACCAAGTTAGGAACATGTATCACCTCTTTTTAGAGTGATCCCATTCCTTGAAGTCCTATTGAGGACAACCTATCCAGCCCCTTCTACTTTAGAGGTGGCGTTGCTTCACATGAACAACCTCTTGCCCGTGGTTAGGGCGTAACCGGATAATATATGATCTAGATACTCTGGCCCACTCCAGTTGCTTTGGCAGACTGAGTGTCCAATTTCTTTTCTGCCTTTCTTTTGGCCTTCAGATTATTTAGAGCTGGAAACTCTGGCCCACCTTACTAGGTGTCCATTACTTTTCCTATGAAATGAATTATGGCCCCACTCCAGTCGCCCGGAGGCTTTACATGACTGAGTGTCCAATATCATCCTATGAAGGATCTTCTGCCAAATAGTGTGACAGGCTCAACGTCTTCAACTTTTAGACTTCTTCCGTTATGATTGGTGCCCAGATAATTCTTGGCGCTTACTTAAGAGTGGTAACAGTTTTCGCACATTTAGTGGATCTCTCTCCATCGTATGTGTGAACATACTTTACACACTTTTAATTATTACACTTAAAAGAACGGATCTTTTTAAGTCGTTTACAAAATCCAATCTTTAAACGGGAAAGAAGAAGAGATTAAACTTCTGATTTTTTTTTAAAGCTTAAGGAATATAAATTAATTTTATATTCCTCCTTACTTTAATCTATTTTTAATCAGATATCATTTAATCTTTATTCTTGACAAGTAAGAAAAATACTTATCCCAATTTCGGATTCTTTGTCTGGGACAGATACAAGCCTTCTGCTGCAAGATAGAACCACATCTTCAATCTTCTCCTCTTGTCCCAGTTGACATCCTCAGGCTCTCGTGAGCGCTTGTTCCCACCACTCTCGGGAGCGGTGACACCATGAACATGTTGACCTTCAACAATATCATCATCATTGTCTTCAACTAGAAAATCACAGCCATATCCAGATTTGGTCACACAACTTTTGACCGACATCTTTCGAACACTAATAGTAATACAATACAATCTTATCTTAAGTTGTTGGTATTCTATTGTACTTTATAGAGCAGTACGAGAGTAATAACTATTACAAATATTCGAAAGGATGAATAAATATTCAATCTTCCGAAATTGAATCTTGTTGAACAAATAGGCCAATATTTTTTTCTTGCCGCAAGCTTGTTGTGTCTTGAATCTTGATAACCTGAAATCAAGAAACAACTAAATCTGGATGGTTACAACGTTGTGTGTTGAGTCGAGGATAGCCCTCTATCCTTAAGATAAGATTGCCCCGTATATATGCTTTTACGTTAGCAGGCAATAGTCTCCCAAGATAAAACAATACTTTAATCTCAACACTACAAAGCCAATAGGTTGAGCCTGACGAAGAAAACAAATATGACTCGACTTGCTGAAGATATGTAATAGGAAGGAAGAGTTTCTGTCTACTCTTCTCTTTTGTCTCTGTGTATATAGTGTGTCTCTATAGTGTATATCTTGTGTATACGTGAGGGTTTGGTCACTGTTTTTGACTGATTTTCAGCCACTGTTTCGAGTAATTTTTGCTCACTGATTTCGTGATTTTTCAGTCTATTTTTGTGCTGCTATGTAGCTGTATTTCCCGTCTATTTTCAGCTTGTTTTTTGCTCCTGTTTTGAGCCAAATGAAGCTCAATATTTAGCATGAGGAGGGGTTGTCCAACAGCCACAAACAAGGCTGTAATGGCCCTTAAAGGAGGGCTGTAATGGCAGGTTTTAATGCCATGAATGAGGTGAATTAAGGTCATGAAGGAGGCTGCTCAATTGCCCAACTAATGGGCTGTTAATGGAGAGTTAATCAGCCAAGTAATGGCTAATTAATGCTCCAAAACGCAGTCCAACGGCCTTTCGTCACCTTCCCAGAAACTCTGGGGACCAAACTATAAATATTGAAATTTCAGGTACCAAATTGTACATATGAAAGAATTCTGGTACAAACTGTACATATGAAACTTCAGGGATCAAACTGTACATCTGGCAGAGTTCTCTGGTCCAAAAAGATAATATCAGAAAGCCCCACAGCCCCACAGCCGTGAACCCGGAACCGGATCGGACCGGACGGGACGGGCGGGTGGCGGCGGCGCGCGTGTGGGCTTAGCCTTGAACCCAAGCACATCTAGGTCTTCCCTCCTTTAAACACATGGGATACCCCTTGGGGTCCCAAACCCTTTACCAATTTGAGACATATATAGAGAGCAATTCTTCATATTCCCACCGATGTGGTAGATTTGTCCCACACCACATTTCCATGCCTTAAACACCTTACTTCGCGGACCAATATCTCTTTCATTTCTCAACGAAATTAGACGATTCTTGGCCTTACGGTCATCTACTCACTTCGTAGATCATGCACGTGCAAAGAGACAAGGTCTCCAACATGCGGAACACTAGTGTTTAATTCATCAAAGATGGGTGGACGCATCTCCCCGCCAAAGGCTAATTTCCAACAATATCTAGCCCAAATTGATCTAGGAGAAATCTTGTCAAAATATGTTCAAAGTAAATTTTTATTTGATATGTTACAAATAATAATAATAATAAAAGTTATTAGGCACTAAAAAAATTATAAAAGAACTAATAAGGCTATTAAAGCTTAGAAAGAATTGGCAGATTGGGTTTTGACCCGCTTTCTAGCCATTTCAGCTCAATCTATTTCAACCCATGTAACATTTGGGCGGGTCAATAACCCGTTCATTTATTAATTCAACGCATTTTGACCCGTCCAAATTCAGCCCAACTCGCCCTTTGCCACCCCTTTGAGAGTAACTCAAATAACAAACTATATTATAGCATATTTACTATTTGAGAACACAGTGAAAGTGAATATCACTTAACATTTCATTTTAAAATACATAGCCGAATTTGACATCTTCACTTGTCATTAGCCTTCATGCTTTTGTCCTATGTCTCAAAATAAAGTAATTTTATTTTTATTCATGAAGGAGTGATGTTTCAGTTATAATACTGATAAAGTTGATTTATTTATTTTCTTTTAGGGAGGTAAATTGTAGAGTATAATAGTAATATATTTCAAGAAATTGTGATTCGTTTATTATTTGAAAGTTAACATCATAGAATTGATTTGCATCCCGTAATAAGCTTTTATATTATTGCATTAGTTATACTTGTAAAATTATTTAGAAGTGTTGTTTTCTGTGAGTTTCAGTAATCATGGTTTTAAGTTTTTAAAACTATTAATGTACTTTTAAAAAAAATATGTGTTATTATACTATTTTACTATATTTTAAATAAAAAATTTTAAGATCTATGGGCTCACGCTTCATGCTTCGAGACTTACACCTCATTCCGTATTAAATAAAACATCACCCCTTATGCCCATGACTTTTAAAACACTAATGAGACCTATCTCATTTAAATTCTAAGTATATTTCAACCCACTAAAAAATAACCAATGTAAGTTTTTAATAAGGGTTGGTCAGTGGGACGGGATGGGACGAGATTTGGGGGACGGGAAGTGGTCCAGTCCCGTCCCACATCCCGCTATCATAGGGGACCGAAAGGGGATTTGGGAAAATTTTTAAAAATGTTTTTTTTAAAATATATATATTTAAATACTTAAATAATTGAACAAGATAGTGAAAAAAAATCTCAAGGCTAATTGCCTCTTATATTATTTAATAGAAATATGATTTGTTTTGTAATACAATTTTAAAATTGTAACTTTGTTTCATAGTTCAAAAATTGCAAATCACATAGTAAAATTGGCATTAAAAATTACATATGCATCCATACTTTTTCTAATTTTCTTACAATCTCTTGAGAATCTTTTGTTGGAATTGTAATTTGTTAGTCAAATTGTTGAACATCGCTTCCTGCTCTCTCGGATAAGATTTTGTTGTAATTGTAGTCGTCTTCTTCATTGATCTCTGGTTGATCACACCTTCTACGCTCCGCTCTAATCTAATCTCTAAATAAAATTGCGATCTCCAAACTGTCTCCCACCAATGAGTGTCTGTACTCTCCTATTTGAAATTTTCCAGCAGAAAAAGCGCTTTCAGAAGTTGTAGATAACGTTTGAATATTCAACACATCTCGAGCCATCTTTGATAGAGTCAGAAATGTTTTGTCATTCTCCCTCCAATATTTCAGCAAGTCTTCACGTCCATTTTCATTAGCAATTGATTCGAAGGGTACAACACCCTGCAAAATATAAACATCAAACTTGCTAATTTGTGGAGCACTTGAACCACTATACATTCTATTTCGAAGGACTTGAATACTTGAAGCAGAAACCGCATGGTTTTTATAAGGTTGAAGAGAAGTAGAAGAAGATGGTGCAGAAGCCGGTTGATTATTTGCACTTTGCTCTTTGTTATACATATACATAGTTTTGCATTGTGTTTGTATGCTAGAGATAACATTTTCTTTAGTTGGTTTTATTGGAAGTATTTCTAAGCATTCATAAATCGTTTCAATAAGGGCATTACAACCATCTACTTTAATAGTAGGATTTAATACATCGCCAATAAAATAAATAGCGGGAATAGGAATTTTTTTTTTTTTAAATTTTACAAACATTTTTGTAATAGCTTGAGCGTAAGTTGGGTTTTTCATATATTCATTAAATAACAAAAATATTAGATCTATATAAAATAACATATATGAAATAATATGATAATAAATACCAGAAAATTCCTTAGTAGCTAGAAAGAATTTCTCTAAGAATACAATAAGTTCCAAAATTGTATCCCAATCATCATCTACAAGCATATCCGAAAGATTTTGATTATGGACGTTAAATAAAAAAGTTATAGGTCTTCTATAATCGTGAACAACAATTAATTATTCATACAAAGAATTCCACCTAGTTGCAACTTCTTCTGGATTTTCCTGTAAGGTAATCCACAATCATGACATATTTTTTAAACTCTTTGCGTCTTTGTATTTTATTACCTTTAAAAATAAAGTTGATAGCAAATTGTACTTTATCAAGGATGTTTTTAAAAAGTTTTAGTTCATCATTTACAACTAAGTTATAAATATGACATGCACATCTAACATGAAAAATATCGAGAAAAGATGGAGTACATCGAGTTTTTAAAATGTTTACATCATAATCATTAGAAGAAGTATTATCTAATGTAATAGTCATAATTTTATCAGTAATTCCATAATATTCACTAATTTCATGAATATTTCTTGAAATAAAAATTTCAGTGTGTCTTTCATCAATATATCTATATGCTAATATACATTTTTGCATAGACCAATTGTGATCTATCCAATGACATGTAATTGTTAAATAATCATTACCATTAGTACTACGGCCTATGTCAGAAGTGATAGCTACTTTGTCATAAAAATGATACAATGCATAACGTAAATATTGTTAATATTCATGCGCAAATTTGAAAACATCTCTTCTAATAGTTGATCTAGGAAAACAATTAAAAACATGATTATATGTTTCTCGAATGTAATGAATAAAACTAGGAGAGGAAGAAAATGAAAAAGGCAAACCCTCCACAACAACTAATTTTGCTAAATTTTCCCGATCTTTGCGTTTATCATTTTGGACCTATAACACCCCCCCCCCCGTCATCGGGTTAATTTGACCCTGTACTTGGTCCGGTACACTATGTGAACCTTGTCCCGACTCAGAAGACATTTGCACACCTGCTTTTTCAGCCAAGTATTGATTATACCTTGCTTTGTGATCCTTTTTCACATGTCTCATTAAACCTCATGTCCCACCTTGACCTTTTTCAATTTTAAATTTATAAACTTCGCGACAAATTTTACAAATAGCTAGTTGATTAGGAATGTCCCTTTCAAAAAAATCTCATGCATGTGATTTTAATTTTCGTTGTTTTTGGCCTCTTCTCATGCTAGGGGGAATAAGAGGGATTCCAGTTTCAGTTTCAGCCTGAGACTCAGTCTGAGCCTGAGGTAGAGTTGCATTAGTGGGTGTGTTATCTAAATTATCTTCTAATTCATTTTCTAAATCACAATCTGGTTCAGATGCAGAATATGCCTCATGATCTAATAGTATATTAATGTCGACATTAAAAAGTTAAGTTTCATCAACATGAGTGAAATTATCATAATTAGGATTACTAGAAGATGCACCATTACCCCTACTACCTCTACCAGAAAAATGTCCACATCGTTCCATTATAATTATGCAAATAATTAATTAAAGTTAGGAAAATTAAGTACAATAATTAAAATTAAATAATAATAATTTAAATAAAAGAAGGAACGAGTGTACCAAATGCCGACGTAACGTCGACGTGTAATCGAGGTTGAAAATTGAAACTTTGCTCGATGATCCTCAAGCTAGTTGCCAACTTCAGTCCCAATTTTTTAACTTTGATAGAAATTACCAAATAAAATATAATATTTAGTGTGCAATTTAGACTTATAGAGAGAGATTAGAGAGATGATAGGAAGATTTGTGAGAAAAATAAAGAGGAAAATGAGGTATTATTAGTTGAGAAATAAGGTTAATGTGTAAATATATTAACTTATGAGTTAAAAATAAATATTAAGGGGGTAGGGGGGTTTATGGGATGTGGGGGGGCCAAAATGGCCGTTTCTAGCTGTTGCCAACGGCTAAAATTGAAAATAACCATTTCTGCAATGACTAGATTCTACAGGCGGGGCGGGACCGGGATAGGTGGGACCAGCCCTAGTCCCGTCCCGATTTCGAACCTGATTACCGACAGTCCCCATCCCGTAATTTACCCGACGAGACCGGGACGGGCCGGGATCGATACATTCCAGCTCATTGGACTACCCTAGTTTTTAATCATCTATTGAATATATAAACAAATATCTTTAACTATCTTATTTCATACGCTGGTCTATTGTCCTTTCTCAAAAGCTATTGCTACCTAACAAATAAATCTTTCGTGGGTAGATTTCGTTCTTATTTTGCATTCATAACCTTTGACAAATAGTCCATTTAAGGCCTCATTTGATTGTACTTATTTGAGTTCTTGAATAAATTTTTAATATAATTAATATGCATTTTGTATGAATAATTTTAACCACCACTATGCCCATAACCACTAGCTACTACCACTACCACTACCACTACCACCAACTACCGGCCATCACAAGCTACCATCTCTACCATTACAACCACCGACCACAACCACCGACCATAATTGTCATCAGAACCACCAACCACTGTCAACCATCACCACCGTCGTCAACCACCTCTGTCATTACAATCACCACTGACAACCACTACTGTCAGTTGCTACCACACATACCACTTCCATTGTTATAATTATATCCACTGTCATTATCACCACCGTCAACTCAACCACCACCACCACTATCAGTCACTACAACAGTTGCGGCCAATCCCTTACCAACCACCTCCACCATCACAACTAGCATTACCACCAATAGCCACCAACACCATCGTTAACCAGCACACATACTTCAGCCACCACCAACTACTAACATCAACAAGCTCCACCATAACAACGACCACCATCATCGCCACTATCAACCACCACCATCACGCGAGTCGCTACAACACCAACCATCTCCACTATAACAACTATCTCCACTGTCACTACTAGTCAATAGTACCAACCATCACCACCACTACAAATCATCTCCACCATCACTAGCGAACATAAATCTGTTAATTTTTATCAAGTAATGATTTTATTTTGTATATTTTATATATGTTAAAAATAAATATGCCTATTCAGATGTTGGAAAATAAATAATCACTATGTAATTAAATTTGGGTCTAATTGTGTAATTTTAATATTTTGGCATATTATCTGACCAAGTAATTATTTGGTCAACATGTAATAAATGTAGTTGGGGGGAGTAATTACATTCTTCAATTCTCGAGGAGGGGGGAGGGTGAGAATTGTTGGTAATTTCTTTCCTTTGGTTTTAGGGATAAGGTACTGTTACCCCCGATCTTTGGCCAAAGTTGCTACGACACACCTTACCTTTTCAGAGATCCTATTACCCCCTGAGTTTTTTTAAACGGAATAATTACCACCCCAAGCGTTGACGTGGCAAGGAGAGTGTATTTCACTCTCTTTGGAAGAGTGAGAAGCATAAAATCTGACACGTGTCATTTATTAAGTGAGCACTTCACATTTAATTATACCTAATTAATTATCATTAAAATTTAAAGTTTTTTTCTAAACTGATTTTTTTTTAAAATGTGGAAAAACTGAATCTTTTTAAAAAAATGTAGAAAATCCATTTTTTTAGAAAATAAATCTGGAAAACTGAGTTTCCTTATTTAAAAATCTGGACTTTTTTAAAATCTGAAAAACTGATTTTTTAAGAAAAATAGGAAAAATTGATTTTTTTCTATATATGAAAGAAAATCTAATTTTTTAGATTTAGTTTAAAAAACAGGTTTTTCACAGTTTTAAAAAATAATTAGTTTTTCCATTTTTTTTTTTATAAAATCCATTTTTTCACATTTTGAAAAGAAAAAAAACACTTTTTCAGATTTTAAAAAAAATAATTCTGATTTATTTGAAAAATAAAAGAGACCTAAAAAAATGAAATCATCAAAATCTAGATTTTTAGGACATTTAAAAAAACCCTTTTCCATTTAAAAAATCATTTTACCATATTTTAAAAAAATAAAAAAAATTCAGATTAGATTTTTTTCTTTCCAAAAATGGGTTTTAAAAAAATCAATTTTTTTGAATTTTTTTAAAAATCCATTATTCGTTTCCTTTTTAACAAAATCCAGTTTTTCAAATATAAAAGAAAAATTGTCACGTAAGCGAAAAGAATTAAAAAAAAAGAAATAAATACACATGTGGAAAGGAGAGTGTATGTCACTCTCCCATAAGAAAATAGATATCCAGTTTCAGGGTGGTAACTATTCCGTTTTAAAAAGTTCGGGGTAAATAGAACACTGAAAAGATAAGGTGCGTCATAGCAACTTTGACCAACGTCCAGGGGGTAACAGTGCCTTATCCCTTGTTTTTATTTGAATTTCTTTTCTTTTTAAATTTTATTTCTATTCTTTTAATTTCTTTTTTATTTTTATTGTTACTTTTTACATTTGTAAAATATATTTTTCTTCTTACATTATTTATCTTTCATTTCATCTCTTCTCATTTTTCAACCTTTACTTTTTATGATTCCATGTAATTGCTCGTATTTTTTATGTTTCTATTCTCTTCATTTAGCGTAACTGTGTTATTATTCTAGTTTTTGAAACTATGCATCCTAATATTAGAAAGATGAGTTATTAACAAACTTGACATATAATGAATGATGTTATTAAAGTAAAATGTCGTTGTTGAATAAGGTTATTATAGACTTATATTTACTTTTTCTTTTTGAATTATATTTACTTAAGTTATGTTATGTTGGAATTCGTCATAAGAGTATTATGTTAACATTTTTTAAAATTAATTTATGTTATTCCAGTTTATTTGCTTTAGTAGTATTGACTTGTTATTTCACATTACATGCAGACCATTTTCTATTTACATATAATAAATTATTTTTTTGTTAAACATTTGAATAATGTTATCAAACATGCAATTTGTGACGTTCTTTCAAAATGTGTGGTTGTATTTTTTATAATTAATTAAATAAAAATATTATTAATTTTTAAAAATATATTAATTATTCTTACAATATTAGTTACAAACATATAATTATAAATTAATATATTTTGTAAGAAACAATATATATCTTAAATATTAAATTTATTATCATTTATAACGGCACATATTTGTCAAATATTAACTTTTAATTTTGATAATGAATTTTATATTTAAAATTTAATTTAACTATATAATTACACTTATGCAATCAAACAATACGCTTGTAATTACACTATAATTATGTTAGACAAATAAACAGGTCGTCGTAATTACTGTATTGTGTAATTACTAGGCTGCGTAATTACTAACCTACTAGTTACACCAATTCAATTACCAGATGGCTTTCCAAACACACCCTAGATGAAAAAATAGTAACATTTTAATTATTTAAATATGTATTTAGATTTAAATATCTTAATGTTAATAAAAATAAATGAGGCCTAACATTATAAGCATAATATTTAAAGTTGTTGCAAGAGCAAGCCAGTCGACACACTTTAGTAAAGCTACTTTTTAATTTAAAGTTGATAATCCAACTTCTTTATATCTACAGATTTATCTTTTTACCTTTTTGTCATACAATCACATTAATTCCTTTCTTTATTAGTGTTTTTTTTTCTTTATTAGCTTTAATTTGGCGTATCTGTAGTCTTTTTGAATTTTCTTCTTTTGCTGACCAACATTTTCTTTAATGGTCCAAAGCTCTTTTCCATTAAGTATCATGTACCAATTAATTATTTTCGCATTGTATTTGAGATCTTCTAATATTTTAAATCCCTTAGGATAAGGCCTTTCCTTTTGTTCGTAGTACTTTTGAAACATATTCTAGCAATTAATCTTGGTTTATTCTTATTAACGTATATTACAAAAGATGCTCCATGTATTTTGTAATATTTAATGTTGTATAATTATGATAGATATTATGGGTGGCCGGTGAGACGGGTTCGGGGCGGAGCGGGTCCCGACGGGACTTGGGGAGAGGGCGGGACCGGCGTGATCCGCCGATGTCCCGTCTCTTTCCCGATCCCGTCGGAATAGGGGA
This sequence comes from Anisodus acutangulus, assembly GCA_029783415.1. Taxonomy (NCBI): domain Eukaryota; kingdom Viridiplantae; phylum Streptophyta; class Magnoliopsida; order Solanales; family Solanaceae; genus Anisodus; species Anisodus acutangulus. Next base: position 27,390,225 of record CM056511.1, on the reverse strand, counting down.
TCGGTCTTGGCGGGGCGGGGCGGGGTCGGGTCGGGATAGGGTTTTTTCATTTTTTTGCACTTAATTTTAAAAAATAACATATATAAAAACTTCAATAATTGAACAAGATAGTTTAATAAAAATATCCCAAGACTGTTTTGTGCCTCTTATATTATTTAATAGAAATATAATTTTTTTGTAATCGAATTTCAAAATTGCAACTTTGTGGTATTGAAAGTTGCAAATAACATAGTAAAATTGCAATTAAAAATACTTTTTCTAATTTCTTCACAATGTCTTGTGGTTCTTCGGTTGGAATTGGAATTTGTTGGTCAAATTGGTCGACGTCGCTTCCACTTCCGTCGGACAATATTTCATTTTAGTTTTCATCATCTTCTTCGTTGATCTCCGGTTGACCACACATTCTACGCTCCGCTCGTATCCAATCTCTGAATAAAACTGCAATCTCCAAGCTGTCTCTCGCTAATGAGTGTATGTGCTCTCCTATTTGAAATCTTCCGACAGAAAAAGTGTTTTCAAGCGCTGTTGATGACGCTTGAATGTTTATCACATCTCGGGCTATCTTTTCTAGTACTGCTGCGACTACTGCTGCGGCTACTGCTGCTGCTGCTACTACTACTACTACTGCTACTTCTACTTCTACCGCTACCTACTACTACTACCACTACTACTGCTGCTACTGCTACTATTACTACTAGCGCAAGTCTTCACGTCCTTCTTCATTGAGGACTGCTTGGTATGGTACAACACCCTGCAAAACAAAAACATCAACAACATATTTTTATAAGGTTGTATTATAGAAGAAGAAAATGGTATAGAAGTCGGTTGGTTGCTAGCACTTTCTTGTTGGTAATGCGTATATATTTTTTTTCATTCATCGTGTATACTAAACAAAACTTCTTCTTTAGTTGGTTCCTTAGGTGGTTGTTCATTTGTGTTTTTTGAGTTGGAGGTGAAGTACTGCTATACAATCATAAATAATTTCAATAAGTGCTTTACAACAGTCTATTTTAATAGTTGGATTTAATACATCACCAATAATATAAATAGTGGGAATAAGATTTTTTTTAATTTGATAAACATTTTAGGACCTATAATCCCCCCCCCCCCCCCCGTCGTTGGGTTAATTTGATCCTATACTTGGTCCGGGACACTATGTGAATCTTGTCCCGATTGAGAGCGCATTGGTGCACCCGACTTTGTAGCCTCGTATTCATCCCACCTAGCTTTGTGAAAGCTTTGTACATATCTCAATAAACCTCCCGTCCCACCCTGACCTTTTCCCATTTTAAATTTATAAACATTTTTACAAATTCTCCATCTAACTACTTGATTCTCTTGGTCCCTATAAAAAAAATCTCATGCAAGAGATTTTTATTTTAGTTGTGTGGGTCATCGCCTCATACTAGGGGGAATAGGAGGCGTTCCAGTTTCAATTTGAAGTGCAGTAGTGGGTGTGTCATCTCAATTAGTGGTCGTGTCATCTAGATTATCTTCTAAATTAAAGTCTGGTTCAGTTGCAAAATATATCTCATAATCTAATGGTATATCATTAAAAAATTCAGTCTCATTTATACGAGTGTAATCAATCAAATCATCCTGTCTAGAAATAGGATGATTAGAAGAAGTACCCTGCCCTTGTTACTCCTACTAGAAGAAGCACCCTTACCCTTAAACATATCTCTTAATCATTCCATTTTAATTATGCTAATAAATAATTAAAGTTAATGAAATTAAGTGCGATAATTAAAATAAAGTAATAATAATAATTTAAAGAAGGAACGAATGTACTAAACGCCAACGTAACATCGACTTGTAATCGAGGTTGAAAATTGAAAATTTGCTCGATGGGTGATCCTCAAGCTAGTTGTCAACTTCAGTCCCAATTTTTTAACTTTGATACAATTATACAAATGAGAAAATAAAAAAAATATTTAGTAGGCAATGCAATTGTAGACTTGTAGAGAGACATAGATTGAGTTGAGAGATTAGATAGATTGTAGGAAGATTTGTGAGATAAAATGAAGAGAAAATAATGTATTTATAGTTGGGAAATTGAGTTAAAATGTAAATATAGTAACTTAGGAGTTAAAAATAAATATTAAGGGGGTAGGGGGTTTATATGGTCGGGGGGACAAAAATGGTCGTTGCACAACGGCCAAAATATAAATTGGTCATTGTGCAACGGTTATTTTTGCAAAGAGGGGGAGGGTCAGGGGCGGGGTCGGGGCTGGGCGGGTCTGGGGCGGGACGGGCCTGGGCGGGATGAGTCCAGGTCCTGTCCCATTTTCAAGGCCCGACACATTTTATTAGGGGGGATCAGAGCGGGATCGAGGCGGGGTCGGGGTGGGGTCAGGTCGGGATCGGGCCGACCCGATCCACTGGCCAGCCTTAGTAGATATAGGATCCTTATTGTATTAGGATTCCACGTTGAACATAATATATATTTGTATTAATGAGAAAGACTCCCAAAGGGGAGATTAATACAGTACTACATGGTATCAGAAGCCAACAATCCTTCCCAACCCAAAACCTAATTTCGGCCGCCCATTCCCCTCTTTTTCCACCATCGAACCGACCGTCTACCGCCGGTATACCTTCGATATACGCTGATATACTACTGCCCAGCCCCCAATTCTGCTAACAGCCCTCCTCTCCTTCATTATTTCTCCAACATATCGTATATCCCTTGTATACAACTTATACACACTGATATACACTATATATATGGTTGATATACCATCCCTGCCATTGTATACTATCCGTATACAGCCTTCCTAAGCCGTTATACTCATCGTATATGGTTGTTTCTGCCTCATATACGCTTCGTATACGTCCCAAACCCCGCATTACTGTTTTCTCTCTCATATCCGATCTCCAGCAGCCACCATGGTCGGAAACCATCACTGATATGGTTGTGGACAGAGGCACAGGGGTGGCCGCAGGGGTTGAGCTAGGAACTAGGCTTCTAGCTTGGGCCCTGCAGCCCCCAAATAGAGCCAAGCAGCTGTGGCCACCAGACACAACCCAGAAGTTGCGGCCCAAGTTCCAGCAACATTGCAGCTCGCCCTAGACCAGTTGTTGGGCCACGACCATCCGGCCCACCATCCTTCAGCCCAGCAATGGCCTAGTAGTCTGAGATTACATTCGATGGCCCACAGAAGTCAGTCCTAATTTCCCGGGGCTCACTTCTCTACTCTAGGCCTTCCCTAATCCAGTTTGGGCCAGGATTTTTGTACATTGACTCCTCGAAAGCCCGATAATGCGTGGTATATGGATACATGCGCCACATCTCACCTCACCAACAATTCTGGTAATTTTCCTCAAATGCGTAAGTTAAATACTCCGCAATCTATTCTGGTTGGAAATGGTCATCTCATTCCAATTCAGGGTTTTGGACACACTCTTACCCTACCACTGCATCCCCACTTCTCCCTAAATAACATCCTCTATACCCCACACATTATCAAGAACCTAACCTCCGTTAGAAAATTTGCCACAGATAATTCCGTATCAATTAACTTTGACCCATTTGGTTTTCTATAACGGACCTACGTACCGGGAGACTCCTTACCCGATGTAATAGTGAGGGGGACCTCTATCCTTTCCTATCCACATCCGCTGCGAGTGTCACCCCTCCTACATTTCTAAATGGCCAAGTCTCTACTCCCACCGCTTTAGCAACAATCTCTCCGTCAACCTGACACAATAGACTTCGACATCCAGGAGCTCCTATTTATTATTTTTCTTCGGAACAATAATTTAATTCGTTGTCCTAGTGGAGAATCTGCCCAACCGTGTTTTTCTTGCCCTTTAGGCAAACATGTTCGCCTCCTTTTTCAGTCTTCCTTAAGTGTTACATTTTCTCCGTTTGACTATTGTTCTTGTGTTATTAAATGACTTTTTTCACTTTATCTGGATTTACCCTCTAAAATTCAAGTCTGATGTTTTTACCAAGTTTATTGAGTTTCGTAACTTTATCAAAACACAATTTGAAAAATCCATCAAATCATTCCAATGTGATAATGGTCGTGCATTTAATAATTTCGCGTTTCATAATTTTTGCACCAATAATGCCATGGTCTTCCATTTCTCCTGTCCCCACACCCCACCCCAAAATGGAAAAGCCGAACAAATCATTCGTACTATCAACAACATGGTTCATACCTTTCTTTTTCATGCCTCTCTCCCCATCGTTTTGGGTCTACGCAGTCAAAATGGTAGAATACATCCTTAATATTTTACCTACTAGTACTCTTCATAACATGACTCCAACAGAATCTTATACCGTCGGATCCCCTCCTATTATCACCTTCGGGTTTTTGGTTGTTTGTGCTACCCAGCTAGGGATGGAAATGGATCGGATCTGGACCAGATCCAGATCCAGATCCATTTTTCATACCTGAATCCAGATTCGGATCCAGATCCATCGGGTCCATAAAAATCAGATCCAAATTCGGATCCACCAGATCCACGGATCGGATCTGGATCTACATTCTTGAGTGCATTTTCGACGCAATAATTTGCATGCTGCACATGGAGAATTAGACGATGACATCTTTGGCCTCCCTATATTGTTGTAGACAAATGAATTTCTCCTTGATTCTATAACAACAAAAAAATCAGGAAGCCTCATAAAATGATAAAGACCTAATTAAATTTGAGAAACATGTACATATACTTGTAAGAAAATTAAATAAGTAAACAAGATATAATTTGAGTATGTTAAAGAATGCATGGTATTTAAAGCAAACATGGAAAGTAAATATATTACAACACTAATTTATATCTATATAATAAATTAAGAGGTCTGTTAATTTATTTATTCAATGAAACTAAGAGGTGTGAGAATGGAAGCTGAGGGTGATTAGTGGAGTAATAAAATTGTTGTTCCAACCAATTCTTCCTAAAATTTCCAATATCCATTACTCCAAACCTGAATATAAAATACAGAAACTATGATTTTTTTTAAAGAAAATACTTATAAAATTACATTATAGGTTATGCATATTTTTAATAAAGAACGGATCCACGGGTCGGATCTGGACTGGATACGAATCTCAAACACAAGATCCAGATCCAGATTCAATCTGTCACAAATGGATCCGGGTCTGATCCGGATCCGTCGGGACCAAATTTTGAAGATCCATATCCTATAAAACGGATCTGGATCTATCAGATTCGGACCGGATCCAGGATCCACTACCATCTCTATACCCAACTATTGCTTCTACTGCCCCTCATAAATTAGCACCCCAAACCACTCCGTGTGTCTTCATTGATTTTCCGTCTAATCATAGGAGCTATTTGTGCTATGATGTTTCCACTCGTTAAATTCACATCTCTCATCACGTTACGTTTGACAAGACAATTTTTCCATTTGCAAATATTTAAAAATTTCATAACACGGACTATACCTTTCTTCAGTCCGACACCTCCCCCGACACACTCGACGAACTCTACCGTACTATCACCACAGTTCAACAATCACTGCCCATACCACCTCCGGCAGTGACTCCGATCAATTTCAGTCACTGCCAGCTCCCATCTCCACAATCGGAAATCACCCTAATGTCTCCCAGTTAAATCTGGAAACCACCCAGACCACTCACTGGCACAACCAACCATCGACTTTTGTGCCACCACCACATGCCACAATCGAACCTAACTGCCAAACCAACCCCGTAACCCAACCAGTTACCGAAACCCCGATTCAAACCAACCACAGTACCTAGACCAACACACTCACACCACCACACCTTTCCTTCTGCCCTAACCCACCACCGACACCATACCTTACATCACCCACCCCGAACCGCTTCGATCTACCCAGATCGATACCGCCACCAAACTTCATTGTCGAACTCAGTAAATAAACTGACAACATCCCTTCTTTCCGTCACCCAAACCTAACACCACACATGAATACCGAACCTACCTCTGCCCCAACTCACCACATGGAAACCCGTGCACAAAATGGAATTTTCAAACCCAAAGTCCATTTTAACCTATCTACACAAACTATATCCCCAATTTTCAAAAGCCCAAGATTATCCAAACAAGACCCCAATTGGAATGTGGCCATGCGTGAGGATTTAATGCTTTAACAAAATAACACACTTGGGATTTGGTTCCTAGACCGGAGGGAATGTGATTCGATGCATGTGGTTTTTTCATCACAAATATAGAGACAATAGTGATTTAGAGAGATATAAAGTGAGACTTGTAACTAATGACACAAATCAACAGGAGGGTATTGATTGTGGTGAGAAGTTCAGTCCAATCGGCTACTATTCGCACAATTTTGAGTATTGCCATGGGTAAGCATTGGCCGATTCATCAGCTTGATGTGAAAAGTGCATTTCTACATGATGATTTGAAAGAAACTGTTTATATGCACCAACCGCCTGAATTTGTCCATCCAGCAGCCCCTCATTATGTATGTCATCTCCGTAAGTCAATGTATGGTTTCAAATAGACCCCTAGAGCATGGTATGATTGCTTTGCATAATACAATATGCGGATTGAGTTTGTCTGCAGCAAGTGTGATAATTCTCTATTTATTTTCATAAAGGTAGTAACATTGCTTATTTATTGTTATATGTGGATGACATTGTGCTTACTGCCTCCTCTGATTTGTTGAAAAATAAGATAATTGCATTTCTCAAGACCGAATTTGCTATGACTGACTTGGGGAAGTTGAGTTATTTTTTGGGGATATCAGTGATAGATCTGCAGATTCTATGTTTTTATGTCAGCTCAAGTATGCAGAAGAGATAGTATACAAGGCCAAAATGATAAACTGCAAGATAATGTCCACTCTGGTTGACTCTAAATCAAAGCTTAGTGCTGTTGATGGTGATCCAGTGTCCGATCCCACACTTTACAGGAGTCCTGCAGGTGCACTACAGTATCTTACTTTCACCAGGCCTGATATTGCTTATGTTATTCTGCAGGTGTGCTTATTCATCCAAGCCCCCATGGAGCCTCATTTTACTGCCCTTAAGCGTTTCATTTGATACGTTAAGGGCACACTTGATTATGGATTACATATATAGCCCTCAGCACTGACCAGATTGTTATCTAATACGGATGTTGATTGGGCAGGTTGTTCGAACCCGCGACGCTCCACCCCTGGCTATTGTGTGTTCTTGGGGGATAATCTCATCTCTTGGTCTGCCAAGAGGCAATCCACATTATCCCGTTCGAGTGCAGAAGCAGAGTATATAGGCGTTGCAAATGTTGTTACTGAGATATGTTGGTTCAAAAACCTTCTTTTGGAGCTTCAGTGTCTTTTGCTTAAGACGTATTGGTTTACTGTGATAACATATCCGCCATATATTTATCTCATAATCCGGTTCAGCATCAGCGAACCAAACATATTGAGATGGATATCCACTTTGTACGTGAGAAGGTTGCTCTCGGTCATGTTGAGGTGTTGCATGTGCTTTCTTCGTATCAATATGCAGATATCTTCACGAAAGGTCTTCCTAGACATCTATTCCTCGACTTCAGATCCAGTCTTAGCGTCCGGCCTCCTCCCTCTCTGACTGAGGGGGTGTATTAACGTATATTACAAAAGATGCTCCATATGTTGTAATATTTAGTGTTGTATAATTATGGTAGATAAATGATACTTATTATATTAGGATTCCACATTATACACACTATATATATTTATATTAATGAGAAAGACTTTCTAAATGAAGATTAATATAATTCTACACTTCTTTTCTTTATTTTGATACTTCAATTTTCACAAGTACTCTAAATTGTAGTGCAACCAAAGAGAATCTCCTTCCATAAAATCAACATTAATTGCGGTAAATATTTCCATCCTTGGCTTTGTAGTAGATTCAACATCTTTCTTCCATATAATATTTTCAATTTAGTATCTTTTCCAAGATAATAGCAAGCTTCCTTCCGAGATATTTGAAGAACTTTCCTTTCATGATTTCCATAATAGTCTCTTCTAGAACTGTAGTGAACCATTCTTGTTACTTCTATTAAGCTTGGAGATAAAATCTTGTAAATATTTTCTTTGATTGTGTTGGTTACAAAGGTGCAGGAAACGGAAATTACAAATAACTGCTAAGACTTACAAGAACTGAAAATATAATTCAACGACAAACTGAAATTACAATTATGTTGAACAAGAAAACTGAAACTGTTTTTGTGTATGCTGAGTCGAGTGTGACACTCTGTATTTAAGACAATATTGTCCTGTATGTATCCTTTATACGTCCTGGACAATTGTCTCCCAAGATAAAACAGCAATGAAACAATTGAGCAAAAGAAACTCAAGTGCTACCGTGAAGAATTTTGAGTAATGAAATGATGCTTGGAAGATGTAGGAAGAACTGAAAATCGTTTCTGTTTTTCTGTCTAGTGTAAAGTGTGCTCAACAATGGTGACAATGGGGTCTTTATATAGTAGAAGGAGGGGTTGATGAACTGCTTCCATAAGTGTCATTACTGGCCAAGTAATGGCCATTATGGAGGTAGTAATACCACAAAAATAAATGGTGAAGATGTGCAACGGATTGACCATTATAGGAGGAGTAATTCAGCCAAAATAAATGGTTGAATTGAGTGCTGTGGTGTTTTTGATCTCTCTGCCCAATTCTGACTTTTGGAAACTTTAGGGACCAAACTGTACATCTTGAAACTTTATGGACCAAACTGTACATCTTGAAACTTTATGGACCAAACTGTACATATGAAAGAATTATGGTCCGAACTGTACATATGAAACTTCTGATCTCTCTGCCCAACGCGTGTGGGCTTTCCTCGAACCGAAACACATCTAGGTCCTCCCTCCTTTAAACACATGGGATACCCCTTGGGGTCGCAAACCCCAAACCAATTTTGAGTCTTATAAACACAACAATTCTTTCTTCCTCCACCGATGAGGGAGAATTGATCCCAAATCACACTTTTTCATGCTTCAAACACCTCACTTCGTGGACCAATATCTCTTTCATTTCTCAACGAAATTTGACGATTCTTGGCCCTACGATTATCTACGTACTTAGTAGATCATGCATGTGTGAAGAACCGGATTCTCCAACATGTGTAACACTAGTGTTTAAGCCGTTAAATTTGGTCGGTCGCAACTCCCGCTAAAGGCAAATTTCCAACAGATTGTAGGTTATCACACACTGTTCTTTTTCTTATATTTATATTTTTCTCGGATCTTCATCAAATCTTTTTAAGTTGAACAAACTTGTACCAAAAATAAGTTTACCACAAGTAATATTCTGTTATTAAAACTTTACTTTGGTTTGTTATCAATCAAAATCAATATGAAAAACTCGAGGCTAACAATATTTGCACAACTAGCATTTTTTTATTCTATGAATTAGTAAGGTTTCATATCCTAATTTTATTGGTTTGGGAAATTTCTCAAGAGTCGGATAGGATTTATCTTTTATTAATAATCAAGCCAAATCCAAGAAAGTTCATATCGTGGTACAACTAGGCTATACCAATTTTCTTCAGTAGATTCCAAAGGATATAGAAAAGATTCCCACATGATATACACAGTCCAATTTTCTGTTACAAATCTAGTGCAATTGATCCATAGTGTCGTACAAAAGAGAAAATTAAATAGAAAAGGTTAAAATATTTCGACAAAAAAAGAAGAAGAAAATCTTCAAATATTACCGTTTATTCTTATTAACGAGTACTTCGTGTTCTTTTCTTTTTCATTTATATTACCCTCCAATTGTGGCATATACTCTGTAATTACTCCATAGAGGGTGACTTCGATTATAGAATTTTATTTCTTTTCTTTTCTCGAATTTTCTGATTAATGTGAAAAAATGAAACATATTTGTAAGTACAGTTGTTACACTTACAGAGAGATATGACCACATGAGTTTAATTTATCTTTGGAAGATTCAAAATTTGTCATAAATATTTATGTTCTCACATTATATAAGAAAGAAATTTTTGATATGATCCTAAAATTCCAAGAGCTCCCTGTTCGAAATTTCCAATATTTGCACAATTAGTATATTTGAAGTGGTTGTTTACTGTCACAATCGATAAGCGGTATTATTTTGTAGGCTATACTAATTTTATTTTTAGTGAAAGATTAGCTATAGTTATCATTTATGAAACATCTAAGTCATCTTTCACTTATAAGTGTAAACATCCACGTAACGGCCTGTGTTCATCCCGTTTTCACTTTTATTTTTTGTGAAATTATCTACGTATAATTATATTATTTATTTAGGTGATGTGATGTGATGTGATGTGTACACAAATTATGCTCAAGTGACAAAGGTTCATGTTACTTGGTCAGATGTTGTCCTTTATCATCACGATTTGTAAAGTTTTCATTTGATAAAGACTCCTTTCGATTGGTTTCAACTATAGCTCGACAGTGGGCCGGGCTCGGATTGGGCGGGCCGGATTTGGCGGGCTGGATCGAGGCGGGACGGGTGAAGAGGGCGGGATCGGGGTTGGCGGGGTCAGGCAGGATCTGGCTGGCGGGGTCAGGCGGGATCGGGCTTGGCGGGATTTGCCGAAGTCCCGTCCCAATCCCGATCCCGTCGGAATCAGGTCGGGGCGGGATCGGTATCGGGTTTCGGCGGATTTTTTTTTTTTTAATAACATATGTATAAAAAAACTCAATAAATAAACAAGACAAGATAGTGTAATAAAAACATCCTAAGGCTGTTTTTGTGTCTCTTATATTATTTAATAGACATATGATTTTTTTGTAATACAAATACAATTGTCGAAATTGCAACTTTGTGGTGTTGTCTAAAAGTTGCAAATTACATAATAAAATTGCAATTAAAAAAATTACATTCTAGAAAAAACCTGTTCTAATTTCTTGATAATTTCCTGTGGTTCTTCGGTTGGAATTGGTATTTGTTAGTAAAATTGATCCACGTCGCTTCCACCACCTTCGGATAAGATTTCGTTGTAGTTTTCATCTTCTTCTTCGTTGATCTCCGGTTGACCGCACCTTCTCCGCTCCGCTCGTATCCAATCTCTGAATAATACTGCAATTTCCAAGCTGTCTCCGGCTAATGAGTGTCTGTGGTCTCCTATTTGATATCTGCCGGCAGAAAAAGCGCTTTGCAGCTTGATTGATGACGCTTGAATGTTCAAAACATCTCGGGCCATCATTGAAAGTGTCGGAAAGGTCTTCTCATTCCCCCTCCAGTATTTCAGCAAGTCTTCATGTCCATCTTCATTGATAACTTCTTGGTACGGTACAGAACCCTGCAAAACAATAATATCAAACTCGCTAATTTGGTTAGTAACGGTACGACCGCACATTCTATTTCTGAGACTTTCAATACTAGCCGCAGAAACAACATGTCTTTTGTGAGGTTGTGTTGAAGATGAAGAAGATGGTATGAAAGTTGGTTGGTTACTAGCACTTTCTTGTTGGTAAAACCTATATATATTTTTGCATTGTTCTTCTACGCTAGACAACACTTCTTCTTTAGTTTGTTCAATAGGTGGTGGGTGATTTGGATTTTTTGGACTTGGAGGTGGTAGTACTTTTATACAATCGTAAATAGTTTCAATAAGTGATTTAGTACCATCGATTTTAGTAGTCGGATTTAATACAACACCAATAATATAAATAGTGGGAATATGAATAAAATATTTTTTTATTTTGATAAACATTTTTTTAATAGCTGCAATATAAGCTGATTTTTCCATATATTCACTAAGTAATAAAAATATTCGAGTTATATAAAACAACATAATTGAAATAGTAGGATAATATATACCGGAAAATTCTTTTGTTGCTTGAAAAAGTTTCTCTAAAAATATAATAAGTTCAAAACTTTTTACCCAATCACTATCTACAACCATATCAGCTGAATTTTGATTATGAGAGTTAAAAAATAAAGTTATAGGTTTTCTATAGTCATAAGCAACAAGTAGTTGCTCGTATAACGAATTCCACCTAGTGAATACTTCTTCTGAAATTTTTCTATACGGTAGTCCACAATCGTAACAAGTTTTTTTATATTCTTTTCTTCGTTGTACTCTATTACTTTTAAAAATAAAGTTTATAGCAAATTGTATTTTACTAAGAATGTCTTCATAAAGTGATAGACCATCCTTTACAATTAAATTATATATATGGCACGCGCATTTTATTTAAAAATGATCTGAAAAAGATGGAGTTAAACTATTTTTAAAAATTGTAATAGCGTAATTGTTAGAAGAAGCGTTATCTAATGTAATAGTCATAATTTTATCAGTTATTCCGTAATAATGACACACTTGATAAATATTTTCTGCAATAAAAGTATCAGTGTGCCTATCATCTATATATCTATACGCTAAGATACGTTTTTGCATAGAGCATTTATAATCTATCCAATGACAAGTTACCGTTAAATAATCATGGCCGTTAGTACTACGACATATATCAGACGTGATAGATACTTTGCCATTAAATGATATAATGAATAACGTAAATATTGTTGATATTCATGTGCGAATTTAAATACATCTCTCTTAACAATTGATCTAGAAAAACTGTTAAAAGCAAGATTATATATATCTCTAATGTAATGAATAAAATCAGGAGATGAAGGAAATGAAAAAGGCAAACCCTCCACAGCAACTAATTTTGATATTGCTTCCCTGTCTCTATGTTTATTGTATTTAGGGCCTACAATTCCCCCCGTCATAGGGTTAATTTGACCCTGTACTTGGTCCGGGACAGTATTAGTATGTGAACCTTGTCCCGATGGAGCGGGCGTTTGCGCACCCGATTTTGAAGCCTGGTATTGAGCATACCTAGCTGGATGAGCCCTTACTACGTGTCTCATTAAACCCCCCGTCCCACCGTGACCTTTTTCAGTTTTAAATTTTAAAACATCTTTACAAATTTTACATCTAGCTACTTGATTCTCTACGTCCCTATCAAAAAATATCCATGCATCTGATTTTAATGGTCGTTTTGATGGACCTCGTCTCATACTAGGGGGAATAAGAGGCATTTCAGTTGAAGGTGCACTAGTGGGTGTGTTGTCATCAACATTAGTGGGTGTATAATCTAGATCATCGTCTAAATTAAAGTCTTCTTGAGTTACAGAAAATAGCTCCTCGTCTAAATCTAATGGTATTGTAGGAAAATGTTCAGGATCAACTGTCGCGCCCTATTTTGACCTGCTCGGGTCAAAGCGGAGCACGGACGTGTTCGGGGTGATTCCTGGGTAAAAGGGTTGAGGAGTCGCCACCTAATTTTTTTTACGGTGAATTAGGACACCTAAATATTTAAACTAAGTGCTGCGATGTAAACTCCAATTTTAAGGTATGCGAAACTAGCGAGATTCTAGGTAAGGGTTCTTTATTATCCTAAAGGGAAGGGGTTAGGCATCCTTTAAGATCCGCTAACTTGCGGTTATCCGGTCAAACTCAGTTTAATTATTGCTAGAAAAATGCATGTTTTACAAGTATAATAGATTAAAAGATGTTTGCAAATAATTAGTAAATGATGCATTTTATACAAGTACGTATTCAGATGGCATAAAAAAGAAAGATACATGTAAAATTTTGAAAAATATGTATTTTGTGACAATAAATTATTTATACTATCAAAGAAGTAAAATTTTGGGAATCATTGAATTGTAAATTGACAAAAGATAAACTTATCCGGAATGATTAATAAAGCAAATAAAGATGACAAAGTTATTTTTTGAAAATTTTGAATACGCGTGACGAGCCTAAAATAAATAAACTAGCGAAGGATTTCTAAGTTTGAATTCAACCGAGCCTACAAATAAATAAGCTAGCGACGGGTTTCAAATCTTAAACTATCTTATGAATTAATCCTAAGTTTGCCTATTCTAAGCATTTCAATAGTTACATACGTGCGATAAATAATATTACAATACAAAACGGGATAAAGTCAATTAAAGAAAGAAATAAAATAAATAAACTCCGAGGAATAATTCGTCGTTATTTTACTTTAATCCCTGCAAGTCGCCAAAAACAAACGATTAGAAAGCAGTTAAATACAAATAACTCCATATCCGCATTCAAAGCGGTGAATGTTTTGATCACGGAGGGCTCAGACTTAAATTTTGAAAAGAGCATTCCAATCACGTCGTGGCTGCAAACATATGACTAATGTGGTTATTTTGATTACCTCGCCTACTAAAGCGTGTCGGTCTCTCGGGTGAAATAGAAAAGATCACTATAATCACGTCGTGGCTGAATATATAACTTGTTGGTTATTTTAGTCACCTCGCCTACTAAACATGTTGATCTTGGATGAAATAAAGGTTTAAGTCTTCATCATTGCCCGAAGTTATATTTCCGTCTTTGCAACTGTGGAGGCCTCAAAATCGACGGATATTTTTCATCGGCGATGTAGTATCGTGTTCAAATCAGCAAAATGAAATCAAAGCGATGCTAGCGATGCGATAGCGATAGCGATGCGATAGCGATGAGCGATGGCCGTAGCGAGAAAAAGAGGCAATTTCCGAAAAAGAAAGACGCGATGTTTATTTTAAAAGCAAGAAAGCAGTGATATCCGTGGCAAAGATATTTAAAACAATAAATTGAAAAAAAGCGATGTCTGAAACCGAGCAATGAACTCAAAGCGAAAAACGGCACTGCGGTAGCGGTATTTGTTCAAAACAGTAAAACAATGATATCCGTCGCAAGAAATTTAAAACAGTAAACTTAATAAAAACAATAATATATCCGTTGCACGGATGTCTAAAACAGTTAAACTAAAAAAAACAGAGAAGCGAAACGAAAGAAAAGCGCGGCCTCGAATTCAATTTCGTTGGCCTTAATGCGATATTAATAAAACAGTAAAACAGTGCCAAAGAAACGAGCAGTGAGCAGTTTAAAATATCCGACCCGAGTTCTAAAATTCTGGAAATATTCAAATCGGGTCGCCCCGACCCGGATCAGTGATCCAAACTCGAATCAGATTTCAACATCAAATTCAGATAACCAATAATAAGAAAATGAAATGCAAGAATTCTGAAAATGTTACCCAAACCGGGTTGACGGGCTTCGAATTGATGACGACCGAATCGATGGTCCAAACCCGAATCGATTTTAACACCAAATTCAGATAACCAATAACAAGAAAATGAAATGCAAGAATTACGAAAATGTTACCCAAATCGATTCGACCCGTCGATGATGTTTCGAATCAGTGGTCCAAACCCGAATCAGATTTTAACACCAAATTCAGATGACCAACATACATAAATATGAAATGCAAGAGTTTTGAAATGTTACCCAAACCGGGTCGACCCGACCCGAGTCAGTGACCCGACCCGAATCAGAAATTCAACCCGAAATCAGATATTCACCAATTCAGATAACCAATAATAATAACAGCAACAATGCAAGAAATTTGGAAATTCAAATCGGGAAGACCCGACCCGGGTCAGTAACCCGACCCGAAATCAGTGATCCAAATCAAATTTTAACACCAAATTCAGATAACCAACATACATAAATATGAAATGCAAGAATTCTGAAAATGTTACCCGAACCGGGTCGACCCGTGTCGGGTCGACCCGACCCGAAATCAGTGAAGAAAATCAGAGAATCAAAATGGGAGAACAAACCTTTTCGGACTTGATTCTTGAAACAACAAGAAGCCAAATGCTTTAAACTCAAGAACACAACAAAATATTTATGTATATATGGAATAATCTTCCGAAAATCCTTCCAAAAATCTATTTTTTCTCCTCCGAAAATCCCTTCTTCAAAATGAAGAACAACATGGGGTATTTATAGGTGGATTTCCCCCCAAGAACGAGTTTGAAATTCGAATTAAAGGTAAAGATTTCTGAATTTTGGAAGCGGATTTTAGGGGTATGGGCGTGGGCGAAGTGACGGGAGGGGTGTGGTGGTGTCAGGGTTGGTGGCAGGGAGTGGGTGGTGGCAGGGGGCGAGGTGACCGGTCGCGTCGGGGTTAGGGGGCAGCGGCGATTTGTGAAGGGAGGGGTTAGGGTTTCGAATTTTTTGTTTTGTTTTGTTTTGGGTTTTGGGGAATCAAAAGGGATGGGGGTTATGGGCTTGCGGGTTACGGGTCGGGTGAGTGGGCCTGGGGCGACGGGTGAGGGTGTGGGCCGATGAAATGCGGGTTTAATTGAGGGAGTTTGGGCTTGGGGTATTGGTTTTAATTTTTTTGGGTGAGGGGAGATTAAAGATGGTGGTTGGGCTTCGGTTTTGGGCTGGTTATAAAGGAATTTAATTGGGGAGTTTGGGCTTGCTTGTTTGGGTAGAATTTGTATTGGGTTGGAAAAATGAAATGGGTTAGAAGTTTAGGTTGGGTAGAAATTGTATTGGGTTAGGAATGGAAAAATATAAAAGGGGTTTAATATTAAAACATATTTATATATATATATATATATATATATATATTTTTTTTTCCTGTTTTGTAAAAGATGTGAATTATTTAAAATAACATAACGACGTGATAATAATAAAAAATATAATATTTGCGAAATGTTTAAAGCTTAATAAAAAAAATGCGATGCAATTTTGCGAGAATAAAATAACATAGAATTTCGGATAAAACTTATGATTATTATAAAATGCAAATGATATAAAATATGCGAATAATAATAATAATACGAGGATATATATATGCCTATATTTTAAAATTATTTTAAAAGTGTCAAAATATTAAAAATTACGAATAAAATCATAATAGATGGGACAAAATTGGGTGTCAACATCAACAAAATCATCCTGTGTAGGAATAGGATGACTAGAAGAAATACCCTTGCCCTTGTTGCCCTTACTAGAAGAAGCACCCTTACCCTTAAACATACCTCTTAATCATTCCATTTTAATTATGATAATAAATAATTAAAGATAATAAAATTAAGTGCGCTAAATAAAATAAACAGACAATAATAATTTAATGAAGGAACGAATGTACCAAACGCCGACATAACGTTGACGTGTAATCGAGAGGTTGAAAATTGAAACTTTGCTCGATGGAAGATCCTCAAGCTAGTTGCCAACTTCACTCCCAATTCCCAAATGAATAAATAAAATTGAATATTTAGTAAACAATGTAGACTTGTAGAGAGATAGATTGAGAGATTAGAGAGATTGTAGGAAAATTTGTGAGAAAGATGAAGAGAAAATGAGTTATTTATAGTTGAAAAATTGGGTTAAAGTGTAAATATAATAACTTATGGGTTAAAAATAAATATTAAGGGGTAGGGGGGTTGGGGGAGGGGGGAGGCCAAAAATGGCCGTTGCACAACGGTCAAAATCTAAAATGGCAGTTGGTGCAACGACTATTTTTGCAAATGGGGAGTTACGGGTGGGATCGGGGCGGGCTTGGGATTGGGTCGTGATTGGCGGGACTGGGGCGGGTCGGGAAGGATCGGGATGAGATATTGTCCCGTCCCGGTTCGAGTCCCGATACCGATTTCTTTTTTTTACTACTCGGGTTCGGGGCCGTCCCGGCCCACTGGCCAGCTTTAGTTTCAACTATGTAATGTATTTAGTTCTGGTGTTGATAATATTAGCATAGTTCTTTGATAACCGTCTTCAAGTACATTATGTGGAGTTGGAAATAAGGATAAGAATCAGTTATAATTAAGGTCTGCCCAACACAAAATAATGAGGAAATCTTTGAGAGTTTAAGGTGTATGTACTAATAGTGAAGAAATATTTTTACAATCAGTTAACTTATCTATTACATAAATACAAATATATACACGCTAATTATAATAACTTAATAAAAATAAAAAAATCATAATTAACTTTCTATCAAAAGTTAAACAATTCTCACACCATCAGTCTATATAATTTAAAGGCCTCATTCTCTACAAGCACTGAGAAATTTGTCCATTTTTTCTAAACTAGAGAATGTGATCCATGCTTAGATAAACCTACTTCAAATTCCTACCATTTTCTTTTTGTCTGGCTGTCATGGCAAATCGGAATCTTGACAAGAACGTCATCTCCAACCAATATGTTCCTTTGAAAAGACCAAAAAGAAACAAATATGCCTTTGCTTGTTCTATTTTAGCCTCCATGACATCCGTCTTATTAGGTTATGGTAAGATTCATACTCCATTTCGTGTCTATATACATATTTTGTTACTCTCATGATCTTGTCTTATAGGAGTTTTATTCTTCTAAAAGAATAAAGACGGGCTAGAATTAAGATTTTATATCTACAAAATCTATAGCCTATGAAAAATATGTTTTATCAAACAATAAAAATAACATACTCAGTTTAATTCCATAAGTGGAGTCTTCGAAGGGTGGTGCGTGTGTACGCACCTTACCCCTATCTTTTGAAAGTAGATGTAGAGCAAATAATATATAGGTACATGGAAAAAATATAATTCTCTATTATTTTGTTCTAACCACATAATTTTTCAAGATCTAGATTACTATATGATTTCAACTGAATGTGATCTTATTATATATATACTTACTCAAAATTACGGATTTAGTTGAACCTATGGAACTCGTCCTAAATCTTTGAATGGTCAATGCAGATACAGGAGTGATGAGTGGAGCAGTGATTTACATAAAAGAAGACCTCAAAATCACAGATGTTCAGATTGAAATCCTTGTGGGGACTATCAATATATACTCTCTTGTGGGTGCTGCACTTGCTGGTCGAACTTCAGATTGGATAGGTCGTCGATATACCATTGTTTTTGCCTCTATAATATTTTTTGTAGGAGCAATATTGATGGGATTTGCCACAAACTATTGGTTCCTCATGCTTGGAAGGTTTGTGGCTGGAATTGGAGTTGGATATGCTCTTATGATAGCCCCAGTTTACACTGCCGAGGTTGCTCCAGCCTCCTGTCGTGGATTTTGTACTTCGTTCCCTGAAGTTTTTATCAATGGAGGTACTTTTTTTCTTTTATTTTAGTTACTTGTGGTCCAGTCCTTTCCCGGATCCAGCGCATAGCGGAAGCTTAGTGTACCGGGCTGTCCTTTTTCTATTTTAGTTATCCAAATTCAACAATTTTCTTTATTTATTTATTTTTATTTCATTATAAACAATTTTTATTTGAAATAATTTAAAGTATAAATCCGTTAGTATTAAAAAGTTTACCTTATCAATGCAATTAACTGGCTATTAAAAAAGCTTTGTATGGCCGTCGTAATTACAAAAAAAATGATAATGTAAAATACTCCCTTCGTCCTTTTTTATGTGGTATCATTTGATCGGGCACGAGATTTAGGAAATAAGGTAAGACTTTGTTATGTTTACCAACTTGTTCTGGTGCCTAATCTTTTCTTCACAATAAGTACATCTTTAAAATGAAGTGAGACCCAACAAGGGTAAAATAAATATGGTGTCATTAAATAGTTGTTGAAGGGTGTCAAATGCTATGGAAAATAAAAGCAAGAGATGAAATAAATCGAATGTCAATTCTGTTTTCAAATGTCGGCAATTATGTCGTCCGATACCAATAACAATACTTAGCAAAACAAAAATTTTAAAGAGTAAATGCAGCGGAATTTAAAGAACACAAATGTTTAAATTTTCATAAGTTATATATATTATATAACTTATGATGGTCAATGACCAAATGTATTGTATATATATTATATACAAATATACAAATTTCTTTCTTTACAGATTTACAAGATAAAATAGAAAGGAATTAAACGTTGAAGTCGCAGATGACTTCTGCCTGTAAAATCTAACTAAGTAGACATAGACAACCTCTCATTACAACCGCTTCATACAAAACTAATTTAGCATCTAAACAACAATTGTAATGTTGGACAAAATGTTGTCAACACACTCATGCAACACTGGTGATCCAGATTTCTGAGATGAAATCCCGAGAGCTCTCTTGGTATTTTTGTTTTCTGATTCTGGATATCGATTCACTGCAATAGCCTCTCTATTTATAGTAGAGAGTCTTCCTTGAAAAACTCATCGATTGGTTGTGGAGGTTGAGGGAAAGATGGGCAGTTGCTAGGATTAGTTGGAGACGATCAAGGAGTAAAAACATCTAACAACTTTGACTTGTTCCTCACGAAAAGCAACAACCTTGACTCGTTCTTCACACGTGTTTACCAAATCCTTTTTACCTTGCCAAGTCATATTTACTACATTAGTAATCATTACGTGAAGTAAGGCAAAATCAGTTCTGAAAATGTTGGTCCGAATGTTGTGCAACATTTATCCCAACATTCTTATATATTTAAATCAATAATTAAGAAGATATGTTAGGTCAAATGTCACAACATCAAATCCAACATTAACAGTTGTCAAATAAGGAAATGTGATATTTATTTTGACACAGACTAAAAAGAAAATAGTGCCACATAAATTGAGACGGGAGATTAATACTAATACCGAGGGTGCTTCAATATCAATTCCAAAAATAATGTAACGAACTATGCCCGTCATTTTTGTTGGGTATTGATATTGGTGAATGAGAAATGATTGAAAAGAACAGTGGGAGTTGTCCCACATCGGTAGTGGAAAGAAAAGTGGGAGTTCCCTCTTGCTTTATAAAATAAGCATTTGTCCCACATCGGTAGTGGAAAGAAAAGTTCTTCTACTTATAAGTAGAATTACTCCTTCTTGTCAGTAAAAGGGTTGAGGGGGCAAGGACCCCTCGCGCCGTCGCTCTCTCGGCTCGGCTTCGGGTTCGGCTCGGCTTCGGCTTCGGCTTCGGATTCGGATTTGGATTTGGATTTGGATTTGGTCAAATGATCTGATTGATTGATAATCTTTTTGGACCAAATTTTCTTTAATTTTTAATTATTTAATTAATTATTATTTAATTAAATTAATTAACTTATCCAATCCTACCCGTTAGTGACCCTGACCCGCGACCCGGTTTCTTTTCCATATTTAAATTTCCCACCAGTTTTCAGTGGCTGTTCAGAAAGGTTGCAAACCTTCAGAAACAGTACTTCCATGGCTATAAATTCGTTTGATTCCTCAGAATTTTACTTACGAATTTTCTGAACAATACAAACTTTTTCTTCTTCTGCACAAATAAATTATGTGTGATATAATGTCGTTGAGTGGTTCGCCGCTACCTGAATTTGGAGTACTACTATTCTGGTAAGATAATCGTTCTATCCTGGGAGGGGATATTCCATCAACCTCGAGTACTGTGAGGGGAATAATTTCCTTAAGGACACACTTTGAACTAAGTGGGCTCGATTATATTCTGAAAAATTATTCTTATGTTTCAACACTGATTCTGTTTATTTTTAGTGTTTATTATTTACTGGGTTTTTTTGGAATACAGATTAATAACAATCTTAAGGAAATTATATTTTTAGATTAATCTGTATTCTGTTTTGGAGACTAAAACCTGTGTGGTTTTCTACTTCGTATGAAATTTCATATTCTGACTTGAAGACATAAAAATTTCATTGGAATATTAAAGTTCATACTTGTACAACGATTTGAAGAACATAAAAACTTCATCGTTGCTGTATTATGGTGTGGAGATTAAAACTTGTATTGTTTTCTACTCCATATGAATATTAGTATTCTGACTCGAAGATATAAAAACTTCGTTGGAATACTAAAGTTTCATAATATATTGCGATTTGAAGAAATAAAATCTTCATCGTTTAAGTTTGTGATTGAATTGCTATTCTGGTTTTATTAACTAAAACAGTTTGTCAATTTGACAGTGACAAACGAATAATGGCAATTGAGACTGGAACTACCTCTGCGAATACTGCACCAGCGGTTACTCCTACAACCCGTACCGCTGTGCCACCGGCTGAGAAACCTGCGAAGTTCACCGGTGCCAACTTTAAAGGATGGCATCAAAGAATGTTCTTTTGGCTTACCACCCTTGGTATGCAAAAGTTCAACAATGAGGACCCTCCCGTGCCTGCCGCCGACATGCCTGACAACCAACAGTTCATGGTTACTGAGGCTTGGAAACATGCTTATTTTTTGTGCAAAGGCTACATTTTGAGTGTCTTAGAAGATGACTTGTACAACGTCTACAGTGCAGTAAAGACTTCCAAAGAACTATGGACTGCACTTGAAAAGAAGTACAAAACTGAAGATGCTTGCTTGAAGAAGTTTGTGGTTGCTAAATTCCTAGACTACAAAATGGTGGATGGAAAAACCGTTGGAACCCAAGTTCAAGAGCTTCAACTTATCTTTCATGACTTATTGCTGAAGGTATGGTAGTAAATGAAGCATTCCAAGTGGCTGCAATGATTAAGAAGTTGTCGCCCTCATGGAAAGATTTCAAGAATTATCTTAAGCACAAAAGAAAGGAAATGAAGTTGGAATATCTTGTGATTCGTCTCAAGATCGAAGAAGATAACAAAACCGCTGAGAAGAGGTACCGTAAGACTTCACCAATTGAAGGGTCAAACATCGTTGAAGATGCTGCTATGAAAAAGAACAAGAAAAGGAAGAGGCCTTCTGGAAATGAGAAGGATTCCAACAAGAAAAAGTTCAAGGGCAACTTCTTTAATTGTGGAAAAGCTGGCCACAAAGCCCCAGATTGTCGTCTCCCGAAAAAGAACAAGGGAAAAGGACAAGCCAATATGGTGGAAAAGAATGATGATATGGATGATCTGTGTGCAATGCTATCGGAGTGCAATTTGGTTGGAAACCCAAAGGAGTGGTGGCTTGATTCTGGTGCCACTCTACATGTTTGCGCTACAAAAGAAGCATTTGCAACCTATGCTCATTGGACCGAAGAGGCATTAATGGGAAATCTTGCTTGATCAAGGTTGAAGGATATGGGAAGATACTTCAAGATGACTTAGGCAAGGTCTTGACTCTCAACAATGTTATGCACGTTCAACAATTCGAAGAATTTAGTTTCAGTAGGACTACTCGTCAAAAACGGGTTTAAGTGCGTGTTGGTTAGGGAGAAAATTGTAATAAGTAAGAATGAATTGTTCATAGGAAAGGGCTACCTCACCGAGGGCCTTTTCAAACTCAATGTAATGGTTGTTGATGATGTTAATAAAAATTCAGCTTCGTCTTACTTATTGGAGTCAAATGATTTATGGCATGTTCGTTTAGGACATGTCAACTACAAAACCTTATAAATTGATTAATTTAGGAGTATTGCCTAAATTCGAGTGTAATAAATCTAAATGTGAAATCTGTGTTGAATCTAAGTTTGTTAAACATCCATATAAGTCTATTGATAGAAATTCAAATCCTTTAGACTTAATTCACACAGATATATGTGATATGAAGTCAATACCATCTCGCGGTGGGAAAAAATATTTTATAACTTTTATTGACGATTGCACTCGATATTGTTATGTGTATTTGCTTAATAGTAAGGATGAAGCAATTGATGCATTTAAGCAATACAAAAACGAAATAGAAAATCAATTGAATAAAAAGATAAAAATGATTAGAAGTGATAGGGGTGGAGAGTACGAATCTCCTTTTGTAGAGATATGTTTAGAATATGGAATTATTCATCAAACTACTGCCCCTTACACACCACAATCAAATGGAATTGCGAAAAGGAAAAACCGAACATTAAAGGAAATGATGAATGCCCTACTAATAAGTTCCGGTTTACCGCAAAGCTTGTGGGGGGAAGCTATCCTTACAGCTAACTGAATACTCAACAGGGTGCCCCACAGCAAAACACAATCTATTCCACATGAACTATGGAAATGAAGAAAACCCAACTTGAAATATTTCAAAGTGTGGGGGTGTTTAGCAAAGGTCCAAGTTCTTTTGCCCAAAAGGGTAAAAGTCGGACCAAAAACTGTGGATTGTGTGTTTATTGGTTATGCTACAAACAACAAAGCTTGTCGGTTTTTGGTTCACAAATTGGACAATCCCGAAATTCATGTTAATACGGTAATTGAATCAGATAATGCTGAATTCTTTGAAAACATTTATCCGTATAAAACTGAATGTGAGTCGTCAAGTGAAAGATCTAAACGACCGCGGGAAGAACCAAAGGAAAATACACCAAGTAAAGCGGATGCAAGGCGTAGCAAACGTCAAAGGACATCTACTTCCTTTGGACCAAATTTTGTGACATTCTTGCTTGAAAATGAGCCTCAAACATTTAAAGCAGCAATGTCTTCTTCTGATTCAGCATTTTGGAAAGAGACAGTCAATAGTGAGATTGAATCAATTTTGAACAACCATACATGAGAATTGGTTGATCTTCCTCCTGGAAATAAACCTTTAGGATCAAAATGGATTTTAAAAGGAAAATGAAAGCTGATGGCACTATTGACAAATATAAGGCAAGACTTATGGTCAAAGGTTATAGACAAAAAGAAGGCCTTGATTACTTTGACACATACTCGCCGGTAACAAGAATAACATCTATTCGGGTGTTAGTAGCACTGGCGGCCGTATATGGTCTTGAAATCCATCAAATGGATGTCAAGACAGCTTTCTTAAATGGAGAATTGGAGGAAGAAATTTACATGGAACAACCTGAGGGCTTTGTGGTTCCTGGTAAAGAAAGGAAAGTGTGCAAACTTGTTAAGTCACTTTATGGACTTAAACAAGCACCCAAACAATGGCATGCGAAATTTGACCAAGCAATGTTGGCAAATGGATTTAAGATTAATGAGTGTGACAAATGTGTTTACATTAAAAATACTCCAAATCATGAAGTCATTGTTTGTTTATATGTTGATGACATGTTGATAATGAGTAGAGATATTACCGATGTAAATGCTACGAAGCGTATGCTGGCTAGCAAATTTGATATGAAAGACTTAGGAGTTGCTGATTTGACCTTAGGCATCAGAATTCATAAAACTCCACAAGGTCTAGCATTATCGCAGTCTCATTATATTGAAAGAGTACTTGACAAGTTTAAGTATTTAAATTTCAATGCTGTAAAGACTCCAATTGATGTAAGTTTTGCACTTCAAAAGAATAAAGGTGAAAGTGACTCACAATTGGACTATGCACGAGTTTTGGGAAGTTTGATGTATATTATGAATTGTACACGACCAGATATAGCATGTGCTATAAGCAAGCTGAGTCGATTCACGAGTAATCCCAATCAAACTCATTGGATGGCAATGAAACGAGTCTTGGGGTATTTAAAACACACCCAAGACTATGCTTTGCATTATAACAAATATTCCGCCGTGATCGAAGGATATAATGATGCAAATTGGATCACCGGATCATCTGAAGTTAAATCCACGAGTGGTTATATTTTCACAATTGGGGGTGGATCAGTGTCTTGGAAATCATCAAAACAGACATGCATCGCCCGCTCTACAATGGAATCTGAATTTATAGCTTTAGACAAAGCCAGTGAAGAAGCTGAATGGCTCCGGAATTTCTTAGAAGATATTCCATTCTGGCCCAAACCTTTGGCTCCTATATGTATATATTGTGACAGTCAAGCAGCAATAGGTAGGGCAGGGAGCGTAATGTACAACGAAAAATCTCGTCACATACGATGAAGACACAATACCGTTAGACAACTCCTCTCTAGTGGCGTTATCACGATTGACTATGTAAAGTCAAGAGATAACGTGGCGGATCCACTTACAAAAGGCATAACTAGAGAGGGAGTTAGTAGATCATCAATGGGAATGAGGTTAAGGCCGAGGACTAGTCATCATGGCGGTAACTCTACCTAGCAGACTGGAGATCCCAAGAGCTAGGTTCAAGGAGATCAAACAAAGTTGTGACTGACGGTTCAACGTTGTCAAATAACTCAACTCATTCTCGGATGAAGACAATGTTCAGAAATAAGGATAAAACCTTATGGCTTGTTAATGAGTTAATAAAGCATTAAGGTTCTTTAATGATTATCTAAATCTGGCAGTGTATGACCAGATAATGTGGCTATAGGACCACATGCTTAGAAATCACCTATGTGAGTGTTAAGTGTAAGCCGTTTTAAAGGGGAATGATAGTGAAGGCCCATTCTCTACGCACTTATGAAACCAGGATGTGTTCATGGCTGAAACGAACACAACCGTGAGAACCATAAACGGTTGAGGGTTGATTATGTGACTTATGTTGTCTAGGTATACAACAAAGTTCGACGGTTCAAAGATATCAAATCTACCGATTGATCGAGTATATCCGATATAAGTTCACTACGGAAAGTTCAAAGGGAAACCTACTTATCCAGATGCAGTCAATTCTCGCTTGTATATCACACTTGTCCGCGCTTTTATATTATAGTCATTCCCCATTCATGTGGGGGATTGTTGGGTATTGATATTGGTGAATGGGAAATGATTGAAAAGAAAAGTGGGAGTTGTCCCATATCGGTAGTGGAAAGAAGAGTGGGAGTTCCCTCTTGCTTTATAAAATAAGTATTTGTCCCACATCGGTAGTAGAAAGAAAAGTTCTTCTACTTATAAGTAGAATTACTCCTTCTTGTCAGTAAAAGGGTTGAGGGGGCAAGGACCCCTCGCGCCGTCGTCGTCGCTCGCTCGGCTCGGCTTCGGCTTCGGCTTCGGATTTGGATTTGGATTTGGATTTGGTCAAATGATCTGATTGATTGATAATCTTTTTGGACCAAATTTTCTTTAATTTTTAATTATTTAATTAATTATTATTTAATTAAATTAATTAACTTATCCAATCCTACCCGTTAGTGACCCTGACCCGCGACCCGGCCGGATCCTCGTGTCTGACCCGCGACCCGGTTTTTTTTCCATATTTAAATTTCCCACCAGTTTTCAGTGGCTGTTCAGAAATGTTGCAAACCTTCAGAAACAGTACTTCCATGACTATAAATTCGTTTGATTCCTCAGAATTTTACTTATGAATTTTCTTAACAATACAAACTTCTTCGTCTTCTGCACAAATAAATTCTGTGTGATATACTGCCGTTGAGTGGTTCGCCGCTACCTGAATTTGGAGTACTACTATTCTGGTAAGATAATCGTTCTATCCTGGGAGGGGATATTCCATCAACCTCGAGTACTGTGAGGGGAATAATTTCCTTAAGGACACACTTTGAACTAAGTGGGCTCGATTATATTCTGAAAAATTATTCTTATGTTTCAACACTGATTCTGTTTATTTTCAGCGTTTATTATTTACTGGTTTTTTTTGGAATACAGATTAATAACAATTTTTTCCTCCTTTTGGCAGGTGTGTTACTTGGTTATGTATCAAACTACGCATTTTCCATGCTCCCGTTGAAATTGGGATGGAGATTCATGCTTGGAATTGGAGTGATTCCATCAGTGTTGTTAGGCATTGGTGTCCTCGCCATGCCCGAATCACCACGTTGGCTAGTAATGCAGGGTCGTCTTGGAGATGCCAAGAGAATTTTGGACAAAACTTCAGACACTTTAGAAGAATCAAAGATGAGATTAGCTGACATTAAAGAAGCTGCTGGCATATCACAAGATTGCCAAGATGACATAGTTTCTGTTACACGACGTAGTTCCCATGGTGAAGGTGTATGGAAAGAGTTGTTCCTCCATCCTACCCCCACCGTTCTTCATATTCTAATTGCAGGGATTGGTGTTCATTTCTTCCAACAAGCAAGTGGTATAGATGCTGTGGTGATGTATAGTCCCAGGATATACGAGAAAGCAGGTATATATATTCTGATAAATGTATCAAATTATCTTAAATTTTAAATTGTTAGTGTGTCATTTTTATTTACTTAAGGGGAAAAGGGCTAAATTTCACTCTATTATACGAAATATCTTATTTTTACCATCAACTATACTTTCTTATCATTTATACCCTTGGCATTAATAAATCATCTTGTATTTATTTGCCTTTGACTCCAATGGAGTTCCAACCTAAAGTATTACATAAGGTAATTCTAAATCATAATTAAAAGTATATGGGTAAATTTGGACCATTTTCCTAAAGTATTTTAAAACATGGAATCTACCTATTCACGCAACTATGTTAAAGTCAAGGGCAAATGTTAGATAATTTGCTAACGGTAAGGGTAAGAATGATCATAAAGTGTAACAAATAGAAAAATTAAGATGTTTCTCATAGTAGAGAAGTAAATTTGAACTTTTCTTATTTAATTAAATATGCAACACGTTCCCTCATCAAGTGAGAGTGATTATTTTTCATGGGTCAAGCAAGTGAAATCTCTTTTGATAAGAACCAATAGTTCATTATCTAATGGATCTTTCCGTTCTAATACTCTATCCGAGAGTTATCAGTATTTATCAAATCTGTTTCTATTTAACGGAGACCCGATGAAAAAAATGGAATCACTTCTTATGGACTCGTTGATAATGATTCTAATCTAGTTCACGGCCTATTAGAAGTAGAAGGCGAAGAGAAAATGATCAAAATTATCTTTAATGTAACATTAATGTATAAACATGATGAAAATGATCCTTAATATAATCCAGAAAGTGATCAGTTTGATCCGAAGCCATATAAGTAAAGATTATTGAAATTTTTGTTGTCATTTTCTTGAGAATTGAACTCATTGTACGTTTTATTGGGTTCAAAATACAAAAGTAAGGCACAACGGAAGTTTAAAATATTTGTTTCTTACTTACCCCAACAAAGATTCTGGTATGGTTATACAATAATGAAACTTGTAACATAAAAACATTTACTTACAAGTTAACATTATCTGGAGTCTTTATCATCTGTGAGGTGCACACGCGGTTGCCCTTCCGATTGCAAGCTCCAAGCTTCAATGTACTTCTTTTTCGGAAAGCTAGGAAATCCGGCAGAGGTTAGAGAGTATTTGATTCTAAGTCTCTAAGGCTTAGAATGTTTTCAGAAATTGGTGTATGAATAATGAAATGAATACCTCTATTTATAGTTGAAAAATAGGTCAAAACCGAATTAGGGTTTGACCTTGGGCCTGACCCAAAATTCGAGGCAGAGGCGCCGCGGCCCTAGGTATGGGCGTCGTGGCACTCGACATGCTGCTGCCCTGCGCCGCGGCGCTCGAATTTATTTTTCATGCATTCTTAATTAAATCTAAAATCTAATTTTGACTTAATTAAAATAATCATTATTAATTTAAATATCTCGATTCCAAATCGAACATTTTAATTACTCTCTCAATACATCCTTAGATCGAAACGGACAATCGACATAGTGTGACCCTACAGGCCTTCTCATATCGACATTAATCAAATTAAGGTCTACACGAAACTCCTAGACAGCGGCAGAAGACGAACTCAATATGTGAAGTACGTTTACACGAATCCAGTAAACTTAACCTTTATGTGGTAAGATAAAATTCTTTCATTCACAACACACCCCGATCAAGCTTAGGATTTGTCAAGTGTCTGTCCAAATGGCTTAATCATTATATCTCATCTATATTAGTTGACAACTAGACCATATTCTAAATATGTCTGTTGCGTTGGCCAACGACTTAGTCAACCTAATATCACTGAGAATCCGAGTGTTCTCTCGAATATACATCTAAGGAATGAATCCTAATCTTGGCTCAACTACCACCTTCAATCCACACCGTAATGTGCCCAAGACAAGCTGTATCTCAACCTATAAGGCATTTGAGCTTAGGACGGGATCAAAGTACATTACTTTGTAGACAAGGCGCGTATTGACCTCAAGTCTAAGGACTTCTATCTCCCACACGCTGATCATACTTTAGACAAGTATAACAAACAATATATCAGCAGGGTATACCAATACTTCCAAAGTATCCATGTGTCCATCACGAGTAACCATTACTCGTAGCAGGTGAGACATACTACATCCTCTAAGGATGTGATGCAGACCATATGTCGACTTATCACATATCATCGATATCCCATTCTCGATGATCATTAGTCGATGCTATTTTAAGAGTTACACTCTATCATTAATATCTCACTCTATTAATGACAATGTAAGCTCAAGGGGTTGCACATTAATGAATAATTACAAACAATCAAATAATAATTCAACAATTGCAAATGCCAAAATATTTATCTCTATTAATAATAATATAAATGTGTATAAAGTACATTTGTCCTAATACAGATTGTCTCTAGGCCATAAATATACTTTCAATCTCTCACTTGGCCTAGAGCCAATCTCCAACATATCTAATGCCCATATTCTCAAAATGACCATTATGCTTAACTAAGCTTAATGGTTTAGTGAATGAGTCAGCTAGATTATCGTCTGCGAAAACATAGTCTAATCTAATATCTTCAGTCTCCACCCTCTCCCTAAGTATGTGGTACTTCCTTGGTACATGTTTGTTTCTGTTGGTTGATCTTGGTTCCTTAGCTTGCGCAATCGCACCCGTGTTGTCACAATAAATCGTTATTGAACAAGTGGCACTTGGAACAACCCCTAGTTCCTTCAGGAACTCAGATATCACGACAACTTCTCTACCAGCTTCCTATCCAGCAATGTGTGATTCTATTGTCGAATCAGCAGATGCAGCTTGTTTGGAACTTTTTCAGCTTACTGCTCCACCATTGAAATTGAATGCGTACTCTGATTGAGATTTATAGTCATCAACATCTGTCTGAAAGCTAGCATCATTGTACCCAGTACATACCAACTTCTCTTGTCCACCATAGACTAAGAAATATTCTTTAGTTCGTCTAAGATACTTAAGAATATTGTTGATTGCTTTCCAGTGTTCTTCCCCTGGATTCTGCTGGAACTTGCTAGTCATACTAAGTGCAAAGGCCACATCTAGCCTAGTACAGGTCATGGCATAGATGATCGATTCTATAGCCGAAGCAGATGGGATCATTTTCATGCGTTCAAGTTCTATAGTATTAGAATGACTATCCTTCTTAGATAACTTGATGTCTTGTCCCATAGGTAAACCGCATTTCTTGAAATTGTTCATAGAAAAACGTCTAAGCACTTTGTCTATATAGACTGACTGTGACAGCCCAATAATCTATTAGGTCTATCTCTATAGATCCTAATCCCCAGAATGTAGCAGGCTTCACCTAAATCCTTCATCATGAAGGTACTGGACAACCACTCCTTGACTGACTGTAGGAGAGTCTTATTGCCTCCCATTATTAATATGTCATCTACATATATGATAATGAAGGTAATACTCCCATCCTTGCATTTACTATAAACACATGGATCCTCTTTGCTTCTGACAAAATCAAATGACTTGATAGCCTTGTCAAAGCAAATGTTCCAACTCCTCGAGGCTTGCTTAAGCCTATAAATAGACTTTTGTAGCTTGCATACAACATTTGGTTTGGACTCAAGTGAAAAACCCTCAGGTTGTTTCATATACACCTCCTCAACTAGATTACCATTGAGGGAAGCAGTTTTGACGTCCATCTGCCAAACGTCATAGTCATAATATGCAGTTATTGCAAGCAAAATCCGAATAGACTTAATCTTAGCAACAGGTGAAAAGGTTTCATCATAATCGACCCCAGGCCATTGATTATAACCTTTAGCCACCAGTCTTGCTTTAAAAGTCTGTACCTTGCCATATGCATCAATCTTCTTCTCGAAGACCCATTTGCATCCAATGGGTCTAACCCCTGTTGGCAAATCAACTAAGTTCCAAACTTGATTTATGTACACCGAGTCCATCTCTGCGAATCAATATCTAATATAGCTTCGATGTAGGTTGTAGGTTCATCGTCATTAGGAATATCTATCTCATTGTGTGTTTCAACAAGGAGATTAAGTCTTTCAGGCGGACGATGAGTCCTAGTGGTCCTACGGAGTTGAGTATTCTGCGTTTTTGAATTTATTACATTCTGATTGTGAGAAGGTCTTTGTGTGTTGGACAATCCATCACCTTGAGAGCTTTCAGGAATGTCATTTTTATGTATTTCCTGAATGGAATGATATACAACCATTTTATCATCTTCCATTGGTTGTGTATGAGAGTCTTGCATTTCTGTACTATCTCTCACAACACTCACACTGGCTGAAGGGCATACTCTAAGTACCCAATCTTCACCAAATACTCCCACTGAATCTTTGTATAGGTCATTTGACAAGGGTTCAACTTTTGTGTTATCTTGTGGTTCTTGAATTTCTTCAAGTTCTATCTCTGTGCAGCTATGTTCCTTGTAGACATATTCTTCTTCAAGAAAAGTTGTGTTCCTGTAAACAATGACCTTATTTTCTCTAGGAAGATAGAAGTAGTATCCCTTAGTTTCCTTTGGATACCCCACAAAATAATATTTCTCACTTTTAGATTCCAACTTGTCAGTAAGCATCTTCTTTACATATACAGGGCACCCCCAGGGTCACATGTGTTTAAGTGCTGCCTTTTTGCCGTTCCATATCTCATATGGAGTTTTTTCTACTGACTTTGAAGGAACCATGTTCAGAATATAAATTGAGCTTTGCAATGCATATCCCCAAAGGTATGTTAGTAGAGCTGAGAAATTCATCATGGATCTAACCATATCTAATAGGGTTCGATTTCTCCTTTCAGCAACACCATTCATCTGTGGCGTTTCAGGAGGTGTCCATTGTGATTGGACTCCATGAAGCTTCAAATAATCCAGAAATTATTTACTTAAGTATTCACTTTCTCGATCCGATCAAAATGTCTTGATACTTGTTTCAAGTTGCTTCTCTACTTCTGACTTGTACTCCTTGAATTTCTCAAAGGCTTCAGACTTATATTTCTTAAGATACATATGCCCAAACCTTGTGAAATCGTCTGTAAAAGTGATGAAGTAAGGGAAGTCTCCCTTAGCTTGAGTTGAAAATGGCCTACATACATCGGTATAGACTAACTCAAGTACCTCTTTAGCTTGCATCCCTTTCCCAAAAAGTGGTTTGTTGGTCATCTTTCCTCTCAAGCAAGATTCACAGTTACCATAGGACTCCAAGTCAAATGGTTCGAGGTGGTCTAACTTCCTCAATCTTGATATCCTTGATTCGTTGATATGAACAAGTCTGCAGTGCCATAAGTAGGTAGGGTTTCTTGGATTACTTATCTTAGCTTGTTTATTTTGCACATTAAAAATTTCACGACTACAGTTTAAAATATACAATCCATCCACAAGCGGAGCCTTTCTACAAATAAAACCATTAAAAGACAGTACATAACTGTCATTGGCAATGAAAGAGGAAAACCCCTTAATGTCTAACATTGGGATGGAAATGATATTCCTCGTTAATGAGGGAATAAAATAACAATTATTTAGTTCTAAACAAAAGCCTGAAGGTAAATCTAGTCTATAAGTTCCCACGCGTTCAGCATCTACTCGTGCTCCATTTCCAACGTGTAGGTATACCTCCCAAGGTCCAACCTTTCTGCTATTAATTAGGCCCTGCACATTACTACAAATGTGCGAGCTACAAGCGGTATCCAATACCCAACAATGGGAGTTACTTATAGACATATTTATTTCAATGACAAACATACCTTGTCCAGTAGAGGTAGAAACACCTAGTGCTCTGCCTCCTCTTGGAGATGTGTAGTCCTTCTTCAGAACATGCGCTGGCATTTGTGCCCTTTCGTTCAGCTTACATTTGAAAAGGTCTCTCAACAGTTCATACTCCATTGTTTGAGACTGTTTTTCATAGAGACTCTTCAAGTGTTCTAGCATTTCATTGGGGGCCATGTATTCATGTTGCCTCTGTAACTCCATAGTCATGGAAGACAATATTATACATTTTGCCAAAGTAGCATCGTTCAAATATTTCTGATAAGCCACCTTGTCAAACATGGCATACTCATTAGAGTTTTCAGCAGAGACTGTGGGGAATACTATATCTAACAAATACTCAATTCTTTCTAGTCTTAACACCTGTCGCAGATTTCTTAACCAGTCAGGGTACTTTGGTCCAGTAAGTTTGTCTATCTCAATCAACATTTGCAATGATAAGCTTGACATCTTTAATAATCTGAAGAGTTAGATAGACCGAAAATCAAATTCAAAATCTATTTCCTATTATACACATTCATTTAGGCTAATCAATATGGCCTTTTGTTTAATTATCTCCCACTATTTTAACATACTCTTCGAACCCATGGAAGAATACAGACTCATGTCAAATATGGTCATAATGGGTCATGATCCAGGTTCACGCTATCTCCGCATTTGTTGTGGCTGATAACTTTAACAGCACAACCTAATAGGTCTCTAAACCAATTACAAACAATTTGTAACTCATGTTTGATCGAATGTTCTAAACAATCGATCTGCGTCCCTCGGCTTGTCCGACACTGTGGCGCCAAGACAGTCTAGCAAGTCAACCCCGTTATGTGACTGCAATTATGTATCTAAGTGAGTTTTTCCTTATAGAGCAAACACTGTGGTGTAAATACTCATGAAGGTTTATCACTCACTTTTACATTTAACATGCATCTATGAAAAAGTCTGAGTCCTCGTAGACTTAGAGCAAATACTGTGGCATAAATACTCATCTCGCCAAAAAGGATTTTGCACTACAATCAATTATAACGGACGACGCGTTCATTTCAAATGAGACTTGTATTAAAATTTTGGAGAACATTTTAATTTTAGGGTTCTAACCAAGAACAACACTTTTACGCCATATCCAATATGACATCTTAACATCATGCAAACTAAAGACACATATAGTTTGGGAACCGTCAACCCAATATGCATGATATAAAATTGTTTAATCAAACACTGGGCGCCGCCTGCCCAGACAGTTATAGCGGACACTATTTTAGAAATGTAAATGACAAATATTTTGACATTTAGCACATAAACAGTATACTTATCAAATAATATATTGTATAATAATAATGTTGGGTTAAACATTCTGAACTCAGATTTTTTTTTGTTTCTGGATAGGTGGGGCCGCGGCGCTAATCATTAGCGCCGCGGTGCCACTGAGGCAGTAACCCCAATTTTCTGAAAAATGCACTAGCGCCGCGACGCTCCTCCATGGAGCCGCGACGCTTCAAAGGCAATAACATTTCTGCTTCTGCAATTGAATTAGCACTGCGGCGCTCCACTATGGAGTCGACGTCGGTTGTCTAGTGAGTTCAAATTTTGAAACGAAGCATTAGCGTCGCGCCGCTCCACCGTGGACCCGCAACGCCTCCTTGAAACCCTAGTCAGCGCCGCGTCGTCGACGTCCTTACAAATGTTTCTGTGTTGATTTTCAACAAATCGTTCAACCCCTAAATCCAATTTAGAGATCAATTCACATGTCCTTTATCATCATCCACCATTATCAATAACGCCCATATCGACCATCATCCGTTCTTTACTCGTTATTAGTCGTGCACCGTGCAATGAGCCGGATAACGCACTTGGTTTAGTTCGTGTTAGAGCGGAATGACTTCCTCAAGTTAGCGTAGGAGATAATTTAGGGTGATACCAAAAGGTCAACATTCGTTTAAGACATAAAGGATTTCAAAAAAAATAACCTCATTTTAATCCAATTTTATGTTTAACCCATATTATTATTCTATTCAATTGTTATATAACAATTGAACCAGCCTGAGCTCTGATACCAATGTAGGATTTTGTTGGGTACAAAATACATAAATAAGGCACAACGAAAGTTTAAAATATTTGTTTCTTACTTACCCCAACAAAGATTCTGGTATGGTTATACAACAATGAAACTTGTAACATAAAAACATTTACTTATAAGTTAGTATTATATGGAATCTTTATCAACTGTGAGGTGCACACGTGGTTGCCCTTCCGATTGCAAGCTCCAAGCTTCAATGTACTTCTTTTTCGAAAAGCTAGAAAATCCGGTAGAGGTTCGAGAGTATTTGATTCTAAGTCTCTAAGACTTAGAATGTTTTCAGAAATTGGTGTATGAATAATGAAATGAATGCCTCTATTTATAGTTGAAAAATAGGTCAAAACCGGATTAGTGTTTGACCTTTTGCTTGGCCCAAAATATGAGGGAGAGGCGTCGCGGCACTAGGGTATGGGCGCTGCGGCGCTCGAATTTATTTTTCGTGCATTCTTAATTAAATCCAAAATCCAATTTTGACTTAATTAAAATAATCCTTATTCATTTAAATATCTCAATTCCAAATCGAACATTTTAATTACTCTCTCAATACATCCTTAGATCGAAACGGACAATCGACATAGTGTGACCCTACAGGCCTTCTCATATCGACATTAATCAAATTAAGGTCTACACGGAACTCCTAGACGGCGCCGGAAGACGAACTCAATATGTGAAGTACGTTGACACAAATGCAGTAAACTTAACCTTTATGTGGTAAGATAAAATTCTTTCATTCACAACACACCCGATCAAGCTTAGGATTTGTCAAGTGTCTATCCAAATGGCTTAATCATTATATCTCATCTATATTAGTTGACAACTAGACCATATTCTAAATATGTCTGTTGCGTTGGCCAACGACTTAGTTAACCTAATATCACTGAGAATCCGAGTGTTCTCTCGAATATACATCTGAGGAATGAATCCTAATCTTGGCTCAACTACCACCTTCAATCCACACCGTAATGTGCCCAAGACAAGCTGTATCTCAACCTATAAGGCATTTGAGCTTAGGACGGGATCAAAGTACATTACTTTGTAGACAAGGCGCGTATTGACCTCAAGTCGAAGGACTTCTATCTCCCACACGCTGATCATACTTTAGACAAGTATAACAAACAATATATCAACAGGGTCTACCAATACTTCCAAAGTATTCATGTGTCCATCACGAGTAACCATTACTCGTAGCAGGTGAGACATACTACATCCTCTAAGGATGTGATGCAGACCACATGTCGACTTATCACATATCATCGATATCTCATTCTCGATGATCATTAGTCGATGCTATTTTAAGAGTTACGCTCTATCATTAATATCTCACTCTATTAATGACAATGTAAGCTCAAGGGGATGCACATTAATGAATAATTACAAACAATCAAATAATAATTCAACAATTGCAAATGCCAAAATATTAATCTCTATTAATAATAAAATGAATGTGTATAAAGTACATTTGTCTTAATACAGATTGTCTCTAGGACATAAATATACTTTCACTCATGACCACCGTTATGTGATTACATTGTTAAAAAGTTTGAACTGTTGAAGAAAACACATATTTACCTTATTATATCTTCAACAGGCATTACTAAACACAAGGACATGCTACTTGCCACTATAGCGGTGGGATGTATGAAGACATTCTTTACCTTGGTTGCCACATTTTTGGTGGACAAGATTGGAAGAAGAATATTGCTTCTCTCAAGTTGTGGTGGTATGACTCTCTCTTTACTAGCCCTGGCTACAGGCTTAACTATCATTGATCACTCAGATCATAAGATAAAGTGGGCAATAGTCCTTTGTGTATGTATGACATATTCAAGTGTTGCGTTCTTCTCAATTGGCATGGGTCCTTTAGCATGGGTATACAGTTCAGAGATCTTTCCATTGAGACTAAGAGCTCAAGGTAGTAGTATGGGGGTGGCAGTGAATAGGGCAGTAAGTGGAGTAATTTTGATGACATTCATATCATTGTACAAGGCTATAAGTATTGGAGGGGCTTTTTTCTTGTATGCTGGTGTTGCAATTGTGGCTTGGATTTTCTTTTACACATTGTTACCAGAAACACAAGGCAGAACACTAGAGGAGATGGAGCCATTGTTTGGTACTTTCTTTAGGTGGAGATCAACCATGAAAGAGTTGAAGAGAAACAAAGTTGAAGGTGATGGTAGTGCTCAAGCTTAGATGGAGAATATATTGGTGCTTCTTATGTCATTGAATATCCTCTATAATTGTCTTTTTTCGCTTAGATATATACATTTGAGCTTTTCCTTTTATGTTTTTATGTATTATTGATAATAAGCCAAACCCCAGAGATATCGCTAGTTTTCAGAGCGATGATCTTCTAAGAGGGTGTTTGGATTGATTTAAAAGTTGGTTAAATTAGCTTCCTTTTTTTTTTTTTGACTTAATTTGGTATTTGACAAATTCAAAATAATGCACCAAGTATATTACTAAATCTTGTGGCCTTAAGTCAAATCTTAAAAAGAATCTTCAAAATTATTTAATAAAACTTTTACTTACTTTAATTTAAAACTTATTATCTCGTTTTTTGAACTGCTAAGTTACTAATTATTTTTATAATAAATATTTCTGAAATGTATATTGAGTTTTAAATAATCAAATTCAATTCTTTTAGTTGACATATTTAAAATTTTATCAACGCAAATCAATCCATGAAAGAGCTTTTTCGATTCAATAATTGTCAACACTCAATTCCGATATTGTTTAAACTTTGACTTCAATATATATTTAGATAAAAGAATCTTCAAAACTTTAAAAATATAAGCGAGTTATTAAAATAGGAGATGACCGAAGAGGCAGAAAAAATAAAAGCTGCCTTTTGTTTTGTTTATATTTTTGTTATTTCCCTTTAAATAGTCTTTTGAAACCATTGTACTGGTCGTCTTTAGTCGGTACACAAAAGTCATCTAATTTTAAAGTTGGGATGATGTAGTTATTTTGTTTATGGACATTCACTTTTCGTTAATAATTACTTCTACTATAAAATATATTATTAGAATTTTGGGGCTTAAATCTTTTTTAGGGCTTCAGTTGCTTTACCCTGAAGTCGGCAACTATTATTATCGCAACTTTTTAAATAATTAACTGGACTAGCAGCACATATCAACTATAAACTTAAAATAAACCTATTTTATTTCTATAACTCATAATAAACAATTTTCACACCTTGATTACTGTTTTAACCCATTAATCAACTTATTGTAAATAACACGGTTTCTTATATACACATGCCAAACACTTCCCTAAATCCCTCTCTTTGACCGAGTACCCATTAAATCTATCACTTTTCAAGAAAATATTTCACATCCATCTCTATTATTTGTATAAAGTTCTTCTCCTCTCTTATTTTCTTCCTATTTTGTATTATTGGAACATGCAAATTTTGATCTCTTTTTAGTCACACAGTCAGAGCTTCTTTTTTTTTTTTTTTAATCGTTGAATGTTCCTTTGAATTTCAAAGAAGCTTTCACTCTTTAATGTAATCGACCAGTCATTAAGGAGGGTAGGCTGTATAAATTTAAAAAAATTGCACAAAGCTAAGCATATGGGTAGTTTTGCCTATTCAATTTTAAAGGAGCTTTTCATGGTCTATGTATGAGAGGTGTTAATTGATGTATAGTCAATATACATTTGGGTTTTCACCATTTTTCTGAATATTACTTCCCTTTATTGGTCTGCTTTGTTTTTTCCTTTCCTCGTACATATTAAGTATAATTTTTGTATAATAAGTGTATAATGTATACACACTGATTATATACAGAATACGAAGTAATTAAACATCAATTATACATTGCATATTAAGTTTGCAATGTGTATAAACATGTATAAACTGAGTTCAGACTGAAGTAACTGTTGAAGTTGAGAGATCCTCTAAATCCAATTGTTTCTCTTGTTTTTTTTTAAAAATTGTCAAGTTTTTGTATATGTGATTCTACACAATTAGTTCACCATTAGCAAAGTGATTTTTGAAGAACCAAAAAAATTGTGTCTAGGCTTCAATAATAGAATATTGGAAAAGTAAAAAATGCTTGTCTGGGTGCGTGGTGCTAATTTTCGTGAAAAGTCCTCCCATGGCAGAGAAAGGTACAAGTCTTCTAAAAATATTGGGTAGTATTTGTTTGAATGAATTTATGGTTAAATCAGTTGCCCCCTTTGTGGCATGAGTTTTTCAGTGCTTTGGGAATTTTGGTTAGTTATATGTTATTTACAAGGTTTATTAAATCCAGCTATAAATTTTTAGGAATATATTTATTGTTTTCCAAAATTTATGGCTAAGCGAGTGTAACGAAAGGCATTGGGGTACTATTGTATTTTCCCCCTTATTTTTTTCTCCTTTCCTGCCAAAGAACAACTATTAGCTTTATTGAACATCATTCATCTTTTAACACCTGACAATTAGATTAATAGAATATAAACTACCATATGCCATAGAAAGTGTCTCAATAAGCCCAGATGAATGAGATCACCATAATCCATCTCCTTGTATCGTTATTGATCTCATGAGTAGATAAAAATGAACTGACCATGAATTTGATAATCGATGAAACTTCTTAATTTACAAAGATTTTTCTTCCTTTTCAATTTCAATCCTAGTTAATGATTATTTTATGACCAATCCCGTGTGGTGTATCAACCTCATGAATTTGACTATCGGACTTTAGGCAAGTGACACTTTAACTCTTAATTTACTTGATTTTCTCTAAAAGCATGTATTATGTGTTGCTTATATGTATTTAAACAATCTAGTTCATATAGTGGGCAAGCATGAGCTAGGTTGCATAGTTTCAAGTATGTAGGTTAGACCACGAGGGTCATAGTATGTGTTTTACATTCTTAATACTTCTAACCGAGCATGACATATTGTAATAATTGTTAAGCTATTTAGCATACCTTATCACTTTATTTAGCATGTTGTAATGGTATGCTTGAGTACTGGGTACTCAATCAGTATCTGTTAAGATCGGGCTATTTCTATGCACTCTAAGAATCAGAATTTTAGAGCAACTACGTAAGAAGGTAATGCATCAGAAATAAGTAAAATCAACATAAGTATTTTTCACGTGGAAAACTCCTTGCTCAAATGTGTCAAAAACTATGACCTATCTCTTATACGACTTTTATCAACTTCACTAAACAAGAGCACTTTAAGGCTTACAATCAAGGGCAGCGTTAGGTATTGGTGAGGGTGTTCACCCGAATACCCTCGGCAAAAAATTACACTGTATATTTGTAGGGTTTTGTTGGGTACAAAGCATATAAGTAAGGCACAGCGAAAGTTTAAAAGTTTTGTTTCTTACTTACCCCAACAATAATTCTGGTATGGTTATACAACAATGAAACTTGTAACATAAAAATATTTACTTACAAGTTATAATATCTGGAGTCTTTATCTACTGTGAAGTGCACACGCGGTTGCCCTTCCGATTGCAAGCTCCAAGTTTCAATGTATTTCTCCTTCGGAAATCTAGGAAATCCGGCAGAGGTTCGAGAGTATTTGATTCTAAGTCTCTAAGGCTTAGAATGTTTTCAGAAATTAGTGTAGAATAATGAAAATGAATGGCTCTATTTATGGTTGAAAATTAGGTCAAAAAACCGGATTAGGGTTTGACCTTGGGCCTGGACCAAAATCGACGCAGAGGCCGCGACCCTAGGGTATGGGCGCCGCGGCGCTTGATGAATTTCTGCATTGCGCTGCCGCCCTAGGGTATGGGCGCCGCGACGCTCGACGTGCAGTTGCACTGCCTTGATTTAATTTCCGTGCATTCTTAATTAAATTCAAAATCCAATTTTGACTTAATTAATGTAATCATTATTCATTTAAATGTCTCTATTCCAAATAGAACATTTTAATTACTCTCTCAATACATCCTTAGATCGAAACGGACAATCGACATAGTGTGACCCTACATGCTTTCTCATATTGACAATAATCAAATTAAGGTCTACGCGGAACTCCTAGACGGCGCTGGAAGACGAACTCAATATGTGAAGTACATTTACGCGAATCCAGTAAACTTAACCTTTATGTGGTAAGATAAAATTCTTTCATTCACGACACACCCAATCAAGCTTAGGATTTGTCAAATGTCTATCCAAATGGCTTAATCATTGTATCTCATCTATATTAATCGACGACTAGACTATATTCTAAATATGTCTATTGCGTTGGCCAACGACTTAGTCAACCTAATATTACTGAGAATCCGAGTGTTCTCTCGAACATACATTCGAGGAATGAATCCTAATCTTGGCTCAACTACCACCTTCAATCCACATCGTAATGTACCCAATACAAGTCG
This sequence comes from Anisodus acutangulus, assembly GCA_029783415.1. NCBI lineage: Eukaryota > Viridiplantae > Streptophyta > Magnoliopsida > Solanales > Solanaceae > Anisodus > Anisodus acutangulus. The sequence goes on along the minus strand of CM056511.1, from coordinate 27,348,568 downwards.
TATCTCAACTTACAAGACATTTGAGCTTAGGACGGGATCAAAGTACATTACTTTGTAGATAAGGCGCGTATTGACCTCAAGTCTAAGGACTTCTATCTCCCACACGCTGATCATACGTTAGACAAGTATAACAAATAATAGATCAGCAGGGTATACCAATACTTCCAAAGTATACATGTATCTATCACGAGTAACCATTACTCGTAGTAGGTGAGACATACTACATCCTCTAAGGATGTGATGCATACCACATGTCGACTTATCATATATCATCGATATCTCATTCTCGATGATCATTAGTCGAGGCTATTTTAAGAGTTACGCTCTATCATAAAATATCTCACTCTATTAATGACATCGTAAGCTCAAGGGATGCACATTAATGAATAATTACAAATAATCAAATAATAATTCAATAATTGCAAATGCCAAAATATTAATCTACATTAATAATAATATGAATCTGTATAAAATACATTTATCCTAATACAGATTGTCTCTAGGACATAAATATACTTTCAATCTCCTACTTGGCTAGAGCCAATCTCCAACATATCTAATGCACATATTCTCAAAATGACCATTATGCTTGACTAAGCTTAATAGTTTAGTGAATGGGTCAACTATATTATCATCTGTGGAAACATAGTCTAATCTAATCTCTTCAGTCTCCATCATCTCCCTAAGTATGTGGTACTTCCTTAGTACATGCTTGTTTCTGTTGGTTGATCTTGGTTCCTTAGCTTGCATAATCGCAACAGTGTTGTCGATATAAACCGTTATTGGACAAGTGGCACTTGGAACAACCCCTAGTTCCTTCAGGAACTCAGATATCGCTACAACTTCTTTACCAACTTCCGATCCAGCAATGTGCTCAGCTTCTGTTGTCGAGTCAGCAGTTGTAGCTTGTTTGGAACTTTTCCAGCTCACTGCTCCACCATTGAAAATGTATGTGTAACCTGATTGAGATTTGTCGTCATCAACATCTGTCTAAAAGCTAGCATCAGTGTACCCAGTACATACCAGCTTCTCTTGTCCATCATAGACTAAGAAATATTCTTTAGTTCATCTAAGATAGTTAAAAATACTTTTAACTGCTTTCCAGTGTTCTTCCCCGGGATTCTGCTGGAACTTGCAAGTCATACTAAGTGCAAATGCCACATCTGGCCTAGTACAGGTCATGACATACATGCTCGATCCTATAGCAGAAGCATATGGGATCTTTTTCATGCGTTCAAGTTCTATAGAATTAGAAGGACTATCCTTCTTAGATAACTTAATGCCTTGTCTCATAGGTAGACCACCTTTCTTGGAATTTTCGATAGAAAAACGTCTAAGCACTTTGTCTATGTAGACTGACTGTGACAACCCCAACAATCTGTTAGGTCTATCTCTATAGATCCTAATCCCCAGAATGTAGCAGGTTTCACCTAAATCCTTTATCATGAAGGTACTGGACAACCACTCTTTTACTGACTGCTGGAGAGCCTTATTGTCTCTCATTATTAATATATCATCTGCATATATGATAATGAAGGCAATACTCTTATCCTTGTGTTTACTATAAACACATGGATCTTCTTTGCTTCTGACGAAATCAAACGATTTGATAGCCTTGTCAAAACAAATGTTCCAACTCCTCGAGGCTTGCCTAAGCCCATAAATGGACTTTTGTAGCTTGCATACGACATTTGGTTTGGACTCAATTAAAAAACCCTCAGGTTGTTTCATAAACACTTCCTCAACTAGATTACCATGGAGGAATGTAGTTTTGACGTCCATCTGCCAAATGTCATAGTCATAATATGCAGCTATTCCAAGCAAAATCCGAATTGACTTAATCTTAGCAACAGGTGAACAGGTTTCATCATAATCGACCCCAGGCCGTTGATTATAACCTTTAGCCATCAGTCTTGCTTTATAAGTCTGTATCTTGCCATATGCATTAATCTTCTTCTTGAAGACCCATGTGCATCCTATGGGTCAAACCCCTATTGGCAAATCAACCAAGTTCCAAACTTGATTTATGTACATCGAGTCCATCTCAGATTTCATAGCTTCTTGCCATCTCTGTGAATCAATGTCTAACATAGCTTCATTGTAGGTTCATCGTCATCAAGAATATCTATCTCATTGTGTGTTTCAATGAGGAGATTAAGTCTTTCAGGTGGACGACGAGTCCTAGTGGTCCTACGGAGTTGAGTATTATGCGTTTCAGTGTTTGTTGTATTCTGACTGTGAGAAGTTCTTTGTGTGTTGACAATCCATCACCTTGAGAGCTTTCAGGAATGTCATTTTCATGTATTTCCTGTATGGAATGATGTACAACCATTGTATCATCTTCCATTGGTTGTGTATGAGAGCCTTGCATTTCTGCACTATTTCTCACAGCACTCCCACTGGCCGAAGGGCGTACTCTAAGTACCCAATTTTCACCAGATACTCCCACTGAATCCTTGTTTAGGTCATTCGACAAGGGTTCATTTTTTGTGTTATCTTGTGGTTCTTGAATTTCTTCAAGTTCTATTTTTGTGCAGCTATATTCCTTGTAGACATTCTTCTTCAAGGAAAGTTGCGTTCCTGAAAACAATAACCTTCTGTTCTCCAGGAAGATAGAAGTAGTATCCCTTAGTTTCCTTTAGATACCCTACGAAGTAATATTTCTCACTTTTAGATTCCAACTTGTCAGTGAGCATCTTCTTGACATATGCAGGGCACCCCCAGGGTCTCATATGTTTAAGAGCTCGCTTCTTGCCACACCATATCTGATAGGGTGTCTTTTCTACTAACTTGGAGGGAACCCTGTTCAGAATATATATAGAGGTTTGTATAGCATGTCCCCAAATATATGTCAGTAGAGCTGAGGAGCTCATCATGGATCGAACCATATCCAATAAGGTTCGGTTCTCCTTTCGGCAACACCATTCATCTGTGGCTTTCTTGGATATGTCCATTCAAATTTTCCTCCATGTAGCTTTAAGTAATCTAGAAAATCCTTGCTCAAGTATTCACCTCCTCGATCCGATCGAAGGGTCTTGATACTTGTTGCAAGTTGCTTCTCCACTTCCGACTTGTACTCATTGAACTTCTCAAAAGCCTCGAATTTGTGTCTCATAAGATACACATATCCATACCTTGTGAAGTCGTTAGTAAAAGTGATGAAGTATGGGAAGCCTCATTTAGCTTGAGTCGAGAATGGTCTACATACATCAGTATGGACCAACTCAAGCACCTCCTTGGCTCGCACACCTTTCCCAGAAAGTGGTTTATTGGTCATATTTCCTCTCAAGCAAGATTCGCAGTTACTATAAGACTCCAAGTCAAATAGTTCGAGGTAGTCTAACTTCCTCAATCTTGCTATCCTTGATTCGTTGATATGACCAAGTCTGCAGTGCCATAGGTAGGTGGAGTTTCTATTACTTGTCTTGGCTCATTTATTTTGTACATTGAATATCTCTCAGCTACAGTTCAGTATATATAATCTATCCACAAGAGGAACAGTTCCATATATAATATTATTAAAAGACAGTACGCGACTGCCATTAAAAATATATGAGGAAAAGCCCTACATGTCCAACACTGGGATATAAATAATATTCCTCGTTAACGAGGGAACATAAAAACAATCATTCAACACTAAATAATTGTCGGAAGGTAAATTTAATCTATAAGTCCCTACGCGCTTAGCATCCACTCGTGCTCCATTTCTAACGTGTAGGTCTACCTCTCTTGGTCCAACCTTCCTGCTATCAGTTAGCCTCTGAACATTTGTACAAATGTTGAGCCACAAGCGGTATCTAATACCCAGGAATGAGAGTTGTTTATAGACATATTTATTTCAATGACGTACATACTTTGTCCACCAAAGGTAGGAGCACCTGGTGCTTTTCCTCCTCCTAGTGTCGTGCAGTCCTTTTTCCAATGTCCCTTCCTATGGCAGTTGAGGCATTCATCCTTAGCTGCGTTCACCTTCTTCTTTACACCTCCTCTAGGCTTCATAGCTGCGGGCGCAGTGATTGCCTTGCCCTTTTTCTTCTGCCAATCCTTGCCTTTACTGCTTGGATCGGCTAGAAGAGCTCACAATGAGCACAACTTTGCCTTTGGAAGTAGAGGAATCAAAGATCTTGAGCATGTTGTGCAGCTCTGGCAAGGTCGCCTTCGTTCCATTCATGTTGAAGTTCACTATGAAGTTCTCAAAGGAATGAGGGAGAGAGTTTAGGATGTGTGTGGTAGCGACATTATTTTCAAGCTTCGTTCCAATCGAAGAAAGCCTCTCTATCAGCCCTATCATCTTTAGCACATGCTGCGAGACCGGGCCCCCTTCATTGAGCTTACACTTGAAGAGTTTTATTAACAACTCATATTCCATTGTCTGGGATTGAGAGTCATAAAAGCTCTTCAGGTGTTCGAACATCTCATTGGGCCCCATGTTCTCGTGTTGTCTCTGAAGTTCCATAGACATGGAAGACAACATAACGCATTGTGCCGAAGTGGCATCATCTAGATGTTTCTGGTAAGCATCTTTGTCAAATGAGGCATATTCTTCAGAATTTGTCGCAAGGACTGTTAGGAACACTATGTCCAACCCGTATTCAATTTTCTCCTGTCTCAATACTATTCGCAAATTCCTTAACCAGTCAAGGTAGTTCGGTCTAGTAAGTTTATTCATCTTAATCAACATTTTCAACGACAAGATCGACATCTTTTATAATCTGAAGAATTAGATAGACCGAAAATCAAATTCAAAATCTATTTCCTATTATACATATTCATTTAGGCTAATCAACAAGGCTTTCTGTTTAATTAGCTCCCACTATTTTAACATACTTATACGACCCCATGGTAGAATACGGATCTACATTATTTTAGGTCATAATGGGCCAAGATCCAAGCCTATGTTATCTCCGCGTTTGCTTTGGCTGATAACTTCAACAACATATCTTGGTAGGTTCTAAACCAATTGCAAAACTTATTCGCAACTCTTGGTTGATCAAATTATTACATTTAATCTTACGTCCTTATATTAGTCCGACACTTTGGCGCCAAGACTTGTCTAATGAAGTCAACTCCATTACATGACTGCGTTAATGTATCTAAGCAAACTTGGCCTTTGTGAGCAAACACTTTGGTGTAAATACCCACAAAAATTTATCATTTGCTTTTACGTTAAAACACATCTATGAAAGAGTCTGGGTCCTCGTAGACTTAGAGCAAATGTTTTGGCATAAATACTCATATAGCCGAAGAGGATTTTGCACTCTAACAATTATAATAGACGACGCGTTTAATTTAGACTTGTATTTAAAGTTTTGAGGAACATTTTAATTCAAGGTTCTAACCAAGATCAACACTTTAATGCCACATCCAATATGACATTTTATCATCATGCAAAACTAATAACACATATAGTTCGGGAACCGTCAACCCAATATGCATGATTGAAAAAGGTTTAATCAAACATTGGGCACCGCCTTCCCAGACAGTTATAGCGGACACTATTCTAGAAATGTAAATGACAAATATTCTGATATTTATCACATAAACAGTATACTTATCAAATAATATACTGTATAATAATAATCTTGGGTTAAACATTCTGAACTTTTAATTTTTTTTGTTTCTGGACCGGTGGGGTCGCGACTCTATTGATCAGCGCCGCGGCGCCACTGAGGAAGTAGTCTTTCGACTTCTGGAAATTTACATTAGCGCCGCGGCGCTCCACCATGGAGTCGCGGCGCTTGTTGTCCAGTAAGTTCAAAATTTCCAAAATGACGTATCAGCGCCGCGCCGCCGCCTTGAAACCCTAGCCAGCGCCGCAGCGCCCTATGAAAGGGTCGCGGCGCTGACGTCCTGACAAACGATTCTGTGTTTATTTTCAAAAAATCATTCAACCCCTAAATCCAATTTAGGGATCAATTCACAGGTCCTTAATCATCACCCACTATTATTAATAACGTCCATTCGACCATCATCCATTCTTACTCGTTCTTAGCCGTGCACCGTGCAATGAACCGGACAACGCACTTTGGCTTAGTTCGAGTTAGATTGAAATGACTTCCTCGAGTTAGCGTACGAGATAATTTAGGGTAACATCAAAAGGTCAACATTTGTTTAAGATACATAGGATTTTAAGAAACCTCATTTTAATCCAATTTTATGTTTAACCCATATTATTATTCTATTCAATTGTTATATAACCATTAAACCAGCCTGAGCTCTGATACCACTGTAGGTTTTTGTTGGGTACAAAACATATAAGTAAGGCACAACGGAAGTTTAAAAGTTTTGTTTCTTACTTACCCCAACAATAATTCTGGTATGGTTATACAACAATGAAATTTGTAACATAAAAACATTTACTTAAAAGTTATAATATTTTGAGTCTTTATCTACTGTGAAGTGCACACGCGGTTGCCCTTCCGATTGCAAGCTCCAAGCTTCAATGTATTTCTCCTTCGGAAAGCTAGGAAATCCGGCAGAGGTTCGAGAGTATTTGATCCTAAGTCTCTAAGGCTTAGAATGTTTTCAGAAATTAGTGTAGAATAATGAAAATGAATGTCTCTATTTATAGTTGAAAATTAGGTCAAAAAACTGGATTAGGGTTTGACTTTGTGCCTGACCCAAAATTTGAGGCAGAGGCGTCGCGGCGCTTGAATTTATTTTTCGTGCATTCTTAATTAAATCCAAAATCCAATTTTGACTTAATTAAAATAATCATTATTCATTTAAATGTCTCGATTCCAAATCGAACATTTTAATTACTCTCTCAATACATCTTTAGATCAAAACGGACAATCAACATAGTGTGACCCTACAGGCCTTTTCATATTGACATTAATCAAATTAAGGTCTACGCGGAACTCTTAGATGGCGCCGGAAGACGAACTCAATATGTGAAGTCCGTTTACGCAAATCCAATAAACTTAACCTTTATGTAGTAAGATAAAATCCTTTCATTCACGACACACCCGGTCAAGCTTAGGATTTGTCAAGTGTCTATCCAAATGGCTTAATCATTGTATCTCATCTGTATTAGTCGACGACTAGACCATATTCTAAATATGTTTATTGCGTTGGCCAACGACTTAGTCAACCTAATATCATTGAGAATCCGAGTGTTCTCTCGAACATACATTCGAGGAATGAATCCTAATCTTGGCTCAACAACCACCTTCAATCCACATCGTAATGTACCCAATACAAATCGTATCTCAACCTACAAGGCATTTGAGCTTAGGACGGGATCAAAGTACATTACTTTGTAGATAAGGCGCGTATTGACCTCAAGTCTAAGTAATTCTATCTCCCACACGCTGATCATACGTTAGACAAGTATAACAAACAGTATATCAGCAGGGTATACCAATACTTCCAAAGTATCCCTGTGTTCATCACGGGTAACCATTACTCGTAGCAGGTGATCATTAGTCGATATCCCATTCTCGATGATCATTAGTCGAGGCTATTTTAAGAGTTACGCTCTATCATAAAATATCTCACTCTATTAATGACAATGTAAGCTCAAGGGATGCACATTAATGAATAATTACAAATAATTCATTAATTGCAAATACCAAAATATTAATCTCCATTAATAATAATATGAATGTGTATAAAGTACATTTGTCCTAATACATATTGTCTCTAAGACATAAATATACTTTCAATATTTAGGGTATATTTTTTGTGTTAATGTGGATATATTAACTTTTGAACACCCTGAACCAATGCAAAAAGTTAGCTCAAGTGGTCCTAGGTGTTCAAAATTATCTCCAACATTCTAGGTTCGATTCTCAAGGACAACATTATTTTTAATAATTAGCTTTTATTATTTTTTCGAACACCCTGAGTGAAAATTCTGAATCCGCCACTGCTTACAATCTTCCTTGCAACACCTAAGGAATTGTTCTTCTAACAATCCTGCCTCTACCCACTTGTTCAATAATCTATCTCAAGTCTCTACCCAATAAACAGATTCCTTAAAACTCGATAATCAATTAAACACCTATTACACAATACTTGCAAAGGTAAATAGATGGAACCACAATAGAACCTAACAATTACAACTAACGAACTTAACGATAAATCTCGATAGGCTCCGATCCTCTGTCGATGTGTAGTTGGATCTTCTTGAGACTAAGTGTAAACTACACTCACTTTGCCTCTCGTTGGAATATTATGGTTGTGGTTAAGCTCCAAATCTTATTCGTGTTGTGTATATATAGATGTAGTTGTTGCCCTTGAATGTTGAATCCAACCAAGTTTTAGTTTTATTAATTGTACCTGAGAACTAAACCTTGTTTGACTTCGATCGTCCTTTTTTTCCTTGTATGCACGTCGGCTATGTTTTCCAACTTCAATTCTAATTTTATTTTGATCACTTTATAGTAATATTTCCATAACTTGAAATCCAATCTTTCATCAAATAGGAATCAATCAATATTATACTTCCTCTTAGTTGACATGAATAAGCTTTTCAGTCCCTAGTGTTGCGTAATAATGAGGACCAATTCTTTTGAGCAGTTTCTTTGTAAATATAACCGAATCACCGAACCCCTTAGAGAACTGTCTGGATACCTGGTTCTTCAAATGCCTTCCTTATATCTCTCTTTATTTTTATTGGATACATTATTTGTCAAATCATCAAAACTTCAATATAAGCTCATAATCTATATTGAGGCAACAACAATCAATAGTATCTTGGGGAAAGAGTTCATATATTAAACTAATGATACTAAATATAGTATTAATGAAATAGTTCAAATACAAGAAGCAGCTTAACTCATGAACTCAGTAAAATCAATAGTGAAGAAATTATCCAATTTTAGTTTATTATGTTCAAGAGTTATATCATGCCAATACAGGCCCAAGTTATGTCAATACATACCCAAATCATTCTCAAAAATAATGCATCAGATAACCAACTCACCATGACCACTCATCCTTCTAAATGGCATGGTTGCTCAAAGCGATGTGTTAGGATCCATAATGTGTATTCATCCTCCTCAATAGCAAGGCCACACAATTTTAATGTTTATCAATTTATATCATTTCATAAGTCATGACATGTTAGTCGAATCATTCATATTCATCTTCCCATCATTAGGGATATTTCAAAACTATAGTTTGATTAAAAAATCATATTCAAGAATCATAAATCGAGTTTCAAATTCAACAACCCATGCATAGATTAAATCATATGTACATACATATAATATATTAGAGAATAAAATTATGGAGGCTCTGTGTGAGCTTGTTCCGCACTCGCATAAAGACCCGTTCAAACACTTTTGTTGTTAAAAGAGGCTTTCAAGAAGACATACCTCATATTGTTGATGTTGATCCCACTCCCTAAGTGGCACTTGTTATATCTCCTATTGTTGGTTTTTCTGCTTGTCTGGTGGAAGGAGGTGAGGTTGATGGTCAGGAGTTAAATGGGGGTTCTGATGATTGTCAAGAGAAGCCCACAGAGCCTATTAGTCCCAAATCTACCCACCCTATTACACTCAAAATCACAAAACCTTTTACTTTCTCAACATTAGGCTAGTCACAACATGGTAATATTTAGAATCTTGATCAAACTCAAAGTAATGCTCAGAATTTTGATCAGACTCATGGTAACAGTGTGGAGGCATCCAAAATGATACATAATATCAGTCTTAAGAAAAGAAGGGACCTTAAAAAGAAACATGAATTATTGAATGCCCAGAAGCAAACAGAGTCAGACAGTCAAGGTATTCTTCATCAGTTGCCACTACAGTCTTACATGCCCAGTCAGAGTGCTCAGCTAAAGGTTTAGGATTTTCATGCTACACCACAATCAGAGCCTCCTGATCCTATTTTTTAGTTTGTAAGCTTAATATTTCTGGTACTAAAGAGTACAATGAAGATGATTATGGACAACTCAATTTAGAAGATGAAAAAGTTGTTGAATCAAAGGATGAAAAAGAACATCCAAATGATGATAAAGAAACACACTTGCTCTTATTTAGGTATTTAGTCCCTCTCATCCAATGTTGACAGAAGAACATGTGCAAGAGTTAGCAGATCAGCAGGTTTCTCTACCTAGACTAGGTATTGCCCCCCCCCCCCAGCTACCAGGACCAGATAAAAGATAAAATTATACAAACCACATGATTAATTAACTCATATGGAATACAAGTGGTATCATGACTTTTGGTGCTTAGAAAGGTTAAAAGCCTTGAAGTAACTTCACAAACTTTCAATTATTTCCATCTTGGAACCATTTACAGATAATTCTCAGATTCATCTCTTCACCAATTATTTTAACATGCACAAGGCCGTATGTAATGACAATGGTAAAATTTGGGTTTTCTGGAGCTGTGACATTGATTGTGCTTTGCTAGATTCAGATGAACAGTAGGTGACTTGTGAATTCAGACATGTTGAGTATGCAGAGGTTTTTATGATTACTTTTGTAACACCTCGTACTTTTGGGTGATGGTTTGAGCTCGTAGACGTATGCAAGTAGACCCGAGTCTTGGAGAATTTATGGCATATCCACGTATGCAAACAAAGAGCTTAGTATATAAAGGGATGCAGTCCAGAATTAATTTAGGACTTAAAAGTGTGACGATGGTGGTTGAGAATAATATTCAGTGTATATATAAATAGGCTATGGACTAATGTTATACCCCATGAGTATGATATTGAGTATAGGACATGATTATTATTTAAGTTAATTGGGATTGAGAATTAATAAGGGTTGTTGGATTATTATTATTATGGGGACATAGTTCACACATGTTATGTAAAAATAAAATGGCAACCAGTGCATGCAATTACCTACGCATAAGGGGGTAATGTGGCATGATTTAGTGAGGTGTCTTCAGTTAGGAAAGGATAAGTTTGGGTGGATAAATTAAGTAGACATAATTTACTTCATAAGAGATTCATTTGCTTTCAATCATAAGAATCCACCGCATGCACTTGGCTAGTGGGCCATACTTATTAAATTTGTTCACACCTTTTTGTTAACTAAGTTAGATAATTAGATATATTTACATACACATTCTATCTACTGAACTTCATGAGCTCACACCCTCTCGCTCTTTAAGGCTGATCAACAAAGAGTCATCAAATTCAAAGTTACAATTTGATTTACATGATATCTTTTCAACGTAAAAGTAGCATCAATCGGGAGTAGAATTTCGGGCTAGTCACCATTTGAGCTTATCATTCGTTGTATCAGTTGAGATTCGTGGGACTTTAGTTAGCTAGGAAACTCCAGAGAGTAAGCTTGTAAGATATGGTAATGTCATTGTGGTTGGAGTATCAGTAATTGAGGTATGTTAAGGCAAATCCTTCTTTATTTTGGCATGTTCTAAGTACGAAATGTGAATGCAATATTATTCCATAAATTATTCTACTCTTAGTAGTTAAGGACGTTCATGTTATTCATTCCTATTTTCAAAGCATGTCTAAATATGTTCCTAAATCCCTATTGAGGTATATGGAAAAGATGTTAGTATTTACAATATTAATCGAAGGTGAAGCGATATTATGTCACTCCGATAAGTTCAGAATGTTTTATTATCATTCATGTATTATATTCATGTATTACCATTGACCCACATGCATTATATACACTACTATATGGTATGCATTATATATATGTAGGGGATGGGAAAAATGATACGGCGTTATATACGCGCACCACATGATCAGGTGGTATATGATGATGATTATGCCCATAGAGGATGAAATGATATGATGGGAGACGATGTTATATACGCACATATATATGTATGACAGCATTGTGCATGACATTTAGGCATATTATGGTCCTCAGAGGCATTTCCTACTGGTTGGTTGTTTCTTGTCTCATGTTACTTTTGTGTCTCTATTATGATGTTCTTCATTCCTGACATACTCGGTACATCAGTCGTACTAACGTCCCTTTTGTTGGGGGACGCTGCATTTCATGCCCGCAGGCTCACGTATGCAAGGCGATGATCCGCATTAGTAGGTTACTGACTCAGCCGATATTGGAGCACTCCCCTTGTTTCGGAGTATCGGTCTAATCACGGTAGGTATTTTTACATGTACATAGGGGTATGGTAGGCCCTGTCCCGACCTTATGATATTGCATACTCTTTAGAGGCTTGTAGGCAGTGTCTTGTGTATAGAAGTCAGGTATGGTCTTGTCAGCCTTAGTACGTATATATACATGGGTTGAGTCCGTCTGTTTGTAAGATTTTACGTAGCTTGTTTCCAGTTTATCATTTCTATGTGTCAGCAGGGTACTTTGTGACGGCCCTTGGGGCCCATGATTAATTATGGTTATCTGTTAACTGTATGATTAGTGGTACTCGACAAGTGAGGTTTGGGTGTCCGTTATGGCCCTCCAGTTTGGGTCGTGAAAACTTGGTATCAGAGGAGCTCTGTCCTAGGGAGTCTACAAGCCGTATCTAGTAGAGTGTTATTTATGGTTGTGTTATGCACCACACTTATAGATAGGAGGCTACAGGGCATTTAGGATGATGGTTACATTCATTCTTGATCTAGAATCGTGCTATAAAACTGAGTTATAAGCATTTCACTCCTAATCAGTCTCGTGTTTATGATTCCAGCAATGCCTACATCAAGGAGAAAGTTCAAGAGTATGAGGGCGTTGGATACGGTTGCAGGCGAAGGTACTAGCCGAGTGTCACCCTCTAGCGAGGGCCAGAGTGAGACCCACAGAGCGACTCCTTCGTATGACCTTCCCAGTCCCCCACCTACAGAGGAGCATAGTGGGGCTGCAATACTCCCAGTTCCTCTACTTGATACTCCATCTGAGGATCTTGATGTGTGAAGTGTTGTACAGTTATTGACTCGATTAGTGGCCGCTCAGGCCCAACGTCATATTCTTAGTCCTTTTGATAGAGCTTCTAGCGCGAAAACTCGGGATTTCATCAACCTGGACCCTCCGGTATTCACGGGATCAGACCTAAACGCGGACTCATAGAATTTTCTGAACCAGATACAGTGTACCTTGCGGGTAATGGATGCCATCGATACTGAGTCAGTAAAGTTTGCTTCTTATAGACTGCAGGATGTCGCAATGACCTGGTATGAGACATGAGAGCATTCTAGGGGACCTCGTGCTCCACCAGTAGGATGGAGAGAGTTTTCAGAGGCCTTCTTACAACATTTTTTGTCGGTCAAACTCCGACAGGCTAGGTAGGATAGATTTCTACATCTTGAGCAGGGTAATATGAGTGTCCGAGAATATAGCTTGCAGTTTAATTCATTGTCTAGTTATGCTCCTACGATTATAGCTGAAATGAGTGACCGGGTACATAGGTTTGTTACTGGCTTGGGACCGCACTTGGTCAATGAATGTACTAGGGCTTCTCGGAATCTGAATATGGATATTGCTCGCATTCAGGCTTATGCAGAGAATCTGGAGGATCATAAAATACAACAGCGGGTAGATCGAGAGTGTGATAGGGGCCAGCATAAGAGGGCTCGATCCGTATATGACGTAAGAGAGTTCAACGGTGGGCCTAGGCCACAGCTTTATAGATGCACATCCTACCCAGCAGCTAGTGCATCATTACCATTTTCGAGGTCGAGGGTTGAGCGGCTTGTTCAATCCGGACCATATCAAATTTCACAAGCATCAGGGTCTTATTATAGAGGGGATTATATTCAGATGAGGCCGACGTTGGGTCGATGCGAGCAGTGTGGCAAGGCCTATTCGGGGTCGTGCCGATGAGGATCATATATGTGCTATTTTTGTTGTGATCCCGGTCATATTATGCGAGAGAGTCCGACGGGAGGCGAATGTGTTTGGGCCCAGCTGGCTAGATCTACAGCAGCTTCATAATCTTCAGTACGCCCGTTAGGGTAAGGTCATCAGACATCATCTGATCGAGGCAGAGGTAGGGGTGGAATAACTAGCTTCGGTGGTGGCCAGAACTGCATTTACGCATTGATGGGTCGACAGGATCAGGAGTCCTCACTTGATGTTATTACAGGTATATTATCAGTTTTTTCACATGTTGTATATGCGTTGTTAGATCCAGGCTCTAATCTATCATGTCACTCTTTCATTGCCTGTAAGTTTAGTATGGAGCCTGAGTTGATAAAATATCCATTTGTGGTATCTACACGAGTTGGTGAGTCAGTAATTGCTAGACGGATTTATAAGAATTGTGCAGTATTAGTGAAATATCATATGATTGCAAGATTTCATTACACACATACAATCTAAGTACAAATTAGGATATCATATCGAAAACATGTGTAATGAGTAAACATATCAAGCAACTATGGCGACAAGACCAAATAATCAACAGTCAGAACCAGCATGAGTTTGATTCCCTAAACCCCATCATCACAGTTCAACATCGGTACCCACTTAGACGTTCATCAAAACCGTCTGAGTGGGACCCCCAAACATGCCCAATACTCATAATATTTATGACTAACTACACACTTCTATCGAAGTCTCAAAAAACTAAATCATAGCCTACTTCAACATCGAGAAAGACCCATGAACGGTCGATCCTCAATGCACGTATCTGAACCTTCGGGACTTCTCATAGCGAACATAGTCTAACACATAAGTTCTACATATTAATATCAATGCAAGCACATACAAGGACTAAATCCAAAATCAAACTTAAGACACCTAAAATCCATCCCAAGCCCACAGTGTCAAGATCCATACTTTATTCCTAAAAACCTCCTAAACATGTTTACTAGACATAACCCAAAGTTAATTTGAAGAACAATGAATGAATAACATCATACACATAACTAGGACTCCACGTCACCGACTCTGAGTCACCATAATTTTTCATTACAAATGTCCGGACTAGTCGAGGGAACATCTTACTATTATCACGATTTTAGGAAAAGAATTACTCATTTTGAGGATTTCGGTTTTACAGACTCGTTGTACACCGTCATGCAATTGGCCACACTATCGCACATCACACCACATCATTTATAGTCAGTACTACTGAATTCATCACATCGTCTGTTCATACATGCTTAATTATTTAATCTTAGACAAGGAATATATAGTATATAAGAATGGCGGGGGCCTGACGCTTCGCAAGAGTTATATAAGGCCCGATAAGGTAGTGTTTCAATTTGAACCGGTGGGCCAAAATAATCATCAAGGGATAACTTGTCACTACAACCACTACACATATGGGTAACTTTAAATTGGGAAGTCATGCTACGATAGAGAATTATGCACATGGGCGCTCCCGCGCATGGGCAAAATGTACCGCCGAAGCGGATAATGAGAGAAAAGGCAGACCTCGCAGAGGCGGTTTAATCACCTGCTCCTGCGGATGCGTTGGGGGGGGGGAGATAATTCTCCAAGGTAGAAGGATACATAATTTGAAACTCACCCATAAACATATCAGTTCCCCCACTTTCTCAACCTCTTAATCTTCCAAAACTACTCCCAAACTCCACTCTAACTACTTCCACAAAATACCCATCACAAAACCCTACCCACACAGTTTTACTCTATCCCCATCACCAACACACCTTTCCCACACCACTGCCTCACTTGCTCAGCCCCTCTAGAGCCATACCCAAATGAGCATGCATACCAAGGCATATGGATAACTCCCGCAACACTTAACAACTCAAGTTTTCCACTTGATAAGTTCTAACACTTCGTATTACTCACTATTACTTCTTTAAATAGGGTAGAAATGTGGTAGTGGGTTGCAAAATTCTATGGAATTTGAAAATTTTAGGGTGGTAGTGGTCACAAGGGTAGATCCACAGATCAGGTGAAATAATAGTGTAGAAGGGGTTAATACATCTTGTATACTCACACACGAACCAGGGGGGAATGTTTGACCAAAATATGGGTAAAATCTCTAAAGTTTTTGGCTGGGTTGGTTTAGGATAATGATCTCACTCTGCCGGATAGATAACCTCCCGCTAGAGCGGATCTGCTAAGGCACGAACGTCTCCATCGAAGCAAAAGGACAGGGGGAATGGACTTTCACTGAAGCGGATGCTTTTCTCGCTGGAGAGGGTTTGCTCCGGCGACATTCATTCTGCTGAAGTGGAAATAGAACAACAATTGTGCTAAAATAGTAGCTTTGCACCGGTCAACTCAGGTCAATTTCATTAATTTATTTTGCTCGCTGGACATGTAATAGCATAATATATATGATTTCATCACTGAATTAACATAGAATTGATCAATACAGGTGTATTTTGGATAAAATGGATCAAAATCAAATGGACAACCTTGTCCAGAACTATGGACTTGTCGATGAGGAGCTTGCAATGGGCTATGATGTAGTTCGGTTTATGTCCCGAGATTGTCAGAACTATTATTATACAAATTTGAGAGACACGAATCTATTGAGAGAGAAGGGTATAAACCCGACTAGTGTGGAAGATCTCATTCCTGACTATTTCAATCGGCTGACATAAATAGGCTAGAAATGCTTTGCTCCAGCCCCCTGCAAGGCCAATGAATATTGGGTGAGAGATTTTATGCCAATTTGAAACATGTGAGGCTGAAAAAACCTAATCTAGAGATCAGAATCCAGGGAAATGGTACAAATTAGGGCTGAGGCAATTAATATTCTCTATGGGTTGCCAAACCATCCTCTGGAGGCCATGGATACTAAGGAGTCTTGTGGGAATCGAGTGTTGTTAGTGTCACATCTAGTAGCTGAGGAGCATAGAGAGAAAATCACTTAGGAAAATAAGAAATCTGGGATAACAAACAAATACTTCACCGCCGAGGATAAGAGGTGGAAAACCCTCATAGCTAGCGGGGTATGTCTTTCAAGTAACAAATCTAATTGCGCTTACATTAGAGCTCTCATGGTAGCTTGAATTCTCGATGATGTCCTAGTAAATATGAGCCATCATATCATCCGAGAGTGGATGGAATATCTGACTAAGGGAGGGTCGAGTCTGATATTTCCTTTTTTGATTACTTAGATGTGCCGCAGGGTGGGTGTGTCAAATAAGCCTGACAGTGACTGGATAGATCCTCAGGGGATATTCCACCCTCTGAAAGTGTCAAGAGATGGTACATTGGTAAAGAGTAAGAAGAAAAAGGTAGACCTGAACGTGATCGTGGATAATAGGGTTGATAATGGGTCTTATTCACAGTAGTAGTCACAGCCACATGGGCCACTTAGTGCCATGGGTTCCCAGTTGCAAGAGATTCGAGACTTGGTTGCTGGACTTCCTAAGCCTTCTATCAGGGCTAGTACTTCGGGCGTCTCTGCCGACTACTTCTCTCGAGAGAAGATGAAACAATATCTTGAGTTGTAGAAGGCCCTTCAAACCTCGGTTAGTACTTTGGAGATAGCATACAAGGGTCTGTCCAAGGATTATGGTAATCTCTGCATGAGCTTTATGAAGGCAAAAAAGAGGAGCAAGTCCAGGGGAAAACTTCTCATGAAAGTGTGAAGAGGTATCAAGGGCTTGTTCACGCATTTATATTAAAAGGGCCCCTTTCCAGTGGAGGATGAGCATGATGATAAGGACAATTCTTTCATGCGCAATACTGATGGTGGAGACAGCAACAACAATACTGAGGGAGGTGGCAAGCTCGAAGAGGCAAGGCTGAGCTCCTTGTTTGATGTTAGTTTCTAGCCCATGTCGGGCTTTATTCAAAATAATTTAAATTTTTGGTGTTTGTTGGATGTTTGGATAATTTGGTTTGACTTTTCTTGTCTTTATTTTCTGTTTTTCTTGGTTTGATGAATGCTTCTGACATTTTGGGATATCTTTAGCTAGTAGTTTATTTGTGACTTGGTTGAAATTATTAGATATTTTGGATATTTGGCTATCTGAATTTTCCTTGCTGCTTTAACCCAACCTCTTAAGAGTTTTCAATTCATTTTACCCATTTCATGCTTAAATCCAAATATTAGAAACATGGAGGAAACATAAAATGGGAGGGAGAGATTACCTTCTATGAAGGAGTTTTAGGTTCAAACATTGCAGAAAAGCTCCTTAGGCTAGTCTCCAACTCGAGGCACATACTTTTGAAAAGTGAAATAATTTAGGACATTTAAAACCTACTGGTTCAACTAGCTCTTCCATCACAGCGGACTCGATTCTGCTGGCGCGGATACGCTGTGACGTCAAATGGGTCCGCTGAGGCACAAGTACTTGACCCATCGCCTCAGCGCAGGGGCGAAAAATGGTTCTGTCGGAGCAAACTTAGCCTGTCCGCCGGTGCGGACACAACTTCACAGGCGCGGACACAGATCTTTCAAAAACTTTTCATTTTGATTAATCTTCTATTCGAACAGTGGGAGTTACTTGACTCACAAACTCCACGAGTAAAAGTCATCGTCAAATTACCGGATGTGAGATATAATAGAAATTTAGACGAAAGGTTCACAATGACCGAATGAGTTGTTACAACGACATGGATTAATAGGCCAATAGATCCCCACCAACGACGTCAAGTAGAGCGGGAGCCTGTGACTTCTGGTGGTAGTGGATTTTGCAAGGAGTGTGGTCGGGGGATGAATGTCATTCTAGATAGAGTAGCAGCAATTGAGAAATCAATTGATGAGTTAAAAAAATTCATCAGGCTACAATATAATTTGTAATACTGTAATATAATTTATAATATTATCTTTGTTTGTACATGTTTAGATGGATTAATTGTGTTTTGATGTTATTACATCTTAACTTTGTTGTTTCTTTTATTATTGTCAATTTAATTTTAGAATCATATGTACATGTCCAAATAAATGAGTTTTCAGTTGCCTTTATTATAAATTGTGTAGACAAATACAAGAAAGAAACAAAAAAACATACCCAAATCCCACAAGTGGATATACATTGAGTGTAGATGTCAAAACTTGGAAAATGCATTGACAAATGCTTACAACAAATCTATGAATTATGTCTATATATTTTATGCAATATTACTCATGATTACACCTACGTGATACTTTCCAATGTGTCTTTTCAACCAATGAACAAAGAAAAGAGGGTTTTCGTATTAAATATTTGATGAGAAGTGAAAAAGACACTATATTTTACTCCCCATAAATAAACCCCTCCATCTTGTAAGGGAGTTCATACTTACTCATTCAAAAATCCTTCTGAACACTCCAATACTACACTCCAATACAAAAAAATGGTAGCACCCCAAAACTTTCCAAATGGCCATGTTAACCCCCCACCCCCCGCACAAGCTCATGACCCTCGTGTGGACAATCTACTATGGAAAGTATCCATAGCTAGCAGTAGTATCACACTCCTCATAAACCGTGTTGATCGACTTCAGAATGAGTTGTGGTATGTCTGTTGCATTGCTGTGACGGAGAGAGAAGAGAACTAGCAGCATCGTCAGAGAATCAGTAGGATTCTCACTACACTCCTCACTGAGTGTGGAGAGGTGCTCGAAGACTACTACATCCCCTCCTACAACACAACATGCCCCTCAAGCTCCCCCCTCCCACAACCCCTAGTAGTTATGGTTCGTACTTTTTTTTTTGCATGGCATGTGAAAAAGGTGTTGTTTTACTGTTTTTGTTGTTTTGTTTGCATGCCATATAAATCACCCTATATATCACCGCACACAAATATTAAGATAACGTCTAGCTTTTATGGAAAAATGAACTAATAATTTAAAGTTCCATGCATAGACGCTAGACCTTATTTTATCTTCTATTAAGCATTATTGAAAAATGGAAAAATATGCACTGATAACTTAAAGTTCCACTCATAGACACTAGACATTATTTATTTTCTACTAAGAGTTGTTTGAAAAACACGCACTGATAACTTAAAGTTCCGTGCATAGACAGTAGATCTTATTTTATCTTCTACTAAGCGTTGTTGAAAAATGGGGAAAACACATTGATAACTTAAAGTTCCGTGCATAGACACTAGACCTTATTTTATCTTCTATTAAGCGTTATTGAAAAATGGAAAATTACGCACTGATAACTTAAAGTTTCACGCATAGACACTAGCCTTATTTTATCTTCTACTAAGCATTGTTGAAGAATTAGAAAATACACACTGATAACTTAAAGATCCACGCATAGACACTAGACCTTATTTTATCTTCTACTAAGCGTTGTTGAAAAATGGAAAAATACGCATTAATTCATGAAAATTATATTGGTTGGCATTTAAAAGGGTAATTAACGAACATATAACATCATATTAATATAAACACTAATATTAATGGAAAAAAAGATTATTGTGCACTATTAACTGCCACACATAGACACTAGATAGAATTGTATCTTCTACTAAACGTGTTTGAAGTTGTTACATTAAATGGGTAAATTATAGTTTTGTCACCAATTTAAAGTGGTTATATATGATCCTCACAACCAATATCAAACGTCATATTAATATAAACACCAATATCAATGAAAATATATATGATGTTCACATATAGTTATGTCACCAATTTATAGTTGTTACATATGATCATAAAAAGGGGGGGGGGGGGGAATATGCACATTAAATGGGTAAATTATAGCTATGTCACCAATTTAAAGTGGTTATATATGATCATCACAACCAATATCAATGAAATATCATTATCAAACGTCATATTAATATAAACATCAATATCAATGAAATATATATATATGATGTTCACATATAGTTATGTCACCAATATATGATCATCACATCTAAAGACTTTCACTAGCATATTATTAACATTACTCAATTAATGTCATTGTTTAGATCATCAAAATGTTGTTTCACTAATTGCATGATGACTACATATTATTTAGTAAAAAATATAAGTTTACAATTTTAGAATTAGTTCAATTCTTATTTAATAAATATTTTTTGATTGAAAAAACGTGTGTCACATTGTATATTCTACTAATGTTTTGTAGGTGAATTATAAATTAAATGTTCAGAACTCGCACATAACTCCAACGGTAACGTTTTCAAACCCAACATCCAAATAACGGTAATATTTCCATTATAAATACCCTTATTTCCAGGCTTTTTACCAAAGAGTAAGTAACGCCACTGAAGATTATTAGAAGCGTCGTTCATTAATTACTAAAATCTCACAAAATTCATCGTCTAATACATATGCCACGCAAAAGAGAATATGCAGGTGTGGTGATTCAGCTTCCATTAGGATTTCATAGACACCACAAAATCCTGAAAGAGAGTTTTATGGTTGTGCGAAGGGAAATGTTAGTATTTAATTTGCTTACGTTTGTTTTAACTTCATACACTACTAATTTTTTATTTTGATTTGTGCGGAAAGAAGATGGTGGTTATGGTTATTTTAGATGGGTTGATGATGATACCCCATTCATTGGGAGAAGAAATTTAATTTACTGCACAGGCTTCATAAAGATGAAGAGTCATTGGGAGAAGTCAGAAGCCTCTTCTTGAAAGCGGAAGCATCAAGAGTCTGGTTTAAAGATCAAATGAAGGAAGCTCAGACTGAGAGAGATGAGGTAAAAAATGAACTGAAGGCAGCAGAAACGAAGAGGGACAAGGCAAAAAAGGAAATGAAGGCAGCTGAATTTGGAAATCAAAAGATGAAGAGGATGTTGTTGTGTTTAGTGTCATTTTTAATTACCAAATGGGTCGTTTGTGGTTCCTTTTGACTGCGTTCCTTTTTTTTAATCAATTGTCAGTTTATTTTACGTTATGTATAGACTGAATGCATTCGTCCAAAAGCAAAGTTAAAATGACAATGTTTAACATAGACCAACAACAGTTATAAATGGACCAACAACAGTTATAAATGGACCAACAACAGTTATAAATAGACCAATAATGGTTATACATTTACTTCAGGCATACCAAAAACAAAAGGGTAATAGACCAGTAGACCAACAACAGATATACATTTTACCGCAGTCATAGCAAACAAAATGGAAATAGACCAATAGACTAACAACAAATTCATTGCTCAACTTGTGATGAATTCTTCTCAACTTGTGATGAATTTTGTGAAAAAATCATATTACAACTGGTTTTCTTATGTCCAGGTTTTTTGCATAGGGAACATTTCTTTCTTCTCTTGGCTGGTTTTTTGGTATTACTACTTTCTCCCTCCAAGAAACTCTTCTTACGTTTATTACTATTTTGACCCAGTTTAGGAACGTATTTTGGTGGGGGAACTTCTGCGCCCTGCATATATGAAGGAATCATCCACTTACTTTCATGAGGAATTTGGACAATATCACTTTCGTATGCTTTGTAGTATGCATCTGCTGAGTAATATGCAGAAGAGTGGTTATAGACGGAGTCTCCAAATGTATATGGGTACCTCTTACTAAGAGTTGCTATGGCATGTTGGCATGGGAGCTTTTCCACGTCTAAAACTCTACAAGAACATGACATAGTCGACAGGTTGACAATTGCATGGTTGTCGTGTCCGCACGCGGTGTACTCATTTTCATTTACCCCAATGACAACTACCTTTTGCTCTCTTCTATTCTCTTTCTTATCTTTTTCTTAGAATGAGTCATGATATGGTTGTTTAATAAGAGCAGATTCTTTGATAAGGTACACCTTTAATTGAATTTGGTAGCAAACCTCATATTAATGGCGTTGAAAAGGGCAATCATGGGAAACTCTCTCTCTATTAGAAACATTTAGTTGAACAATTCAACAATGTTTGATGTCAGCACATCAAATCTGTTCCCCGAAAAATGCCCTGCTCCATTTATCAACCTCAATTTCATCCCTAAGGAAATCAGCTACATCTGGTGCAACATGATGAAATTCACTAAAGTGATCATTGAACGCCTCCGCGGTATGCGCTTTTGCTGCTCTATAAAAACATTTCTCAAAGGATCTATTGTGGAACCTCCCACTCATTCTTTCAAAAAGATATCTTGTGCAAACACTGTGCTAAACATTAGTGTAAACCTCTCGTATTGCCTTCTTCATGTTGTAGTGCCGATCAGATATTATGCACAAATCTAAGCTGTTAGGCACAATTTAAAGCAAATGTTGGTAAAAATAATTCCAAGAGCCATCACACTCCGAGTCAATCACACAGCTGGCAACTAGAAAAATATGGCTCTCCACATCTTGTGCAACATCAGTCAACAAAACACCTCCATACTTGTTTTTTAAGTGTGTGGCATCAACTGCTATGACCTTAAATCTCTTTATCCACGCTTTAAAAGCCAAGAAGTAATATAAGAATCTTCCCTTATTATCAAGTTGTAAGTCTGTTTTTCTTTCGGGGTTCGTACTATGTATCATTCAACTATAAAGAATTAATTTCGAATATCTATCAGCCGCTGACCCCCGTACTAATTCCTTAGCAATTACGCCTGCCTGATAGGACTTCCAATAGCTAATTTCACAACCAAATCATTCAAGTACTTCCTTCTAAATTTGTTTGGGAGTGATCCTTGCGCCTTTTTCAAATTTACCCATAATATGCCTCGCCATTACTAAATTGATGCCTTTGAATGTTTAGTGGCAACGTGTTGTATGTCGCATGCGTGCACGTTACAGTAAACTATTATAATAAACCTATAACTTGTTACGTATTTATTGGCGCGCAGTCTCCACTTGCAAGAATCATCAATACATCTAGCCACATATTTGTCTGATTTGTTCTTCCAAGCATAGAAATTGAAGCGTGTCTTCAAGGTAGCTAATGATAGTGCTTCCACTAGCATACACTTTTCCTTGAAAGTGTCGCCGCTCTTAAAACCTGTTCCATTAACATAGCTATGGTTGCTGGAAGCTGGATTTTCCAAATCATCTTCATGAATATTATCAGGACAGTCATTATCCATTAGAGGTTCGCAAAGATCTTCATAGATGTCATTGTCCATTGGAGGTTGGCAAGCATTTTCATCAATGATCGGTGAGGCTGACCTAGTAGTATTCGCTGCCCCTGATGAAGTCGTTGCAGCTGATGAATTTAGACTTTCAACAATCCTTTCTTTCAAACTTACATATAATCTAGGCACGAAACCGTTCTTATCAACATTCATAAGATATAGACGAACTTGATGATAATTTGTGATTTAGGTAGGAGGAACTCCCTTTTTAGGAGCATCAATTACGTAGATAATGAACACTTCTGGCGACACGAGATCTATATTACCAGATAGAATCACGCTCCTCAAAAATCATCATAGGTGTAATAAGTATCCAATTCAACAGATTGGATGTTTTGTGGAGAATTCCATTTCTAGACTGTTTTAATACATACCTAGTTACCATCGAAATCACCAACTGCTATCTTTTTATCCTTTATAATAAACTTAATTTGGTCTATACTAGACTCAGATTACCATAAATTATAAATTTAGAAGAACACGAATTAAAGCTTACAGATCACGAATAAGAGCATATCACGAATTAAAGCTTACCAAACCAAACTATAACAAAAAAAAAGTAATTCCAAAGCCGTAAAACCCAGAAATAACCACCTAATTCGGAATTTATTTTCAAAAGCGTCAATGGGTTTAACAATGGCAGCTTAAAAAGAAGGAATGGAAGGAGAAAAGAAGAAGCAAAGCTCTATTATACTAGGTTAAGATCGAAAGAGATGAGAAGAGCTGATTTGGGAGCTTCAATCGAAGAAAATCGCCGAATATGAAAAGAGATGAATGGGGAAAATGTGGAGGGGATGATATATAATAGTTTTTATTTTATTATTTTTGTTTTTAAAATGGTTGGACTAAATTATAAATTTTTAAACTTAAGAGAATTTCTTGATTCACGGCGTCGAATATTTGCACTTTAGATCTCATGACTCGACCTAGCTTCTCATGTATCCAACAACACCCAGTCGAGCATACCTTACCCATCCTTCTGTGCACACGTCCCCGAGCCAGGCTTCCTCAAGTAGCGTTAATTCCAAATTCCTCCCACCATATAATAACTTGAGACCCTGCCAGTGCCATCAAACTTGCCCGAAATATTACTGCATTATCCAACAATTAAGAAGAAGATGCAGCAGCAGTGAAGTTCATGAATAAAGAGGTAAGGTCGGATACTGGGGCGGGCAAAATAGGGCGCCCGCCCCGTGAAATATTTACAATAATGGTGTGTGTATTATCAGTTTTTCAAATCTCAAGGGGATAAGTGCTGTTTTGAGATCAATTTGCCCGACCCGACTCTACCTTTTCGCCCTCCATCAACTTTCCCAACTCTCACTTTCTCTCTAACACCAACCACTAGTTTCCCCATCACCCTTTGAGGTACGCATCACAAAATGCCCGTCTTTGTTTTCTAATTTGTGTTTTGGTTCATGCTTTTTTCCCCTTGAATCATAGGGTCTCATACCCATGACCATGAAGTATGTGTCCCAAAGAAGTGTATTAAAGTGTACAATTTGAATGATTACTACTGAAAAGAGTTCTTTATATTTTCTACTTGCATATAAATTTCTGACAAGACATAATAACTCCTAGAAATTTGTATATAAAGTACTAAAACTTAACTAAGACGTAATCCTAACTAATTGATATCCTCTAAATAGATCTTTTTCTTTTATATTTCACTAGGTCTGCTTAGATTCCTGGAAATTGTAGGTCAAACAACTCCCATGTGATTTTAGTTCAACTTCATCTCTTTTTAACACATTCACCCACCATGGTCTCGCCGAATGTGGTCATTTTTTAATCTTGTATGATCGCACTGCACACATTTATGGATATCTTGGACTTTAGAAGCATAACATTTACTCCCAAATAACATTGTTGGTCTTTCGACCATTCTGTAAAACTTGCCTTTCATATTGATAGATATTCTTCCATAGCATAGCAGTTTAATCTTAGATATTGGAATTTTGGATTTACTCATCGCAATGCCATTTAATCTTATCTCAGTATCACTCTTCGTAAGCTTGTTAAACTTGTAGTGCATATGTTAAGTTTTATGTCTATCCTAGAGTGTTTCTCCATAGTTCAAGCTTGTGGTTGACACCCTCGATGGTTTTTCAATTAGCATGATCTCGTTTATAAATAGCATAACCATTGGACCTCATCCTGAAGTTTTAATGAATAACTTGTAAAATTGTTCTTGACAAACGTTTGAAGAAGCTACTGGTTTGGTAACTGGGAAAAATATGAAGTATTATGAAATTGTGGGTATAATGAGGAGGAAGATGTGCAGTAGGACCTACTTTAATTCTTTTTTATTTTTTTCAATATTATGGTTTCTCTGTTATACTTCAAAAATAAAAGATAAAATAACACAGCAACACATTATCTCCTCTAACGAAATATAAATAATTTAGAAATATTCAGCTCTTATTTCAGGGTCCTCGTTCCAAAAAGAAGTAAAAACTGATTTTGAAGGGTGCATAGGTCAGTGGTAGAGCATTTGACTGAAGATCAAGAGGTCACCGGTTCGAACCCGGTTAGGCCTTTTTAATGTTTGCTTGATCAAAAAACAAATGATTTTGTTATTGAAGCATATGTATGTTCCTGTTGTTTTCGCACTTCATACTCATAGTTTACTGATTAGAAGATTGGCGTTGTTTCGAACTTGTGTGCCAAGTGGTGTTGGTCCAGCTAACTCATGTTGGATTTTAGCGTCTTGCTTTAGATGGGGTTGGGGGGAGGGGGGGGGAGGAGGTTAGTGTTTGGACGTCGGTGAAGAAAATGAAGTTATTACAGAAATAGTGTTGCTAGTCTTAGGTGGATATTTTTTGGAAGGTGAGTATAGAATGTATATTATTGTTTCAAGCCTGTGACCGTAACTTTTTTGAAAGTTGGGGAACTATCAAGTCCTCCATTTAGGATTGAAATTAAATGTATTTCCATCTTTTAATTTTGCATCTATTTTCTTGATAAAGCCGGCTTGCATAGAAATCAGGTAAATATATATCATTTGGCTGCTTGCTCATGTTATTGTGGTTGTAGGTAAACATGGTTACTGAGTATCTTATTTCATCCATTTAGTACGATGATTCCTTTGTATAAGAACAAGGGTGACATTCAGAGTTGAAATAACTATAGGGGTATCAAAGTGCTAAGCCACACTATGAAAGTTTAGGAGAGCGTGGTGGAGATGAAGGTGAGGAGAGGCGTGTCTATTTTCGAGAATCAGTTCGGATTCATGTCGGGGCGTTCAACTACAGAAGCAATCCATCTTGTAAGGAGACTGGTGGAGCAGTATAAGGAGAGGAAAAGAGACTTACACATGGTGTTCATCGATCTAGAAAAGGCATACGACAAAGTCTCAAGGAAAGTTCTTTGGAAATGTTTGGAGGATAAATGTGTACCTGTGGCGTACATTCGGGCGATCAAGGACATGTATGAGGGAGCCAAGACCAGGACAGTGGGATGAGATTCAGAGCACTTTTCAGTTTTGATGGGGTTGCATCAGGGATTTGCTCTTAGCCCATTTTTATTTGCTATGATGATGTATGGATTGACGCGACAAATTCAAGGTGAGGTGCCATGGTGTATGTTATCCGCGGATGACATAGTTTTGATTGACGAGACTTGCGTGGAGTTAATGCTATGATGGATGTTTGGAGACAAATCCTGGAGTCTAAAGGGTTTAGGTTGCGTCGGACCAGGACAAGGTACTTGAAGTGCAAGTTCAGTGGCGTAACGCCTGAGGATGGTGTGGAAGTGAGGCTTGGTACCTAGGTCATCCAAAAGAAAGAAAGTTTCAAGTATCTTGGGTGGAAATGGGGACATTGGCGATGATGTCAGACATCATATTGGTGCATGGCGGATGAAGTGGAGGCTCGCATCAGGAGTCTTATGTGACAAGAAGGTGCCATCAAAACTTAAAGACAAGTTCTACAAAGTGGTGGTTAAACCAACTATGGTGTATGAGACGAAGTGTTGGCCAGTCAAGAACTCTCACGTTCAGAAGATGAAAGTCGCGGAAATAAGGATGTTGCGATGGATGTGTGGGTATACTAGGAGAGATATGATTAGAAATGACGATATTCGGGCACAGTGGGGGTGGCCTCGGTGGAGGACAAGTGCGAGAAGCGAGGCTGAGGTGGTTTATGCATGTGAAGAGATGCATAGATGCCCCGGTGAGGAGGTGTGAGAGGTTGGCTATGGACGACTTTAGAAGAGGTAGAGGTAGAGGTAGGCCGAAGAAGTATTGGGGAGAGGTGATTAGAAAATACATGACGTAGATCCAGCTTATTGAGGACATGACCTTACATAGGAGGTTATGATGGACACGGACTAAAGTAGAAGGTTAGTAGGTAGTTGAGCATTGTCCCACTTATCCTTCCATACTAGTAGTCGTAGTATTACTCTAGTGGTTTCTTTCCCTTTGATTTATGCTATTTTTTGTTGTTTCCTATTCTTTGATTAAGTACATTACTTTGTGGTTGTTATTACTTCTTTTTGTGGTTATTGCTCATTTTTGTGGTCGTTTCTCCTCTATCATGCTTTTATAATATGTTGCCATGGATTATTCGTTTTCATTAATTCTTTTTTCATACTGCTTTGACTTGCTTGTCCTTATGTCGAGGGTCTTCCGGAAACAACCTCTCTACCTCCCAAGGTAGATATGTTGTTATTTCATCCATTTTACAAATTAAAATTTTTCATATAGGTGTACTGTTCTCTGGTGTGTTGTCTATTTATAACACCTCCGTGTCTTCTATCTTTGCGTTAAACAGTTCTCTGGGATAACATAAATGTAAGATAGACTGACAATCAAATATATGATCTCGGAGGCACTCCAACAGTCTTTCATGGATACCAAGCATAGCACATCAAATCTTCCATGGATATGGGTGATTGAAACATTGGCAAGTTCCAATGAGATAGACACATCTTTATTAATTGGTATGTGTGAAATTACAATTTACAACTACAACTACAATGACTTTGTGACAAAAACTGTTGTATCAACTGTGATAATGGCTGCTTTGACTTTTCTGGTTCATGCATAACAGATTTGGTTAAGCAGACTACTGAAGTTTCTGATGATATGGGGAGAAATGCAAGGGAACTTGTCTCCTTGAGAGTTTTAGAGACCTTGTCTGTCCAGGAAATCTCAAATGCAAATAATGATGCTTCAGTTCCCGGTGATAAAATTGAATTGGATCAATCAGTGCGCTGTGAAGATGTCCTCCGCCACTTATTGTTTGGGGTAAGTACCTCAGGTTAACTTATTAAGGTTGGGTTATATGGTTCATTAACTCAGTTTAATAAATGAATTTTTTCTGTGATTTTAATAATTCGTTTACAAGGGCCAATTTCTGCTTGAGAATTTTGAATAATTCTGTTTTTCACATGCTTAAACCTGCATCATGTGTACATTTGACCAGGTCTCATCAGATCGAAAAATGGCTGGGACAGAGGTGTCGAAATGGGATGTTCAGTCATTTATTACCAAAAAAAGATCTTGCTTGCCAAAATGTGCTTTGCAACAAGTGAGCTAATCTTAATTTATATGTGGAATTTGATAAGTTTGCACATTTGCAATGTACTTGTCTGATTGTCTGGGATTTGTTTTGTTTTCAAATGACAATCAGATTAAGGATACTATTCTAGATACTACCAATCCTCTTTCTACATCCTTGAAAGCAAAGAGCGGATTGGAGGTCGGCAGTCACTCCAGAGATGGAGATCGTATTAATGCTGTTGATTCTAATGTCATTAAGCAGAGTCGTGAAGTAAGAGGCGGTGATTCTCAACATGAACATGTTTTACCAAGTGGTAATGCAACTCCTTGTTTGGGGGGCAACACGAATGGCCTGCAAGAAAATCAACCTAGGACTCTGGTGCCTTCTAAGAGGAGGATTGATGCCTCTACTGCTCATGAAGGAGAACATAGCGAAACTGAACCCATATCAGAGAACAGTTCTGATACTTGCATAAAGGCCTCCAAAAGGTTTAAGCAGGAAGTCATTAGTCCCAGGCATGATGCAGTTAATGATTTTGAATCATCTCAAAGAGATGGTGTTGCAACAGAGTTGTCTGCACAAATTCCCCAGCCTATTGTCCAAAAAGGGAACTTGGAAAAAGGAGCTCTTGTTGGGGGCTTGGGTGGTAGTTGTGAGGGTGCTGCATCAAAAATGGTTAGACAGAGCATTGATACCAGTAGTCATGATGTTCTATTGCCTCAAAGAATGATTTCGGAGGAAAAGATCCAAAATGTTGGAAGTAGCAGCAAAGCTTGTGATGAATTGAGAACATCAAGTGGTTCATCACAGCAGGTAGTTCATCAGGATTCTCGCATTCATGGAACTGAAGATCATCAGGAGTGCAATGGGGGAAATTTATTCAAAGATGAACCTTCTGAAGGAGCCAAAAAGAATGTTGTGGAAAGTGATGACCGTGAGTACTCTAGTGACAGTAATGGATATCACAATGAAAATACTGGCCTTTCTGCAAAGAGAAACAATTTTGTTAACTCTCAGTGCACTCAGGGTCAAGATCCCTTGGCAACTGAAAATGGTAGAGAGCTCAATGTTTGTGTGAAATGTAATGAAGGTGGGCAACTGTTGATTTGCAGTTCGAACACCTGCCCGTTAGTAGTTCATCAGAACTGCTTGGGTTCTGTTCCCAGCTTCGATAATGGAGGAAACTTTTATTGCCCCTTTTGTGCATATTCTCGAGCAATTTCTGAGTACCTGGAATGTAAAAGGATGTCCTCGCTTGCAAGGAAAGATTTGGCTGCATTCATTGGTGTTGGAGCTAGGCGACAAAAGAAATCTTCACGTAGCTCACGTAGAACAAAGAAGAACCAGTCTAGAGAGGATGAAGAATTGTGCCATAATAAAAACAATAAGGATGTTTTGAATGAGGTCAAAGAAGCCAGGAGTGCTCCAGTCGGTAGAAATTCCTTGAATGGTGAAATTATGGAGATGCTTTCACCTCAACCAGAGGCTTCTGTGCCTCGTGAACCCGTGGCAGCTGCACAAAAATCCAAGAAATCACCACCTAGATCGCATAGATCAAAACAGAAACTGTCCAGGGAGGAAGAAGAATTGTGTCACAATGAGGACAACAAAAAGAATTCTTTGAATCAGGTGCAAAAACCAGGAAATGCTCCTCCAGTCAGTAAAAGTTCTCCAAATGCTGAAGTTACACAGACGGGGTCACCTCAACCAGAGGCCTCTGCACCTCATCAACTTGTGAGCGGACAGAGTAGTTTTGTAGAAGAAAGTTCTGAAGACGAAGACACGATTGCTTCCCGATATTGTGTGCAATTTAGGAATTCAGACAAGAACTAGAAAACTGCTCAAGTTTGCAAAATCATGTGGTTAGTGTGTGTATTCTTCCAAAAGAGTATCATTTTTCTTCCGCCTCAGTATTTACATCAGTGTTGTGAAAGGCACCCTTAAAGCGCGCTTAAGCCCTGAAATGAGGCTCAAAACATGTTGAGCACTTCGCCTCGCTTAGCGGGCTTCAGTGTCGTTATCAAGGCTCTAAGACATACTCTTCCTTGCCAATGAGCGTAATCCTGAAGAGGCGTCACTAAACTATTGATATTTCACTTTATCATAATTTTTTTTCCCAATTTCGTTGTCCATATATTTGTTGTTCAAGCTTATAATTATTAGTCTTGGACTACATATACATATTTGTATTTTTCTTTTATTTGCGCCTTTCTTCAATAGAGCCCACACTTTATTTGGGCTTAAAGCCCCAATGGACCTTAGAGCTTTTTTACGTTTTTTGCCTTTTTTTATGACACCGGTTTACATGAACACTATGCAGATGACTTCTTTAAAAGAATCCATTTACGTTTCATTGGAACAACATTATGGTTGTTAAGCACCGTTGGCATGTTTGATGTTTCGTTTGTTATGACTGTTCTTATTATGCACTCTTCACCCTTTATCATGGAGAAGCATCGATCATTTGCTGGAGCATTGTAATAATTTTGTATGTAGTTTCTTCAA
Organism: Anisodus acutangulus; assembly: GCA_029783415.1. NCBI lineage: Eukaryota > Viridiplantae > Streptophyta > Magnoliopsida > Solanales > Solanaceae > Anisodus > Anisodus acutangulus. The sequence goes on along the minus strand of CM056511.1, from coordinate 27,316,770 downwards.
ATTTGCAGTACCTATCCTGCAATTCCTCATGTGAGGCAGAAGCACCTCCATCGAAAAAAGTAGAGGATGAAGCATTAAAGGTACTTGCATCCTTGTTCTTTCTAAAGGTTTTCTTTGTCTTTGTTCTGTTGTCCACTTCTCCTATGCTAGTTCTGTCCTTCAGACTGTCATTGCAATGCACTTGATTGCTCTAATAAAAGAGAAGTCATGTTAAACTATGGTTCATTCATAAAATTTCAAGGGAATTGTTTTAGTTTTTATTGTTTTACATGAGAGTTACCATCCGGTGCAGCTTTAATTTTGCTTTTATTTTTCTTCCATCAGGAAAACGTTTATTTAACGGATTAATAGGCCTTCCCCATGATACCTGTATGCCTTTGTACCTAATAACAGAAAGATTAAAGTAGTGGCACTTTGCCATTCCCCTTGGTTTCTTAATAGTGTTTTCTGCTTCTACTGCAGGAGTGTAGATATTTTCAAGTTTTGGATTGATGGAAGAAGATTTTGGAGCTCGGAACTGATGTTTTCTGGAATTTAGATTGGGCCACCCTAGGTGATTAGGGGTTCGGTCTCGAATGGTCCCCTTTTGAGATCCTACTGGCTATGACGGGTCGCCAAAGAGGGACCAGCCCCAATCCGGGGACCTTAATCTTAAGGGGGCTCGAACCGGCCCATTTACCATGATTTGTGACATGTCAGCAATGAGGCTAGCCATGAATGACACATTGATATTTTGTCCTTGGTGGGTATAGAAGGGCTTAGATGGTGTACTGTGGCCATTTACCAGGTTTAGTTGTTTGCTAGCCAACAATGGTAATTTGGGATTTATGTGGGTATATAAAGGCTTAAATAGTTTAGTGTGCTCATCTTAAGGTATTGTGGTATGCGAGGCTAGCCAAGAAGTGGATATTGTTAGGTGAACATAGAAAAGGCTTAAAACGATTTACTTGTAATGTTCTTAGCAAGTACAGCTTTTATGATGATTCAAGAATAAAAAAGAATTTCCACCTTTTAAGAATAAATTTAGACAGTATCAACCAAGACTTGTTATTTTGCACAACGTTAATTAGAAAAAATTGCATCCAAGAACTTAACAACTTTTTCACTGATATAATAAAACTTTATGTTCCTAAACGATTCTAGAACAAGAACCCATTTAACTTTAGAAAGTCTCCCCAAGCTCTACTATAATTTTCATGCCATAACTCTTGATCACATTTCTCTTCACGGATAACTTAAAACATTTTCTGTATTCAAGAACTAACTCAAATTGCTAACTTTGCAACATTTCCCTTGATACAGACGGTATCAATCAAGCGCCACTGATTTAAAAAATTAACGATTATACTAAGTTGTCATTATTGTTTTTTGTTGGACATACGTTTTTATAGAAAAACCACCAAACTGGTGGGAATTTATTCAAAAACAAAATATTTACAAAAGGAAATACAAAGGTAAAGAAAATGCAGAAAACAAACCTAATAGCAATCTAAAGTGGAGGAAAAAGCTAGCTAGTTACTCAATCCTAACAAGCGAATAAGATCAATCAACTAGAATTCAAGTCTTGACTTGTATCCATCTTTCACACCTTCAAGTCTCACAGGTGGAATGGATCAAGATCTCATGAAGAAACTCTTGAGGCATTGATGAATGTAGTTGTAATTTTTGTCGTGCTTGTTAACATACTGTAGTAGCTAGTAATGCAGAATGATCATGCTCCAGTGATGGACTTCGCCTGCTTGGCCTTGACTGAAGCATGTTGTGTAAAAGCATGCTACCTCAATATTCTGTGCAGTACCAAACATTTCATAGTTGTACATGTATCAACTTTATGTCCATATTGTAGAGTAAAATAGTTGCCTCTGATAGCACTAATGGACCTGTAACAAGGAGATCATCCATAGTTTCCTGCTGGATATGACAACACCAACATCTTGATACTATATTGATCCTCAACTTCATCAAAACTTCATCTATTGGTAATTTAGAAAATCATATCCTCCACAAGAAGAATGACACTTTGTATGACAACCCTTTTTATCCAGAACTTGGAGCAGTACTGTGACACCTAAGCTTCTTGTCTAGTGAACTCCCATGCACTTTCAACTATAAACTTACCAGTGCTAGTATTTTTCCATCAAGATTTATCTGTGTATTCTGATCTCACAAAATACCCAAATTCCTGCCTAATATGATCAATAATGTCACCAGATAACAATTCTTGAAGTTTTGAATAGTTCCAGTGTGCTCCATCCATTAATTTCTCCACATCTTCTACTGATTCATTGATATGGTACTGTGAAGGGAGATAATCATACAAGACTCCCAGTTTAGTCTAGTTATCATACTAGACTTTTTTCGTTAGACATACATCTATTTGTATTTATCTAAACTTTTAACTTTTAGAAGATTGATAAGAATTGTAAAAGGTGTTTGCGTAAACACGCAAACTTGAGTTCAAGTGCATTCACTTCACATTTTACTATATATATGGATGAAAAAATATGTATGTACTCATTATTTCATTGAAGACCCTGCAAAATTATAGAAGACCCTCTTTATGACCAATTTCATTAAATTTAATATGATTATATGCATTGTAGCATCTACTATATCAAGAATACTAATGAACTCGATTATTGTTGTTGCTTAGTATATCTTTTATTAGCTTCTAGAGTTTTTCTTAGTTCAAGATCTCTCTTATCAAAGAAACAGTAAATTATTATGCCCACAATGGGAATGAGCTAGCGTTATGGACTTATATATTCCTCAAGTTGTCCATACATACTACCGAGATACTTCCTATCAAGGTCGAGAGGGTGAGGAGGTTTATCAATAGACTTTGTTATTCCATCCGTCTAAGTTTGACTCCTGAGTCTGTACATGGACTTTTTCCAATATATGATGGATATTGCTAGGTGTATTGAGCACATGAGGCGCCAGGGGAGAAAGAAGGAGAGAGGGAAGCAAGAGACTTCATGGCTCAGGTGGTTTCGGTGGTGCCTCGTCTAGAGGCAGGGGATACCACAATAGAGTTATCATCATACCAACAAGCTAGTGCATTCAGCCTTGCAGGCTTCTCGGGCGGCTATTCTTGTAACTTCTTGTACCTCTAAACTATGCCATGTTTAGGATTCAGTGGTTTAAAAAATCAATGCGGGAGTTTAAAGTTGAAAAACAGTTTTAGTTCTGCAGATTAAATTTGACGTCAAATTATATTGACCATAGATTTAATTACGGTCCGTCGAAATGAACCGGCGATTCCATTCTTAGAAATTGACGAAACCCATTTAATTTTTATGGACCGTATAATAATTGACGGTCCGTCCTTTTTTACCGTCTCAAAACTCTCAAGTTTTGAAGTCACTGGAAAGTTGTAAATTAATTAAATTAATTTGACGGTCCGATTATACAAACCGTACATAATTCGACGGTCCCTTGGCAGACTGTATAAAATTCAACGGTCCGTCGAATTGGCCGTCGAATCATTCCGACTGGGAATAGTATAAATACACAACCTTAGTCCTAAAAATTAGATTTTTCATATTCCCCAAGCCCTATCACGAAGTTCTCTTCTTCCATCATCTCCATAGCTCAAAGTAAGTCTGTTTCATGAAATTCCACGCGATTCTAATCATGTGTAATCAATTCCTAAGCGAAAATTATTGTTTCTAACCTAGGGTTTACAGGAAAGCCCAACTCAAGGAATTAAAGGTTCAAGCTTTGGATTCCTCCTACCAAGTTCGAATTTTAAATATAAGTTTGGAGCAAATAAGGTATGTAGAGATTTTATCTATGTGTGGGAACACCATTGTTCTTCCCCGTGCCACAGTTATCCATGAAATCATAAATTTTCATAATCTAGGGTTTTACCCAAGTTCATGATAACCCTATATACATGTACAATTATATTCCATGTTATATCTTGACTTCGTTACTTATATTTATGATATGTTATTGTGACCGTTATGAACCTATCTGTAATCCATGAACTCATGCCTTGATTTCCATGAGTTCTTAAATACAAGTTATGATCATGATCACTCAGTTCCATGAAGTCATATATGTTTCTCATCATTTTTACAAGTTATATTATGTATTTTTTCACGCGTTAAATTATAAATTTATAAGTTATGTTTACAAGTTATTTCATGAAATTCATGGGATTTCAAGCCAACTATTTTCAAGTACATATTTTGGAAGATGCACAGATTACCGAGAAGGCTCAAATAGCCTGAAACTACGCATGCCAACGTAAGATAAGGATCGCTCTGCCAGAGGACAATACATTCTTATTACCCTTTGTGGGATTATTGGACCCATCATGTTCATGTTCATGTTCATGTTCATGTCTCGTACTCCGGCAAGGTATGAGATGACTTAGCTGATCGGGTAGAGATCAGACTCCACATTCACGCATGGTGGTTCATGTCAGTTTTACTAATGCTCTCCCCACCGATATACAAATATATAGATATACAGTTTATAGATTTTACACATGTTATTACACTCATGTTTATGTTCATGTTTCAATTTCAGTTTATGTCCTATTATTCCATGTGCCTGCTTACTTCTTTCAGTTACTTTACATACAATACACTTTAAATGTACTAAGATCCCTTTTGCATGGGGACTGCACTTCACGGTGCAGGTGCTGAGTTTTAAGGAGACAGACCTGCTCAGTATGATTGCTTCAGTATCAGCTTTTGGTGAGCCCCATCTCATTCGTGGTGTCAGTCTAGTTACTTTTGATTATGCATTAGTAGTAGATGTATTCCAGAGCCTTGTCACGGTAAACAGTTTTGCAGACTAATGTTTCAGAGGTTTCATAGACTAGTATAGTTAGCATGACATGGAATCATTATTTTCAAACTTAACATCTTTTACTCAGATATTTTTGCTATTATATTTCAGACTACTTTCAATATACAATTTTACATGTTTCATCATCATTGTTAATGTATGTTTTGATGCCCATGTTGATCAACAAACCATGTGGTTCGCTCGGTCACATGCAATCAGGAACCGAGTGTCGTGTTTTACCCAAGCCATGATTTGGGGCGTGACAAAGCTTGGTATCAGAGAACTAGGTTCAAGTGTCTTAAGGAGTCTATGAAACCGTGTCTAGTGGGGTCACTTTTATGTATGATGGCCCCACACATGTAAACAGTTCACCACCAAGACATATAGAATTGTCTCATTTTTTCATCCTCTAGATCGTGTAGATAGAGTTATACCTTCATAAGATCCTTCTAACTCGTGCGTATTACGTATTTCAAAAAATGTCGGCAAAAAGAAAAATAACTACAAGCAAGAGAGATGTTACTAATGTCGCTCGTGAGGATGATAATCAGGCTCAAGGAGCCAATTCGGGTAAAACACCCCCACCCGATACAACGTCAGGGAACAATTCCAAGTATGAGAACTAATGGAGAGTCATCCAGTTTTAAGACTCGTGAGTTTCTTCGTATGGACCCTCCGGTGTTCATAGGGTCAAGTAAGACAGAGGATCCACAGAATTACATTGATGGGCTTCAAAAAATCTTCTATGTTATGCATGTTACTGAAGTAGATGCAGCAGAGTTTGGAGCTTATCATTTGTAGGATGTTGCTAACATCTGGTATGAGTCTTGTGAGCAGTCCTGCGGGGAAAATGCATATCCAGCAACTTGGGATGAGTTTTAAGATGCTTTTATTGAGCATTTTCTGCCAATTAAGGTTAGGGAGGCAAAGGCTATAGAATTTGAGAAGCTCAAATAGAATGGAAGCGGTGTTCAGGAATACTATCTTTAGTTTGTCTTTTTGGCAAAGTATGTTCCACATATGGTTCCAGACATGAGGGCCATAGTTAGGCATTTCGTGTATGGTCTTAATCTCCATTTGTATGATGCAACTAATATTACAGTCCATAAAGAGAGATGATTATTACAAAAATGGCTGCATTCGTATAGGTTAATAAGAATAAGTTGAAGGAAGATGAGGCCTTGCAGAAATAGAAGGACATAAAGTTTAATAAGAGAGCCAAGTCGTCAGGTCACTTCAGTTATGGGGGAGGTAGAGGCAGACTGTTCTTCAAAAACAGGTCATCAGGACCTGTTTCATCTTCAGTCAGTGCCCTAGCTCCAAGATTCAGGAATGATAACAAGAGGCAGAACTTTAGAGCATCAGGCTCCTAGTAACAGGCCAATGTAGGTCAAAGTTCTTTTAGTAACCCAGTTTGTGCTAAGTGTGGTAAGAGGCACCCAGATGAGTGTTTCTTGGGTATGGATGTCTGTTTTGGGTGTGCCTAGCGAGGTCACTTTCAGTGAGACTTCCCATCAGCGAGGCAGGGTACAAGAGATAATATGGCTCAATCCATAAATTCAGCAGTTCCTCATAATTCTCAGGCCCAATTAGGACGTAGTCCAGCTATGTCCAGTAATGTAGGTGAAGGCCCAAACTGCTTGTATGCACTATCAAGTAGTCAGGACACAGAGGCTCATGCAGATGTGGTCACACATATATTAGCTCTTATGGATCCTAGATCCACACTGTCATATGTAATTATTTTTGTTGCTAAGAAATTTGGGATAGAACCAGAAAAGTTGCATGAACCTTTTAAAGTATCCACTCCAGTTGGTGAGTCAGTTATAGCCATGCAGGTTTATAGGTGTTGTCCAGTTAAAGTCTATCACCATATTATATTAGCTAACTTGGTAGAGTTAGAAATGGTAGACTTTGATGTAATCATAGGTATAGATTGGTAGTCTTCATGTTATGCCACAGTAGGTTGTAGAACCAAAATTATAAAATTCAAATTTTCCTGTGAACCAGTCATAGAATGGAAGGGTGATGCAGTGGCACCCGTAGAGAGGTTTATTTCCTATCTTAAGGCCAGAAAGATGATATCCAAGGGGTACATTTACCACCTAGTTCGGGTTAGGGATACAAATAACCAGACCCCAACTCTTCCGTCAGTACCAGTTGTCAATAAGTTTCCAAAATTCTTTCCAAAAGATCTTCCCGGAGTTCATCATGATAGGGAGATTATTTTTGAAATTGATGCCATACATAGTGTTGGAGGATGGGGGTCAACCTCTTTCATGACCTATGGCCCCACCCAGTGTGTCACTTGGTTAGCATTTGCAGAAGAAAATAAGTAGGGCTTCCCGGCACTAAGCCGATATCTATTCTGTCATACCGAATGGCTCCAGCAGAGTTAAGAGAACTAAAGCCCAGTTGAAAGATCTCTTTGAAAAAGGATTCATTAGACCAAGTGTCTCACCATGGAGTGCACCAATCTTGTTTGTTCGAAATAAGGATGAGTCTTTGCGTATGTGCATTGACTACCGATAATTGAACAAGGTCACCATTAAGAAAAAATACCATATTCTCAGAATCAATGATTTATTCAACCAACTTCAGGGTGCCCAGTGTTAGTCCAAGATTGACCTCATATCAGGGTACCATCAGCTTATGGTTAAGGAAGTTGATATTTCGAAAACCGTCTTCAGAACTCGTTATGGTCATTTTGAATTTTGTGTTATGTTGTTTGTTATTGACAAATGCTCCAGTTGATTTCATGGATCTTATGAATAAGGTCTTCAAGCCTTATCTTGATCTTTTTATCATTGTTTTCATTGATGATATTCAAGTCTACTCCCGTAGTGAGGCTGATCATGTAGAATATCTCATAATTGTATTGCAGACACTTCAGGATCGCGAGCTTTATGCAAAGTTTTCCAAGTGTGAATTTTGGTTAAAGTCAGTGGCATTCTTAGGCCATGTGATTTCAGGCGAGGGCGTTCAGGTTGATTTTCATAAAATAAACGCTGTTAAGAATTGGCTTAGACCCACTTCTGCTTTAGATAGATGAAGTTTCTTGGACCTGGAAGGCTATTACAAACGATTTGTAGAAGGTTTTTCTTCCATCTCAGCTCCATTGACTAGATTGACTCAGAAGAAAGTCAAATTTCAGTGGTCAGATGCCTGCGAGCGTAGTTTTGAAGAATTGAAAATGAGATTGACTTCTACTCCAGTACTAACATTGCCAGAGGGAACCGAAGGGTTCGTAGTATATTGTGATGCTTCAGGAATCGGTATTGGGCGTGTTTTAATGTAGCATGGTAATGTTATAACTTATGCATCCAGATAGCTTAAACCTAATGAAAAGAATTATCCGAAGCATGACTTAGAATTGGCAGACGTGATTTTTGCACTCAAGATATGTCATCACTATTTGTATAGAGTTCACATTGACATTTTCACAGATCATAAGAGCTTTTAGTATATTTTCAAGCAGCGGGAGTTGAATCTTTGGCAGAGGAGATTGCTTGAATTGATAAAGGACTATGACGTGGATGTTCTCTACCATACGGGGAAAGCGAATGTGGTAGATGATGCTCTTAATCAACGATCCATGGGAAGTTTAGCTCATGTTGAAGAAGATAAGAGAACCATGACAAAGGAGATTCATCAACTAGCCAGTCCAGGAGTTCGACTCATGGACTCCAAAGATAGTGGTGTAGTTGTCCAAAATAAGTTTGAATCCTCCTTAGTAGTTGAAGTGAAGGAGAAATAGATTAATTATACCTATTTATTGCAGGTGAAAGAAGGGATTCACAAGCATAAGACTACTTCTTTTGAACAAGGGGGAGATGATTGTACTTTGAGGTACCAAGACAGGTTATGTGTTCCAGATGTGGATGGACTTAGAGAGTGAATCATAGCGGAAGTGCATAGTTCTAGGTATTATATTCACCTAGGTTTCACAAAGATGTATCATGATCTTAAGAAGATTTATTGGTGGAATGACATGAAGAGAAATGTAGCAGATTTTGTAGCCAAGTGTCCAAATTATCAGCAGGTGAAAGTCGAGTACCAGAGGCCTAGTGGGTTGGCTCAGAATATTGATATTCTTGTCTGGAAATGAGAGATGATAAACATGAACTTCATAACAAGTCTACCTCACTTAGCCCGAGGCATGATTCAATTTGTGTGATTATAGATCGACTTACCAAATTAGCCCACATCTTGCCATGTAAGACCACAAATTCAGCAGAGGATTATGCTAAGTTGTATATCCGAGAAATTGTCAGGCTTCATGGGACCCCAGTGTCTACTATTTCAGATCGTTGTGCTCAGTTCATAACACACTTTTAGAAGTCTTTCCAGAAAGGGTTGGGTACTAAGGTATCTCATCACAACTTTTCATCCTCAGATAGATGGACAGGTAGAATGTACTATTCAGACTATTGAGGATATGTTGAGGTCATGCATTCTCAATTTTAAAGGTAATTGGGATGATCACTTGCCTCTCATTGAGTTTGCTTATAATAATAGTTATCATTCTAGTATCCAGATGACACTGTTTAAAGCTCTGTATGGACGAAGGTGTAGACCACCAATTGGTTGATTCGAAGTTGGTGAAGTAGAGTTGTTAGTTTAATTTAGAACCACAAGATTCAAATGACATTATACACATCTTTAATTTAGAACCACAAGATTCAAAAGTCTCTTTATTTTTAAAATTTCATGTCTAGTCAAACTAAGACACTTAAATTGGAATAGAGAGAGTACATAAATTCCCTTATAACTGTTGGAATTTTGTTTAAATTAAATTAAATATTTTTATAAGAAAACATGTCTTTTAAATGAGAGGATGTGTCATTTCATTCTTTGGTTACCACTAGTTCTATTTAAAGTCAATTTCTTAACATTACAACGTTACTTCTTTTTACAGTAGAATAATTTTTGCAGAGTAATTTTTCTTCTCTATGCGGAATAACTTTCTTCTTCTCCAAATTCCTAAAAGATCAAGTTGAGAATTCTTGCTTTTCCTAGATGAATTTCTTTACTATTTGCTTAGTGCAGAATTTAAAGGCTTGTCATATCCACTAAAACTATTTACGTGCAATCCCATAACAATCTCGCGGAGGAGAGAGAGCAAATATAGTTTTTAGGAAAGTGTTTCGCACGTGTTTCAAGCCTCAAATTTTGTGTTCGTTGTTCATACTATCAAACCTCATTTTAGTGTTCTTCATATAATTTTGTGTTCTCGGATTATATTTTCCAAAATCTAAAAACGATATTTTTATGAAGAAGATATTTCATATTAAAATCCGAGAATTAAAGTCGCAGAAAAATTCAAGTAAAGCAGTGATGGTCGTTATAGAGTGCCATTTAAGGAATAAGACCATAATGGATAATAAATATTGTTTTCCTGATTCTGAAAATTGGAAGTGAATAGTGGGGTGAGAGAGGCTAACAGTGCAAAGTAAATCAACCCAGAGAAGGCTAATCAAGAATGGATGCTTTTGGCCTGAAGGACTTTTAATCAAGAGGCGCTACCATCATGCAACCGTTCAAAGCGAGGGCTTTGATTTCCAATGGAATTATTGTTGGGTATTTTTGCTCTATGGTACTTTATAAAGCAGTACGGGAAGTATATAACTATTACAAGTATTCGAAAGGATAAACAAAGATTCAATAATTCAACTAGTAATATGAAAATTACAACATAACCACAAAACTGAAATTACAATTTTGTTGAAGACGGAAAAATGAAAACTGGTTTTGCTAAGTCGAGTGTGGTACTCTGTCCTTAAGACAATATTGCCCCGTATGTATCCTTTATACGTCCTGGACAATTTGTCTCTCAAGATAAAACAGCAATGGAACAGTTGAGCAAAGGAAACTCAAGAGCTACCGTGAAGAATATTGAGTAACGAAATGATGCCTTGGAAGGTGTAGGAAGAAACTGTTTTTCTTGTGTATTTTCGTGTATCATGTATGTGTGTTCTTAGTGCTCAACAATGGTGTAAGGGGGTGTTTATATAGGTGATTGAGGGGCTGAAAACTTCCTCCATAATAGCCAAATAATGGCCATTATGGAGGTAGTAAAGTCACCAATATAAATGGTGAAAGACCAACGGATTTGGCCATTATAGGAGGAGTAATTCAGCCAAAATAAATGGCTGAATTGAGAGCTTGGCGTTTCTGCTTTGACTGTCCAAATTCTGACGTTCTGGAAACTCCAGGGACCAAACTGTACATCTTGAAACTTCAGGGACCAAACTGTACATCTGAAAGAGTTCTGGTCCGAACTGTACATCTGGAACTTCTGGGATCAAACTGTACTTCTGGCCCAGTTCTCTGGCCCAAAAAGATAATATCAGAAGGCCCACAGCCCGTGACCCGTGACCCGTGACCCGTGACCCGTGAACCCGTGAACCCGGAACCGGACCGGACGGGCGGGCGGCGGCGGCGCGCGTGTGGTCTTTCCTTGAACCGAAGCACATCTAGGTCCTCCCTCCTTTAAACACATGGGATACCCCTTGGGGGCCCAAACCCCAAACCAATTTCGAGTCTTATATACACAACAATTCTTTCTTCCTCTACCGATGAGGGAGAATTGAACACAACACCACACTTTCCATGCTTCAAACACCTTACTTCGTGGACGAATATCTCTTTAATTTCTCAATAAAATTTGACGATTCTTGGCCCTACGGTTATCTACGTACTTAGTAGATCATGCATGTGTGAAGAACCGGATTCTCCAACATACGTAACACTAGTGTTTAAGCCGTTAAAGTTGGTCGGTCGCAACTCCCGCCAAAGGCTAATTTCCAACAATCCCCTCTTGAAAGAGATTTTGGCGCACTCATATGGTGTCTTTTTCATTTCCAAAGAATATTTCAATGGACCGATGTTGCATAAGGAGAGGTAGCCTCAGCTTTGAACCTTCCATAGTTGAATACCATCGGACTTACTTACTGTGCGGTGAACGTGATGTCTTGAACCGTCAGTGTTTAGTGTAAGTCAAGACAATGATACCAACACAACAAATTCCCTTACTCTCTTCTTCGTAATGTTTTGTCCGTTTTGGCCATGGACAACGTCTTGGATTCTTAAGTGCGTTCATTTTGAGGCGTCTGCCTCGCACTTAAATAGGTGGTCTCCTACAAGGTATCCTGCTATACCCCACTTCACAAGTGTTAGGAACCATTAAAAGTTTCCCAAAAACCTAACCTCAACTGTTGAGGAGCATTACAGGTTTTGAAAACTTAACCTTTACCCACACTGCAGATAGGACTTAAAAGTCTATCGCGGGAACGACTTTGGATTTGGTGTTTCTTTTCAGAAATCACTATCCGAAGTGCTCATGCTTCCACTGAAGCGATCAACTGAACCTTTACAGCTTAGTTTTCCCATTGAACCAAATTACTGGGATCTCCAGTTAGTAAGGTTGGGTTACCACTGTATTGGTCCGTATATTTTGGGTTTTAAGCCCATTCCCCTAGACAGGCAGAACACTTGATCTCCGGGTAGTCCCTTAGTTAGTAAACAAGGAAGTGACACCCGTGATGATCAACTGCCATACGGTCTTATGTCTCCTGACAAATCCTGACAGATATGTCCAGACGCCGTCATCCGTGTCCTTCCTAAAGCCGACCGGCTAGCCACAGTGTATAACTGCTGAAGGCACGGGTTTCTCCCAATAAGGGGCGTCCTCTAAGGAGTCGTGAAGTTACTCAACTTCTTTTATGCTTTGTATAAAGCGATAAACTCCGATTCCATCATGAATCGGCCGATGCAAGTTTGATTAGAGGATTTTCCAAGAACCACCATACACATTTACTTGTGGCTTTGGTGTTCTTCAGATCTGATGTCCAGTTTGCATCACTGTGTTCTCTCAGAACCGCTGGACATCCAGAATACTATAATCCGTAGATAAGCGAATAATTCAGATATCGTCATATCCGACTTAACGCTTTCTATTGATCATGTATTAAGATTATCAGTGAACCTTAGTTCAACCGATCTGATTGTAGGACGATACCAGGTCGGTTGTAGTGTGTACAATACATTGAACTACACGTGATCTGTGTGTATCGCTCCTTGTCTATGGGTGCACCATGATTCCAATCAGTTCTATGATTCATATCCATTGATGGCTTCAACGAGACTGTCAACTATCGACCAGTCCGTTAGATGTCTTTAGAAATCCAATTCCTAAGATGTCATCTGTGATATCCATATTTTTCATATCGAGACTTTGTTTCAATATGACTTTTACTTTCAGACTGTTGATTTTCCAACTGTTGGCTTTCTAACTTTAGAGTCAATGTTTCTGTGGTCAGATTCATTGTTTGTGTTTTATCTGAAACTTTCAGGACTAAAATGTAAACATTTCAGGGACCAAGATGAAAGTTCAGGAAGAAGCCCAACAGTCCAGAAAATCAACTCTGATTCTCTTCTTCCAACTCTCCGGTTGGGAAGGCTGTTTTAACATTCATGCCACGCAAGACTGCAATGGCCCATGATGTTAAGCTACTCCCAGGAGAGCACATGTACAAGTAGCCGAGGCTTTGAACTCGTCAGTAGATCCATCTACTTTGTACTCACTTTTGAGTATCCTTTTTCACAACCCAAAGGTTCTTTTCCCGGAGGAAGATCAACCATTACGCAAGTATGGTTCTATATGATGGAATATATTTCTCTTTAGCTTCTTTCCAAAGCAACGCTTTTAGAGATAACAATTATTTGTTAATTGTCCATGGTTCGTTCTTAACCATACAAGCTAGAAATACTAGAACAAGTATTTGTCCCCTCTTTGCTCCGTCTTGGTTCAACATCTAGAATCCCTGAGTTCTGCAGATCTGGAATATTAAGTTCCGGATAGCCAGCAACTTTCGAGTCCTGTAGATACGGAGCGTCTAGTTCCGGACAGTCAGGCCCTCGCGGGTTCTTGTTAACCTTGAGCAATTACTCCTTTTTCCTTTTCAAGGAAAGTTATCTTATAAGAATTCAGCATTCTTTGACGCCAAGAGGCGATAAGTACTACTGTTATTTACAGATCCAGTGGATATGCAATCTACAGTCTTAGGTCGAACTTGACCTGTTTCGGTAGTCCAACTTCTACCAAGCCACCCCACATCACAACTTTTGTATGTGAGATCCTTTTCATGTCTCATACGGAGAGTTATCCTTATCCTTATGCGGAGTTCTGTTAAGAATCGCATTAGCAGTAAGGATCGTCTTGCCCCACATAATTTAGGCGTACGGGTTTGCGCTTGGCTAACACCGTTAGACTGAGGTAAGTAATGAACAGTCGTTTAATGAACGTTGCTACACATTCTCCCCCTCTATCGCTATGAATTTCGCAATCCATAGGCTTAGTTGATTTTCAACTTCTGCTTTGTAGCGCTTATCCGCTTCAACAACTTCATCTTTGCTTTTTAACAAACAAAGGATTCCATACGTTGTATCATCATCAATGAAGATCACAACGTACTTGTCTCCCCCCTCTATTTTGTATAAACTTCAAATCACCCAAGTAGGTGTGACTAAGTTCTAGAGGAGCGGTGCTTCTTTCGCTATTCCCTTGACGGAATTTGAAAAGGTGATTTTGCCTCTTCGCCTACCTCACATTCATTTTGAGGGTTTATGTTGAAAGGAGGCAACAATCTCAACATCGTTAGCTTTTGAATGACTTACTATTTAACGTGTCTTAATCTATGATGGCATAGATGCACGGATTACAAATATATCATTCATTTGGCTATAGACATATTGTACCATTCTTAGTTATTACAGACCTGTTGGACTAGTCTCAAACCAACTTGACCAACAACGTCCCTTAAACCAAGTTAGGAACATGTATCACCTCTTTTAGAGTGATCTCATTCCCTGAAGTCCTATTGAGGACAACCTCTCCAGCCCCTTTGATTTTAGAGGTGGCGTTGCTTCACATGAACAACCTCTTGCTCGTGGTTAGGGCGTAATCGGATCATATGTGATCTCGATACTCTGGCCCACTTCAGTTGCTTTGGCGGCATCGAGTGTCCAATTTCTTTACTGCCTTTCTTTAGGCCTTCAGATCATTAAGACCTGGAAACTCTGGCCTACCACACTAGGTGTCCATTACTTTTCCTATGAAATGAATTCTGGCCCCACTCCAGTCGCCCGGAGGCTTTATATGACTGAGTGTCCAATATCATCATATCAAAGGAATTTTGGCCCACTCCAGTCACCCGGAGGCTTTGTATGACCGAGTGTCCAATATCATCCTATGAAGGATCTTCTGCCAAATAATATGACAGGCTCAACGTCATTAACTTTTAGACTCCTTCCGTTAAGATTGGTGCCCAGATAATTCTTGGCGCTTACTTAAGAGTGGTAACAGTTTTCGCACAGTTAGTGGATCTTTCTCCATCGTATGTGCGAACATACTTTACATACTTTAACAATTACACTTAAAAGAACGGATCTTTTTAAGTTGTTTACAATCCAATCTTTAAACGGGAAAGAAGATAAGATTAAACTTCTGATTTTAAAGCGTAAGGAATATAAATTATTTTCATATTCCTCCTTACTTTAATCCATTTTTAATCAGACATCATTTAATCTTTATTCTTGACAAGTAAGAAAAACTACTTATCCCAATTTCGGATTCTAGCTCACTTCAGTTACTTCATCAAACTGAGTGTCCGGTTCCTTCTTACCATTATTCGGATCTTTTGTCTGGGACAGATATAGGCCTTCTGCTGCAAGATAGAATAACATCTTCAGTCTTCTCCTCTTGTCCCAGTTGACATCCTCAGGCTCTCGAAAGCGCTTGTTCCCACCAGTCTTGGTAGTGGTGACACTATGAACACGTTCATCATCATCACTCTCTTCTACCAGAAAACCATTTCCATATCCCGATTTTGTCACACAACTTTTGACCGACATCTTTCGAACACTAATAGTAATACTATACAGATATTGTCTTAAGTTGTTGGGTATTTTTGCTCTATGGTACTTTATAAAGCAGTACGGGAAGTATATAACTATTACAAGTATTCGAAAGGATAAACAAAGATTCAATAATTCAACTAGTAATCTGAAAATTACAATATAACCACAAAACTGAAATTACAATTTTGTTGAAGACGGAAAAATGGAAACTGATTTTGCTGAGTCGAGTGTGGCACTCTGTTCTTAAGACAATATTGCCCCGTATGTATCCTTTATACTTCCTGGACAATTTGTCTCCCAAGATAAAGCAGCAATGGAACAGTTGAGCAAAGGAAACTCAAGAGCTACCGTGAAGAATATTGAGTAACGAAATGATGCCTTGGAAGGTGTAGGAAAAAACTGTTTTGCTTGTGTATTTTCGTGTATCATGTATGTGTGTTCTTAGTGCTCAACAATGGTGTAAGGGGGTGTTTATATAGGTGATTGAGGGGCTGAAAACTTCCTCCATAATAGCCAAATAATGGCCATTATGGAGGTAGTAAAGTCACCAACATAAATGGTGAAAGACCAACGGATTTGGCCATTATAGGAGGAGTAATTCAGCCAAAATAAATGGCTGAATTGAGAGCTTGGCGTTTCTGCTTTGACTGTCCAAATTCTGACGTTCTGGAAACTTCAGGGACCAAACTGTACATCTGAAAGAGTTCTGGTCCGAAATGTACATCTGGAACTTCTGGGATCAAACTGTACTTTTGGTAAAGTTCTCTGGCCCAAAAAGATAATATCAGAAGGCCCACAGCCCACAGCCCACAGAACCCGGAACTGGAACCAGACCGGACGGGCGGGCGGCGGCGGCGCGCGTGTGGTCTTTCCTTGAACCGAAGCACATCTAGGTCCTCCCTCCTTTAAACACATGGGATACCCCTTGGCGTCCCAAACCCTAAACCAATTTCGAGTCTTATATACACAACAATTCTTTCTTCATCTACCGATGAGGGAGAATTGAACACAACACCACACTTTCCATGCTTCAAACACCTTACTTCGTGGACCAATATCTCTTTCATTTCTCAATGAAATTTGACAATTCTTGGCCCTACGGTTATCTACGTACTTAGTAGATCATGCATGTGTGAAGAACCGGATTCTCCAACATACGTAACACTAGTGTTTAAGCCGTTAAAATTGGTCGGTCGCAACTCCCGCCAAAGGCTAATTTCCAACAATTATATGATACTGCTGGATCAAGAAAAGTGCCAAAAATCGAATTCTACTTTCTTAACTTCACTTATTTATAATCAATATATATCTATCTTTGGTGATTTTGTGACACCTGATTTTAAAATACTAGAGTAAATAATTTACTTTGCTATGATTTTGATATGCATGATAATTAAGAATAACATTTTTAATGTGTTGTGATACGTTATTCTTGTATAAAAATCATATGTGAAATTTATTTTCAAGCTCTGAGATGATATGAAGTATTTTATATATAAGATCATATCGATACTTGAAAATTATTTTAATCATTTTAAGATTATGAGAATGAATGATTTACTATTTTATTTCATTTAAAGGTTAAAGACCTTTTATGAGTTTGATGTTTTGAAAGAAGTATAATAATTTTGAGTTTCCATGTGTTTTATTTTTTTAAAATGAATTATTTAAAGAATGGGATGATTTGACTTATGATTAGAAGTCTAACATTAGACAATTATTTAGTCTTTCATGAATACTTGAAAAATTGTATATACACCAAAATATATGGTAATTATTTGTGCCAGTTAATTTATTATGTTATTGTTGGCAATGATATGAGGGACATAATAGAAAAAAAGAGATTTATACGGTATAATAGAAACAAAGAGGTTTATATGGCAGAACAGAAACGATGAGGTTTTCTTTCTTCCACATTCGATGTAAAAGATCTTGGGCAAATTGATACTATGTTGGGTATCAATATTAAATAAAATAGTGGGGGTAAATTTAGTCACTTAGATATACAAGAGTGTAATATCCTATTTGATCCAAATAACAAAAGAAAAGATGATGAAATATTTTTGGCTCAAGTTGAGTTTGCAAGAGCTATTGATCATCTATTGCTTTAACAACAGCGTGTTAAGGAGTTGAGTGATTGGGGAAATTCCTTTAAAAATCTCATTGACTTGCAAAGTGTGAGCTTCACTTTGTAATAATCAAGTTATTCTAACTCAAGCGTATAAAAATATTTGTATAATGAGAAGTCAAGACATCTAAGTCTTAGACAAGATCAATTATATGAGAAAATTATATCAAGATGATTTATCGCATTCACACAGTTGTGAAGTCAAAGAGTAGTTTGACTAATATATTTATAAAGTTTCTTACAAGGAAGTTGGTGAAGCAGCTTCAAATGTTAAAACTCCAAATTTAGGTCTACCAATAATGAAAACCCTACCCAACACTACAACAACAAACAACAACAACATACCCAGTGAAATCCCACAACGTGGGGTCTGCAGAGGGTAGAGTCTACGCAGACCTTACCTCTACCTTGGTAAGTAGAGAGACTATTTCCGAAAGACCATCGGCTCAAGACAAAGCATAAGCACAAGCAAAGCTAGAGAAACGATCATACTCGGACAAGAAATTTAAAGTAGTATGAAAATGAGAGTAACAAAAACGAATAAGCCATGATAAAATATTTTGAAAAAATAAGCAATAACTAAGGCAGGTAAATAAGATAAACAAAGTACACGAAAGAACATACAACAACAGAAATCAAAGGACATGGGACTATAAAATAATACTGCGCGTACTAGTATGATAGGCTAAGCAGGGCTACAATAATAACACTACAACTACCAATATGTAAGCGTAAGTAGGACTACGCTCAACTGCCTACTACTCTTCTACCCTAATCCGTATCCTCCACAACCCCCTATCTAAGGTCATGCCCTCAGTAAGTTGCACCTGCGTCATATCCCGTCTAATCACCTCTTCCCAATACTTCTTCAGCCTAGCTCTACCCCTACTAAACCCGTCCATAGCCAACCTCTCACACCTCCGCACTGGAGCATTTGTGCATCTCATCTGCACATGCCCGAACTATGAAAAGAATAGTTTTGGGTTCAAAGGGTAACAACAAGCTATTGATACATGGATGTTTCAGTACTTAAGTAAGAGATATACTATTATTGGTTGTCCTAGATTAGAGGGTTGAGTTCTTATACTCTTAATGAGGTTCAGTTCAAGGAACAAGTGTCTCAAATGTGACAAAGACACTGAAAGAACTTCACATTTATAAACATAGAAATGGTGCCGCTTCGATTGAGAGGTGGAGTTACTCTCATAAATGTTTATGAATTTTGGATAGCACATAGTCATAAAAGTGCTAAGCATGTTTGAGGGGGAAACATGAATGAAATGTTTATATGTATAGTGTCACCAATGTTATCACAAGAAATAACATGTTCAAAACTATTATGCTACTTGGGATTTCGATTTCATCTTGTGATATTATACTAAGGTTATGTTCAAATCGAAAGATACATTACGCTATACATGAACGTAACTTGATCTTTGTGTCCTAATTTATATTTAAACAAGTAGGGGATTGTTGGAATTTTGTTTAAATTAAATTAAATATTTTTATAAGAAAATGTGTCTTTTAAATGAAAAGGTGTGTCCTTTCATTCTTTGATTACCACCAGTTCTATTTAAAGTCAATTTCTTAACATTACAATGTTACTTTTTTTCAGTAGAATAATTTTTCCAGAGTAATTTTTCTTCTCTCAGCAAAATAACTTTCTTCTCCGGTTCCTAAAAGATCAAGTTGAGAATTCTTGCATTCCTATATGAATTTCTTCACTATTTTCTTAGTGCAGAATTCAAAGGCTTGTCATATCCACTAAAACTATTTACGTGCAATCCCATAGCAATCTCGCGGAGGAGAGGGAAAAAATATCATTTTTAGGAAAGCATTTCGCACGTATTTCAAGCCTCCAATTCTGTGTTCGTTATTCATACTATCAAATCTTCATCTTAATGTTCTTCTTCATAAAATTTTGTGTTCTCGGAATATATTTTCCAACAATAACTAATTGAAAGAGAATAATCCCTTGATTATTTTCATTAATGAAAAGGTCTATATATACAATTTACAATCTCTAAATATGAAAAATCATATTTCTACTATACTACTAATATCATAATTACACTTATACAAGAATTCTACAAATTATGGCAAGTAACCTAAATATTATTGGTTTGGTATACTGTATATATACATTCTGTCACACCCCCGCAGTCATAATGGGCGGTTGTTTCGCTGACCAAGAAACCAACCCCATAATGGATACCCCTCGATACTCGGCCTCCGCACTGGATCGTGGTAAAGTAGCCTGATGTTTTGCTGACCAAGAAACCAAGTTGTCACCCAGAAACATACAATAACCAGAGGTCGAATGCCTGGTATCTGGACATCCACCACAATCAACATCTTTATAAGACACTAGAGTAGAGACGAAGGATGGATATAAATTCAAACTATAATCAAATGTGTCGTGTATGTATCGTATAATGCGTTTGAGCGCATGCATGTGCTCAACCCTCAGATCATGTATGAATAAACACACATGTTGGATTGCATAAGTAATATATGGTCTCGTGAAGGTAAGATACTGAAGAGCCCTGCAAGACTGTGATAGTGGGTGGGATCCTTGTATGGTGTGCTAGTATGAGCACTGAGCTTCAGTTTGGTATCAATCGGAGTAGCCGAGATATTACAAGATGACATGCCACCTCACTCAATGATCTCGATTGCATACTTTTTTTATGATAAAAATAGACCACCTGCGTGACGAGTGATAGAGATACCCAAAAAATAGCTCAAGGATCCGAAGTCTTTCATAGAAAACTCTGAATTTAGAAGGGTCATGATAAACTTGCGCAGATTATCAGAAGAGGCAGTCAAAATAATATCATCCACATATAACAGAATGTATGCTATAGAAGTACCACATAGATAGATGAATAGAGAGTAATCAGACTTGCTGTGAGAAAATCCAGTAGTAGACACAAAATCTGTAAACCTTTTATACCAAGCCCGTGGGGCCTGCTTAAGCCCATACAATGACTTCTTCAGCAAACAGACATGATGAGGATAATTTAGGTCCCTAAATCCCAAAGTTTGATGCATGTAGACTGTCTCCTTAAGATCATCGTATAACAAAACATTTTTCACATCTAACTGATGAATGAGCCATGCTTTCGAGAGAGCCAGACTGAGAACAGTGTGAATGGTCGCCGATTTGACCACCGAACTAAACGTCTCACCATAATCCACGCCAACCTATTGAGTTTTACCATCACCTACAAGACGGGCCTTATGCCTCTCAAACGAACCGTCATAATTTTCCTTATGAGTAAAAATCCACATAGAACGAATAATATTGACACCAGATGGACGGGGCATCAACTCCCACGTCTTATTTTTAATAAGAGCATTATATTCATCATCTATCGCCATTTTCCAATTTGGGTCATGAAGGGCAAACACTGGGTTACATGGTAGGGGTGATTTAGTGGCATTAGAATTTAAATTAAAATGTCGTTTAGGTTTAAAAATACCCCTTTCGCTAAAAGTAACGGGCCCTTGACTCGGAATAGAAACAGACTAGACCAGGGATGTTGGCGGATTGCCTCGGGACTGGCCAGCAGGAAGAGGGCCTGCTGGCCATGAAACTAGGCCAGCAGGAAGAGGGCCTGCTGGCCATGAAACTAGGCCAGGAGGGTGATTTACTAGGCCAGCAGGCAGTGGGCCTGCTGGTTTGGAAAATTCAACTTGACTGGAGAGACGGACTGGACTGGAGGAGGAATTATTGGGCCAGCAGGCAGTGGGCCTGCTGGCCGAGAAACAGTGGGTGATGGACCTGGGTCACTGGATAGTGTGGTAGGCAGATTATTTGGGCCAGCAGGCAGTAGGCCCGCTGGCAGATTTGACTCACGGGTAGGGTGGGCCCACTATTGGAGAATATACGGGGAGAGAGCATCATCCAATAAAGTATAGTTACTAGACACGGAAGTGGACAATTTAGCAAACGAAAATTGGATTTCATAAAAAATAACATGGCGATTCATGCTTAGTTTGAAAATAACATGGAAATTGAGCTTTTCATGGATTTGGGGGTTGATTCATACTTAGTTTGAATTTATTTTCTTGATTTAGCTTACTTAGGTTATGGGTAAACTATTTCTAAAATAAACTTTTAGTTTTTTCCCTTGGGGCTCGAGTTTGGCTATTTTGGGTAAAATATAGCAATATGAGTGTTGTTAGACTCATGTACTCATATATAATGCATAAATGATAGAGTTGGATCGAGTTGAGACTTCTCGAAAGGGCAAGGTGGTCGCTTGAGGGGTTCATGCCAGATTGCTCAGCCTTCGAGGTATGTAAAGACTTGACTTCACTTGAGGGAAGTTTTCACTAACTAAAGGTTTAAAAATTGAATTTAATAAGGAATTATGAGCGTAACGGGGGGTCTCGTACCTGTGATGTGATGGCTATTGGTACGAGCATCGGTATATTTATATAAATATTTAATAAAAAAGTATAATAGACTGTGATGGGGATATACATGTAAGCATTCATGTATTGGAGGTAGTATTAAATATATTGGCTTGGTATGATTGTTGATTATGTGGGCTGATAGCCATGTTTGACTTATACTTGATTGATTGTGTGGAATCTTCATTACCTCGTACATTCTTGAAAAGCTATTAGGTGAATAAAAATGGAAACTTTGGCTATTAAAGTATGATAATTGATGAGTTTTTATGTGAATTGTTCGCTTTTAAGTCCAGTCATTGATTTATATATCCATACTTATATGCTCATTGTGCATTGGTTACGATGGGATCGGGTTGTACGTCTGATATCCTCCTTGATTATGAGTCTGATTCTCCTTGAACTTCTTTATCAAACACTCTATTGTTCTCGACCACATTCCAATTACCAGGATCTACCACAACTTTACCACTTGTGATAGTAAAACGGGTGATTCCTCATTTGATCAGGATGCTCTTCCCTTACCACTTCCTTAACCTTGTGAGATTCATCATTGTTATTCTTCTCCTATTTATGCATAGCTAATCCGGATGCCGATACCTACATTCCTTTTCATTATGCCCTTGCAATCTACACCCACAACAGTATTTCAGAAGATAATCAGTCTCCTCGTCTTCAATTTCCATATTAATTGATTTTGGTAAATCAGCTAACAAATCTACCAAGACCTTTACTCTAGTACAACTAGGTCTAGTACATTTAATAGTTGCTAGATCAAGATGTAAAGGCTCCCAACAATATATGCAAGCAAGAACAAAGCTTCACTTACATAATTTGTTAGCAGGAGATTAGGAAACAAAATCCAGGCTATCACCTTTGAGGTTTCTTCATCGATTTTGAACTTTGATCATAAATCAAAGGTCGTATCTGATAAGAGTATCCATCACTCGACTGCAAATAATATGAACCCTTTGAGCATAGATTTACAAAATTCTCCATAAGAGATAATCTAATCAATACATGTTTATTACGGAACAAACCTATTTGACATTTACCTTTAATGTCACATTGTGAAGGAATCATCTTACTAAGTTTTTTCATTTCTGGCCATCCATAAGAGAACTTACCAATCACTACATGTTGCAAATTCTCCATGATTTCTATTCATTCAACTTCCTTCTGTATCCACCACAGAATAGGTTCACCATTGTGATATGTTATCTTCTTCATTGGAATAGGAATAGTAGGTAAAGGGTTTACGGTAGGGTTTTGCATGGAAGTGTTCATAACTGTGGATTTGAGAGATTGAGCATAGTTGAGTTTTGGTGATTGTGTATTGGCAATATTGTTGGCTAGATATGACGATGGGTCATTAGAAGGCTGGTCAGCCGGCGTAGGTGGTTGGCCAGTGGCCGGAGTGGCCATGATTCCGATACCAACCTTAGGTTATCTAAGGTTTTTGCATGAAAAACTAGGATTCAATTAGAGAGCGTTTTATTTTATTGAATTTAAACTTTTTAGTTCATATTGTCAACATGTGTTTGGGAAGGGAATAAAGTGGCCAACTATCTAGCCATTTCGTCAAAAGTGTGTACCAATAGTTAATTATAATAATAAAGGGAAAATGACCTAATTATATTACTTAAGACATTATATTACAAAATATAAGGATACTTTTCCTTATTTACCAAAAAAAAAAACATAACAACTTAATTACAAAACATACTAAATCTAAAAAAACTAAAAGCCCACCCCACTATTCTCTTTCCCTGTTCTCGTTGTCAATTTGATCGGAACAGGGCCGCTCCACCTTTCCCTTCCCCTTCTCCCTGTTCTCTGTTTATGGACTGACGACCCCATTTTCTGCTCATTCGCCAGATCTGTTTGCAACTCAATCTCCTTTTGCCCTTGAACCTAATGAATCTTGTAGCAACTCTTCTTTATGGCGTTGTTACTTTACCTCCGGTAATATTCCATCTTCGATTTGGGTTTATCTTCAATCCCATATCTATTAATACTGGAGCAACAAGAGTGTTTTCCTTCTCGGTTTACTTGGTAAAAATGGTGAAAAATGAGAAATTTGATCTATTCTGAAAGAGGGAGGCTAAGAGAAAACAGGGGGAAAAAAAGGACAACTTTACAAGTTCAAACTATATGCAAACAGAATGCAATCTTCAGATAAATGTATGTCAATGTTCATAACATCTCTAGGTGTTCGATGATTTGCTCAGCAGATCAACCCGTGAATTTTAGATCTCTAGGTGTTGAAATAGGAGATTGGATAATGAATTGTATGAATAATGGTAGATTCGTGATTTATTATAGAAAATTGTATTTTTAAGTTTTGCATGTTGTTGTATTTGTATTAAATTTGTATGAATATTGTATACAATGTTGTTGTAGCCATATTAAATGTTCAAAAACCTACTATATACTTTTTACAACTTTTGTACAGTTATTATATACATATTTCATATCGTTTTTATGTAGTTTTAATACACGAAAATGTGAAAATTTTAAGCCTTGATCGAGATATATACATATTTCACACAGTTTTTATACATGAAATTT
Source organism: Anisodus acutangulus (assembly GCA_029783415.1). NCBI lineage: Eukaryota > Viridiplantae > Streptophyta > Magnoliopsida > Solanales > Solanaceae > Anisodus > Anisodus acutangulus. The sequence goes on along the minus strand of CM056511.1, from coordinate 27,291,926 downwards.
TGAGCAAAAATTCCAAGCCTCGAGCCTGATATACATATTTCATATAGTTTTCATACACAAAATATAAAGCGAAAATTTTAAATCTTGAGCGAGATATACACATTTCATACAGCTTTCATACACAAATTTTGAGCGAAAATTTTCGTATATGTTTTGTAAAAAATCTATTGTTATATTTTGTAAATTGAAAAATATCGTTATATTTTATAAATATATCATATCTTATGTATATATACGTCAATCTCTCAATAATAAAATTCCTAGTTAACCCAAAAAGATTATGGGAAATTTCAAAAATATATATTTGCTCGCTTATATTGCAAAAAAATAGCCCAAAATTTACATTGCAAAGCTTTGATCCAAAAACACTTTTATACAGTATTATACATTTATATACAAAGAGATAAGTATATTATGTATATAGGTGTTTGAAGGTGTACACATTTATACACATATATACATAAACACCCATATACACCCCCATATACCACCATATACACTCATATACCACCATATACACTCATATATATTATTATACATTACTGTACAAAAAATAACTTCAACACCACCGACTCCTATAGACACTCATATACACCTATATACCACCATATATAATATTATACAAAAAAATAACTTCAACACTACCAACTCCCATATACACCCATATACACCATCAAAACCCAAATCCTTGATTCCATATACAACTGCGATTAGTCATCGTCGGAGATCACGCCGGAGCTCCGACTCACCACCACTAGATCTGAGAGAAAAGCGAAAGAGAGCACCAGATCTGAGAGAGTGAGAGAGGAAGTCGAGAGAGAACAAGCGCGAGAGAGGAGGACAGAGAGCGGAGTCACTACCGGACGACGTCATTGCTACGAGGCGATGATGAGGAGACGGCGATGGTGCTGAGAGAAAGAGTGAGAGAGACGACGACAGAGAGAGGAGACATCGAGAGAGAGAGAGCGCAAGAGAGAGAGGAGACACAGAGAGAGAGAGAGAGAGAGAGAGAGAGAGAGAGAGAGAGAGAAATTTGGGTCATTTTTTGTAAGATTTAGGACCCGTTTGGACATAGATATTTTTTACTTTTTTCCGGGATTTTTTTTCACTTTTTTGAAAACTAGTGTTTGGCCTTGAAATATGAAAAACACCTAAAACCTTGTTTTTACAATTTTCACTTTTTGTTGATCATTGCTTTTATCTGTCACTTTTCAAATTTTATCTTACATTTTTTATTTTTATAAATTTGACCCCATAGTAGATTCGACGATGAGTTTTATGAACTTGATTATATCATCGTATTAAAGAAAGTCTATATAAAGCATGCTTAATGTAATAGAAAATGATTGATGAACGTTGTTTACGCACTCGTTATGTTTATTAATTGCTTTTGGTGGTTTTGCTAGTTTTAAAAAATTGGGGGGAGGGGGTATAAATCATCTTTCATATTTGTTAGAAAAAGTACATTCCAACAACCAAATATTATTTGCAAAAACTATGTCCAAACACAACTCCAACTCCAACTCCAAAAATTCCAAAAAAGGTGAAATTATTTTTTATTTCTATGGCTAAAAGCAACTTAAAAAAGTTGATTAATTTTGATAGCATTATTACCTTAAATTTCATACAGCGTAATTATCTAAAAAAAATAGTTGTTTTCTCTATTTTAATTTTTAAGTTACTAATATCAGATTGTCTTCTCCACATGAATTGGATGTCCTTCGAGTCCAAGTGAGTCAAGGAAGGTTACTATAGTGAACCCCTTAAAGTTTTTTTTATTTCTTATTCGGTGTTCGACTAATCCAAATTGAGATAATTACCTAAAGGTGTTCAGCTATCTAATTTATAGAGTATAAGAATGTATATGTAATATATATATATATATATATAGAATGATTCTGATCTAGTTCATGGCCTATTAGAAGTAGAAGGCGCTCTGGTGGGATCTTCTCGAAAAGTATTTAGTGCACATTTCGGTCAACTCTCCATCATCTTTCTTTGGTTGAGCGACATGTATTTCCACGGTGCTCGTTTTTCTAATTATGAAGCGTGGCTAAGTGATCCAACTCACATTGGGCCTAATGCCCAGGTGGTTTGGCCAATAGTGGGTATATATATATATATATATATATATATATATATATATTGTGTATAATGATGTATATGTAAAGTTACAAAAGAAGTTGAGCAACTTATATATATTTATATAGAAAATATACATTATCTATACATCGATAATACATTGGGTTATCGACTGCAAACTAGATGCGTTGGTTGTATATTAGTTATTTCCCCATCCGGATTCGCACCTCGTAAGACCCGTTTTAGGGGAAGCGCTACCTAACAAAACAAAATTCATTCCAGGGCTCATACTTGAGATTTCTGGTTTCTTATCCATCCCACCTAGGGATGACAACAGATCGGATTTGGACCGGATCCTACTAGATCCAGATCCAGATCCTTTTTTCATACCTGAATCCAGATCTATCGGGTCTATAAAAATCATATCCAAATTCGGATCCATCGGATCCACCGGGTCCACGGATCGGATCTGGATCCACATGTAAAAAAATTTGCTTTGCTAAGAATGTAACCTTGCTAAGAAATTTTTTTTGAACTGACAAACGATTTTTACTTAGCTAACAGTTTACTGTGTTTCAATTTTGAAATGTTCATATGAGATATTTTGTTCGTTGTTTCGTTTTGATTGTGAGTTATTAATTGAAAATGTTGGACAATGACAATAGTTGTAGAAAATGCTGACTAGTATTTCCACAATGTAGAACTTGCATGTGCTTGGAATCTTCACAAATGAAGTGAATATAATTTTAACTACTTGTCTATGGAGATGTTAGTCATTCACTAATATAACATTGATTTTATTATCGAAGTTACCTCTTTATTTTTTGGTTTTTGAGTTAACGCGGGGATAAATTAAACTTGTTTTGAGAATTAAACTTGCAAGGATGTGCTTAACAATTTTAAGAAAATACTTATAAAATTACATTCTAGGTTATGAATATATTTAATAAAAAATGGATCCACGGGTCGGATTTGGACCGGATACGGATCTCAAATACAAGATCCAAATCTAGATCCGATCCGTCAGAAACGGATCCGGGTCCGATCCGGATCCGTCGGATCCAAAATTTGAAGATCGGTCCGGGATCCACTGTCATCTCTAATCCCACCACAACCATTGTTGTCCCCTTCTTTGAAGTTAAGTAGCCAAAATTGTGGAACTTTTTATCAACACCTTGAGATTTGAGTATTCGACTAACATCAGCTCTTTGTTGAATCTAAATAACTCAAAAACAGAATTGAAGACAGGATAATATTTGAAAATGCACAAGGCACAAGGTTCATTTACACAAACAGCAATTGAAATTTATTGAGTATAGATTCAATCTTCTACTTCTTTGACTGAGTGGCTAATTTTCATCTTGAACCAAATATAGCTCCTAGAGAAGCTAACTCATTAACATGTATAAAATATGGCCTGAATAAGAACAATAGAAGACATGTTTTTGGCTTAAACTGTCCCTGCACAGAAAATATTGACTCAAAAATTGGTATACTGCAGCTGTATACTATCTGTTTCCAATGCATTTAATCCACAGCAAGACCCTCTATGTGTTGAATCCTGTTTCAGGTCCAAGTATAAAGTAGTTTCTCACTCCGTCCGAATCAAGCATTCTTTAGGTAATCCAAATTCCTTTTTCTGCAGAGGAAGTTGTCTTCTCCAAGGATCATTATGCAACTTGTAATGCAATACCTAAGGAAACAAAGGAAAAACCATTCAATAGCATTCCCAAACAAAGGATGTGTGCTTGAAGAAAACATAATTATTTTCAATCAAAGTCGTGTTGTGAGAACTGTCAAAAGGTTTAGTCAAACTTCAAATTGGGCAAGAAGAAACTCAATATAATCCCTCAGTTAAAAAGACCTTACTGGGATATAAAAAGATGCTATGGTGACTTGAGTATATTAAGTTAAATTAAGATAGTATGCTCACTCAGCCTCAATTTATTTTTTGGCAGCACTCCAATATTACTTTTAGATTATTTGCTGTAGCTCTGCTTCATATCCAACTGACTAAACTGAAAGGAAATCAACATTTATGCCCCTTGTACAATTACAAGTTGGAGCTGCATGATCTCTCAGCACGATTTGCAGAAAAACAAACACATATCTAATTATGCAATTAATCACACATTAGGACATTAAGATTCAGATTTTTATTATTATAACACATCTATAGACATAAAAGCATTAGAGAAAACATGACATATACCTGTATGAGTGTGGCAAAGACATCATCTTCCTCTAGCTGCGAGAACTTTAGACCCCAGTCTTCAACACTCCCACGTAATGCCTTTTGCCTCTCAGCTTCAAGCACAACTGAATCGCGATACAAAAACCTCTGCCAGATTTCCTTCACATTCGCCAATTTAAATTTGATTTCTGTCTCATTAAGACTCTACAAGAAGTAAATTTACTGTTTAGCAACCTAGCTAACCATGAATGAAGCAAAGACTTCTACTTTGAACTGAAGACAGCATAGAGTTACCCGAAGAATGTTTAGTAGATTGGGTATTTCATCTTCAAGTATCCTAACTGCAAAACTTTCATAGTTGAGAAAATTCTCATACGGCAAGTATATCCCATCCTGAATGTAGGGAAATGGAAGTCAGAGACACAAGCCATAAGAGTAAGAATCCAAAAGCATAGATTGAAAAAGATTCTAATGAGTTAGAAATATGTCCGAAAAACTTTGAAATTTTTGTTTGATCAGAAAAATCACTCTTAAAGGGCACAATCAAGTTTGCAAGAGCTTCAAAAGGCCATAAGTCATAAGCAGCCCATGCCTCCAAAATGCTTCACAATCCACTGGAATAAATCATGCCATAATAAAGTACCTGAATCACCACAGGAATGCATCCTTGCAAAATACTATCTTCCATTCGTCCACTCCAACCATCTCCAGGCATAACCCCACAAAAGACAGAACTTGCCAATTCCTCATGGTAGTTCCCAGCACGTAGTGGTGTCACTATCACATCTTCTGCGTGCTGCTTGCCAAGCTTACCTTCCTTGTTAGGGGTTGATCCAAATTCTTCAGCCACTTTTTGCCTTATGCCCATACTATACCTGCAGATTTCACCAACGGCCTAATTAATATTAACTTTGTTAAACAAGCTGTATTTCTAAGGATGATTTGTAAACCGACAATCCAAATGGCCAACATGCCCTCTTCTATCCAATAATGGTTAATGAGTGAGCTGTCAGAGACCCAGAGGTTAGTGTCTCGAACATAATGTGCTTCACGTCTTGCAGTAGAAATCCAAATCTTATTAGCCTTCAGATCACTTACGTAGCTTCTGGTCTTCCATTTTCATAAGCTGGTCCAAGATTTCCATTAAAATAGAAGAATGTTTTCCGCTTCTCACGAGGTCTGCACACATATTTGTCCAACACATTTGGTCTTGGTTAATATAAAATAAAATCTGAACTAGTGCTGCATTTCAAAACAACTATAGCTTGTGTGTTTCATGGATGACAATTGAAAGGCAAAACTACCTGGACCAATGTTTAGCATTTAGGGAACCTTCATCAGGTCGTTTCCAAGCTGGAAGTACGAGATCTTTATCTGGGTCAAAGCAGGGGTGGTTTCCTCTTCTATCCGAGGAAATTGGATCCCAGTTATCACCCCAATATGCTGTTGTTGAATGGTTATGCTTTGAGTTTGTATTACCCCAATGGACCAACATAATGCTGTTCCATATCTCTTTAGGAGCATAGCAAGCACTTTCATCCCATGCGAAGAACTGGCTTAACAGAAAAAGAAAGTGAAATCAATACCATAAAAGTTCTGCAGCTTCTTTTCTTGTTCACTGTTTTTTGTCTCTCTATGAATGTTTAAGCATATCTAATTACAGTTCTCTACATATTCATACGTGGACATCTTTATAGAGATCATACCCAGATGTGATCCTTTCCAGATGAGCGGTTCCAATAAGGATACTGTGTGATAATATGATCATAAGCCTTTTTATAGAATTCAAGTGTCAGAGAACTTCTCAACCCCTCGTGGATGTGTTCCTGAAATTGATCATAGGAAAGGTGTAACCTAAATACATGTTCAAGCCATTATATAGGCATTTCTATTGTGATAACAAATACAGAAGTAGTTTCTCGATATGTATGGTGTTAGGATCCAGAAACCACACTTTTAAGATTATATAAATGTATACAGATATATACAAGTTAAAGATAAGACCTTGCAATTAATAGAAAAGTATCCAAGATTGAAAACTAGATTTACTCTAAAGAAGATGTAGACTACATTGGTATATGTCAGCATGCAAGTCTTATTGTAGTCAGAAAGTACCCAACTTGAAGCAGGAAAAAGTTGTCAAAAGTTTCAAAATGGTAGAAGAACCGATAATCATACTGAGGTTTTTCTTGGTAAAAAGGCACTTTGGTAGGACACAAAATGGAAATCATGGTTTAGCTAAGATGTCTGCACAGCAGTGTAAACTTGCCAACAGCCAGACAACTCTACTTATTACATGGGTTCTCAAATGTAGAATCACTCCAACAGGACAAGGTTTATTCCTAGAGGTGATTTGTTTGACCAAACAATACAAAAAAAATTAATATGCATCAATACCTGCATGCTCAAGTGCGGAGCATCATCAGCACGAGTTATAATACATGAATCAAGAACTGGAACAAAGAAAAAGTCTGCTTCCTCTCCATTCAATGTCCGATGAGGGCTAGCTAGCATACTTTCATAGAGTGCCATCTACAAAAAATATAAGCATAGTCAATCAACGTCTGCCCAAACATTCAATTTCTTAGTTGGAGACACAGTTAGATGATACCTGTGCACCATACAGCTGGTCAGTCCATACTGTAGCATTTCTCTGATCATAGATTCTGTTTACGCATTCTAGCTTAAAATGTCGTCCCTACATTACCCAGGAAGAAAATAGGTATTAGAATTTTACTCTCCAAGTGAACAGATAGGATGTGGCAGGAAGAAATTGTTTTAACCTCCAGAAGAAGACTGTTGAAGTCTGGGGGCAAGTCATAAACATATATAAGGGGCCTTTTCTTCTCCGCGATAGCATCTAGATTGACTAGACTTTCTCCACTGTTCACATTCTCAGGAACATTAACCTGCGCTGGTCGTAGCCAGAGAGGCCACTCTCTAATGGATGATAAAATGGAGGGTACACTGCAATCTGCTCCGAACCAACCGCTGTAACACTGCAGTATGTAAAAAAAAAAAGAACTTGTGTTATAATAGACCATGTTAAAGCTCTGTTTTTATACTCTCAAAGTACTTTTTCAGAGAAGATAAAATTATCAGAAGGGTCTATCGGAAACAACCTCTCTACCCTGCAAAGGTAGGAGTAAGGCCTGCGTTCACCCCACCCTCCCCAGACCCCACTTGTGGGATCACGCTGGGTATGTTGTTGTTTTTGTTGTTATAAAGTTATCAGAAGGAAACTAGATATTTGTGTCCGTATAAAGAAGGGACGTGCTTCATAGTCGGAAATTATGACCAGATGATCTATGGGGGAAGCGTCTACTAGACAATTTTCAGAAAATATAAACAAAACAAAAGACAGGTAATGCTAGAACATTATTTACAGACAATAGTCTTTGTGTTTGCTACTGAATTATTCCGGTGCTTCTGTACTTTGTGAATCCTTTTAGCGTTGGTGCAAATGAGAAGAAGAATGATTAAGGCTAAATTCTGCAATCAACATCTAAATCTTGATCAAATACTTTTGGAACTTTGCTCACACAAAAAAAAATGAGGACTGATTTTACCTGACAAAATCCACCTCGACACAACCCGTGACCCGAGCATTGATTTATACAAGTGCTTAGCACAGACACCTCACAGAATCGACCCCAAAGACCGTCATACTTGCAATCACACTCCTCCTTGAAAAGCACCTTGGAAGCATATGCTTCTGCAGGATCCACATTACACCATCCTCGTTTGCTACCATTTGTAGTGAAGACATCAAGATCAGCTTTTGTGAAGTCAGTCACAGGAGCACCACCAGGTTTAGATGGAGGACTGAATCACATACACAAGCAATTACTGCCAGGTCTTTTAAGATGCAAATAAAGGTTAAAGGAGAAATACATTGGCTTACTTGATAGTAAAGCCACATGTCTCAGCAAGAGGACGATTTGGGTATTTAGTGCCTTCCCCACAAAAGCACATTGCTCTTGTTGTGTCACAATAAGCAGGACAAATTGAGACAACCCAATGCCCAAAAGGTTGCTCCTTTGATCCAGGTAAGTTGCAGCTCAATTCCTGCCTCTCTGCACATCCTTCACCTGAAAAGATATGGCATGTTAGTAATGAAGAAAATCAGATGAGCAATTTCAATTATTGCCTAATTTGACATAAGTTTGATTGTGTTTCACCCTTAAAAAAATTCAGCTAAGATTCATAGTGTCAGAAGTTGTTAGATATCCTCCTCCTCTCCTGACAGATAGCAAAATGGCAAGGAACCCATTTATCTTTGTAATGACAAGTCATTGACAGATCAAACAGGAGGTATGAATTTATAATAGCCCAGAATTTGTAATCTGTGCACATAAAGGGGGCAGCCCGGTGCACTAAGCTCCCGCTATGCGCGGGATCCGGGGAAGGGCCGGACCACAAGGGTAATCTGCGCACATACATTATGTGAAACCACAACTTAGTAGGTGCCTAACTACAGGTGAAACCACGTCAGACTCCAATAGTAAGAAAGCAAAAAACCGACTTTAAGAAACATGCCACAAAGTAAATACAGAAAGCCTTTAATTTGTATATTTCTTTGTATGAAAGATATCAGTATTTGTCACATGCCGAAAGTGCTTTCATATTTCATTTTAGGAAATAACATTGTATCATCCGCCGTGCAAGAACAGAAAGGAGATTGAACCATTACAATCATCAACGTGAATCAAAATGACCAAGTATTTGAAAGTTAGTTGTTGGCTAGTCAATGCACAAAATAAATACCAATTTGTATTCAATCTCTTGAGAATATAAAACACATTTATGCCAAAGATGCAACTTTTTAGAAAAGTCGGATGGGTGTTGTAGGAGAGTTGTAACTCTGAATCTTGTAATACCATGTTCAAATCAAAGCCACAACAGTCGAGTCCATTAGCAGCACGAATATCTTACAACGACTCTTGTTAATGCACCTTGACATTATAAACCCATTTCATAAGAAATATGTCAATATAACCAATACTAGTTGGTTTCATAGGGGAAGGGGGGGGGGGGGGGATATTCTGCTTGTTTGTATCCACCACTGCATGCCATGTCAGACACTCTTTAACAAAGTTTTACATTCCATTTCATGGACACGCTAATCAGAATTATGTTTCCAAGATAGATGTTGATATAAGGAGCATGAAGGTTTACCAACCAGTGAAACCATGAAAGCAGCGGCATTGACCCAATTCGCGATTGCAGATGCCTCGACTGCTGCAATCATTCCTGCAGCTCTTGCCACTGATTTGCTGATACAATTACACTTATAATCAGCTAAATTATCTCAGGAAACAGGATTAACAGAAACAAAGAGCAACATAACTAGCAGATTTTGTTGGATTAAATATTAAATGCAGCTTTTACCCATTGATGAATAGGTTAGAAAAACAGTGTAACTTACCAAAAACAGCAACAGGCAAGAAGCTTCACATAAGTATCGAAAGAAAGCAGTTCACAGTTTCCTACTTCCCTACGAACTTTTTTCTTTGTGCACATACCTCAACGACTTTAACTGCAGAAGTATTTGAGTCGCAACCAGATAACCACCGGCCAACCTCAGCCTTCCATGGAGCACCGCGATATACCACAGCGTTGTGTAAATCAGTAGGAAATTTGACATTCAGATCAATCATTGGCATCGGGCTTGTATCAAGATTCCTCTCACTTCCTTCAGTTGATATACTGCCTGTTGCATTCTTCTGGCTACCTTCAGTTGACGTATCATTTTTCAGAATAATTTTTTCTCCTTCATTGGATCTATTTATAGGGACACAAGAGTTCTGAAACGTCCTAAAGTAATCCAAGGAAGGCACAATTGGGTACAGGAATAAATGAACAACTGAAACCAATGTCACAATTGAAGCAACTGCAGCCACTGTGGACCATGAACACCTCCATTTCTGGATAGAGAACATGATCCCCTAAACAACCCTCTCTTCCTATTAGACTCCAAATTCAAATCTTGATTTGATTTGACCAATCTAATTCAGCATAGTCAATAACCTTCCAATATTCAAAACCTGCTATGACAAAGAAAGTATGAAAAGTTACAAACAAAAAAACTTTGACAGTAAAGAGCACAGCACACAAAGCAAAACAAAGCACTCACACCCTCATTAGATTCTTGATACTCACTTGGGTAAGCCACTAACACAAATTTTTAGTTGAAAAGAACAAATTTTTAATCAAGAAATGACAGAAACATGTCCAAATAGCAATTAAGTATTTCAATATTCAGAAAATAGAACTTCAAGAAGTTGCATTAGTAACCAAAATACAAGAAAACCATGTTAAAGCAAGAGAAATAGTGAACAACTAACCACTTTGGGATCTGGGTTAGTATCTTCTTTTGTAGGATCAAGAACCTAACACATGAAGCAGACAAATAAACAAAAACCCAAATTATATCAATAAATTTAAAGTAAATTCTGACATATTTATAGTCAACCATATATACATAGAAAAGAAAAGAGGAGAAGAGGATTACTTAATTCACAGCTTATGAATGGACCCAAATGATTATATACTAGTTAATGTTCTCATTTCATATTCGAAGTGACTTTTAAAACTCTCTGCACGTTCATATCTTATTAAATGAATCATTTATATTTGGGGGCCAAACATGGGTCTGACTCTGATATCGTGAAGTGAATTGATATTGGTTCTAACTCAACCCAAAAGCTAGATTATAGGATAAGGATTGTTCAAGTGTGTATAAGGAGCTCATGTTTCATATACAATGTGAGTAGAATAACAGAAAAGTTTTTTTGGCAGCAAGAATTTGAATGGCCTGGTGAAACCATGAAGTATATTTGCTGTCAAAATGACAATAATTTACAAAGTTCCTAAGTGGCTTTGACAGGTAGTTGCTGTAAGATAATACTAACAACCAACAGCAAGTTTGCTTAACCAGTGTTAAACCCCATTTTGGGTAACTTTGCAAGTTTATATACACTTCAAACAAGAATGGAAGTATTTGAACACTAGTAAAGTTAAATTGCTAAAGTGAGATTTTGATATAAATTTAAGAGAATTTTATGTATTTTCTCAAAATATATTAATAAACAATTATCTTTCATAAAAGAGATAAAATAATATGCTATAATATATTAAAATATAATAATAATTTTAAAAAAATTATATTGTAAGTACAGTATAACCTCGATAAATGAATGTTTAATAAATAAATAACATCGCCAAATGAATAACTTTCTCCGTACCAGACTTGGGCAAAGGGGCTAAATAAATAACCTCGCTAAATGCATTAACGAATAAATTTTTTGAGTCCTTAAAGGCTCCATGTAAACATAAATGAATAATCACTAAATTCCATAAATTAATATATATATATATATATATATATATATATATATATATAATAAACAAAAATATTTCATCCAATCAACAATGTTCATATAAGAAGTCATTTCTTCTCAAAAAATGCATCTAAAGTTGTTTGTTTTTACTTTGTCGGATCCATCACCATTACAACAAACAACAACATTGATTCTTTCATTGTCTTTCTTCCGTCCTTCAAGCTGCTTCGTGGCAAGTGAATGGTCAGCTTCCAACCGGTAAAATAATCCAGTTTCATCCATATTGTAAATATCTTTCAACTGAAATTGGTCTAATTTTGACCGTATTCCAAGTAAAGCATTTTCAATGTCCTCTATGTTAACAGAACCACTTTCACCGAATCGTCGGTAAGACTTGATTGAATATCTTGCCTTGAAACGTTCTAACCATCGACTAGAAAAGCTGAATTCTGGATTTGTTTCACCATACATTTTCTGCAAAAACTTTTTTGCTTTATTTTGAATCATTTCTCCTGGCATATTCACTTTCTCTTGGCTTTGAAGAAACCATTCATATAAAGCTTTCTCTAAATCGGGATACTTAGTTGACTTGTGCCTCTTAACATCGCTATTTTTCATCTCCTCCGACAAATATTCAGATGATCTTTGAGAGTATTTGATATTGTGGTTTGGCTAGTAACCAAATCAAACTTTTGTTTCACCCATGCTTGCATATCTTTTTGGCTATTACTTGATGTTCCTTGTTATGCTCACATATGACCCTCCTTATCTGGTCGCTTAAAGTTGTTTTTGTTATTGATTTTGACTGATGATTGAAAGTCATTAAATTGAAGATTAAGAAAGATACAGTAGTATGAATTTTTTATCAAACTAAGATTTTAGAACTATTTGTAGTGTAGGTTAAGTATATTTTTTTAGACTCTAAGTATTCTATACATAATCTTATTAGTACATGAATGTTAGTAAACTGTACTTAGTCCACACGTATAGTGCATGTATTCCTAATCTAGAGTCTAAAGAAATGAATGTAATTAAATTTTTCATAAGAATTTTGACCATAACCCTCTAGGTACATTTGTACATTAAATGTAAAAATACTAATCATAAGAAAAAAAATAAAAAAATAAAATAAAATTCTATCTAAATGAATAAATATTCATTTATCGATAAATGAATAATATATTCATTTATCGATAAATAAATAACCTCTCTAAACGAATATTTTTTTCTGATCCTGAGGGTATTCATTTATCGAGATTATATTGTATATATAAGTTAAACTCTTTTAATATAATATAAAAACAGTCCAGAGTATATTCATTTATCGATAAATAAATAATCTCTCTAAACGAATATTTTTTTCTAATCTTGAGGGTATTCATTTATCGAGATTATACTGTATATATAAGTTAAACTCTTTTAATATAATATAAAAGCAGTCCAGAGTCCAGCAGACTTTTAATGCAATAATTACCATGATTGCACAGTAGTTAAGTCCGATACATGAATCAACTATATTCAATGGGCTCCATTTTTGCCAAATTGTATTATACTAGTCTATTCAATAATTTGTCTTTTAGGATATATTATAATATAATCTTTTTAAATCTCAACACCAATCGATTTTACAATCATAGAATCTCTAACTAGACCACTAATAAATGGAATGGTAATGAATGTGATATTCTCTCATAGGAATTTCCTTGTTACTTCCATTATTGTTTTGAAATGATTTTTGGAGTTAGATCAATTTTGCAAAAGGTTTATGGTGAATGATTTCAATGTGAAATTATATCTAAATAGCTATTTTGGTTTTCTAGTTCAGCTACGAAATTCAATCAATTGGAATCTTACTAATAAAAGAACTATGACTCGATTGGGACATATAATAATAAATCATTAAACATTATGAATTGGAAAAGGTAATTGTAACTGCTTTTCACATTTTCTACCTTTTACTTTTAGATTTATTTTTCTTTTCCTAGATTCAATAGAAAGAATATCAAGTTGTTATCCTAAAGATTTTTCCTTTTTATTTAAAACCTCTTCTATTTTTTCCCATTATTTGATACCTTTCTGGTACTTGTATAGGCTTGTCTTTTGTATACTTAGTATCTTTCCCCTGAAAAACTAATACTATCTGCATATATAATTATTTTTAACTAGTCGAAGAATTCTTTTTTTCTCCCTACTAGTAGCATTTTACCTTTCAGCTAATGCATATGGTTAACAATTGATATAAACTAATCTCACGGAGATAAAGATTTTAGACATTTTAGTTAGTTGGTGTAATTTATATTTTCTTATTTTCCAGAAGAAGTCATTGAATAGAAAAGATAAATAAAAGATGTTGCACACAAGTCAATTACAATTTGTGTTTCACATATAGCATATCTAGCTGTAATACGTTGACTAGTCTATGTTAGAATCACTTTTATTCACTTACACTCAAATTAAATCAAAGTTTGAATTCTTTAATAAACCATCCTTGTCATATTTATTATTGGACTGTTTGGTTCTGTTTACTTGTATTACAAATATAATTTTCTGAATGTCTTCTATGATCTCTAACTAGCATCAACACTTGATAAACTTTATTCACAAAAAATAAGATAGAGAACGCTTCTAGTTGATAGAATATACCTAGTATATTCCTTGATATTATTAGTGATATTATACATCTGTAATTATGATAGTAATCTTTAGTATTAGAAAAATGTATATTTGATTTTCGTAATTATAGGCTAGGTTTACTATTGTATATCATGTATATAAACTTATTACATTAATGAAAATAATCAAGGGATTATTCTCTTTCATGGTATCAGCAGTCTATGGCAAACTTTTCCTTCTCCAAAAATATACCACTTCCGCCTCCTACTCCCCCTTGGTCGTCGGCCGTCCCTCCCCCATCCCTTCAATTTTTTTTCCAAACCCTAATTCTCTTCTTGTTCTTCCATCATGTCTATCTACCACAAAGAATACCTTTCATCATGGCCTTGCAGTCTCCAATATCAAGAACAACATCCTTATCATTCTTGAGATGGAAAACGTCCAATACGCGACGTGAGCAGAACTATTTAAAATTCACGCAAGGTCTAATAGAGTCCTCCATCACATCGTCAAACCGAAAAAAGGCAAGGAGAAGGTGCCTTCCACCGATGATGAAATAGAGTTGTGGGAAACTCTGGATGCCATGGTGCTCCAATGGATTTATTCCACCATCTCTATGGACCTCTTACAAACAATAATCGAACCCGATGACACCACAATGGAAGCTTAGAATAGGTTGCGTGATATTTTCCAAGATAACAAAAATTCATGTGTCGTGATCCTTAAGCAAGAATTCTCCCACATAAATATGGAGGATTTTTCGAATGCCTCAGCCTATTGTCAAAGGCTCAAGAAGTTGTCGGATCAACTCAAAAACATTGGCACGCCCGTCACAAATGATCGTCTAGTTCTTCAGATGGTTGCAGGCCTCTCCAAGGCATATAATGGAGTTGACACTCTTCTTCGCCAAAGCAATCCTCTCCCAACGTTCTACCAGGCTCGTTCCATGCTCACATTAGAAGAAGTAGGATTGGTTAAAAAGGCATCTACCGGAGCCAATTCTGCCATGATGGTGACCACGTCCCGCGAAACTGATGACTCTCAATCGTTCTCCAAAAATTATGGTCAAAACCATAACAACGGGGTGGCAAAAGGGGTCAAAACCGTGGAAAAAATTGCGGTGGCAAGGGTGATGGCTGCGGCGGCAACGACGACGGCAGTGGCGAATGAGCAGCCGATAGTGGCGGTCAGCAGGGGACCGGGCCACTGAACGCTTGGCAGCAGAATTACACTATCACTAATCACCATCTACACTTTTGAGAATTAGTCTCTAGGTGCGCTCCCTATAATTTAAGTACAAATTTAACACGAAAAAAATACAAAAATATTAATTAAATAAGAGAGTTAACTAATATTAAGTTGAAAGAATTCACTTTGAAATGATAGTTTAAGGTCTCAAAAATATGAATACTATGTAAAGTCACCAAAAAATTTCTCTCGGGCGATAAATTTATCGTAGACTAAAAAGCAAATTTGTCACTTCAATAAAAACAAAAGAAAAGAAGATAGTAAGTAAGGCCCCAACCTATCAGCGTCATGTAAGATGATTTTGTAAAGTGAAAAAATGTAGACTTAAAGCATGCAACTCCAAGCAAAAAAAGAAAACAAAAGAATTAAGAAGAAGTCTCCTGAAATGCTAAGACAACCAAAATAAATAAAACTTTTAACATATTCATTTTCTTCCAAGCCCATCAATGCATAGTTTCCATCGGTAGAGTGACTAAATTAATAAAACAAACACAAATGTACAAAGTTATATGAGAAGATAGTGAAAGTATGATATAAATGAAACACGCCAAAAGAAGAGCACCTCATCAACTTGTTCTTCAGGGTGTGATCATCTTCACTTTTAAGAATTAAATTCATCCAAACCAAATCATATAATATTAATATTGAATACAAAAAATATCACAAGTTTTTAGAATCAATTTCTTGTATACTTGTGAATTTATCAACGCTTCACGCGATAATGAAAGACCTAATTGCATTTAATTTACAAAATATTTCTTTATATTACCTAAATAATAAAACATGTATAATAATATTGAAAAAACATGTATAGCAAGAAATTTTTTCAAGAACGCTAATTTATTTGTGTGTTTGTATCGAAAATGTGGTTTTTTCTTTGTACGTATAACACATATATAAGGAGCCGTTTGGACATGATTTGAAACCATGATTTGAAATCATATAGTTTGAAGTTGAAGTTTTGTTTGGACATGAAATTTGAATTTTTTAAGTTTTATCTTTTCTCATTGACATAAAAACCCCACAAGTTGTTAAAACCATCAAAACTTTCCTAATTCTATGCAATCTTACCAAATGAGCAAGTCATAGTTCATAACAAAATTAATACGCGACTCGAAATTGTACACTTTTAAGTCATGACATAGTCATACTTTTGTATATATACAATATAAATTATGTATTGGACAATTATATTCAATACAATATAAAGTCGATCAATTGGTATATATCTACTAATTTATGGATCTGTTTTTTTTATAAAATATAAACTTATGTTGTACACTTTTAAGTCATGACATAGTCATACATTTGTATATATATACAATATAAATTATGTATTGGACAATTATATCAAATACAATATAAAATCGATCAATTGGTATATATCTACTAATTTATGGATCTTTTTATATAAAATATAAACTTATGGGCCAAGTTTTATATATATATTTTTCTTAAATCATGATTTGGAATCTCAAATCACACCTTTTTGGATGATTTGAGATTTCAAACCATGACAAGAAGTTAAAGTTCAAGTTATATCCCAATTGCATAAACAAACGTGATTTGAAATTAAATTATGAAACCATGGTTTGAAAACACATGGCCAAACACCTACTAAATATCTAACTTTTAAACTTTAGTGCTTTCATAACTTGCTTCTTCTTTTTAGAGTCTAAAAAGAAAATTAAAATATGAACAAAAGAATTACAAAATTGAGTCCGTTTGCTCCAAATCCATATAATAAATTGTATGAATCTTCTTGTTATTTTTTCCTTTATTATTTTTCTTTTCCCTTTCTTTTATTCCCCCCTCCCCCTCTTCTTCTTCTTTCTTTCCTTATTTCTTCTTAAAAGGAACAACCTAGTACACTAAGTTCATGCTATACGCAAGATTTGGAAAAGAGCTGAGCCACAAAGGTTTATTGTATATAGCCTTATCCGGCATTTTTGCAAGAAGCTGTTTCCACGACTTGAACTCGTGATCTCCTGATCACATGTCAATAACTTTACCAGTTACACCAAGACTCCCCTTCACTTTTATTTCTTCTTCTATAATTTATTTAATTTGAAGCTTTCTCCTAAAAATTCAACGTGCTACACTAAAAACAATAGATTAGCTTATAAGAGCTTAGATCGAAATTTCAAGCTTCAAGTTATTTTAGAAACAAAATAATTTAATTAATATAATAGTTTGGTGCTTAATTGATATGCATTAATCCGAACATTTTTATTAAATATACATAATATACACACACTATACATGTGTATATTATGTATATTTATGGTGTATTAATCTCGGTAGGTTACTGCCCATCAGTGGGCAGTTTATGGTGTATCTTTCCATGTACAAATATGTAATTAATGTTATAGTCTAATTAGTATTGTACACTTACCATACTTGTATAGTTAGTCTCAAATAGAAAAGGTTTTAGGATTAGAATAGGAATAGGATTCTCCTATTATGGAAATATGTAAATTGTATATATACTCTTTCAAGTAATGAAAATAATCAAGGGATTATTTCTTTCATGGTTTCAGAAGTCTAGGTGTTAATATCCTCTCCCAAATTCTCCAACTTTTCCGCCGACCTCCCTTGAATTTTCGAGGCCCTTGCTCTTGGTTTTTCGTGCCGACGAGATCCTCCTTCTTCCCAATTTTTCTTTCAAATCCTTCAATCACATATTGTTCTATCAATATGTCTACATCACGGGACACATTTCATCCTGCCCTTACAGTTTCTAACATCAAGAATAACATCCCTCTTGTTCTTGAAATAGAAAATGTTCAATATGCGATGTGGGCCGAACTGTTCAAAATTCACGCACGTTCACATCAAGTCATCCATCACATAATCTCTGCGGCTCCTGAGGATACGGAGGTGCCAAGACGCGAGGATGATCCTAAGTTGTGGTTGACTCTTGATGCTACCGTCCTTCAGTGGATATATTACACAATTTCTACTTACATTTTGCAAACGATTATTGAACCTGACGCTACGGCGCATGCGACTTGGGATAGACTACGTGATATATTCCAACATAATCAAAATTCTAGAGCTGTTACTCTTGAGCAGGATTTCCCACGTCAATATGGAAGATTTTCGTAACGTTTCGGCTTATTGCAAAAGATTGAAGGAATTGGCGGACCAACTCCGCAACATTGGCGCGCCGGTTTTGAATAATCGTTTGGTCCTCTAAATGGTTTCAGGCCTCTCCGAGGCCTATAGTCGTCTTGGCACGCTTTTTCGTCAAAGCAATCATCTTCCTCAATTTTATCTAGCTCGTTCTATGCTTACACTCGAAGAAGCGGGCATGGCTAAAAAGACGGCTACCAGTGCTAGTCCCGTGGTCATGATGACCGAGTCCACTGTTCATCCTACCGGTTCCCACAACTCGAGCCAAAACCGCAACAACGGTGACGGCAAAAAGGGAGAAAATAAAAAAAATAATGGCAAGAATCGCGGCGGCAACAATGGTGGAAGCCGGAAAAGTGGTGGTGGCGGTGGTGCCCCTTGGGGCAGTCAGCAACAACAGTAATTTTGGGCCTCGTAGTGGGCCCCTATGCATTGGCAGTGGGCCCCACAGTTTGGGCCAAACAGTGGCAGCCCAGCGGTGCAGCCTCACTGGCAGTGGGCTGGCCAACATCAGCAGCGGCCCAACATGCAGTGACCCAGTTTTGGTAATCTGTCTGGGCTGAGGCAACAAGCAGGGGTACTTGGGCCTCGACCCCCGCAGTCCCATCACGCAGCGGCCCCCATTTCTACAAACATCGAAGCCATTATGCATACGCTTGGATTAAATCCTCCAGACCCAAATTGGTATATGGGCACCGGTGCCACTACCCACATGATATCTGATTCAGTTACTCTCTCGTCTTATTCCAATTTGAGCAACCCTCGTGGCATAATCGTTGGTAATGGTAATTCTGTTCCAATTCGTGGTTATGGTCATAAAACTTTGTCTCCCCCATCCACCCCTTATCTTGAAATATACCCTACATACTCCCAAATTGATTAAAATTTAGTGGTTGTCCGGAAATTTACCACTGACAATTCCGTGTCTATTGAATTTGATCCATTTGGTTTTTCTGTGAAGAATTTCAAGAAGGAGAGTCCTTTCATGAGGTGTGATAGTAGGGGAGATCTTTATCCTATCATACCCAGTGCCGGTCCATCGAGTCAAGCCTTGCCGTCAGCGTTTGCAGCCCTTGCTCCTTCCTTGTGGCATGTTCGTCTTGGCCATCCGGGATCGTCTATCTTCCTTAGATAAAAATAATTTTATTTCATGTAAGGGTACGCGTAGTACTCCGAATTGTCATTCTTGTTCTTTAGGAAAAATGTTAGATTGCCGTTTGTAGACTCTAATTCTCATACTTCAATGCCATTTGATATTATTCATAGCGACTTATGGACATCTCATGTTCTTAGTTCTTTGGGTCATCGGTATTATATTCTCTTTTTGGATGATTATTCTAAATTTTTATGGCCTTTTCTGATAGCGAAAAAATCTCAAGTTTTTTCCATCTTAAAATTTAGAGCTTTCATTAGAACCCAATTCGAACGAGAAATAAAAAATATCCAACTTGACAATGGCAAATAATATGACAATGGGGGGTTTTGGGAATTTTGTGCAAATAATGGGATCAATTTTCGTTTTTCTTGCCCTCACACATCTTCACAAAATGGAAAAGTCGAACGAAAAATTTGTACCATTAATAACATTGTCCGCACTTTATTGATTCATGCTTCCGTACCCTCTTCGTTTTGACATCATGCTCTATAAATGGATACATATCTCCTTAACATCCTTCCATCCAAAGGTTTGACATATTCGGGCCCCCTTCAAATTTTATATAATAAGACCCCTTCGTATTCACATCTTAGGGTCTTTGGGTACTTGTGTTATCCACTCTTTCCGTCCACCATAATTAAAAAACTTCAGGCCCATTCTACCCCGTGTGTGTTCTTGGCTTATCCGTCAAATCATCGTGGTTACAAATGTTTTGATTTATCTTCGATAAAATCATCATTAGTCGCCATGTAATTTTTGATGAATTCCAATTTCCGTTTTCTAAGGTTAGTACTCTCGTGCCTAGTTCGTATAATTTTTTGAATGATGATATATCCCCGTATGTTATTCACCATTTCTCGGACGTATCCCACACCCCAAATCCTCCAATGGGCCCATCGCTCACGATCCTCCACCACAAGTTACATCCAGCTGGGTCCAAAGAATCGGGCCAACTATTCGCTGCCTAGTTACGCCCGATTGCCGGGTCCAAGATCGCCCAAGTCTTGCTTCCAGTGCTAGCCCAGTCCCTGTTCGAATCTCCGTTCCAGGCTGCCTGTTGGCCAGTCTGTCACGTGTCCCGATATTTTCCAAAATCCACCCGATTCTCCCTCGAGTCATAGGCCTGTCACTCGTAGTCAACGGGGTATTTTTAAACCAAAAAGGAATTTTAATTTACATTCTAATGTTCTTAAATTACCCTTACCCCGTAATCATATGTCCGCATTAAATGATCCGAATTGGAAAATTGCTATGACTGATGAATATAATGCTCTTATTGATAATAAGACGTGGGAGTTAGTGCCCCGTCCATCTGGTATTAATATTATTAGGTCTATGTGGATTCTTGCTCATAAGGACAATTCAGACGGTTCGTTTGCAAGGCATAAGACTCGACTTGTGGGGGATGATAAGACTCAGCAGGTTAGCGTGGATTATGGGGAGAAGTTTAGTCCGGTGGTCAAGCCGGCTACCATTGGTACTATGCTCAGCTTGGATATTTCGAAAGCATGGCCCATTCATCTGTTATATGTGAATAATGCTTTCTTACATGACGATCTCAAGGAGACAGTTTATATGCATCAGCCCTTGGGGTTTAGGGATCCCAAATATCCTCACCATGTCAGTTTATTGAAGAAGTCCTTGTATGGGCTTAAGAAGTCTCCACAGGCCTGGTATAAGAGGTTTGCTGACTATGTTTCGACTATTGGGTTCACTCACAGCAGGTCAGATAATTCTTTGTTCATTTATCATCGTGGGTCGTCTTTGGCTTATATACTTTTATATGTGGATGATATTATATTGATTGCCTCTTTCGATGCCTTACGCCAGTCTAATGACAATGCTCAGTTCTGAGTTTGCTATGAAAGACTTGGGGCCCTTGAGTTATTTTTTGGGAATTGATGTCACTCGTCATGCAGGTGGATTGTTCTTGTCATAGAGGAAGTATGCAACCGAGATCATTGAGAGGGCTGGGATGTCATCCTGTAAGTTCACTTCCACTCCCGTTGATACTAAACGCAAATTGGGTGATGCGGCCGGCGCACCATACGAGGACCCGATCCGCTATCGTAGTCTTGCAGAGGCCCTTCAACATCTCACGTTCACGAGACCTGATATTATATATGCCATCCAACAGGTGTTTTTGTTTATGCATGATCCCAGGGATGAGCATATGAATGCGCTCAAACGCATCATTCGTTATATTCAGGGTACACTTGACTATGACTTGCATTTATATCCTTCATCGACATCCACACTTGTCTCGTATACAGATGATGATTGGAGTGGCTGTTCGGACACCAGACGGTCTACGTCTGGCTATTGTATGTTTCTTGGCAATAATTTGGTCTCGTGGTATGCGAAACGTCAGTCAACGTTGTCCCGATCCAGTGCTGAG
This sequence comes from Anisodus acutangulus, assembly GCA_029783415.1. Classification (NCBI taxonomy): domain Eukaryota; kingdom Viridiplantae; phylum Streptophyta; class Magnoliopsida; order Solanales; family Solanaceae; genus Anisodus; species Anisodus acutangulus. The sequence goes on along the minus strand of CM056511.1, from coordinate 27,269,757 downwards.
GCCGAGTACAGAGGGGTAGCTAATGTGGTCTCGGAATCATGTTGGTTACGTAATTTGATATTAGAGCTTCATTGTCCTATTCAGAAGGCGACCTTGGTGTATTGTGATAATGTTAGTGCCATCTACCCTTCTGGTAATCCAGTTCAGCACCATCGCACTAAACATATCGAGATGGACATTCACTTTGTTCGTGAAAAGTTTGCTCGGGGTCAAGTACGCGTCTGCCATGCCCCGTTCAGATATCAAATTGCCGACATCTTTACGAAGGGTCTTCCCTCGGTCCTGTTTGAAGATTTTAGGGACAGTTTCAGCGTTCGAAGACCGCCTGCTATGACTGCGGGGGTGTGTTAAATATACATAATATACACACAATATACATGTGTATATTATGTATATTTATGGTGTATTATTCTCGGTAGGTTACTGCCCATCCGTGGGCAGTTTATGGTGTATCTTTCCATGTACAAATATGTAATTAATGTTGTAGTCTAATTAGTATTGTACACTTACCATACTTGTATATTTAGTCTCCAAATAGAATAAGGTTTTAGGATTAGAATAGGAATATGATTCTCCTATTATGAAAATATGTAAATTGTATATATACCCTTTCAAGTAATGAAAATAATCAAGGGATTATTTCTTTCAATTTTATCATAAAATTTAAATGAAATAAGAAAATTAATTAATTAATAAGAAACTTCAATTGATCAAGTAAGCGAAGTCTTGTATTTATTATTTTTAAAATCCAGATTTGGGCTAACATCTACCTTCATAGCCTTCTTCGTTCTCATTTTCATTTTACTCATCAAAATAAGTCAACTCATGTAACAACAAATCTGAAGTGTTAACCACAAAAATTATAGCCGTAATATCCATCTTAATCACAAAAAACTTCCAATGATCATAATTCATAACATTTAAAATACACCAAGCTTAAAATTACTTTAAAATCCACAACATAAACAGCTACTTCTAGTTAATTGAGAGGCCACACTTATCGGGCCATTAAGCAAATGACTCAATCAAAAGTTTCTTAAAGCATGAATTACCCAATCAAATTTGCTTTTCTACCAAAATTGTCGATGCCATTAATCATCATATTGAGAAGAACTCCACCTAAAATCAAGTAAAAGACACAATATTTTCCTTAAACAAAAGAAAATGACTTAAGAAAACAACAAAGAAACTAAATCAAGAACCGCAAATAAATTTATCATAGATATAACATCCAGTAACAAAGATACAAAGGCTTCCAAAATTCAGCATTTTTATGATATAGTTTTGGCATATTAGCAGTTATAGAAACCATTCAAGGTGTAATTAAAGAATTAATGAGGTGATTAAAGTTCAACTTAAATGACAATATCTCCGGGGGCCTTTTGGCTTACTAATGGTAAATATTGAGGTTTTTAAATATCTTTAGAATAAAGAATAATGAGTGGAGTAGTAAATTCTGAAATATTTAAGTTTCTACATTAAAGAATAGGAACGAATGATTGTCATGTTTATTTTTGTATAATAAGAAGATAGAAAAATAGGAAAAATGTCAAAAAATAAATAGAATTATTGACCTATGAGAGGTGTCACATTACCCTTTCTATTCCTAGATTTATAGATATATAGATATGGATTATACTTTATATATTCATGCAAGAAATAGTGCAAGAGACTCAATTTTTATGAATTAAGATTTGACCAAATACTCCACTCTAATATATAAATGGATTTAAAACTCATGTATGATAGTATAAAATGCATGTAGGGAAACTTTAAACAGTGACCCTTGGGAAACTCAAAATTTTTAAAAACGTAAACCATTATAAGTAATAAAACCTTAAAAAAACAAAATCCAATACAAACTTTTAATTATAGTATTCTACATTGTATGAGTAGGGTTTAGATGAAGGGTAGAATGGTCATACATTTGAGATTCACATTAAATTAATAAATATATGATATGTGTCTTTACATAAAATTTTATCATTTAATTATCGTAAAATAATAGACAATCTTACCTCAAATTTTTACATAATGATAATAAATCAATGTGTTTGTATAACTACTATTTTTTTAGAGGTTGTTTCTTGGATCTGATCTGAAGATCAAAGCCAAGAATGATTCTGTCTCTTGTCAGCAATGTGTTTTTTTTTTTACAAAATTTCTGTTGATCATCCTATAAGATTCAGACACAAGAAAGATGCCACCAATTTACAACTTGGAAGCTAGCTATGCCAAATAATAAATATACTAAATTACTATAATAAAATTAAAGTCAACTATAGCCTTCCCATAATGGTGAGGAAGTGCTAGGATTCTGTACGACTAGTTTATTTCTACAACTTGACCAAATTTACAAGAGTTGAGCTGGTTTTAAAATACTTTTTTAATTCGTAAGACTTTGTTTAAAAGATCAAACAGAAGGAGAATTGCTAACTTCTGGCACTAGTCATTAAAATTAACATATTGACAATTTCATATAAATTATATTTTAAAATTAAATAGATTAAACAATTCCACAGAATATTCATTCAGTAGGAAATAAGTTAGAGAAAATGACAAAAATGGTTCCTTATGTTTGGGGTAGATATAAAGTAGTTTCTTAACTATACTCCCGGCCAGTTTTGATCTTTTAAGTCTTTCCTAAATATTTAGTAAATTTTGATTGTAAAATTAATCAAAATTGTTTAAAAGAAAATGATTTAATAGGAACTCACATTTGGATGTGCAACTTTTGCAATTACTTATATTCTTGGTCTTTTTGTGGCGTTTGGTGCAATAATGCAATTTCTACTATTTTTAATCTATTTTTAGTGTGTAGTGTAATTTTTGATACCACAACTTCTGTGATTTGATGAAACTTTTCTGGTGTTTCTGATTAAATTATTATTTTTCACAGTTTCCATTAATAGTTTGATTGATCAAACTTTTAAATTTACTTATTTTGAGAAGTTTTTTTTGTTAGAAGTGTCGTTCGAAAAAGTAATTTGGGGGAGTAACAATCTGTGTTTGGGTAATTAATTAAAAATGTATTATTGCCAATATTGGAGCTGTAGTTTGTGCTTGATTAACGTTCCAAAAGTGCTTCAAAAAAAAGTTATTTTTTCAGCTTCTGCTACTACTCAAAAGTAATTTTTTGGAAGATTTATAGAAATATACTAACTAAACCCACGTTACGATAACTCAAAATACTATTCCACTTTCTAGACATAGCAACATCTTTACAAAATATATAAACAATAACAACAACATATCTAGTGAATCCCATAAGTGAAGTCTGGGAGGGTAGATTGTACCACCTTGTGCAGGTAGAGAGACTATTTCTGGTAGACTCTCGACTCAAAAAAAGCAAAAACACATTAATTATGAAAACAAACGCAGTAACAACAAAATAGTATGAAAACTGAAGCAAAAGAGACATTAAGTAGTAGTAGAAAACTAAGAATAAGAATTACGAGAATATTAAAATAATAAAAATGAAAAAAATAATACTAATACTCCTGGTAAGAAAAAGCAGAACACGTATCTACTCACTACTACCTTAATCCTCGACTTCTACACCCTCCTATCTAGGGTCATGTACTTGGGAATATATATATACAAAATATATACAACTTCTAACAAATTCCACAAATAAAAATTTGGAGATCTTCCTTTATTCTCTTTCTTCAGATATCTTTTCTTTCTTTTTATTAAATTCTCCCAACAACCTAGTCGTTATTGTCTCCATTCTAACCCCTATTCGTCGTCATTGTCGTCGGCAGAGTTCTGTCCATTTGCCATTGTTCTCCGTTGTCACACCCTAAAGCTAGGGTGAGACATGATTAACAATTGAGCTACTACCTGCTAAGCGAATCCTGAACTAAATTGTACTCAGCATCATGATAACTGAACTAACTCCATAGTAAAGTATCGATATACTTATTAACTGAAGGTTTAATACAAAACTAAAAGCTAAGTCGTAGATGTAAAACCCCATAAATTTTCTACTAAATTCAGATTAGTTTCGGTCTTAAAAGTAGTAATTTAGATAAACTTGAGGTTGTGAGACCCATATGAGGGCGTGGAAAAAATATTTAAAAATGGTATTAGGAGAACAAATTGTTATGAAAGTGACTTAGGGTTTACAGAAAGCCTTAGGTCCAAAACAAGTTGGATATGTAACACCTCGTACCTTTAAACTAAGCATTGTTTATGATCCAGGAGTTTAAGAAACCAAAACGGGAATTTTAAAGTTGAAAACCAGTTTCAGTTCTGCAGACCCCATTTTACGCCGAATTATATGGACCGTAGAATTTATTACGGTCCGTCAAAATAAACCGTAGATCATGTTACAGAAATTGACGGAACTCTGTAAATTTCACAAACTTTAGAATATTATACGATCCATCTTTTTTTACCGTCTTAGTCCCTCAAAATTTATGAGTCTCTAGAAAGTTGCATTTTTGGGTTGACGGTCCATTTATACGGACCGTAAATTTCGGCCGTAAAACCTCTGACGACTGAAATAGTATAAATACGCAGACTTAGTTCCAAAAATCAGTTTACTTATTTCTCCAAGCCTTAGAACGAAGTTCTCTCCTCCCATCATCCTCATAACTCAAGGTAAGTCCTTTTCATGTGATTCCACGCGATTCTAATCAAGTATAATCAATTCCTAAGTAGAATTGCTTCTAACCTAGGGTTTTCAAGAAAACCAATCTCAAGAAATTAAGGTGCAAGTTTTGGATTTCTTCTTCCAAGTTTAGACCTTTAGAACAAGTATTGGAGCAATTAAGGTATGTAGAGCTTCTACCCACGTGTGGGAATATCCATGTTCTTCCCCACACCACGTTATTCCATGAAACCATGAAATTCTATAACTTAGGGTTTTAACTTTATTATTATGATAACACTAACTTCATGTAATACTAGATATGCATCACGTCTCTATTACAGTTCACTTATTGATTTTATGATATGTCATTATAATTGTCATGAACCTGTCCGTAATCCGTGAACCTATGCTTTGAATCCCATGAGTTCTTAAGTACAAGTTATAATTATTATCACTTAGTTCCTATGGAATTATACAGGCTTTTCATGATTTATGCAAGTTATATGATATATTTATTGACATGTTAAACTACAATTGCAAACCATGTTTTACAAGTTACTTTGATGAAATTCATAGGCTTACAAGCCAACTTATTTTCAAGTACATGTTTTGAGAGTTGCATTGATTATCGAGAAGGCTCATGTATCCTGAAACTATGTATGCCAGCATAGGATAAGGGTCGCTCCGCCCAAAGGATGACACCTTAAGATTATTGATTGGAACATTTCATGTCATATTCATGTCTCATATCCCGGCAAGGTATGGGAGAGCTCTGTTGGTCGAGCCAGATACCAGACTCCACGTACTCACGTGGTGATTTTATATTATCGGTTATACTAATGCTCTTCCCACAGATATACATATATATAATTTTACAAATTTTAGACATATTACTTTATTCATGTCAGATCATGTTCATGTTTAGTCTCAGTTTCATGTCCTATTATTTCACGTGCCTGCTTGTCCTTTCAGTTACTTTACATAAAGTACAATTCAAATGTACTAACGTCCCTTTGCATGGGGCCTTGCATTTCACGGTGCAAGTGCTGAGAGCTACACGCTAAGACTTCACTCATATTAGCTATTTGGTGAGCCCCATTTTATCATGGGTGAGAGTTTGTTATTTCATTACTATATTTTATGATAGAAGTATGCCAGAGCCTTGTCCTTGTAGACAATTTACAGACTCAAGTTTCAGAGGTTTCACAGACTAGACTAGTTAGCATGTCATGTCAGTCACGTCAATATTATTTTCAGACTTATCATGTTTTACTCAGATATTCCCGTTATTATATTTCAGACTATATTTCTGCATATGTTTTACATTTTTTAAATCATTACTTTAGCATGTTTTGATGCCCATGTTGACAAGTAAGCCATGTGGTTTGCTCGGTCACATGCAGTTAGGCACCGAGTGTCGTGTTTCTCTCAGGCCATGGTTCGGGGCGTTACAAGACTTGGTATCAGTACACTAGGTTCAAGTGTCTTAGGGAGTCTATGAAACCATGTCTAGTGGGGTATCTTTTATGTGTGTATAGGCGCCCACATATGTAAACAGTTGACCACCAAGACATCTAGGATTGTCTCACTTTTTTCATACTCTAGATCGTGCAATTAGAGATATACCTTCAGGACATCCTTCTAACTCATGCGAATTACATATTTAAGAAAATGCTTGCTAAAATAAAATCAGCTACAAGCAAGAGGGCTGCTACTAATGCTGCTCGTGAGGAAGATACTCATTCTCAGGGAGCCAATTCGGGTACAACACCCCCATCGGATACTACAGGGCATGCGGAGGTTCGTATTCCAGTTCCGCCACCTAATTCCACTGACTCAGATGTTAGATGAGATATTCAGATGCTCACCTAGATTGTGGCTGCTCAAGCCCAATGTCAGGAAATGACCCCAAGTATGGGAACTAATGGGGAGCCATCCAGTTTCAAGACTCGAGAGTTTCTGCGAGTGGACCCTCCAGTGTTCACAAGGTCTAGCAAGATAGAGGATCTACAAAATTTTATTGATAAGCTTCATAAAATCATATGTGTTATGCATGCTACTGAGTTAGAGGCATCAGAGTTGGGAGCTTTCAGTTGCAGGATATTGCTAACATTTTGTACAAATCGTCGGAGCAATCCCGAGGGAAGGATGCGTCTCATGCTACGTGGGATGAGTTTGTTGATGCATTTATTAAGTACTTTCTGCCAATAGAGGTCAGGGAAGCTAAGGTCGTAGAATTTGAAAAGCTCAAGCAGAATGGCAGAAGTGTGCAGAAGTACTATATTCACTTTATTTCTTTGGCAAAGTATGCTCGGCATATGGTTCCAGACATGAGGGCTAGAGTTAGGCCTTTTGTCTATGGTCTTGATTCCCATTTGTATGATACAACCAATATTTTTTGGTAGAACAAAGAGATGAATATTACAAAGATGGTTGCTTTCGTACAAGGTAGTGAGAGCAGAATAAAGAAATAGAAAGCTTTGCAGAAAGAGAAGGACAAAAAGTTTAATAAGAGAGCCAAGTCTTCAGGTCACTTCAGTCATGGGGAGGTGGAGGCAGACAATTCTTTAAAAATAGGTCATCCGAACCTACTCTATCTTCATCTAGTACCCCAGCCCCAAAATTCAGGAATGATAATAAGAGGTATAACTTCAGAGCATCATGCTCCTAGTCACAAGATAGTGTGGGTCAAAACACCTTCATCAACCCAGTTTGTGGTAAGTGTGTTAAGAGGCACCCAATGAGTGTATCTTTAGCATAAATATCTGTTATGGTTGCAGTCAACAAAGTCACTTTTAGAGAGACTATCCATTAGCGAGACAGGGTGCAGGAGGTAATGTGGCTTAGTCTGCAAATTCTACAATTCCTGGTAATTTTCAGGCCCAATTAGAGCGTGGTGCGGCTAAGTCTGGTCACACAGATAGAGGTCCAAACCTCTTATATGCTTTAGCTGCCCGTTTGATATAAAGTCTAGTACAGACATTGTCACAGGTATATTAACGGTTTTCACTTATGACATTTATTCCCTTATAGATCCTAGATCAACTCTATCATATGTAACCCCATTTGTTGCTAAAAATTTTGGGATAAAACCAGAAAAGTTGCATGAACCCTACGAAGTATCCATTCCAATTAGAGAATCAATTATAGATAGACGGGTATGTCACACCCCAGATTCAGGGGGTGTGGCTGTCACTTGGCGCTTGGACGACCCGAGTGTACCACCTGTATATCATTGCATAACTACAAACAGTTTGGGCCGACAAGGCCTCAGAATAACAACCATAAGGGGAAAAACTAAATATGACGACCTGATAAAATGACAGCAAAATCAATATGTGGATATACAACAAGGCTGACAAGGCCATAATTAACATCAGAAGTCTATAAGGACCAATAGTTATACCAACTGACTAACAAGAGGCTGGCAAAGCCATAAAAATGACAAATACATAAACCACTAGTCTACAAGTCTCTAAGAGCAGTACAACATAACATTAGGTCAAGACAGGACCCCGCCATACCCATAGCTGCATAACATAAACATACTGACCCAAAAAGCAACTCCGGAACAAGTGGAGTGCAACACATCCTCTGCTAAACTGGTATCCTACTAGGAGGACTATCAATCTAGGACCCGCATGCATGAAATATAGTGCCCCAAAAAAGGGCATCAGTAAAAATGTACTAAATATGTTAGGCGGATAACATATGTAAAATAGAATGTAATACGAGAAGTGACGGTACATAAATCAACCTGGAACTCAGAAACAGGCCTCAGAGGGCTCACAACTAGTACAACCATAAATACATGCATGTAAGTAAAAATTGGGCTACTCTATGGGGCTATATCGTATAGAATCATATCAAATCCCTCTGTGGGTGAGCTCATAATAAACTGCCCGGCTATATAGGACGTAGTGGTATCTATCCAACTGATCAATGATGTACACATATAAGTGCCAGCCCGGCTGATTATAGTATGGCGCGATGTGATAATATATATATACGTGCAATGCAATACCAAGCTCAAGAGTCACTATAGTCAGAGTCGGAGTGACCTATTATCGTTATCCACCGACTATCATTATTATCTCTACGTTCTTCAACCTTAACTAATTCTCAAGAGACATAATGAATATGAAGAATATGATCAACAAGGAATACTCAAGAGATGAATATAACTTGCTCAAAGAGAACCATAGAAACTTAGAATTTCTTTGTAAATAATTATTTCAAAGAACACACTTACGTTAAATCATGCAAACAAGGAAATTAGCCTTACCTACCTCAGTATCCTCAACTCCACAGTATCCCGATGCAGTCCACAATACAAATTAATCTACATAAGCACAATAAGGTCTATGGTTAATACCGTTAAGAGACTTAGTCAAATCTTTACGTTAGTAACTTGTCTATATAAATTTGGGCAGCATATCCCCTATAACACTGACTCCCTTCAACTCTACATATAAGCAACAACAATCAAAGAAACAAAACAAATACAAACAGCATCAACAAGGCACACTATATCAACAACAAGTCATTAACATCTTACGACGAGCAGCAAGCTCGGATTGGAACCCATTCAAATGTTTATACTCTTTCTTGATCTTAACTCAAACATACAACATAACCGATATGCTAACAAACATATTTTTATAATCTTCCATCCTTAATAATCAACAAAAGCAGCCCAACAAGAATTAAAAATCAATACGAACAACTTTCAAGCATCGAGTGACCATTTCTTCTTCTAGCTTGTAACCTTATCCATCAAACCGATACTTGGTCAAGCATTATAACAACAACAACATCATAACCAAAGTATTCCCACCATATTAGCCATAAGAATCCATTTATATATATCCTCCAAACAGTCCAACAACATTTCATATTATTTCAAATACTAACTTGTAGTTTTTCATCCAAACTAGTTAACCAACCCTTGAAAAAGTTTATGCACAAACAAGAGAGTGATTTACTCACCTTACACAGAAATTATAACTTGAAATCAAAGCCTTGAACAACTCACAACAGCCCTTGAATCCGCCACAACACTTTAGAGGTGTTATTCTTCCCTAGAGCTAACTTTTGATGTTTAAGTTGGGTGAAATCACTTTTAATTTACCTCCAAACTTTATAAACTGATAGAGAGTTCTAAGGAGAGTATAGGGATGAAGTTTGGTCAAAAAATGACCAAAACGGAGCCTTGAAACGTACTTAAAGAGAGACTAAGTTGGCCACCGCCTAACTGGGTCCCAAAAGAGGACTGCATGCGCAGTCTCACGAAAACATAAATATCTCTCTACTCTGATGTCATATCGACAAGTGGTTAAATGTTTTATAAACTAGACTTGTAGACCTTCAATTTAATTGGTGGAGCATGCCGTAATTCCCAAATATATTGGGAGAAAAGATCTGCAATATTTGACCCCAAATTTCAGCAAAAACATGAACTTAACTTGCAATAACTTTTGCCGACTTTTGTTTTACAACTTGTTTGACTTCAAAACTTAACATACGAATATTATATGATTCAAGTAACTTAAAACACAACCTCCCTAACATATTAATCACTCCTAGTTTTATCGCGAAAGTACGGGTTATAACATCTTTGATTCGTTTAACCCCGAAACCTTTTGGTACACACTTAACACTTATTTAATATCTCCCTTAGCCTTGTAGGAGATTCACGAATTCCCCGTGCTTATATTAGTATACTTACGATATGAAAGAAGCAAAAATTTTAAGGTGTAACAGGGTATAAAGGGGTTGTCCAGTTAAAGTCTATCACTGCATTACATTAGTTGATTTGGTAGAGTTAGAAATGGTAGACTTCGATGTGATCATGGTCATGGACTGGTTGTCTTCATTTTATGCCACAGTAGGTTGTAGAATCAAAATTATCAAATTCGAATTTCCCGATGAACCAATCATTGAATGGAAGGGTGATGTACCAACACCCATGGACAAATTTATTTCCTATCTAAAGCTAGAAAGATGATATCCAAGGGGTATATTTACTATCTAGTTCAGGTTAGGGATACAGATACCTAGACTACAACTCTTCAGTCAATACCAGTTGTCAATGAATTTCCAAAAGTCTTTCCCGAAGATCTTCCCGGAGTTCCTCCCGATAGGGAAATTAAATTTGGAATTTATATACTTCCCGGCACGAAGCCGATATCTATTCTTCTATATAGAATGACACCAACAGAGTTAAGAGAATTAAAAGCCCAGTTGAAAAATCTCCTGATAAGAGATTTATTAGACCAAGTGTCTCACCATGGGGTGCACCAGTCTTGTTTGTTCGGAAGAAGTATGAGTTTTTGCGTATGTACATTGACTATCGGCAGTTGAACAAGGTCACCATCAAGAATAAATATTCTTTTTCCAGAATCAATGATTTATTAGATCAACTTCAGGGTGCCTAGTGTTATTCCAAGATTGACATTAGATCAGGGTACCATCAACTTAAGGTTAAGGAAGTTGATATTCCGAAAACCGCCTTCAGAACCCATTATGGTCATTTTGAATTTTGTGTCATGTCGTTCAAATTGAAAAATGCACCAGCTACTTTCATAGATCTTATGAACAGGTTTTTCAATCCTTATCTCAATTTTTTCATCAATATCTTCATTGATGATATCCTAGTATATTCCCGTAATGAGGCGGATCATGCAGCACATCTCAGATTAGTGTTGCGGATACTTCAGGACCACGAGCTTTATGCAAAGTTTTCCAAGTATTAATTTTGGCTAAATTCAGTAGCATTATTAATCCATGTGATTTCAGGCGAAGGCGTCCAAGTTGATTTTTTAAAAATTGAAGTAGTAAATAATTGGTCCAGACCCACCTCAGTCTTTGAGATAAGAATTTTTTGGATATGGCAGGCTATTACAGGCGCTTCGTAGAGGGATTTTCCTACATTGTAGATCCATTGACTAGATTGACTTAGAAAAAAGTCAAGTTTCAGTGATCGGATGCCTGTGAGCGTCGTTTCAAAGAATTGAAATGAGCATGGCTTCTGCCCTAGTGTTAACATTGCCAAAGGGAATCGATGGGTTCATTATATATTGTGATGCTTGAGGATTTGGGCTAGGATGTGTTCTAATACAACATGGTAAGGTTATAATCTATGCATCCATGCAACTTAAGCCTCATGAAAAGAATTATCCGACTCATAACTTAGAGTTAGCAGCCGTGATTTTTGCGCTCAAGATATGGCGTCATTTTTTGTATGGAGTTCACATTGACATTTTCATAGATCACAAGAGCCTTCAGTACATTTTCAAACAGCGAAAGTTGAATCTTAGGCAGATGAGAGGTCTCGAATTAATAAAGGGTTATGATGTAGATATTCTCTACCATTCAGAGAAAGCGATCGTGGTAGCCGATGCTCTTAGTCGGCAATCCATGAAAAGTTTAGCTCATGTTGAAGAAGATAAGAGAACCATGATGAATGAGATTCACTGACTATCCAGTCTAGGAGTTCGAGTTATGGACTCCGAAGATGGTAGTGTTGTCCAGAAAAGTCTGAATCCTCTTTAGTAGCCGAGGTGAAGGAGAAAAAGTTTAATGATCCCTACTTCTTATAGCCAAAAGAGGGGATTCACAAGCATAAGACTACGACTTCTAAACAAGGAGAGATGATAGTACTTGAGGTACCGAGGCAGGTAATGTGTTCCAGATGTGGATGGACCCAGAGAGCGAATCATGGCAGAAGCGTACAATTCCAGGTATTCTATTTATCTAGGTTCTACCAAGATGTATCATGATCTTTAAAAGATTTATTAGTGGAACGACATGAAGATAAATGTAGTTGACTTTGTAGAAAAGTGTTCGAATTGTTAGCAGGTCAAAGCCGAGTACCAGAGGCCTGGTGGGTTAACTTAGAAGATTGATATTTCTGTTTAGAAATAGGAGATGATAAACATGGACTTCATAATAGGCCTGCCTCGCTTAGCCTGAAGGCATGATTCGATTTGGGTGATTGTGGATTAACTCACTGAATCAGTCCACTTCTTCCCAGTCAAAACCATATATTCAGTAGAGGATTATTCTAAGTTGTATATTCGAGAAATTGTCAGGCTTCATGGGACCCCAGTATCCATTATTTCAGATCATGGTGCTCAGTTTACGGCACACTTTTGGAAGTCTTTCCAGAAAGGATTGGGTACCAAGGTAAATCTTAGCACAACTTTTCACCCACATACATATGGCCAGGCAGAGCGTACTATTCATACTCTTGAGGATATGTTGAGGGCGTGTGTTCTTGATTTTAAAGGTAATTGGGATGATCATTTGCCACTCATTGAGTTTGCGTATAATAACAGTTACCATGCTAGTATCCAGATGGTACTGTTCGAAGCTCTGTATGAGTGAAGGTGTAGATCACCAATTGATTGGTTAGAAATTGGTGAAGCAGAATTGTTAGGACCAGACTTGGTCCATCAAGTAATGAAAAAAGTCAAGTTGATTCAGGAACGTTTGAAAATAGTTTAGAGTCGCCAAAACTCCTATTCAAATATGAGGCATAGAGACTTGGAGTTTCTAGTTGATGATTGGGTATTTATGAAAGTTTCACCTATGAAAGGTGTCATGAGGTTTGGAAAGAAAGGAAAGCTGAGTCCCAAATATATCGGACCCTACAAGATTTTAATAGGAGTTGGCCAAGTGGCTTTTGAACTTGAATTGCCACAAGATTTAGTTGTTGTGCATTCAGTGTTTCATGTACCTATATTGAGAAAGTGTGTGGGAGACCCGTCGTTGGTTGTCCTTACCAATTCCATTACAGTTAACGATGGTCTAACTTATGAAGAGATCTTTGTGGCTATTTTAGATCGTAAAATTCGAAAGTTGAAAAATAAGGAAGTTGCTGTAGTGAAAGTGTTGTGGAGAAGTCAGAATGTTGAAGAGGCTACATGGGAAGCCGAAGAAGACATGAAGTCCAGATATCCACACTTATTCGAGGAGCAAGCAGAAAATGAAGAAGGTAAATGCCTTCAGTATTTAGTCAAGTCCTTTGCGTATCCATGTATCATGTTTCATGTTCATGTATTCATTACTCATGTTCCATATTTTCATGTAATCATGTTATTCAGTCCCATATTTCATGTCATGTTTCTTCACGTTCATGTACTCATGCTATGTCTAGTCTTGTTCTTAACCATGACCCATTAGTCAAGGATGAATGATTCCAAGAGGGGAGATATTGTAACACCTCGTACCTTCAAACTAAGCATTGTTCATGATTCAGGGGTTTAGGAAACCAAAATGGGGAGTTTAAAGTTGAAAATCAGTTTCAGTTCTGCAGACCCAATTTTACGTTGGATTATACGAATCGTAGAATTTGTTATACATATTACTTTATTCATGTCAGATCATGTTCATGTTCAGTCTCAGTTTTATATCCTATTATTTCATGTGCCTACTTATCCTTTTAGTTGCTTTACATACGGTATAATTCAAATATACTAATGTACTTTTGCATGGGGCTTGTACTTCAGGGTGCAGGTGCTAAGTTTCAGGACGATAGAGCTACACACTAGGACTTCACCCGTATCAGCTATTTGGTGAGCCCCATTTCATCAGGGGTGTCAGTCTGTTATTTCATGACTATATTTTATGATAGAGGTATGTCAGGGCCTTATCCTGATAAATAGTTTATAGACTCAGGTTTCAGAGGTTTCATAGATTAGACTAGTTAGCATGTCATGTCAGTCACGTCAGCATTATTTTCAGACTTGTCATGTTTTACTCAAATATTCCCGCTATTATATTTCAGAATATATTTCCTCATATGTTTTACATGTTTTAAATAATTACTTTAGAATGTTTTGATGTCCATATTGACAAGCAAGCCATGTGGTTCGCTTGGTCATGGTTCAGGGCGTTACAACATACTACACAATGGATAAAGTTCCAGACGAGCTAACGCAAGACCTAATTTCAAATGAGTACAACTCCCAATATATAAGGAATAATGATATGAGTTATATGTCAACTTAAAGATTTTGAGTCTGGTTTTCAACAATTAAAACCGTTTGTCATTTTGACATTCCTAGAAAGAGTTATGATTTCTTTACTAAAGGATAATGTGTAGGGCGCATGCGTCCCAATTCCATTGCCGGAAAATGACTAGGCGATAGGTGTGTGACGGGAGACTTCTCCTAGTGCCTATAAATGCCCATAGCTCGGCTTTCTAGAAATTTTCAACCTTTTAGCAAAGTGTAGAGAGCAAGAAGAGAGGGTTCAGACATTGACTTTAATTGAGTTTTCAAGGTGAGATTTTATCCATATTTTGTGTTAATTGATGTTGATTAACACTATTATTTATAATATTCAACCATGGAAATGGTTAGATTCTTCCAAACTCACCAAAGAACGCTTGAAGAGAAAACTTTCTAGGGAGTATTCAAGAGGTAATTCCAAACATTTGAATAATATGTATGAGTTGTTTGTGAATATTTATGATAGAAGTAAGTGTTGGTTATTTGGAACATTTGCTTAAGACCTCTAATTTGTGATTCGTTCAAATTCATGTGGATGACGTCTACTCACAAAATTCTTTCTAATCTCATGTCTAGTAACATTATTAATAGGCTTTCCATGTGTAAATTTTCACCACCAACCAAAGGTTCCATATTTATCGCA
Source organism: Anisodus acutangulus (assembly GCA_029783415.1). Classification (NCBI taxonomy): domain Eukaryota; kingdom Viridiplantae; phylum Streptophyta; class Magnoliopsida; order Solanales; family Solanaceae; genus Anisodus; species Anisodus acutangulus. The sequence goes on along the minus strand of CM056511.1, from coordinate 27,254,501 downwards.
CGTTCTTGATGAATTTAATCAACAACACTAGGATCTATTATAGTTCATGGTCTAAAGAACTAATTAGTTTGTATGATACACTTTCTTATAGTTAGTTATTACTCAAATGAAAAGAAAGAGTTAGGGATTACCTTCTTGAAAAAAACCTAGGTTCTTACTTCTCGAGTTCTTGAAGATTGATTGATAATCTATGAATTCTCATGTTAATCATTGATGATTCTAGTGTTAATTGACTTTAATTAACGTAACTGTAATTGGGATCTTACCTTGGGTGGATTGGTGAAGCCCTGTACGTTTTCTCTTTCCCGAGAGTCCCTTCTATATTTAGCAAAATTCTGGGCCTAGGAACACTCTATTTATCACATAATTATTGCAACATGTAAATATAAAATTTCTTACAAATGTTGTACGATACAGCCATAACGTCAAGCCAACCTAAGATATATTTTTTTCTAAATCCCCTACGATGAACGACTATAGTGCCAGAATTTCTAGAATTATTTGTTTTTCCTGTGTAATTTCCACACAATGTATGACCACTTGTTATGAGATATTCTATTTTGTCCATTTAGAGTATTTTAAGCCATCTTATTACTTCCATTGAGTCTCATATCATGACGTACATCCGTTAACATGTTCAAAATACTATGTTACCCTTAAGTCACAATTAGTTATAAAACGTCATAGAGGCTTTTCGTCGCTACTTCACAAGAAAATCACAGAGTTCTATTAGTCGCTAGTGATTCTTCACTGAAGTTTTCTCAATGTTCGTTGATGTTGCTTCTTCGCTAGAGTGCTTTCAGAGTTCTCTCCCACGACTTCTTCAACTTCTTATCTTCAGGTACACCGGTATGTCATTGTATACAACAATATACCCTTTTCCTCCAAATTACCCTTTTTGTAGCTTAGTCTTTGAATTTATGAGTTGCAGGGATGAGTGATACGGTTCTCGAGGCTATCGAGTGAGTTTCGAATCAAATTTAGTAAAAGTGAAAGTTTTTAAGTTAAGAAAATGAGAAAGTTTGACCAAAGTCAACATCGGGAGTATATGAGTCAGTGTCGATGTTTATCAATTCCATTAGGTTTCGAAACATCATTTTTACTTAGTCCAGTCATTGATTCGGGTCCCGAGGGGTTCAAATGTGATATGGGTCGTTGGTTGAAAACTAGTTAAGTTTAAACTTAAGGGTTGACCATGGTCAAAGTCGGATCAATACGACCTTTTCTCGGGGTTTTGAGTGCGCGAGCAGGTTCTTAGTATGTTTTATTCTGAAAATGCATATTTAATTTGTGTCCGGGGGGTTCTAAATGAGTTTTGGGTGTCAAAACCAAGATTTAAACTTGCCTGGTTTTTCAGTTGCTGGTGCGGACCAAATTACCCTTTGCGTGGATCGTTGTCGCGATCACGAAGTGATCGAGGGGAGTGACTTCGCGGTTATGAGGGATAACGTCGTAGTCGGGTGGGGTTGCTGAGTTTGGATCGGGTCAGTTGACTTCGTGGTAGCATGCCAGGCCTCGCGATCGCGAAGAGAGATTTTGAGCCGGATCATTGAGACTCATCGCGATCGCGATGGATCTGCCCACAATTGCGATTAAGGGAATTGTTGGGCAGTGAGTTAATTCCCCATTTTGAACATATTTTTCATTTTCGCATATTTCAAGTTCTAGAATTGGGATTGGAGCGATTCAAAAGGGCTTTGCTCGTTTAAGCATGGAGGGTAGGATTCTAATCCAAACTTATTGATTACTCTTGATTCCTATCACGAGTTAGTAGTTTAAATTATGATTTGGATTGAAAAATAGAGGTTTTAACACTAAATTGAAATTTAGCTTTTCATGAAATTTGAGGTCTATCCATGGTTAGTTTTGAATGTTTTTCTAGATTTAGTTTATTTGCGGTATGGATAAGCTATTTATGAAATTAAATTTAAATTTTGTCATTGGGGCTCGGGGTTACCTTTTTGGATTCCGAATTAAAATATAGAAATATGAGTATCATTGGACTCGTTTAATCTCGTATAGTACTATTTTGGCTAGATTGAACTTATTTGGCGAATTTGGACGCGGTAGAGCTTCTGGAAGATTAAATCTTCTCACAGATCGGGATTGGGAGCGTTCGAAGGTACTCCAGAAAGTAAGGCAAATTCTTGATTCGTTTGCTTGACTTTCGAGGTATGTTAAGACTTGACTTCACTTGAGGGATGTAACGCTAATTAAAGGCTAAATATAGATTACTAAGGGGGTAAGGGGGGATGGGTCTCGTACCTGTGATGTGACAGATATTGGTACGAGTATCAGTGTATATGTTGAGTTGTGATGAACTTGTAGATACGAGTCGTGATTTGAGAATGCCAACACATGTGGGCATTAGCTGTTATGTGTTATGTATTATACGTGATTTGATTGTGTGAAATCCTTAATAACATCGTCCACTCATGATAAACATATTTGTGAATAATATGGAAACTTAGGCTAATAAGTTTGATAACTGATGAGTTTATGTGATTGTTTGGATATTAAGTCTAGATGTTGAGTTGTTCATATTTTTATACATTTATTATGCACATGGTTACGAAGGGATCAGGTTGCACGACTGCAACAAATTGAATTATAATGTAAGGTAAGTGATTTCATATAATTCGGAGCATGATTAGGTTTTGAAAGCCTGTACCCGATGTGACCTGGGAGGTCTTATGATTTCGGGTGGTATATGGACCTTGTAAGTCCATCATGGATCATATCTTCCGTAAAGTTCCAGAAGCTCTGTGTAAATACGGAGCATGTTGCATTACATTACATTTCTTTAGTTCCTTATTCGATTAGGTGATTGATCTCATAACTATTTGACTACATGTTTCTCTGATTAAGTGCTTAAGTGAAATCTTCATATACTTTGTAGTGGTGATGATTCCGATTATATTGGCTAAGCATCGGTAAGATAAAAAAGAGATTGTCGGTTTATGAGACATATTGAGTACACCTATTTACCGTACTCAATCTACACTTGTTGCAGTTTTTGTAGTGCCGATTAGGTTCCGAGTACGAGTGGGATCCGCAAAGCAGCTTGAGCCCGAGGTTGTGATTATAGGAGATCGCGGTGAGCATCTTGGCTGATCCGCAACATCCTTCTCCCTCTATCTTTTATTTATTCCTGTCTTTCCTTTGTGTCCATGCAATGTATTAGTAGATTTCAGACTTGTATTGTCTTCGTGGTGGCCCTTGTACACATGATACCAGTCTCGGATGATATTTGTATTTCCGCACTGATTTCTTTATAAAAGACTTAGTATTTGAATATAATTTGCGTATAACTTTACTTTCTTCTTACTTAACTCATAATTGAATTGGTAAATGGTTGGGTTGGCTTACCTATTGGTTGGGAATAGGTCCCATCACGTCTTTTAAAATTTTGGATCGTGATAGTTGGATTAAGCATAGTATGCCAACAAACACCCTTTCTCCTTATCTGACTTTGTGCATTTTATTATTGGAATATTTATTAAACCATTAAGTGAATGATGTTATATGCATTGGGTGGGAGAATGTTATTTTTATGGTTCACATTTAATATTATTTAATTTAATAAATAATTAATTTTATTAAGAAAGTTATTTTTGGATAACCCACTTTGATAGAAAGTGGAAGTTAACCACTTGATCCCTCTCTCTACCTATTAAAAGAATAACTTACTCCATCTACGGTATTCTAAAGAGAACACACATAAAGGAAAAGAGAGAAAAAACATAGTGATTTTTTTCAAGAACACAAAATCAAGTGTTTCGGCTGAATTCAAGATTCAAAAAGAACGCTATGGCGATTCGAAATTTTTTTTTTTACTGTATTATTAATGTTGTATGTTTATATGAAAATCATGCAATTCCACAATTTTAAATTATTAATAGTATTTCATGTTTGATCGTTTACGTTTTATCGTCTATAATTCATGAAATTCCTTACATAAATTTCCCTAATTTATAACGCTCAACTCCAATAAAAATATGTTAAAGTATGCACGTATCCAAATTTTAAAACAGATCTTAGAACCATTACATAAACTCATCAGTTATCAGCTTTACCTAGAAACAATCGATAGGCACTGTAATGACCAGGGCTTTATTATAGGGGAAAATGACACTGGTAGCATCTTTATCGATAAAAATAAAAGTGTTTTCGTTTGGTACTTCCCAGAATCTTTTCTCTCGGGTAAGCAAAATATTTGTTTTCTTAGCCGCAGTGAAGGATGTAGATCAAATCATAGACCCATCGAAGATCGTATTTATCACATGTGGTGAAGCATCTGAATTAGGTTTGCCTTCAGCGGGAGTTCCGTGCTCATAGTTGTTGCGAGGTCTTTCACTCAAATATTCTTGTAGGTGGCCCCTGCTTAACATTCCCGCCACCTCTTCCCATAAGTGTCTACAATCTGCAGTTTTATGTATATGACTGTCATGGAAATCATACCAAATGGATTGATCTCTAGAATTTGGATCGGACCGTAATGGTTTTGGAGGTCGAGATGTCAGATGAGTTCTTAATACCACCACCATCTGATCTTCGTTGATGTGAAGTTGTATTCGGATAATTTTGGGTATTTGGGTCCCTTTTTAGAGGAGATAGATGAATTTCCTTTGTCGTAATTCACAAGTCCTTGATTATTTCTTCCAGAGCCTCCCTTGTTATTTATTTTTCAAGGGAACAAAAACCCTGTCCGCGCCCTTGCTTCCCGAGAGCGGGATAAGGTTGGAAGTGATTTTTTGAGGAGTTACAGTTTAACCCGGATCCTTTGTCTGATCTTTGAGAGATTCTTTCGGCCTGAGTCCCCAACAAGTCACCTTCCACTCAAATATTTGACTCATACCGGTTGTGCACGTCTTCCCAGTTAGTAGTATGAAATTCCAGGAGATTGTGTTTGAGTTTCCATGAGGCATCAAACTTAAAGCGTTCAAACCCTTTGTGAAAGCATCTGCAGCCCATTCGTCTGGGACCGCGAGTAGTAGCATACACTCCTTTTGGAACTGTGTAACAAAGTCTCTAAGGAGTTCAGTCTCTCCCTGCGCAATGCGAAAGATATTTGTCTTTCTTGTCTTCACCTTCTGTGCCCCCGCATGGGCTTTTATGAACATGTCGGCAAGCATGGCGAATGATCCAATAGAATGCTCAGGGAGAAGTGAATACCATGTTAAGTCTCCCTTAGTGAGTGTTTAAGCAAACTTTTTTATTAGGATCGACTCTATCTCATATTCTTTCATATCGTTCCCTTGACGCCCATAGTATATGTCGTTATTTATTCTTGCGGATCTGTAGTTTCAACTTATTTGGGTATGAACGGAACTTTGAACCTCTTGGGAATTAGTTCAGGAACATCCTCTGGCTTATATGCCAATTGAATATATCTCTTTGCGTCCAGTCCTTCGATCACATGAGGGCCCCCCGATATTTGATTTAATCGTACCGAATTCCTTGGCATTTTTTCTCGCCTTCTGTTGATATCCACTTTGTTTATCATATCCTTCATGAATTTGAACTCGCCTCCTAGAGTGGATTTTTAGGAATGGTTTCACTTCCTGAAGAGTTATCATATCTTGGCCCGTTCTCACCGTTCTTTGCATCACCTAGGGCATTTTCCGGTGGTGTTCTTTGCAATCATGAGTGCTTCCAAAGATTGTTTGACACGAACTCAGAGAAGAATGCTTTAGTCTAACCAACTGTCCGCTCATCACGGCATTTAGTATTTTGTACCCTTAGGATCTGCATGGCTTCCTCCAGCGTTTCATCATTAGGAGTATCCTCATCCCGGGTCTGTCCGCCTCCCGAAGTGGCTACTTCCATGACCATCGTATTTCCTAGTATTTGGTCTGCTATCGGAAGGTCATTTGGTTCGAATGGGACATTCTCAGTATTATTCTTGGGGTTGCAACTACCTTTGAGTTCTTCCATTCCTGTCATATGTTTACTTAAACAAAAATAAGATTTAAAGAAAATGTTATATTAGTGTAGAAGAGGTCACTTGTGACACTACTACTGCCCAAGCCCCATGGTGGGCGCCAAACTATTTACCTGTAAAATGGTACAACTGAATTTATACACGTTCTCAAGTGACTGATTTGGAAAATATATTAGCTGATAAATAATGTAAATAAAGAATAACAAGATGAGTTAAGAGATAATTAGCATGAGACTGTTAGAAGCTTCTTGTTAAGGCTTCCGAATAAAGTATTATACTAGTATGAAAGCATAAATATTGAGGTAAAGAATGTTATCGAAAAGTAGTATTAGAATAACTTGAATTTGATGATTTACAATGGGATAATGAGTCTTATTTATACTTGGGCCATGGGTACACGTTCCACGATATATGTTCATGTTAATACAAATAAATGAATGCTGTAATAATTGGACAACTAGTGTCTTCATAAATGCCATTAATGCACCTTTGGAAGGTGTGGAATCAAACAAGTAATGACTTCCCATTGGAATTTGAATTGTTCACCTAATCTTCCTGACTCTCGGTACCTCGCGACCACTCCTGCTCAACTGGTAGCACCGAAAGCTGAGTTGGATCTGACTCATCGCCGCTTTCCACGTGTCATGACATAATTCGTCCAACTGTATAATATGAATTTTGCCCCATACATCACGTTCACTTTTGAATTTATATTTAAGTATATTCAAGTATGAGGAATATTACAAATATTCATTTATGGCAAATAACCACACACAACTCAATCTTCAAGTCCAAGTCCATAAATTCCAAGTAAAGTAAAAAATATTTGGAATTTATGGCAAACATCTTACTAAACAAAAATAACAATTCTAGTAGTGTAATACCATAAGTGGAGTTTGGAGAGGGTGGTGTGTATGCAACCTTAACCTTACCTTTGTGAATGTAGGGAGGTTTATTCCCATAGACTCTCATCTCGAGTAAAGCATGTCAAAAATATGTATGGAAAAGAAATACAATAGTGAATAAGTCATGCTAAAAATAAAGGAGAAGAGAACAGTAACAACAACAAATAATACACTATCGATGCAATATAAATAAGACTCCCTCCGTCCTAATTTAAGTGTCTTAGTTTGACTGAAAACATAGTTTAAGGAATGAATAGAGACTTTTGAATCTTGTGGTCTTGAAGTAAAGATGTGTGTAGGCATTTAAATCTTGTGGTCTTGAAGTAAAGATGTGTGTAGTCATTTAAATCTTGTGGTCTTAAACTTGTCAAAACTTACTAAATATAGAAAGATGCACTCTTTTTGGGACAGACCAAAGAGGAAAGTAACACACTTAAATTAGGATGGTGAATCTTCTACCCTTATCTTCAATCTACATATCCTCTTATCTAGGGTCATGCCTTTGATAAGCCGCAAATGTGTCATGTCCTGTCTAATTACCTCTCCCAATACTTCTTTGCCCTACCTCTACCTCTTCTTAGACCTTTCACCCCCAATCTCATACACCTGCTCACTAGGGCATCTATGCTCATCCTCTTCACATGCCCGAACCTCTCAGCCTCGCGTCTCTTAATTTATCTTATCCACCACGGAGGTCATTTCAACCTTATCGTGAATATCTTCATTCCTAATTCTATCAGTCTTAGTATGTCCACACATTCATCTCAACATCTTCATTTTCATTACTTTCATCTTCTGGACGTGCAAGTTATTAATCGGCCAACAATCTACCCTATATAACATATTTTGTCTGAAAATCACTTTATAAAATTAAAATTATCTTATTCTTTATGGCACATTCTTATCATACAATACACCGGTTGCAGGCCTTCATTTCATCCATCCCGCTTGAATACGATATATTAGATCATTGTCAATCTCCCCATTTTCTTAGTTTATTGACCCAAGATACTTGAACTTTCTTTATTGTAGATGACTTGTGTATCAATCCCTTACTTTCACACTGCCATGTAGGCTGCATCACTGAAAATGCACTAATATGTCTTAGTCTTACTCAACCTAAACAATTTATACTCTAGGGTTTGTCTCCAAACCTCCAACCTATCATTAACTATGTCACGTGTCTCATCAATCAAAACTATGTCATCTGCAACTAGCATAAACCATAGCATCTCGCATTAGTTCATCCAGCATCAAGGCAAATAGAAATCGGCTAAGAGCTAATATTTGGTGTAACCTTATCATGATTGAGAAGTTCTTTGAGTCTTCTCCCACTATCTTCACGCAAGTCTCGGATACCCCGTACATGACCTTAATTGCACTAATGTAAAAAACGAGTACATCTTTAGCTTCCAAACAACTCCATAGAACCCCTTTAGGGACTTTGTTGTATGTTTTTTCTTTGTCAATGAACACCATATATAAGTCGCTCTTCCTCTTCCTATACTACTCCATCAGTCTCCTAATGAGATGAACAACTTCTATAGTTGATCGCCCTAAAATTAATCCAAATTGGTTCTCAGCAATAGATACACCTCTCCCCACCCTCATCTCTACCACCATCTCCTAAATTCTCATAGTGTGACTTAGCAGGTTCTACAATTGTTGCAATTCTAAATTACAACGGAATCATCGTATTTTTCCCCCTCAAAATGATTGTATGAATAAACCTTCATAATAAAGTCTACTAAGAAAGTTGATAATACTTAACAGACTACAAAACAACTCTTAATTACTCACTTCTTCTCTTCCTTTTCAGCTTTAGCTGCCCTCTTCTGCCTGATTCTGACATGTTGGGCATTTGTACGCTCAATACACAACTTGCCATAACCAATAGGCATTGAATGCTTTCATCTAATCTGTGACCTTCACAAGTTCAACAGTTGGCTACTCTCCTAGTAATTGTCCTAATGTGGCCATTGAAATCTCCTCCTATGAATAGCTTCTCAATGTGTGAGATACCCATCACAACCTCGTCCAAACCCTTCCAAATTTGTTTTTTATCATCCTCATCCAAGCACACTTGTGGTGCGTATGTACTAATTACGTTCAAGGTAAGATCTAATGACCATATTAATTGTCACTATTGACACCTAATTTTTACCATCCAATAATATTATTTAATTATTTAGAATTTTTGAGTCACAGACGAAGTGACATACATTTTACAAGGCAAAAATGATTTTACAAATTAATTTCGGAAGTATTTTGCCATTTCATTTGAAAAAATACCATCTGGTATACTTATTGTAGATCATATCCTATTTTTCACAGTATTGTGATCATTAATTGTAATTTTTCAAAATTAAAGTAAAGATAATTTTGCAACTAATTCCTTACGTAATCAATTTCAAAATGATCGATATTTTCTTCGTTGAAATTGGGAAAATTGATTAATTAAGTAGGGTGATTAAGTTACCTCTCAATTTCAAACCATTCAATATTTAATTAAAAGGATTTTGCTCGATTTAAAGATTCTAATTGTTACAGTTCGCTTTTTATACGGGTTAGCGTACAAAGAGCTACGAAGATTTTGGATGAATCCATAAATTGGATAATGTGTTTAGAGTCGCCACCTAATTTATAGGTAAATTAGGAAAATCAGTGTGAAAGGGTTTATTCAAAAGTTTAAAAAATCCTATCTAAACCCAAGTCAAGGTAAAGGTTATGGTGATCCCCCTGGGAAGGTGTTAGCACCCCGATATTAAGGATCTATAGAATACGGTTGACCTACGGGATCTATAGCATGCTTTAAAATAATAAAATTGTTTAAGGTCTAAACATCCGCAAAGTAATTGTCATTCTTCATACGTTCAGAAACTCAAGGTTTTGTTTAAAACATGGAGTTTAAAACTTCCGCCAAAATGATATGCATGAGATGTTTAATCAATTTAGTTTTCGGACTAAGAACACCCAAAGATGAATTGGAATAGAACTTCACATTTAGTCCAACTATCTTGATTACTTTAACTTGCATCTTTTCAGTTTAAAACCTTTTTCATCAAAAGTGCTATAGTTCCCCTTAAAATATCAAGTTTCGTTTTATGTCAATAAGAATAAAATAGTCTTTCACTTTTATTCTTTTGTCATGCTATAGCCCAAGTCAAAACCATATTCTAACTTCCCAAAATCCTCCATCTATTTTAAGTCCAAGATAGATTTTTATGATCCAAAATCATTTTTTTATCCTATTGGGCTCAGTCCGGACTATAATTTAAACAAAAAATGATCAACATTCCTTTTTGTTTTTATGTCACTCGGGACCAACACTTAACCCAAAATCAATCCAATTCAATCCATTTGAATTCAGATTTTTCTAAAAGTCCAATAGTTCAAAATATATTGAGTCCCAAAATTAGTTTATTTAACAAATCAGTTTTTTTTTCTTTTTTTTTCCAGTTTTTAATATCCGAAACAACCCCTTTATTATTCAATTTCAGATTTTTAAACCTAAGTTAGGAACTCTTCGTATGACAATTCTATCTAAACTATATACGTATCATTTTGCCTATCCTAGATTCCAAATATATAAGTTCCAATATTATCAAAGTATTTTTATTTCCAATATTATCAAACTATAATAAGTTGCCTTAGTCCATGTGCGGTATCCGTCTTATTGGTGCCAAAGAAAGATGAAGTTGGGCACATGTGTATTATTCGCCAAGCGGTTGATAACCTCACTATGAAGTGCATGATTATGAGATCGAAAGATCTTTTGGATAAATTTGCAACCGGACCATCACCAATGGAAAGAATTGGGCATACTCTTGGTTTATTTCCAAGAAGTTCATTCCCTAATCACCATTCATATAGACACCATCCGGAGGGGGAAACGGTACCCACCTTGTTAGTACAAAAGGGAAAAGAGACTTGGCACACATATGGTATCAGCAACAACATGAGTTGCGAGTTTTCTATGCCGAGGTGGAAAATTTATTTTGAGGAATCAAGTGGAGCCAAATGGTTTTACAAGATAGACTCAAGGAGAGGGTACCATCAAAGGGGAACCCGAGAAGGAGAAGTTGAGTTGAAGATGACATTCAAGATTGAGTTTGTTTGGTAAGAATGGCTTATGGTGCCATTTGGTTTGTGTTTGTCGCCAAGCTCTTTCATGAAGATCATATGCGAAGATTACCGACCTTTCATGGGACACTTAGTCTCATCCGAGGGTAATCTTGTAGACCCATCCAAGGTGGTAACTTCCCGAAGTTGGGCCGAGCCTACGGGTATAATTGCGGTAAATTGTTACCTTGATTGGCCTTTTCCTTTCATCATCTCATCCGGGGTTATTGTACCATGTCTACCCCTATAAATGAGATAATGAGAAAGGATGAGTGTGAATGGTCTCGAGAAATATCGGATACCACGGAAGGAAGGATACGTGAAGCACCGACTCTAGCTATGCCAAGCCGGGGAGAGCCATTTGAAGTGGAACGTGAAACTAGCGGAATTAGTGTTGGTGTCATCTTTTTCTCTAGCACAAGATTGAGTGGTGCACGACATCATTTTCCCACTTATGACGAGGATGTTCATGTTAATCTACCCAATATGGAGACTTCCCGGAGTTGGACCGAGCATACAAGTGTAAGTAGGATAAGAGGCTACCACCAGTATTCGGCTTTGTTGTATCATTGTTTCATTCTAAGTTGTGGAACCCTTGCTGCCCCCATTCCGCACCTTGAGATACCAATTGACATTGAATGTGATATCAGAAGAATGGGTACCGGATTAATCCAAAACAAAGAGCCTGTCGCTTTCTCTAGCAAGAAATTGAGTAGTCTTGTGTGATCCTCCCACCTATGACTCCTTGATCGAATAGAAAAATTATTTGGAGTGTGGTCCTTTCAAGCTATTTTTTAGGTTTCGAGAAGGCACCTACAAGGAGGAACCCTCGGTTGATTGTGGAGGTTCAACGTTTCATGGTAAAAACTTGTCCTCATATTTAGATGACGAAAATTCGAGGACGAATTCTTTTGAAAAAGGGGAGAATGATGTAAAAATCCCCGTGAGCTTAAAGTTCCAATTTGATCATTGAGGCAATAAGCTCAGAGTTCTAAAGATGGTGGATCATCCAATGATAATATGCTTAAAATGGAGTGGAATATGGAGCGGGAGTGAAAATTGGACTTGAAGATTTTAAGAAGAAGACATTTTATTCGGCCTTCTTGTTGGTCATGACCGAGACCATGTTTTCCTTTTAGCTTGTCTTTATTTCTTAGCTTAGCTTTTAGTTATTGCCTTTAATTCCTAGATTAGTTACAAAGACACATTTGTTAAGCTGTGTAATAAGGATGACTTGGCCGAGAGTGCCAGGATGGCAAGGACAAGTGATGACTTGGCTGAAAAAGTGGCAAGGACAAGAGACTTCCAAAAAGGCCATTCATGAACGAACTAGAAGAAGTCAAGCTCGGCCTAGGGGAGATTAAGAGTTGGCTGACAACCACTCTCTTGTACAAGGAATGGAAGTTTCCAAACTAGTTTAAACAAGATGAGACCTTGAGAAGCCAAATTCATTCACTCTTCTACTTTGGTGCCTCAAAAGGAGTGTGAAGGAGTTTGAGTTCATCTTTGGCTCCAAGAAAAGCCAAATCCTTTCCCATTATTCTCACAATGGCCGAGAACCTTCTTGGTTCCCAAGCCAATGCGATCCCTTTCCTTGTTCCCATTCGACCGAGTGGTTGTGGTTTTGTGTCTTTTGGTTTGTCTTCTAGAAAGGTCCCTATGCTACTATAAATAGGACCCTTAGGATGTTGTAAATAGACATGTTGAATATTGAGTGAAATATAAACTTGAGTGTTTTCAACTTGTGTGTTGATTACATCAATCGGTCCTTGTGTGGGCCACAGTTCTTGTGTGAACCACCCTCCCTTTGGTGTAAGTCTTGGTTAAGACTTGTGTGACCTAATCAAAACCCAAGCTTAAGGAACCCCTTGGTTGCAAGTGAACGTTGGAACTTGTGTGATCACACCTAACCTAAGCCTAGGGTCTATCTTAATATTTACTGACCACCCTTACTTGGTTTGTATTGGTTTGTATTCGGGCTGTGCTTAGCAACCATGATCAAGTCCTTGTGAAATTGGTCACCTTCATCTTGGTGTTGACTCGGGCATAAAAACCCCGTGTCCATATCATTGACATATCGACCGCACCTCACTTAAACTACATCGACCAAACACTTCACCAAATCAAACATCCTACACTTGGTGTGTACTGACTTGCACCTCGCATTCCGTGATCATCCCTCATCCAAACCCACTTGTTCTTTTCACCACCATCTCCCAAAACACTTCCCTAACATCCACTATAAATGTTACAAACCGAGACCATACGTATCCAACCGTTCAAGCCCGACAATAACAAACAGTCCACCAAAACCAACCTTGCCGAGACCTCACTATTTAAGTTCATTTCTGTAGCCTTCCCACCACCAAACCACCAAGTCTCGATCATCACCATGACCCTCAACACACCCGTGACAACTCCACAAAGCTCCTAAGACCGATTCCAAACACGACTACCCGAAACAGCCACCAAACACCACACTGCCCTGCCAAGCCGAGAACCCGAGACCCCCCTACTTTGGCATCTATTTTCGGGTCAACCCGAATATAACCAAGACCCGACCTACTTACCCAGCAACACCCCTCCTTACTTGCATCAGACTAGACCGGTGTTGCTAAGGGGGTTCTTTAAGCTTGGGTTTGATTAGATCACACAAGTTCTAACCAATACTTATGCAGAAAGAACCTTAGTTTGGGTTCAACAAAGTCACACAAGTCTTAGCTAAACTTACACCAAGGGTTTGGTTCACACAAGAACTGAAGGCCCACACAAGGACCAACTAAGGTAGATAACACACAAGTTGAATACTTTAGTGTTTGAGTAAAACTCAAGTTTTCTATTCATCAACTCTGCCATTTACAATATCCTAAGGGTCCTATTTATAGTAATACATGGCACATTCTAGAAGAGTAACAAAAGGACACAATCTACACGGCTAGGTGGGGACAAATGGAAAAAGGTTCGGGTTTTCTTAATGACTAAGGGTGTTCTCGGCCTATGGGAATAAATGGGAAAGGTCTTGGCTTTACTTGGGGACAAAGGATGAACCCAATCTTTTCACACCCCTTTGTGGATCCCATGAAGAAAAATACATGAACTTGGCTCCTCATAAATCTCATCTTTTTGGAATATGTTTGGAAACTTCCATTCTTTGTATGTCCTTGGCGAATGTAGATGGAAGAGCATTTCGACCACCCCTTCATATTCTTGGTGTCTTTCATGTAGCCAAATACATGAATTGTCTTCTTGGAAGCCTCATCTTTTAGATCATTCTTGTCCCTTTGTCACCTTCGGCTTAATCCTCTTCACACGGCCTAGACACGTGGCCTAGTCATCTCATTCCCTTACATCTTTGTCCTAGTCACTTTGTCCTATTACATAGTACATTAACTATGTCCTAAGAAGAACTAAAAGCTAAGCTAAGAATTAAAGATAAGATAAAAAGTAAAACATGGTCTGTCAAGACCAACAAGAAGGCCGAAAATAAATGACTTCTTAAAATCTTTAAGTCCAATCTTCAATCCCGCTCCATATTCCATGCCATTTTAATCATATTATCATCAGATGATCAACCATCTTTGGAAATCCGAGCTTATCACCTTAAGGACCAAATTGTAACTTTAAGCTCATGGGGATTTTTACACCAGACTCTCCTTCTTCAAAAGAATTTGCCCTCAAATTCTCATTGTTTAAGCATGAAGACACTTCAAAACATGTTGAACCTTCATATTTTCCCGGAAGATTTATCTTGTACGATCTATCTCGAAACTTGGTAACTAACTTGAGTTGACCACACTTTAAATAGTTTACCCATTGGATCAAAGAGTCATAGGTCAAAGGATTGGGACGTGCACCTCCCAACTTCTTACTATAGGAAACAATGGGTTCTTCTTTTTGAATTAGATCGGTACCAATATCAACTCCTCCTACCTCACATTCCGCTTCAAATAGTACCTCCATGATAGGGGAAATAAAGAAATCATAATCTCGGATGGCATGATAACAGGAAGAATCCAAGCCATAATTTCTGATGACACTTGTGTTCTTGAACCCACTTTGGCTAGTTGTGAAGGCCCTCGGGTAATTCCTTGTATTTTCAGACCACACAATTCTTGTGCATGAGATGTACGAAAGAGTTCGAGACGTAATATACACTGAATGACATCATAGGCCATTTGCACACGCCATGTAGGATCTTGACGACCACTTTTTGTTCAATTCCCTTTTGGAACTTCATTAGTTGGGAACCGTCTCTCAAAGCCACCTCGGGAAGCAATCTAATTGCACTCAAGTTATCCAAATAGACATCCATTCTCGGCATTAGGGAATTGCACTTCAAGGTGAAGTTGTAAGCCATTCGGCCATCTATGCACACGCACCAAGTTTCATTCCCTTTTGGCACCAAAATAGGTATTGTACATGAACAAAGATCCTTTTGGACAAGCAACTCGGAAGCCTCCTCCGGATCGTCACCGTAATTGGGTAGTGAACTTCCGGGAACCATTTCAAAGGCATGACCAATACCGATATTTGAGGATATCCATTCGGACACTCCTAACGTGGATGGATTTTCAAGCATGCCTTCGGATAATGCCATGTAAATTGTGAATTGTTGTTGTATTTTGTGCATGAAACTCACGAGAGAGCTTGGAGTGCTACATACACCAAATGACATCGCGAACTATTCAGACAAATCATGTTTGGCGTTGGAATCCAACTTCCCTTCACCTCTTTCTCGGCTCCTCATTTGATGGTGGTTATTCCTCAAGTCTTCTGCGGTGAACAACTTTGTTCCATTCACTTTACCCAAGAGATCTTTCAATCTCGGCATAGGGAATGTGCACTCCATGGTGAGGTGATCCACCTCTCGGTGACCAATTCATACGTGCCAAGTCTCATTCTCTTTCGGCTTCAACAGGGCATGTGTTATGTATGGGCTAAGGTATTTTCGATCATAGCCTTCACCTAACATTTTTTGTTCGTGGCCTTGTAGTAATCCCTTAGTTTCTTCTGGATGGCATCCATAGTCTTGGTGAGTGACTATGAACTTCAAGAAAATAAATCAAGAGCAAGTTTACCATCTTCCATAGATAGTGTTCCGGATGTAAGATCATTAGCACCTACGTCTTCTGATTCCTCCAAGAGTTCCTCTGAATCGTCATCTATAGAACTCCCTTTCTTAAATTCTTCCTCTATATTTTGTGCATCATATAAGAGAGCCTCGGTCTTGCGCTTCTCGGCACTTCAGATTTTTATTTCTTTCACCTTACTCAGTGACAATGTCACCAATCAAATTTTGTTGTCATCCTTTCAAAAATAATAGGTATTCTTTTCTTTATCATGTTACACCTTCCAATCAAGTTGCCAAAGTCGTCCTAATAAAATATGACACGCATCCATAGAGAGGATGTCACACCATATTTTATCTTCATACTTTCCAATCCGAAAGCTAACAAGAGTTTGTTTTTCTACTCTTAGCCTTTCGTCTTGGTTTAGCCATTAGAGAGTATACAGTGTAGGATGGTTGTGGGAAGGTAGGTCAAATTTGTTCACCATCTCTACGGAAGTCGCGTTGATACAACTTCCTTCGTTAAAGATCATGTTGCACCTTCTGTCTTTTACTTTGCATCGGGTGTAAAAGAATTGTTCACTTTGTGTCTCCTCATGTTATTCAAGTTGAACACTCAACACATATTGGAGAACTAAACTTTCACACACCTCCGCAAGATCATTATCTTTCCCCACATTTTCTTGATCATACAATGGATTAATGAAGGTGGCACTGTCCTCTTCTTCAACATCATATAGTGGATTAGTGAAAGAGGTACTGCCCTAATCATGCCTTTGGCTGATTTGCACAACCCCGGATTTGGCATTATTTATTATGGCATGCTCCGCAAGTTCCTTTCTCAAGGCTTGCGCACGTTCTGCAAGAATGTCACTTACGATCCTCCTTAGTCTTTCTTTTTGTTATGTGAGCCATAGCGTCAAAGCATGAGACGAGATGACCTCACTCTGATACCAATCTGATGTAAGTAAAGAGAGGTATAAGTGGGTCAGGGATTGGTTGTAAACGGGTCGACCCATGTTTTGATTGGATCGAATGAAGTTCGGACAATAAGTAATATGTTTCTTGACAAGCCACTTCAATTCATCTTTTCTTTCAATTTCTAGAACTTATGCTTTGAAGAAAGAAAGAAAGAAAGAAAGAGGAGGAGATAGTATAGTAATCCAATGAACCCCTGCTCCAAATCTCAATTTGCATGAATAAAGGCCATATAAAATGATATGGCAGTAAATACCATAAAAGAAAATGTATAAATCTCAACTTCAAGCAGTTTGTGAATCAGCATTAGGTTCAGCTGCTACAAAAAACTTCTTCACTCTCTGCTGAGCAATTAATACCTGCAAGAGCCATTTTGTTGAATCAGAAATAGTTTGACTACTCTTTTTATGTGTTATTTTTCGCTTTTCGAGAGTTAATTTAACTAAACTTTAAAGCTAAATTGGATTATTAATTCAATATTTTAACATTAAAATTTATATATTTAAAACTACATGAAAAGTACTATAAGTTACAATTTTCTCATATCATTTTGGTGAAAAAATACATCTTAAAATGTTAGTCAAAGTTCATGCAATTTGAATTTCGAAAAGCGAAAAGTGTCGCATAAATTGAAACAGAGGGACTATTAATTTATGAGTTTAAATTCTATAATTGATAAAGTGTGTAGGTTGCTTTATATAATAGCATTATTTAGTAACCTACATTAAAATGATAAGTAACACGTTACAGGTTAAATAGTGTAAAATTTCTTTATACTATCGCCGTGTTTAAATTAAATCCCAATGTATTATATTCTTCCATAGAAGAGTCAAGCTACTGCACATATTAAAATGAAGAAGTACTGCTTATCCCAATCAGTTTTCAGAGTGATCACAAGTAGGACAGTAGTTTGCGCCAGTACACCAAACAACATTCCAACCCAAACACCCTACAAAAGACATATATACCTCAGCTAAAAGGAAAAAGAAAATGAGAAATCTTTCATTAGAAAAAAATGGAAAAATGAACGCGTCGGAACGGTCGGTAGCTGCTTAGTCTCATCCGAGATTCCTTCAACTTACTCTAACTTGCAGTTCGAAAACATAACCAAGCACAATTTCAACTGGAATGCCAACCAAGTAGTAACAGCCAATGTTAACATATGCTACTATGCTCTGCCATCCAGCTCCAACAGCTACACCTGTATACCAAGAAATCTTAAAGTTGTGACATCAAATATTTGAAATTATGTTTACAATTTCATAGAATTAGTCTATGGATCAAAGAAATTACCAGAGAGAACTGGTTGAACACTGTTCAAAAGTATAGAAAATGCTAATAGAGGAGATAAGTGGTCGACTTCTTCAGCCACATCTTCACTTTCGGTGAATATATAGGCCAGGCGTCCACGCAAGAAAAGGAAGAACAGAAACAGGATGAAGCCAATAACAAATGAGGTTATCACTATCGTCAAGATTGAAAATCTTGCTGCTTTCGCGCTACCTCTTCCCAACTCGTTTGATACTCGTACACTAAAAGTTTTATGAACGTGAATGAAAAATTGTCGCATAAGAAAGAAAGAAAGAATGTGCAGTTCAAAGAATAGGACTATGGTTATAGATAGTACCATGCTGCAGCTAAGAAACCGAGGGAAATCATCATTTCCCAACCATTGATGTTAAGACTGAAAAAGCGGGCGAAAAACTATCAAATGAGATTACTGATGTAAACTGTGAAGGAAAGTCTTAATGAAATAAGAGAAGTGGTATACAAGAAGATTACCATATTGAAAGAGCATCAATCTGAACCATAGCATTTTTCAGGTTTCCTGTAAGAAGAATCAGTATAGTGTTGTACCAGAGTTCAAGGCTGCCAAAAGTAAGTCCAAAACAATCAAAATTTTCATCACATAAAACAACTAGGCTATGCTATGGTCATAGACATCAAACAGAACTTTTTATTACCACCAGACTACAGAGAATAGATAGCAATGAACCTCAGTTCATATACCCTTTATAATATCTTCTAGCACCTAAATAGCTCTAGATTAGGTGCATAAACCAGACCAAAAAGGAATCTATCGTGTAAGAAAAAGAGTTGATGTCGATAAGGAAAAACTGATATGGTATCTAATTCATGGAAGCTATGGTAGCTGAGTTTGTAACTAAAAGTTCAACAAAGATCATGAATTATGAATGAAAACTTCTTCTTTGCTTTAGAGATGAGAAACAATTAAGAAAACCAAGAAAAAAAAAGGTGTTTGTTAACTATGAAACTTAAAAACAAAGAGAAAAGCTACACTTACAGTTAATTTAGGAGAACAGACAATTTAAAGAGCCATATGGAGTTGTAGTATGTAACAATTTCTACTTGTCATCCTACTCTTTTTTGTTTGTGTCGATAATAAGAAAGCAAGAACAAGCTTTGTTCTCAATTTTTTCCACCTTCCTTCTGAGAGTAGACTCAAAAAAGAGGAGAAGACAAAGCTTTTATGTCATATCTATAAGAGTTTCTTTTCTATTATAGAATGGTTTGTCTAAAGGGAATTCTTCAAATGTCCCATTAAAGTACTAAATCATAATTTTTTGCCTGAATTTGAACGTATATTTTTCATATTTTTAAAAACAAAATTTATATTTTGAACCCTTTATGAAATTTATTACTCTGATTTCTATTATACCGTTTAAAAATATAATTTATTTAACTTTTATATTTGTAATTAAATTCAAAGGTTTTATGACCATACAAGTGCATGTTATTATGATTGTTGGAAATTTACTAATGTGGAATTAAATTTATCCCATTATTTATGACTTGAATAATTGGGGCCCCGCACGTCGGAAACGTCGTTTCCACACACGTGGACTCGTAGTGGCAAGTATCGTAAATTTCGTTAGTGAAAGAGATATTGGTACGTAAGTAAATGTTTGAGACATAGAATAATGGACGGTTATTGGCTAAATAACAAGTGTTCCATGTCGGTAAATGAAGGAAGGATTGTGCAAAGCATGAGACGAGATGACCTCACTCTGATACCAATCTGATGTAAGTAAAGAGAGGTATAAGTGGGTCAGGGATTGGTTGTAAACGGGTCGACCCAAAATTGTGACACAAAGTGGGGTTCTCGGGTGGGGTATTTAGGCCGGCAGTGTGGTGTTGTGGGAGATGTTTCGGGTAGTTTTAGGGAGAGTTGGGTTTAGGCGTTTTATAGGGGTACTCCGGGTACGATGAGAGTCACGACGGTGGTTGGGGTTCAGTGGCTAGGTGGTGGCAAGGCGACGGAACAAATCTGAAACAGTGAGGTTCTCGGTAAGGTGTGTTTTGCGGATAGTTTGGTATTGTCGGGTTTGGACTGTTGTATTTGTGGGGTTTAGGTTGGTGGCCTTTATATTGGATGTTTGGGAAGTATTTTAGGATGTGATGGTGGAAGGAAGATGGTGGTTTGAACAAGGAATGAACACGGGATGCTAGGTGCAAACCCGAGTACAAACCAAGTATAGGACGATCGATATAGCAAGGATAAGGACACGAGGGTTTTATTGCTCGAGTCGACACCAAGATGAGTTTGACCAATTGGACAAAGACTAGACCGGGTTACTAAGTACAATCCCGAATACTAACCATGTGAGGGTGGCTGGTAACCTTAAGATAGACCATAGGCTTGGGTTTGGTTGGATCACACAAGTTCCAATATCCACTCGCACCAAGGGGGTTCCTTCAGCTTGGGTTTGATTGGATCACACAAGTTCTAATGAAGACTTACGCTGAAGGGACCTTAGTTTGGGTTCAACTAAGTCACACAAGTCTTAGCTAAACTTACACCAAAGGTTTGGTTCACACAAGAATCGAAGGCCCACACAAGGACCAACTAAGGTAGACAACACACAAGTTGAATACTTTAATGTTTGAGTAAAACTCAAGTTTTTCTATTCATGAACTTTGCCATTTACAATATCCTAAGGGTCCTATTTATAGTAATACATGAACCATTCTAGAAGAGTAACAAAAGGACACTATCTAATTCATGGAAGCTATGGTAGCTGAGTTTGTAACTAAAAGTTCAACAAAGATCATGAATTATGAATGAAAACTTCTTCTTTGCTTTAGAGATGAGAAACAATTAAGAAAACGATGAAAAAAAAGGTGTTTGGCATGCATCAATGTGGAGTTAACTATGAAACATAAAAACAAAGAGAAAAGCTACACTTACAGTTAATTTAGGAGAGCAGACAATTTAAAGAGCCATATGGAGTTGTAGTATGTAACAATTTCTACTTGTCATCCTATTCTTTTTTGTTTGTGTCGATAATAAGAAAGCAAGAACAAGCTTTGTTCTCAATTTTTTCCACCTTCCTTCTGAGCGTAGACTCAAAAAAGAGGAGAAGACAAAGCTTTTATGTCATATCTATAAGAGTTTCTTTTCTATTATAGAATGGTTTGTCTAAAGGGAATTCTTCAAATGTCCCATTAAAGTACTAAATCATAATTTTTTGCCTGAATTTGAACGTATATTTTTCATATTTTTAAAAACAAAATTTATATTTTGAACCCTTTATGAAATTTGTTACTCTGATTTCTATTACTCCGTTTAAAAATATAATTTATTTAATTTCTATATTTGTAATTAAATTCAAAGGTTTTATGACCATACAAGTGCATGTTATTATGATATGCACTACTAAAAAGTCTTTATTTTCTTACTGAATTTTCTTCAGTGACTATTTCTCATTAAATGTCGGTGAAAAAACTCTAAATACTATTATTTTTACACGGAAAAATCAAAAAGTTTCTCAGCATTTCAATGGAATCTATTTTCCAATATGCATTTTTAGTGAGCTGGTTTGGTGGAATGAGGTGAAAAAATCATATTTTATTGCATAAATTTCTTATTGAATGTCGGTTAGAAAAACCTCTGAAACTAGTAGTGATGTTTATCGGCTGATTCATGATGGAATAAGAGATTATCGCTTTGGACAAAGCATGAAAAGAAGTTGAGTAACTTCACGACCTCTTAGAAGATGTCCTTTATTGGGAGAAACCCGTGCCTTCGTCAGTTATACACTGTGACTAGCCAGTCGGCTTCACGGAGGGCACGGATGACGGCGTCTGGACATATTAGTCAGAGACATAAGACCGTTGGGCAGTCGATCATCACGGGTGTCACTTCCTTGATTACTAATCAAAGGATATAGCAGACCCTTTAACTAAAGGACTACCCGAAGATCAAGAGTTCTGCCTGTCTAGGGGAATGGGCTTAAAACCCAAACAATACGAACCTTTGTGGTGGTAACCCAACCATATTGACCGGAGATCCCAAGCATTTGATTCAATGGGAAAACTAAGCTGTAAAAGGTTCAGTTGAGCGCTTTGGTGGAAGCAAGAGCACTTCGGATTATGATTTCTGTAAAGAAACGTAAATCCAAAGCCATTCCCGCGATAGATGTTAAGTGCTACATGCATGGTGGGTAAAGGTTAAGTTTCAAAACCTTTGATGATCCTCAACAGTTGAGGTTAAGGTTTGTGAAACTTTTAATGATTCCTAAATGCTTGTGAAGCGGGGTATAGCAGGATATCTTGTAGGAGACCACCTATTTAAGTGCGAGGACATGCCGCCTCAAATGAACGCACTTAAGAATCCAAGTGCGTCCACAGCCACAATGGACAGAATAATAAGAAGAAACGAATAAAGGGGAGGTATTGTGTTGGTATCGTTGTCTTGGCTTACATTAAACACTGACGATTTAAGACATCACGTTCACTGCGCAGTAAGTAAGTCCGATGGTATTCAACTAGGGAAGGTTCGAAGCGGAAGATACCTTTCCTGATGCAATATCTTTTCGCTAAAAGATTGCTGAAAGCAGGCACCTTGTATGTGCGCCAAAATCTCTTCCAAGAGGGGATTGTTGGAAATTTACTAATGTAGAATTAAGTTTATCCCATTATTTATGACTCGAGCAATTGGGGCCCCGTACGTCGGAAACGTCGTTTTCACACACATGCACTCGTAGTGTCAAGTATCGTAAATTTCGTTAGTGAAAGAGATATTGGTACGTAAGTATATGTTTGAGACATAGAATAAT
Organism: Anisodus acutangulus; assembly: GCA_029783415.1. NCBI lineage: Eukaryota > Viridiplantae > Streptophyta > Magnoliopsida > Solanales > Solanaceae > Anisodus > Anisodus acutangulus. Next base: position 27,231,404 of record CM056511.1, on the reverse strand, counting down.
GGACGGTTATTGGCTAAATAACAAGTGTTCCACGTCGGTAAACGAAGGAAGGATTGTGTAAAGTGTAAGATGGTACGGGTCGGAAAGGGCCGCAACATCGAAAAGGGTTGTGGCGCCACCCGGATGGAGCCGGGGAGCCGGAGAGCCGAGATACCTCCGGCCACCGCCGCGGCGCCGGCCAGGCAATGGCGTCTCTGGAGCTGAGGCGCCAGTGTGGCAGAGCCGCGACGCTTCACTGGCAGTAAGTGCGACGGAAGTCTGAAAGTTTGGCTGATTATGGAGAGGTTTCGGTGTATTAAAATGTCTGTTTTTCCTCCATAAATCAGCCATTATTTGAATGCATTAAGTGGTGAATTAAAGGGCCATTACTGGGCACTTGAAGAGGCCATTCTTACACTACTATAAATTGAGGCCTTTGGCTCAATTCTACACACTTTTCAAGAACAACAATTATGAAATTCTTGTTGCAAATCCTCTCCTCTTAGCAATCTTTAGTTATTTGTTTTCTTCGCTAGAATCACTTGTGTTTACTTTGCACAAATGGTAGTTTGTTGTTTTATCTTGGGAGACAATTGCCCGCTAACGTAAAAGCATATATACGGGGCAATCTTGTCTTAAAGACAGAGTGCCATCACCCGACTCAACACAGTTGTAACACTTCCAGATTTAGTATGTCTTGATTTCATGTTATCAAGATTCAAAGAGCTTTCTGCAAATTGGTATAAAGATTCAAGAACTCAAAAAGCTTGTTGTTGTCACAATTCTTATTTACTACAAGCTTGTTGCTATTGTAATCTTTATGGTTTTTCATTTCGAAGCACTTGTAATAGTTATTTACTATTCCCGTATTGCTTTGTTTCCAACAATGATATGCACTACTAAAAAGTCTTTATTTTCTTACTGAATTTTTCTCAGTGACTATGTCTCATTAAATGTCGGTGAAAAAATCCTAAATTCTATTATTTTACACGAAAAAATCAAAAAGTTTCTCAGCATTTCAATGGAACCTATTTTTCAATATGCATTTTTCAGTGAGCTGGTTTGGTGGGAATGAGGTGGGAAAATCATGTTTTATTGCATAAATTTCTTATTGAATGTCGGTTAGAAAAACCTCTGAAACTAATAGTGATGTTTAAAATCATAAATTTTATAGTCTTTATTTTATTCTTAAATTATGTATCTTAAATCAATAAATTATGAATGAAGAACAATATAAGTCAACATAAATAATAATTCTAAATATTAAAAAAAACAGTTTGAAGAAATTATACTGAAAAGAAAAATTATTTACCTGCATGACCAAGACTAATAATTAAGGTGGGACGAAAGAGTATCAAATGGTATTTGGATTTCTATTTTCGGCTTTTTCATATTACCCCATCCAGATTCTCTGCTTCTACTGAAAATATAGTATATCAGTTTTAATTTCCAAAGATAATATTTTAAAAAATATAAAGAATATCAACGATCCAAGATCATTATGATAAGGAAAAGACAGTAATAGACAAAGAAAGAGCAAAATCATTTAAATCTAAGAGTCTGTTTATAATTACTACTCTTGTATGCAACCATCGTATCTCTTCAGACCGTACATTCGGAAAGCTACAATACTATAAAGGTGTACGGTCCAAATGGAGCAACGTAAAATATGAATATTTAAATAGCTTACTCCAATTTATTTACTTGAGATTGAGCTTAATTAGTTGTCATCGTACATGAATCTTTTATTTAAAAAATTTCTTTCATTGTTGTAATTACCAACACATGTTGTAGAAGCGTTTGTAAATTCTCCTCCATCAAAAATTGTGTTCGGTAGTGACAACTCCTCCATTAGTGCGCGGTTCCTCTACGAAAGCTCTTTTCTCTTTCAATACATAACAAACCCCCACCCACCCTCACACACACTACCACCAAATCATTTTTCCCCCTGAAAATTCCAATTCAACTTAAAGTTGTATTTTAAATTTGATAAAAAAAACTTATTAACCTATTTCTCACATGTTTACTCGTAAATTGGTATAGTTGAATTTATAAACATGGTCAAGGACATGTGAGTCCCAAGTGATTGATTTTACAAATATATTAGCTGATAAATAATGTAAATAAAAAATAACAAAATGAATTTGAGAAATAATTAGCCTGAACTTGTTAGAAGTTGGCGTTATTGATCATTGATGAGCAAGAGATGTACATATTGAGTTTGGCATTCCAAACTTTTTACAGGATCATTGAGTAGGATCATTGAGAAGCGACTAACTTAGAAGGAAGACTTCTAATGATAACACCAAATATGTGATCATTAAAATGTCAGGTTTTCCTTCATAAATCAGCCATTATTTGGCTGCATTAAGTGGTGAATTAAAGGGTCATTACATTGCATTTAATGGTCATTACATGGGCACTTGAATAAGCCATTCTTACACTACTATAAATTGAGGCATTTGGCTCAATTCTACACATACTTTTCAAGAACAACAATTCTAAAATTCTTGTTGCAAATCCTCTCCTCTTAGCAATCTTTAGTTATTTGTTTTCTTCGCTAGAATCACTTGTGTTTACTTTGCACAAATGGTAGTTTGCTGTTTTATCTTGGGAGACAATTGCCCGCTAACGTAAAAGCATATATACGGGGCAATCTTGTCTTAAAGACAGAGTGCCATCACCCGACTCAACACAGTTGTAACACTTCCAGATTTAGTATGTCTTGATTTCATGTTATCAAGATTCAAAGAGCTTTCTGTAAATTGGTATAAAGATTCAAGAACTCAAAAAGCTTGTTGTTGTCACAATTCTTATTTACTACAAGCTTGTTGCTATTGTAATCTTTATAGTTTTTCATTTCGAAGCACTTGTAATAGTTATTTACTATTCCCGTATTGCTTTGTTTCCAACAATGATATGCACTACTAAAAAGTCTTTATTTTCTTACTGAATTTTCCTCAGTGACTATGTCTCATTAAATGTCGGTGAAAAAATCCTAAATTCTATTATTTTACACGAAAAAATCAAAAAGTTTCTCAGCATTTCAATGGAACCTATTTTTCAATATGCATTTTTCAGTGAGCTGGTTTGGTGGGAATGAGGTGGAAAAATCATGTTTTATTGCATAAATTTCTTATTGAATGTCGGTTAGAAAAACCTCTGAAACTAATAGTGATGTTTAAAATCATAAATTTTATAGTCTTTATTTTATTCTTAAATTATGTATCTTTTTAAATCAATAAATTAGGAATGAAGAACAATATAAGTCAACATAAATAATAATTCTAAATATTAAAAAAAAACAGTTTGAAGAAATTATACTGAAAAGAAAAATTATTTACCTGCATGCCCAAGACTAATAATTAAGGTGGGACGAAAGAGTATCAAATGGTATTTGGCTTTCTATTTTCGGCTTTTTCATATTACCCCATCCAGATTCTCTGCTTCTACTGAAAATATAGTATATCAGTTTTAATTTCCAAAGATAATATTTTAAAAAATATAAAGAATATCAACGATCCAAGATCATTATGATAAGAACAAGACAGTAATAGACAAAGAAAGAGCAAAAGCATTTAAATCTAAGAGTCCGTTTATAATTACTACTCTTGTATGCAACCATCGTATCTCTTCAGACCGTACATTCGGAAAGCTACAGTACTATAAAGGTTAAGTTTTTATAATATGAAAAATTGAGTACGGTCCAAATGGAGTAACGTAAAATATGAATATTTAAATAGCTTACTCCAATTTATTTACTTGAGATTGAGCTTAATTAGTTGTCATCGTACATGAATCTTTTATTTAAAAAATTTCTTTCATTGTTGTAATTACCAACACATGTTGTAGAAGCGTTTGTAAATTCTCCTCCATCAAAAATTGCGTTCGGTAGTGACAACTCCTCCATTAGTGCGTGGTTCCTCTACGAAAGCTCTTTTATCTTTCAATACATAACACCCCCCACACACCCCCACACATACTACCACCAAATCATTTTATCCCCTGAAAATTCCAATTCAACTTAAAGTTGTATTTTAAATTTGATAAAAAAAACTTATTAGCTTATTTCTCACATGTTTACCTGTAAATTGGTATAGTTGAATTTATAAACGTGGTCAAGGACACGTGAGTCTCAAGTGATTGATTTGGCAAATAAATTAGCTGATAAATAACGTAAATAAAGAATAACAAAATGAATTTGAGAGATAATTAGTCTGAACTTGTTAGAAGCTTTTTTTTTTTTTATTTTAAATGCCGCTATTGATCATTGATGAGCAAGAGATGTACATATTGAGTTTGGCATTCCAAATTTTTTACAGGATCATTGAGAAGCGACTAACTTAGAAGGAAGACTTCTAATGATAACACCAAATATGTGATCATAACTAGTAGGGGAAGGCTAGCTATGCCCAGGGAGAACTGTCCATTAAGGAGGATCATAAAGAAAAAGAGAGGGTTTGCTCCTAAAACTAGGCATGTCTAAGTTTATTAATCATCTAACTATTCTAGGAAGAACAGAAAAAGAGTTGAAAGTTTGGATTCCATTAGACCTGTCACTGAGGCTAGCTAACTTATCGACTGGCCTATTTGCTTCTCTGAAATAGTGACTGACGTTGAATCCATGTACTTCAACTAGGATTTGAATTTCCCCGGCAATCTTCCAAGGGGGCTTCCATTCTCTGTAAATGCACCTAGCTAGAAGTAACGAGTCAGTTTCACCCTAAGCTAATTTTAAGCCATTGCTAGCACACCACTTTAAGCCATATAGAAGTGTTGAAGCTTCAACCGTATTGCTGGTACCGTGTCCCATGTTTATGGTGTAAGTAAAGATGAAGTTACCTTTATAATCTTTTATCAAATCACCTCCACCACAGTTCCCATCCTTGAAGCTACCATCACTGTTGAGTTTAACAAGCATGATGAGAGGCTTTAACCACTTGACAAACATAATAGTCTTTTGAGTAGTTGCATTTTCCAGGGCTCTGCACATGCTGTTCCAAGTATCACCTATTCTTGCTCTGCTGAACTTCTTTTTGGTAACCTGCAAAACAATATATTTAGTATGTTAGTTTTTGAGAAGTAAATTGATGGTTTAATCTCCTCATGTTAGCAACTACATCTAGATTTTCATATTTCTCAACATATGATGGGTGGAAGGATCTTAGATACAAGTGCAGCAATGAGATTAGTTGTTTTGAGATTCCACTAGTTAAGTAGGATGAGTTTGAGAGGAATGTTGTTAGAAGCTTCTTGTTAAGGCTTCCGAATAGAGTATTCTACTAGTATGAAAGCACAAATATTGAGGCAAAGATTGTTATCGAAAAGTAATATTGTAATAACTTGAATCTGATGATTAACAATGGGATAATGAGTCCTATTTATACTTGGGGTCACGGATACATGTTCCACGATATATGTCCCTACTAATACAAATAAATGAATGCTGTAATAATTGGACAATTAATGTCTTCATAAATGCCATTAATGCACCTTTAGAAGGTGTGAAATCAGACAAGTAATGGCTGCCCGTTGGAATTCAAACCGTTCACCTAATCTTCCTGATTTCTAGTACGTCGTGACCTTCCAATACCTCCGATGCCACTCCTACTCAATCGGTAGCACTGAAAGCTGAGCTGGATCTGACTACATCATTGTTGACAGTCTGAATTATGTTAGCAGAACTTCCGGGATCGATCAAGATCCTTTTTACCTAGAAACAATCGATAGGCACTATAATGACCAGGGCTTTATTATAGGGGAAAATGACACTGGTAGCATCTTTATCGATAAAAATAAAAGTGTTTTCGTTTGGTACTTCCCAGAATCTTTTCTCTCGGGTAAGCAAAATATTTGTTTTCTTAGCCGCAGTGAAGGATGTAGATCAAATCATAGACCCATCGAAGATCGTATTTATCACATGTGGTGAAGCATCTGAATTAGGTTTGCCTTCAGCGGGAGTTCCGTGCTCATAGTTGTTGCGAGGTCTTTCACTCAAATATTCTTGTAGGTGGCCCCTGCTTAACATTCCCGCCACCTCTTCCCATAAGTGTCTACAATCTGCAGTTTTATGTATATGACTGTCATGGAAATCATACCAAATGGATTGATCTCTAGAATTTGGATCGGACCGTAATGGTTTTGGAGGTCGAGATGTCAGATGAGTTCTTAATACCACCACCATCTGATCTTCGTTGATGTGAAGTTGTATTCGGATAATTTTGGGTATTTGGGTCCCTTTTTAGAGGAGATAGATGAATTTCCTTTGTCGTAATTCACAAGTCCTTGATTATTTCTTCCAGAGCCTCCCTTGTTATTTATTTTTCAAGGGAACAAAAACCCTGTCCGCGCCCTTGCTTCCCGAGAGCGGGATAAGGTTGGAAGTGATTTTTTGAGGAGTTACAGTTTAACCCGGATCCTTTGTCTGATCTTTGAGAGATGCTTTCGGCCTGAGTCCCCAACAAGTCACCTTCCACTCAAATATTTGACTCATACCGGTTGTGCACGTCTTCCCAGTTAGTAGTATGAAATTCCAGGAGATTGTGTTTGAGTTTCCATGAGGCATCAAACTTAAAGCGTTCAAACCCTTTGTGAAAGCATCTGCAGCCCATTCGTCTGGGACCGCGAGTAGTAGCATACACTCCTTTTGGAGTGTAACAAAGTCTCTAAGGAGTTCAGTCTCTCCCTGCGCAATGCGAAAGATATTTGTCTTTCTTGTCTTCACCTTCTGTGCCCCCGCATGGGCTTTTATGAACATGTCGGCAAGCATGGCGAATGATCCAATAGAATGCTCAGGGAGAAGTGAATACCATATTAAGTCTCCCTTAGTGAGTGTTTAAGCAAACTTTTTTATTAGGATCGACTCTATCTCATATTCTTTCATATCGTTCCCTTGACGCCCATAGTATATGTCGTTATTTATTCTTGTGGATCTGTAGTTTCAACTTATTTGGGTATGAACGGAACTTTGAACCTCTTGGGAATTAGTTCAGGAACATCCTCTGGCTTATATGCCAATTGAATATATCTCTTTGCGTCCAGTCCTTCGATCACATGAGGGCCCCCCGATATTTGATTTAACTGGTACCGGAATTCCTTGGCATTTTTTCTGCCTCCTTCGGTTGATATCCACTTTGTTTATCATATCCTTCATGAATTTCAGAACCTGCTCCTAGAGTGGATTTTTAGGAATGGTTTCACTTCCTGAAGAGTTATCATATCTTGGCCCGTTCTCACTGTTCTTTGCATCACCTAGGGCATTTTCCGGTGGTGTTGCTGCAATCGCGGGAGTGCTTCCAGCATTGTTTGACACGAACTCAGAGAAGAATGCTTTAGTCTAACCAACTGTCCGCTCATCGCGGCATTTAGTATTTTGTACCCTTAGGATCTGCATGGCTTCCTCCAGCGTTTCATCATTAGGAGTATCCTCATCCCGGGTCTGTCCGCCTCCCGAAGTGGCTACTTCCATGACCATCGTATTTCCTAGTATTTGGTCTGCTATCGGAAGGTCATTTGGTTCGAATGGGACATTCTCAGTATTATTCTTGGGGTTGCAACTACCTTTGAGTTCTTCCATTCCTGTCATATGTTTACTTAAACAAAAATAAGATTTAAAGAAAATGTTATATTAGTGTAGAAGAGGTCACTTGTGACACTACTACTGCCCAAGCCCCATGGTGGGCGCCAAACTATTTACCTGTAAAATGGTACAACTGAATTTATACACGTTCTCAAGTGACTGATTTGGAAAATATATTAGCTGATAAATAATGTAAATAAAGAATAACAAGATGAGTTAAGAGATAATTAGCATGAGACTGTTAGAAGCTTCTTGTTAAGGCTTCCGAATAAAGTATTATACTAGTATGAAAGCATAAATATTGAGGTAAAGAATGTTATCGAAAAGTAGTATTAGAATAACTTGAATTTGATGATTTACAATGGGATAATGAGTCTTATTTATACTTGGGCCATGGGTACACGTTCCACGATATATGTTCATGTTAATACAAATAAATGAATGCTGTAATAATTGGACAACTAGTGTCTTCATAAATGCCATTAATGCACCTTTGGAAGGTGTGGAATCGAACAAGTAATGACTTCCCATTGGAATTTGAATTGTTCACCTAATCTTCCTGACTCTCGGTACCTCGCGACCACTCCTGCTCAACTGGTAGCACCGAAAGCTGAGTTGGATCTGACTCATCGCCGCTTTCCACGTGTCATGACATAATTCGTCCAACTGTATAATATGAATTTTGCCCCATACATCACGTTCACTTTTGAATTTATATTTAAGTATATTCAAGTATGAGGAATATTACAAATATTCATTTATGGCAAATAACCACACACAACTCAATCTTCAAGTCCAAGTCCATAAATTCCAAGTAAAGTAAAAAATATTTGGAATTTATGGCAAACATCTTACTAAACAAAAATAACAATTCTAGTAGTGTAATACCATAAGTGGAGTTTGGAGAGGGTGGTGTGTATGCAACCTTAACCTTACCTTTGTGAATGTAGGGAGGTTTATTCCCAGACTCTCATCTCGAGTAAAGCATGTCAAAAATATGTATGGAAAAGAAATACAATAGTGAATAAGTCATGCTAAAAATAAAGGAGAAGAGAACAGTAACAACAACAAATAATACACTATCGATGCAATATAAATAAGACTCCCTCCGTCCTAATTTAAGTGTCTTAGTTTGACTGAAAACATAGTTTAAGGAATGAATAGAGACTTTTGAATCTTGTGGTCTTGAAGTAAAGATGTGTGTAGGCATTTAAATCTTGTGGTCTTGAAGTAAAGATGTGTGTAGTCATTTAAATCTTGTGGTCTTAAACTTGTCAAAACTTACTAAATATAGAAAGATGCACTCTTTTTGGGACAGACCAAAGAGGAAAGTAACACACTTAAATTAGGATGGTGAATCTTCTACCCTTATCTTCGATCTACATATCCTCTTATCTAGGGTCATGCCTTTGATAAGCCGCAAATGTGTCATGTCCTGTCTAATTACCTCTCCCAATACTTCTTTGCCCTACCTCTACCTCTTCTTAGACCTTTCACCCCCAATCTCATACACCTGCTCACTAGGGCATCTATGCTCATCCTCTTCACATGCCCGAACCTCTCAGCCTCGCGTCTCTTAATTTATCTTATCCACCACGGAGGTCATTTCAACCTTATCGTGAATATCTTCATTCCTAATTCTATCAGTCTTAGTATGTCCACACATTCATCTCAACATCTTCATTTTCGTTACTTTCATCTTCTGGACGTGCAAGTTATTAATCGGCCAACAATCTACCCTATATAACATATTTTGTCTGAAAATCACTTTATAAAATTAAAATTATCTTATTCTTTATGGCACATTCTTATCATACAATACACCGGTTGCAGGCCTTCATTTCATCCATCCCGCTTGAATACGATATATTAGATCATTGTCAATCTCCCCATTTTCTTAGTTTATTGACCCAAGATACTTGAACTTTCTTTATTGTAGATGACTTGTGTATCAATCCCTTACTTTCACACTGCCATGTAGGCTGCATCACTGAAAATGCACTAATATGTCTTAGTCTTACTCAACCTAAACAATTTATACTCTAGGGTTTGTCTCCAAACCTCCAACCTATCATTAACTATGTCACGTGTCTCATCAATCAAAACTATGTCATCTGCAACTAGCATAAACCATAGCACCTCGCATTAGTTCATCCAGCATCAAGGCAAATAGAAATCGGCTAAGAGATAATCTTTGGTGTAACCTTATCATGATTGAGAAGTTCTTTGAGTCTTCTCCCACTATCTTCACGCAAGTCTCGGATACCCCGTACATGACCTTAATTGCACTAATGTAAAAAACGAGTACATCTTTAGCTTCCAAACAACTCCATAGAACCCCTTTAGGGACTTTGTTGTATGTTTTTTCTTTGTCAATGAACACCATATATAAGTCGCTCTTCCTCTTCCTATACTACTCCATCAGTCTCCTAATGAGATGAACAACTTCTATAGTTGATCGCCCTAAAATTAATCCAAATTGGTTCTCAGCAATAGATACACCTCTCCCCACCCTCATCTCTACCACCATCTCCTAAATTCTCATAGTGTGACTTAGCAGGTTCTACAATTGTTGCAATTCTAAATTACAACGGAATCATCGTATTTTTCCCCCTCAAAATGATTGTATGAATAAACCTTCATAATAAAGTCTACTAAGAAAGTTGATAATACTTAACAGACTACAAAACAACTCTTAATTACTCACTTCTTCTCTTCCTTTTCACCTTTAGTCCCTCTTCTGCCTGATTCTGACATGTTGGGCATTTGTACGCTCAATACACAACTTGCCATAACCAATAGGCATTGAATGCTTTCATCTAATCTGTGACCTTCACAAGTTCAACAGTTGGCTACTCTCCTAGTAATTGTCCTAATGTGGCCATTGAAATCTCCTCCTATGAATAGCTTCTCAATGTGTGAGATACCCATCACAACCTCGTCCAAACCCTTCCAAATTTGTTTTTTATCATCCTCATCCAAGCACACTTGTGGTGCGTATGTACTAATTACGTTCAAGGTAAGATCTAATGACCATATTAATTGTCACTATTGACACCTAATTTTTACCATCCAATAATATTATTTAATTATTTAGAATTTTTGAGTCACAGATTTAAGTGACATACATTTTCCAAGGCAAAAATGATTTTACAAATTAATTTCGGAAGTATTTTGCCATTTCATTTGAAAAAATACCATCCGGTATACTTATTGTAGATCATATCCTATTTTTCACAGTATTGTGATCATTAATTGTAATTTTTCAAAATTAAAGTAAAGATAATTTTGCAACTAATTCCTTACGTAATCAATTTCAAAATGATCGATATTTTCTTCGTTGAAATTGGGAAAATTGATTAATTAAGTAGGGTGATTAAGTTACCTCTCAATTTCAAACCATTCAATATTTAATTAAAAGGATTTTGCTCGATTTAAAGATTCTAATTATTACTGATTAAGCTTTTTATACGGGTTAGCGTACAAAGAGCTACGAAGATTTTGGATGAATCCATAAATTGGATAATGTGTTTAGAGTCGCCACCTAATTTATAGGTAAATTAGGAAAATCAGTGTGAAAGGGTTTATTCAAAAGTTTAAAAAATCCTATCTAAACCCAAGTCAAGGTAAAGGTTATGGTGATCCCCCCGGGAAGGTGTTAGCACCCCGATATTAAGGATCCATAGAATACGGTTGACCTATGGGATCTATAGCATGCTTTAAAATAATAAAATTGTTTAAGGTCTAAACATCCGCAAAGTAATTGTCATTCTTCATACGTTCAGAAACTCAAGGTTTTGTTTAAAACATGGAGTTTAAAACTTCCGCCAAAATGATATGCATGAGATGTTTAATCAATTTAGTTTTCGGACTAAGAACACCCAAAGATGAATTGGAATAGAACTCCACATTTAGTCCAACTATCTTGATTACTTTAACTTGCATCTTTTCAGTTTAAAACCTTTTTCATCAAAAGTGCTATAGTTCCCCTTAAAATATCAAGTTTCGTTTTATGTCAATAAGAATAAAATAGTCTTTCACTTTTATTCTTTTGTCATGCTATAGCCCAAGTCAAAACCATATTCTAACTTCCCAAAATCCTCCATCTATTTTAAGTCCAAGATAGATTTTTATGATCCAAAATCATTTTTTTATCCTATTGGGCTCAGTCCGGACTATAATTTAAACAAAAAATGATCAACATTCCTTTTTGTTTTTATGTCACTCGGGACCAACACTTAACCCAAAATCAATCCAATTCAATCCATTTGAATTCAGATTTTTCTAAAAGTCCAATAGTTCAAAATATATTGAGTCCCAAAATTAGTTTATTTAACAAATCAGTTTTTTTTCTTTTTTTTTCCAGTTTTTAATATCCGAAACAACCCCTTTATTATTCAATTTCAGATTTTTAAACCTAAGTTAGGAACTCTTCGTATGACAATTCTATCTAAACTATATACGTATCATTTTGCCTATCCTAGATTCCAAATATATAAGTTCCAATATTATCAAAGTATTTTTATTTCCAATATTATCAAACTATAATAAGTTGCCTTAGTCCATGTGCGGTATCCGTCTTATTGGTGCCAAAGAAAGATGAAGTTGGGCACATGTGTATTATTCGCCAAGCGGTTGATAACCTCACTATGAAGTGCATGATTATGAGATCGAAAGATCTTTTGGATAAATTTGCAACCGGACCATCACCAATGGAAAGAATTGGGCATACTCTTGGTTTATTTCCAAGAAGTTCATTCCCTAATCACCATTCATATAGACACCATCCCAGGGGGAAACGGTACCCACCTTGTTAGTACAAAAGGGAAAAGAGACTTGGCACACATATGGTATCAGCAACAACATGAGTTGCGAGTTTTCTATGCCGAGGTGGAAAATTTATTTTGAGGAATCAAGTGGAGCCAAATGGTTTTACAAGATAGACTCAAGGAGAGGGTACCATCAAAGGGGAACCCGAGAAGGAGAAGTTGAGTTGAAGATGACATTCAAGATTGAGTTTGTTTGGTAAGAATGGCTTATGGTGCCATTTGGTTTGTGTTTGTCGCCAAGCTCTTTCATGAAGATCATATGCGAAGATTACCGACCTTTCATGGGACACTTAGTCTCATCCGAGGGTAATCTTGTAGACCCATCCAAGGTGGTAACTTCCCGAAGTTGGGCCGAGCCTACGGGTATAATTGCGGTAAATTGTTACCTTGATTGGCCTTTTCCTTTCATCATCTCATCCGGGGTTATTGTACCATGGCTACCCCTATAAATGAGATAATGAGAAAGGATGAGTGTGAATGGTCTCGAGAAATATCGGATACCACGGAAGGAAGGATACGTGAAGCACCGACTCTAGCTATGCCAAGCCGGGGAGAGCCATTTGAAGTGGAACGTGAAACTAGCGGAATTAGTGTTGGTGTCATCTTTTTCTCTAGCACAAGATTGAGTGGTGCACGACATCATTTTCCCACTTATGACGAGGATGTTCATGTTAATCTACCCAATATGGAGACTTCCCGGAGTTGGACCGAGCATACAAGTGTAAGTAGGATAAGAGGCTACCACCAGTATTCGGCTTTGTTGTATCATTGTTTCATTCTAGGTTGTGGAACCCTTGCTGCCCCCATTCCGCACCTTGAGATACCAATTGACATTGAATGTGATATCAGAAGAATGGGTACCGGATTAATCCAAAACAAAGAGCACATCGCTTTCTCTAGCAAGAAATTGAGTAGTCTTGTGTGATCCTCCCACCTATGACTCCTTGATCGAATAGAAAAATTATTTGGAGTGTGGTCCTTTCAAGCTATTTTTTAGGTTTCGAGAAGGCACCTACAAGGAGGAACCCTCGGTTGATTGTGGAGGTTCAACGTTTCATGGTAAAAACTTGTCCTCATATTTAGATGACGAAAATTCGAGGACGAATTCTTTTGAAAAAGGGGAGAATGATGTAAAAATCCCCGTGAGCTTAAAGTTCCAATTTGATCATTGAGGCAATAAGCTCAGAGTTCTAAAGATGGTGGATCATCCAATGATAATATGCTTAAAATGGAGTGGAATATGGAGCGGGAGTGAAAATTGGACTTGAAGATTTTAAGAAGAAGACATTTTATTCGGCCTTCTTGTTGGTCATGACCGAGACCATGTTTTCCTTTTAGCTTGTCTTTATTTCTTAGCTTAGCTTTTAGTTATTGCCTTTAATTCCTAGATTAGTTACAAAGACACATTTGTTAAGCTGTGTAATAAGGATGACTTGGCCGAGAGTGCCAGGATGGCAAGGACAAGTGATGACTTGGCTGAAAAAGTGGCAAGGACAAGAGACTTCCAAAAAGGCCATTCATGAACGAACTAGAAGAAGTCAAGCTCGGCCTAGGGGAGATTAAGAGTTGGCTGACAACCACTCTCTTGTACAAGGAATGGAAGTTTCCAAACTAGTTTAAACAAGATGAGACCTTGAGAAGTCAAATTCATTCACTCTTCTACTTTGGTGCCTCAAAAGGAGTGTGAAGGAGTTTGAGTTCATCTTTGGCTCCAAGAAAAGCCAAATCCTTTCCCATTATTCTCACAATGGCCGAGAACCTTCTTGGTTCCCAAGCCAATGCGATCCCTTTCCTTGTTCCCATTCGACCGAGTGGTTGTGGTTTTGTGTCTTTTGGTTTGTCTTCTAGAAAGGTCCCTATGCTACTATAAATAGGACCCTTAGGATGTTGTAAATAGACATGTTGAATATTGAGTGAAATATAAACTTGAGTGTTTTCAACTTGTGTGTTGATTACATCAATCGGTCCTTGTGTGGGCCACAGTTCTTGTGTGAACCACCCTCCCTTTGGTGTAAGTCTTGGTTAAGACTTGTGTGACCTAATCAAAACCCAAGCTTAAGGAACCCCCTTGGTTGCAAGTGAACGTTGGAACTTGTGTGATCACACCTAACCTAAGCCTAGGGTCTATCTTAATATTTACGGCCACCCTTACTTGGTTTGTATTGGTTTGTATTCGGGCCTGTACTTAGCAACCATGATCAAGTCCTTGTGAAATTGGTCACCTTCATCTTGGTGTTGACTCGGGCATAAAAACCCCCGTGTCCATATCATTGACATATCGACCGCACCTCACTTAAACTACATCGACCAAACACTTCACCAAATCAAACATCCTACACTTGGTGTGTACTCGGACTTGCACCTCGCATTCCGTGATCATCCCTCATCCAAACCCACTTGTTCTTTTCACCACCATCTCCCAAAACACTTCCCTAACATCCACTATAAATGTTACAAACCGAGACCATACGTATCCAACCGTTCAAGCCCGACAATAACAAACAGTCCACCAAAACCAACCTTGCCGAGACCTCACTATTTAAGTTCATTTCTGTAGCCTTCCCACCACCAAACCACCAAGTCTCGATCATCACCATGACCCTCAACACACCCGTGACAACTCCACAAAGCTCCTAAGACCGATTCCAAACACGACTACCCGAAACAGCCACCAAACACCACACTGCCCTGCCAAGCCGAGAACCCGAGACCCCCCTACTTTGGCATCTATTTTCGGGTCAACCCGAATATAACCAAGACCCGACCTACTTACCCAGCAACACCCCTCCTTACTTGCATCAGACTAGACCCGGTGTTGCTAAGGGGGTTCTTTAAGCTTGGGTTTGATTAGATCACACAAGTTCTAACCAATACTTATGCAGAAAGAACCTTAGTTTGGGTTCAACAAAGTCACACAAGTCTTAGCTAAACTTACACCAAGGGTTTGGTTCACACAAGAACTGAAGGCCCACACAAGGACCAACTAAGGTAGATAACACACAAGTTGAATACTTTAGTGTTTGAGTAAAACTCAAGTTTTCTATTCATCAACTCTGTCATTTACAATATCCTAAGGGTCCTATTTATAGTAATACATGGCACATTCTAGAAGAGTAACAAAAGGACACAATCTACACGGCTAGGTGGGGACAAATGGAAAAAGGTTCGGGTTTTCTTAATGACTAAGGGTGTTCTCGGCCTATGGGAATAAATGGGAAAGGTCTTGGCTTTACTTGGGGACAAAGGATGAACCCAATCTTTTCACACCCCTTTGTGGATCCCATGAAGAAAAATACATGAACTTGGCTCCTCATAAATCTCATCTTTTTGGAATATGTTTGGAAACTTCCATTCTTTGTATGTCCTTGGCCGAATGTAGATGGAAGAGCATTTCGACCACCCCTTCATATTCTTGGTGTCTTTCATGTAGCCAAATACATGAATTGTCTTCTTGGAAGCCTCATCTTTTAGATCATTCTTGTCCCTTTGTCACCTTCGGCTTAATCCTCTTCACACGGCCTAGACACGTGGCCTAGTCATCTCATTCCCTTACATCTTTGTCCTAGTCACTTTGTCCTATTACATAGTACATTAACTATGTCCTAAGAAGAACTAAAAGCTAAGCTAAGAATTAAAGATAAGATAAAAGTAAAACATGGTCTGTCAAGACCAACAAGAAGGCCGAAAATAAATGACTTCTTAAAATCTTTAAGTCCAATCTTCAATCCCGCTCCATATTCCATGCCATTTTAATCATATTATCATCAGATGATCAACCATCTTTGGAAATCCGAGCTTATCACCTTAAGGACCAAATTGTAACTTTAAGCTCATGGGGATTTTTACACCAGACTCTCCTTCTTCAAAAGAATTTGCCCTCAAATTCTCATTGTTTAAGCATGAAGACACTTCAAAACATGTTGAACCTTCATATTTTCCCGAAAGATTTATCTTGTACGATCTATCTCGAAACTTGGTAACTAACTTGAGTTGACCACACTTTAAATAGTTTACCCATTGGATCAAAGAGTCATAGGTCAAAGGATTGGGGACGCACCTCCCAACTTCTTACTATAGGAAACAATGGGTTCTTCTTTTTGAATTAGATCGGTACCAATATCAACTCCTCCTACCTCACATTCCGCTTCAAATAGTACCTCCATGATAGGGGAAATAAAGAAATCATAATCTCGGATGGCATGATAACAGGAAGAATCCAAGCCATAATTTCTGATGACACTTGTGTTCTTGAACCCACTTTGGCTAGTTGTGAAGGCCCTCGGGTAATTCCTTGTATTTTCAGACCACACAATTCTTGTGCATGAGACGTACGAAAGAGTTCGAGACGTAATATACACTGAATGACATCATAGGCCATTTGCACACGCCATGTAGGATCTTGACGACCACTTTTTGTTCAATTCCCTTTTGGAACTTCATTAGTTGGGAACCGTCTCTCAAAGCCACCTCGGGAAGCAATCTAATTGCACTCAAGTTGTCCAAATAGACATCCATTCTCGGCATTAGGGAATTGCACTTCAAGGTGAAGTTGTAAGCCATTCGGCCATCTATGCACACGCACCAAGTTTCATTCCCCTTTGGCACCAAAATAGGTATTGTACATGAACAAATATCCTTTTGGACAAGCAACTCGGAAGCCTCCTCCGGATCGTCACCGTAATTGGGTAGTGAACTTCCGGGAACCATTTCAAAGGCATGACCAATACCGATATTTGAGGATATCCATTCGGACACTCCTAACGTGGATGGATTTTCAAGCATGCCTTCGGATAATGCCATGTAAATTGTGAATTGTTGTTGTATTTTGTGCATGAAACTCACGAGAGAGCTTGGAGTGCTACATACACCAAATGACATCGCGAACTATTCAGACAAATCATGTTTGGCGTTGGAATCCAACTTCCCTTCACCTCTTTCTCGGCTCCTCATTTGATGGTGGTTATTCCTCAAGTCTTCTGCGGTGAACAACTTTGTTCCATTCACTTTACCCAAGAGATCTTTCAATCTCGGCATAGGGAATGTGCACTCCATGGTGAGGTGATCCACCTCTCGGTGACCAATTCATACGTGCCAAGTCTCATTCTCTTTCGGCTTCAACAGGGCATGTGTTGTGTATGGGCTAAGGTATTTTCGATCATAGCCTTCACCTAACATTTTTTGTTCGTGGCCTTGTAGTAATCCCTTAGTTTCTTCTAGATGGCATCCATAGTCTTGGTGAGTGACTATGAACTTCTAGAAAATAAATCAAGAGCAAGTTTACCATCTTCCATAGATAGTGTTCCGGATGTAAGATCATTAGCACCTACGTCTTCTGATTCCTCCAAGAGTTCCTCTGAATCGTCATCTATAGAACTCCCTTTCTTAAATTCTTCCTCTATATTTTGTGCATCATGTAAGAGAGCCTCGGTCTTGCGCTTCTCGGCACTTCAGATTTTTATTTCTTTCACCTTACTCAGTGACAATGTCACCAATCAAATTTTGTTGTCATCCTTTCAAAAATAATAGGTATTCTTTTCTTTATCATGTTACACCTTCCAATCAAGTTGCCAAAGTCGTCCTAATAAAATATGACACGCATCCATAGAGAGGATGTCACACCATATTTTATCTTCATACTTTCCAATCCGAAAGCTAACAAGAGTTTGTTTTTCTACTCTTAGCCTTTCGTCTTGGTTTAGCCATTAGAGAGTATACAGTGTAGGATGGTTGTGGGAAGGTAGGTCAAATTTGTTCACCATCTCTACTAAGTCGCGTTGATACAACTTCCTTCGTTAAAGATCATGTTGCACCTTCATCTTTTACTTTGCATCGGGTGTAAAAGAATTGTTCACTTTGTGTCTCCTCATGTTATTCAAGTTGAACACTCAACACATATTGGAGAACTAAACTTTCACACACCTCCATAAGATCATTATCTTTCCCCACATTTTCTTGATCATACAATGGATTAATGAAGGTGGCCTTGTCCTCTTCTTCAACATCATATAGTGGATTAGTGAAAGAGGTATCGCCTAATCATGCCTTTGGTGATTTGCACAACCCGGATTTGGCATTATTTATTATGGCATGCTCCGCAAGTTCCTTTCTCAAGGCTTGCGCACGTTCTGCAAGAATGTCACTTACGATCCTCCTTAGTCTTTCTTTTTGTTATGTGAGCCATAGCGTCAAAGCATGAGACGAGATGAGCTGACTCTGATACCAATCTGATGTAAGTAAAGAGAGGTAGAAGTGGGGCAGGGATTGGTTGTAAACGGTCGACCCATGTTTTGATTGGATCGAATGAAGTTCGGACAATAAGTAATATGTTTCTTGACAAGCCACTTCAATTCATCTTTTCTTTCAATTTCTAGAACTTATGCTTTGAAGAAAGAAAGAAAGAAAGAAAGAGGAGGAGATAGTATAGTAATCCAATGAACCCCTGCTCCAAATCTCAATTTGCATGAATAAAGGCCATATAAAATGATATGGCAGTAAATACCATAAAAGAAAATGTATAAATCTCAACTTCAAGCAGTTTGTGAATCAGCATTAGGTTCAGCTGCTACAAAAAACTTCTTCACTCTCTGCTGAGCAATTAATACCTGCAAGAGCCATTTTGTTGAATCAGAAATAGTTTGACTACTCTTTTTATGTGTTATTTTTCGCTTTTCGAGAGTTAATTTAACTAAACTTTAAAGCTAAATTGGATTATTAATTCAATATTTTAACATTAAAATTTATATATTTAAAACTACATGAAAAGTACTATAAGTTACAATTTTCTCATATCATTTTGGTGAAAAATACATCTTAAAATGTTAGTCAAAGTTCATGCAATTTGAATTTAGCGAAAAGTGTCGCATAAATTGAAACAGAGGGACTATTAATTTATGAGTTTAAATTCTATAATTGATAAAGTGTGTAGGTTGCTTTATATAATAGCATTATTTAGTAACCTACATTAAAATGATAAGTAACACGTTACAGGTTAAATAGTGTAAAATTTCTTTATACTATCGCCGTGTTTAAATTAAATCCCAATGTATTATATTCTTCCATAGAAGAGTCAAGCTACTGCACATATTAAAATGAAGAAGTACTGCTTATCCCAATCAGTTTTCAGAGTGATCACAAGTAGGACAGTAGTTTGCGCCAGTACACCAAACAACATTCCAACCCAAACACCCTACAAAAGACATATATACCTCAGCTAAAAGGAAAAAGAAAATGAGAAATCTTTCATTAGAAAAAAATGGAAAAATGAACGCGTCGGAACGGTCGGTAGCTGCTTAGTCTCATCCGAGATTCCTTCAACTTACTCTAACTTGCAGTTCGAAAACATAACCAAGCACAATTTCAACTGGAATGCCAACCAAGTAGTAACAGCCAATGTTAACATATGCTACTATGCTCTGCCATCCAGCTCCAACAGCTACACCTGTATACCAAGAAATCTTAAAGTTGTGACATCAAATATTTGAAATTATGTTTACAATTTCATAGAATTAGTCTATGGATCAAAGAAATTACCAGAGAGAACTGGTTGAACACTGTTCAAAAGTATAGAAAATGCTAATAGAGGAGATAAGTGGTCGACTTCTTCAGCCACATCTTCACTTTCGTGAATATATAGGCCAGGCGTCACGCAAGAAAAGGAAGAACAGAAACAGGATGAAGCCAATAACAAATGAGGTTATCACTATCGTCAAGATTGAAAATCTTGCTGCTTTCAGCGCTACCTCTTCCCAACTCGTTTGATACTCGTACACTAAAAGTTTTATGAACGTGAATGAAAAATTGTCGCATAAGAAAGAAAGAAAGAATGTGCAGTTCAAAGAATAGGACTATGGTTATAGATAGTACCATGCTGCAGCTAAGAAACCGAGGGAAATCATCATTTCCCAACCATTGATGTTAAGACTGAAAAAGCGGGCGAAAAACTATCAAATGAGATTACTGATGTAAACTGTGAAGGAAAGTCTTAATGAAATAAGAGAAGTGGTATACAAGAAGATTACCATATTGAAAGAGCATCAATCTGAACCATAGCATTTTTCAGGTTTCCTGTAAGAAGAATCAGTATAGTGTTGTACCAGAGTTCAAGGCTGCCAAAAGTAAGTCCAAAACAATCAAAATTTTCATCACATAAAACAACTAGGCTATGCTATGGTCATAGACATCAAACAGAACTTTTTATTACCACCAGACTACAGAGAATAGATAGCAATGAACCTCAGTTCATATACCCTTTATAATATCTTCTAGCACCTAAATAGCTCTAGATTAGGTGCATAAACCAGACCAAAAAGGAATCTATCGTGTAAGAAAAAGAGTTGATGTCGATAAGGAAAAACTGATATGGTATCTAATTCATGGAAGCTATGGTAGCTGAGTTTGTAACTAAAAGTTCAACAAAGATCATGAATTATGAATGAAAACTTCTTCTTTGCTTTAGAGATGAGAAACAATTAAGAAAACCAAGAAAAAAGGTGTTTGTTAACTATGAAACTTAAAAACAAAGAGAAAAGCTACACTTACAGTTAATTTAGGAGAACAGACAATTTAAAGAGCCATATGGAGTTGTAGTATGTAACAATTTCTACTTGTCATCCTACTCTTTTTTGTTTGTGTCGATAATAAGAAAGCAAGAACAAGCTTTGTTCTCAATTTTTTCCACCTTCCTTCTGAGAGTAGACTCAAAAAAGAGGAGAAGACAAAGCTTTTATGTCATATCTATAAGAGTTTCTTTTCTATTATAGAATGGTTTGTCTAAAGGGAATTCTTCAAATGTCCCATTAAAGTACTAAATCATAATTTTTTGCCTGAATTTGAACGTATATTTTTCATATTTTTAAAAACAAAATTTATATTTTGAACCCTTTATGAAATTTATTACTCTGATTTCTATTATACCGTTTAAAAATATAATTTATTTAACTTTTATATTTGTAATTAAATTCAAAGGTTTTATGACCATACAAGTGCATGTTATTATGATTGTTGGAAATTTACTAATGTGGAATTAAATTTATCCCATTATTTATGACTTGAATAATTGGGGCCCTTACGTCGGAAGCTTGTCGTTTCCACACACGTGGACTCGTAGTGGCAAGATATCGTAAATTTCGTTAGTGAAAGAGATATTGGTACGTAAGTAAATGTTTGAGACATAGAATAATGGGACGGTTATTGGCTAAATAACAAGTGTTCCATGTCGGTAAATGAAGGAAGGATTGTGCAAAGCATGAGGACGAGATGACCTCACTCGATACCAATCGATGTAAGTAAAGAGAGGTATAAGTGGGTCGTGATTGGTTATGTAAACGGGTCGACCCAAAATTGTGACACAAAGTGGGGTTCTCGGGTGGGGTATTTAGGCCGGCGGTGTGGTGTTGTGGGAGATGTTTCGGGTAGTTTTAGGGAGAGTTGGGTTTAGGCGTTTTATAGGGGTACTCAGATGCGATGAGAGTCACGACGGTGGTTGGGGTTCATGGCTAGGTGGTGGCAAGGCGACGGAACAAATCTGAAACAGTGAGGTTCTCGGTAAGGTGTGTTTTGCGGATAGTTTGGTATTGTCGGGTTTGGACTGTTGTATTTGTGGGGTTTAGGTTGGTGGCCTTTATATTGGATGTTTGGGAAGTATTTTAGGATGTGATGGTGGAAGGAAGATGGTGGTTTGAACAAGGAATGAACACGGGATGCTAGGTGCAAACCCGAGTACAAACCAAGTATAGGACGATCGATATAGCAAGGATAAGGACACGAGGGTTTTATTGCTCAGTCGACACCAAGATGAGTTTGACCAATTGGACAAAGACTAGACCGGGTTACTAAGTACAATCCCGAATACTAACCATGTGAGGGTCGCTGGTAACCTTAAGATAGACCATAGGCTTGGGTTTGGTTGGATCACACAAGTTCCAATATCCACTCGCACCAAGGGGGTTCCTTCAGCTTGGGTTTGATTGGATCACACAAGTTCTAATGAAGACTTACGCTGAAGGGACCTTAGTTTGGGTTCAACTAAGTCACACAAGTCTTAGCTAAACTTACACCAAAGGTTTGGTTCACACAAGAATCGAAGGCCCACACAAGGACCAACTAAGGTAGACAACACACAAGTTGAATACTTTAATGTTTGAGTAAAACTCAAGTTTTTCTATTCATGAACTTTGCCATTTACAATATCCTAAGGGTCCTATTTATAGTAATACATGAACCATTCTAGAAGAGTAACAAAAGGACACAATCTACACGGCTAGGTGGGGACAAATGGGAAAGGGTTCGGGTTTTCTTAATGACCAAGGGTGTTCTCGGCCTATGGGAATAAATGGGAAAGGTCTTGGCTTTGCTTGGGGACAAATGATGAACCCAATATTTCCACACCCTTTTGTGGATACCGTGAAGAAGAATGCATGAACTTGGCTCCTTATAAATCTCATATTCTTGGAATATGTTTGGAAGCTTCCATTATTTGTATGTGCTTGGTCGAATGTAGATGGAAGAGCATTTCGACCTCCCCTTCATATTCTTGGTACCTTCCATGTATCCAAATACATGAATGTCTTCTTGGAAGCCTCATTTTCTAGATCATTCTTGTCCCTTTGTCACCTTCAGCTTAATCCTCTTCACACGGCCTAGTCACACGGCCTAGTCATCTCATTCCCTTACATCTTTGTCCTAGTCACTTTGTCCTATTACATGGTACATTAACTATGTCTTAAAAAGAACTAAAATCTAAGCTAATAATTAATGATAAGCTAAAAAACATGGTCTCGGCCAAGACCAACAAGAAGGCCGAAAATAAATGACTTCTTAAAATCTTTAAGTCCAATCTTTAGTCCCACTCCATATTCCATGCCATTTTAAGGATATTATCATCGATTAATCAACCATCTTTGGAACTCCTAGTTTATCGCCTTGAGGATCAAATTGTAACTTTAAGCTCACGGGAATCTTTATATCACGTTCTCCGATAGAGTACTTTTTTTCAGGAAGAAACTATTAGCCATCATTCTGTTGGTCTTTTTCTGATTGGTTGTGGTATTTTTGGGGTACTCCCCCTTTTCCAGATATGTGCTTACGTCGACATACCATGGTTCACCATCGAGTTTTGCTTCCATGTGGGAATATTAGGCATGTTCTTCTTAAATGGTGATTTCCACTAGGTCGATGTGACTATTTTTGGGGTGATGTGTCATGGATGCTATAGTTGCAAGAGCATCGGCGAATTCATTTTCAGCCCTTGGCGTATGCCGGAGTTCGATCTTTTTGAATCTGTTGCACAACATTTGCGCCAAGTTGACATATGGCAAAATATTTTCATTCTTAATGGCCCATTCTCCGCGGACCTGGTGAATTAGTAAGTATAAATCTCTAATTACCAGGATTTCTTATATATCCATGTCAATACCCAAGATGTAGGCTTCATATTCCGCTATGTTGTTTGTGCATTATAAATTGAGTTTAGCTGCCATCTGGTAATGTTAACCCGTCGCTGAAACCAAGACTGCTTCGATTCTGGAACCTTTGTAGTTGACTGCATCATCGAAGAATAATTTCCATCCTAAATAGACTTCGACTGTTTCTTCTTCAAATGTCATTACTTCTTCATTCGGGAAATATGTCCATAACGTAACGAGCTCTTCGTCGACCGGACTTCCTGCTAACAAGTCAGCCAATGCCTTTCCCTTAACGACTTTCTGGGCTATGTATTTGATGTCGAACTCACTCAATAGCATCTTCCACTTGACCTGTTTTCCTACAGGCATGGGCTGGCGGAATATGTACTTTAAGGGATCCATTTATATATCAAGTGAGTAGTGTACACTAACATGTAATGCCTCAGCTTGTGCGCTATTCGTGTTGCACAATACATATTTTCTACTAGAGTATATCTTGACTCACAAGCTGTTAACTTCTTGCTGAGGTATTAAATTGCTCGGTCTTTCTTTCCTGTCTCATTATGCTCATCTAACATGCATCCGAATGTGTTATCTGACATGGACAGGTACAACAATAGTGGGCTCCCTGGCCAGGAAGGAACCAACACTGGTGGATTAGAAAGGTATCTCTTGATGGTGTCGAAGGCTTTCTGACACTCATCTGTCCATTTGGTGGGTGCATCCTTTTTCAATAGCTTAAGGATGGACTTCACGATTACTGTAGATTGCACTATGAAGCACTTGATGTAGTTCAACCTTTCTAGGAAGCTCATTACGTCCTTCTTGGTTACCGACGGTGGAAGATCTTGAATGGCCTTAATATTTTTAGGATCTAGCTCGATGCCCTTGCAGCTTAACGATAAACCCTAGTAATTTCTAGGCGGGAACTCCAAATGCGCATTTTGCCGGATTTAATTTCTGGTTAAACTTGCAAAGTCTATTGAAGAATTTTTGCAAGTGTATGATATGGTAGGAGCCTTTTTGCAACTTCATTATAATGTCATCCATGTCTACTTCAATTTCCTTATGCATAATGTCGTGGAATATGGAGGTCATCGCTCTCATGTAAGTGGCAACTGCATTTTTTAGGCCGAATGACATTACATGATAATGATATACTCCCTACAGGTGATGAAATCTGTTTTCTGAGCATCTTTTTCGCTCATCAGAATCTGATGACGGTGAAGAAATCCACAAATGGTTGTAATTCATGCTTTGCACAATTATCAATAAGTATGTGAATGTTTGGAAGTGGGAAATTATCCTTGGGAATAGCTTGGTTGAGATCTCTATAGTGCACACAAATTCTGATTTTCCCATCCTTTTTTGGTACTGGCACAATATTGACCAACCATGTGGGGTAAGGAGTTACTTGCACGACCCCTGATTTGATATGTTTATTGACCTCATCATTGATTCTTATGCCGATATCAGGCTTGAACTGTCAGATCTTTTGTTTAACCGGGGCGAATCCCTCATTAAGAGGTAGCCTGTGAGCTACGATGTACGTGCTCAACCCGAGCATATCTGCGTAGGACCACGCAAATACGTCGATGTATTATTTCAGCAGATTTATCAGTTCTTATTTTCTGGGCTCGTCCAAATGCGCACTTATCCTCATTCATTTAACTGTTTCCCCATCTCTGAGGTTAATTTCTTCTATCTAATCCAGATTAGACATCTGTCTATTCTCGAATTGATATTCCTCGTACATGTGGTCATAGGTAATTTTGTTTATTCATCATACTTCTCATATTTTTTGATGTCTGCATCACTTGACTCGCTCGTCTCACGACATGTCATGACAAGATGAGTTATTTTTATGTTATTACTGAAAATAAGGCAAAACATCGTTATTGTGTAAAAATATGTTATATACATAAATAACTAAATAAAGATTGTTTTGGCATAAACTGAGGCTTTTCATTAAAGTTTGACAAAAGTATGAACTGTGGTCCTGAGTCGAATCAATCGTTCAGTCATTTCAATTTTTTGAACAGTACTTGAAAAGTTAAAGACATAAAGGGTGAAGGATCGGGCCTCAAGCCGATTTAAACCAATTTTGGAAAACAAATTAAAAATTTTCTCTCTACCAAAGAGCGAAAAATGGGGTAGAGGTCCAGCTGGGCAACTGTTCGTCTAGGTCAGCGTTGCAAAAAGTGGGTTCTTCAAAGCATTCCTCTATTATCGCGTCACATTCCTCTTCTTAAAATAGCATCCCTAAACTTTCATCTGGGTCCCCGCTGTTGTATATAGGTGTGTGGACCAGAAATGACTAGTACAGACCGGGGAATGGCTTCCTCATCTCTGGGGATCCTTTCTTCTTCTTCGCAGCCTCAGAGGATTCTACAGAAGTGGGTATGTATCCTAGGCCGGTACTCATTTTCTAAAAGTGCCACCAACTCTCGAATTCCTTGGAGCTCTCATCATAGGCCTTTACCGGGCTCGAACCTATTTTGGATAATAATATTTGTGAACATCTTGTGGGCAGGTGGCACTGGGATGTCTTCATCGTCCCCTCAACGGTTAAGTCCCGCAAGTTCCATTACATGGAAGTTAGTGTCTGTAGGGACCTCTTCAATTACTGGTATTGAGTCATCGGGATAGTTGTGGATACTTCCCGCTCCATGGATCACGACCTCTTGATCTTCCCAGATGAACTTTATTGATTGATGGAAGGATGATGGCATAGCTCCAGCTATATGTATCCATGGTCTCCCCAATATGAGGTTCTAATTGGTATTGGTGTCCATGACTTGGAACTTTGGGGTGAATTTGGTGGGCCCCATTTGTATGTCGAGGTCCACTTCACCCACGGGGTCACATTGTGCCCCATCAAAAGCTCTTACGTTAGTACGACTCTGGCATACCTTCCCAATGTCATACCTTACATCGACGAGTACCCAATAAATTATCTTGCCTCAGCACTTGATAGTGATGTGAAGAGCCTTGTTATGAGTTGTTCCTTCTCTTGGCAATTCATCGTCGGAGAAGGAAATTCGATGTGCCCTGATCACGTGGACCACTACATTGGCCAATGTTTCACTACTTGGCCTTTCCAGGACATAGACTTTGTCTAGCACTTTCATTAAGGCTAAGTGATGTTGTATAGAGCGCAGGGGTAGTGACATCACCGAAATCCTGGTCGGTGTTTTATATAGATGTTTAATAATGGAGTACTCATTCGGCTACATTCAGCACCAAAAGTCCTCAGCTTCCCCATCGGTGATGGTGGTTGAGTCAGAGGGATATAATCATTCATCACGGTTTGGACTTCTTCGGGAAGGTATTTGCATTGTAGTTTTCCTTCGGGGGACTTTCAGTCAACTTCTCCACGAATTCCAGGATCTCGTCCACTTCTTTCATTTTGGCATTCACCACATTAGTCTTGTAGTCAACTTCCTTTAACTTGGCTCTTGCCAGCTCAATATTTACATCAATTTTGTAGATCTTGTCCTGAAGCGACTCATCGATCTCTTCATCGCTAATTAAGTCAATGATTGATGAGGTGGCACTTTGACTGTCTGGAGTCTGCATGGGTAGCAAACCAACCTTTTAAGATGAGGTTAATTTAGTCAACTTTTGGTATTTACTTTTGTTTCTATTTTTGGTTGGTATCCTGAATGTGGGACCAATCAAGAGTTCAAGACAGAACACATGAAAACATATAAGTTGTTTATATCACAGAAGCATATAAACAATTATAATATTCATGTTCCTATGCCTCGTTATTCCAAGGCTTCTAATTGTTTGAAGCATAAATGTGCCAAATGTTGGTCAAACCATTGCCCCCATAATCATTTAGTTAAAGTAATAATATCTTCCCCGAAGGGATTACAAATCATAAATAAAGTGATAAATCACAAAAAGTCTCCTCCGAAAGCTAATGATAAAGCTCTGTCAGTCCGAGCTTTCTTGGCACTTCGAAGGGCGGTCTGGATCTAGAGATGAGTAGACATAAGAACTGACCCAACCCATCGAATCCTCTCTATGGGTGTCATTAGTCCAGCATTATCCATAACCTCCTTTATATGAGCGTCTAAATCCTTGAGACACTCCTTAGTGAAGTCGACCTCATCGGT
The DNA here is from genome assembly GCA_029783415.1 of Anisodus acutangulus. NCBI lineage: Eukaryota > Viridiplantae > Streptophyta > Magnoliopsida > Solanales > Solanaceae > Anisodus > Anisodus acutangulus. Next base: position 27,203,491 of record CM056511.1, on the reverse strand, counting down.
CAAATTGGCTATGATAACTTGATCATGCTGTATCTTTTCTTGGTATTTGGCATCGCGATCATCCGCTTATCTCTGAATGCGGCGAGCTTGGATCTCGACTTTTGAATCTCGATCTTGTTTGGTATTGTAGAGGTTGGAACCCGGTGTGAGGGTACCTTTCAAATGTTCCCTCAGCTAATCTACATAGTCCTCATCACAACCTAGGTAAAGAGGGTCATCGGCTAAAGTCTCTGGACCTCATCTGATTTGACCATTCCATTCTCGAATCATGTTAGTAACTCCTTCGATCTTGTCACCCTCGTAGTCATGAACATATTCCCCCATATTCCGAATTTGGGGGGTTACTTGTTCCCTTCCGAACTGTCATAGGACCCTAAGATGTGGATATGGTCAGATTCCCCGAATCCCCATAAGTGGTAGGAGAGGGCATTTTCGGCCTCTCACGGATATGGTCTCTGAGTAGAAGTCGGGAAATCTCCATCGGACACTATCCTCTAAGAGCCTAGAAAAGATGAAAGCCCACCCCTCTTTGGATTGGGTCCCAAAATATGGATAAGTGACTAGAAGGTCATCCTCTCTACGGGCAGGGTCTCGGTATTATGAAACCTCGATTTTGTGGAGGTGTTTAATGATCCACCATTAGACTAGGAGGTTACAACCTTAGAAATACCCACGTAAGTTTTGACATTGACCTAAGGCTTGGTAAATATCGGCTAGGTTGTTTGGGACTAGGTCATAGTATTTGGTTTCCCCATTGGTGGTTATACCATTAAAGATAGCATAGGCGACAAAGATGACCCGGGTATCTATGGTTTGGTGATGGTCTTTAGGGAATACCATAGTTCCTATGAGTCATATAGCGAAGGCTAGAGGTCGGGTAGCTTCCCAAGCGGTAAAGGAATGGAATTCTACGGAATTCATTACGTAGCCTTGGGTGGACCCAAATCGGGTGTGGAGATCCCTAAAAGCTACGATCGGGCCAAATATCCAATTGGCACTATCTAGGGATAACATCTTAAGAATCTCACAGAGAGTTGGCTTATGGGTACTAGAAGGTTGCAGTCAGGTTTTTTTCTCCGCCTCAAACAGGTTCCTACACTATATATGCAGTATCAGATTTCTTCTAAGGTCGAAATTATCTCGAAGTCTCCAAACCTGAAGACCATTCTTTCGTCATCCCAGTACGCGGTGAGGACTTCTAAGAGGTTAGGGTTGCCTTTCATTTTCATAGTCATAAGGGAGGAAAGATGTCCTAGACAATCAGTTACTTCCTTTCGTTGGTCGTTACTCAACCATGCCCACCAAACTTTCAGCATCTCAGGTGCTTCGATGACCATGTCAAATTTCAAATTGGGAGCCATCTACAAAATAAAACATGGTTAGTTTTCCCCCTAAGGAACAATGGTTCATCACATAAGTCACGTAAATGCTTCTATATAGCAAGTAGTTGGATGCAGTTCCTTCGGGTCGGAGATCGATAGGACACGAGGGAGTCAACCTGTCAGGTCCAGGTAGGTCTGAGATACCCGAACTTGTCTTAAGTCAGTATGCGCTAATTCAAGGGATTTGAATTCACTCTATCCTAGTTGTAATAGAGTAGTTTAGCAAATGACATAGGGAACCCGAGTGGACAACCCGGGGTGAACTGTTTTCGACTTTGGAACGACCGCATACCAACTCCGTCTTCAAAGTGTTCCAAAGAAATGTTTTTGGTTTTATACTGGAGGGTACCTACGAAATCCGCATAATCACCTTTTTTGCACAGATGCAAGTGTGTGTGCATGCCAATTGGCGGAAGATGAATGCATGAATGATAGTTATAATTATGGAATTTAAACACATAAATAATTTATATCATTCAAAAAGCATGTTGTATTGGAACCCTTATGGTTAGAACCTAGGTTATTCCCTAGCGGAGTCGTCATCTGTTACGGTTCACTTTTTTTACGGGTTAGCATACAAAGAGCATCTAAGAATTTGATGGCACCCTAAATTGGCTAATGTGTTTAGAGTCTCCACCTAACTTATAGGTAAATTGGGAAAACTAGTGTGAAAGAGTTTATTCAAAAGTTTGAAAAATCCTATACAAACCAGAGTTAAGGTAAGGGTTCTGGTGATCCCCGGAGAAGGTGTTAGCACCCCGATATTAAGGATCCGTAGAATACGATTGACCTACGAGATCTATAACATACTTTTAAATTATAAAATTATTTAAGGTTTAAAAATCCGCAAAGTAATTGTCATTCTTCATACATTCAAAAACTCAAGGTTTTGTTTAAAATGTGAAGTTTAAAAATTCCGCCAAAATGATATGCACGAGATATTTAATCAATTTAGTTTTCGGACAAAGAGCACCCAAATATGAATTTGAGTAAATCTCTACATTTAGTCCAACTATATTGATTGCTTTAACTTGCATCTTTTCAGTTTAAAACCTTTTTCAAATCAAAAGTTGTATAGTTCCACTTAAAAGATCAAGTTTGGTTTTATGTCAATGAGAATAAAATATTCTCTCCCTTTCTATTCTTTTGGCATGATTTAGCCCAAGTCAAAACCATATTCTAACTTCCCAAAATCCTCAATCTGTTTCAAGTCCAAGATAGGTTTTTATTATCCAAAATCATTTTTTATCCTTTTGGGCTCAGCCTGGACTATAATTTAAATAAAAAATGTTCAGTAATCTTTATGTCACTCAGGCCCAACACATGGGTCCAAAATCAGTCCAATTCAATCCATTTGACTTCCGATTTTTGTAAAAGCCCAATAGTTCAAAATATCTTGAGTCCCAAAATCCATTTATTTAACAAATCAGTTTTTTCAGTTTTTAATATCCGAAACAACCCCTTTATTATTCAATTTCAGATTTTTAACCTAAGTTAAGAACTCTTCTTACGGCGATTCTATCTAAACGATATACATATTGTTTTGCCTATCCTAGATTCAAACTATAATAAGTTAAAATATTATCAAAGTATTTTTATTATATATATACACATATACAGATGATATATAAAATTGAAAGAAAGATAGAGTTTAGGTTGATGGGCCTACCGAATCTCACCAGTTGGCTATTTTTACCCATAACTGGGCCTTCAAAGAAAATATTAGCTTCCCTTACATTTTTTCGACCCAAATGTATATGATTGGGCCTCAACTCAATCGGCTAAGTATGGAAGGCTTGTAGGACTCGATCTAGGTTGAATAGTAGTAAGGGCCTATCTCGTGGTGATGCAACATGAAAACAACCAAGGAAAAAAGAAGGGTGTAAGTTAGAAGTACCCAAGGCTAATCAAATTAATTACATGCTCATGAAGTAATAGACAAACAACCCATAACAACTTGTACTTGATTCAGAAAATTAGGCTAAGCCCAAACCAACATAAGCACAAAAGGAAAAGAAGAAAATTGCAAACAGTGAGCCAAGACCAATATGAGTCGTGAATAAGAAGAGTAGAAGAGGTTATCAGTAATGGGTCAAGCCCAACAAACACATTATATGATATTCTGAGTGACATACAACATGTATACTTCATATACTAGGTATATTATGTATACAAATTGTATACCAAGGTGTATATTGATGTATATTCTCAAATAACATGAACACTAAGATACAAAGGCAAAAAACAGGACATACATAACAATTGTCCTAATTTGCTTGTGCCTTAAACACTCAATACATGCAGTCAAAGTAATACTGGTCCTACATGTACTATCACATTCATTTATGAGGGAAGAAAACAGTCATGGCATTTTAGAACCAATATGCCATGCTGCAATAATAGATATAGGGAGGCGGGGAAATGCATGGCATTTTAGAACCAATATGGTTAAAACATTTTATCCCAATGGACAACAAGAAAAGTAAAGAGACATGGAAGCATGCAAAGATATTATTAGATTTCAGATTTAGGACTTTGGACCAACAGTCATGAGCTATGCATATTTTAAGGACACCTCATGTATAGACATTAGGACTACTATGTTAACAGAGCATGTAAAAGGGGTCCAGATATCCATGGAAAAGTGTGACATGGCAATAGGACACTTAGCTAGCATTTTTGCTAAACAAGTTCAACAATCTTATAAGCCATATTAGGATTCATGGACTTTAGGTGTAATGATCCAATACATTCAACACTCATAATTTAACGTGGGACAACATAGGATCTTAGGACATACACAACATCTAAAATAGAGTAATCAGGCCTCAGCACATAGATAAGTAGAACCAGACATATACAAAGTTATTCATACAAAGAAAGGGTAAAGTTATATTAGGTGGTCGTGAACAAATTCATATTAGATCACTTGAGGGCTATTGGGAACATGCTAGGGGTAGGGGAGGACAACTAGAATACCCATAGATCATGCAAACAAGTTCTTGTTAAGTCAAACATGAGTTTTGATAAAAAACAAAACAGGCCAACTGAGCCAAACTTTTGACATATCAGGCCAAGTTATTTACTTAATGAGGGGCTAAGGGACATAATAAAGTCATACACAACATATTCAAACCAGATAGGACCTCAAGAAATAACACACACATCATACAGGCTTTGATTTCCTTTACAATGTATTCCCAACTCAACAGACTCAAACTGACATGTTATGGTGTATAAACTAGATAAGACATACCATGTAATACCAAATAAGCTCCTAAGTTATCATTTTAAACATGGTATTATTTTGAACAAGACACATATCTTATTTAAAGTCACTAAGTGATCCTACCATGACTATAACAATATTTTCTTGTCAAGTCTTGGCTGTCTTAAGTCAAATAAGCCAATTGAACCAACATCAGGCATTTTTAATCATTTTTTAGTATTGAACAAAAGTTAACTATCATATTGTGACACTTAACAATATTTAGACTGAATGTAACACTCAGGAACCAACCTAGTCATTTTGCAAAGACAAACTAATTTACAGTTCATTCTAGTTTCATAGACACTATATTAACATGAATCACATACACATTGATTGGAATAAACACATAGTTATAGCCTATGCGCATCCAATTAAACCAATTTTAAGTTAACAAAGTCTTTGAACATATCCTTAATCAATCGACCTATATTGGACTAAACCAAACTCATGTTAACATGCTTACCATTTAAATAGATTCTCTATGTTTAAACAACCTCAAGCTAGGTGCTAATCCACACAAAATAACTCATATATATGCACAAAACCAACTCTAAGCTAACATGTTTGGGTATCAATCTACTTAGATACATACCAACAGTCAATAAACGGTGGTAATAACCAACTAAACACACAAATGACTTTTTTAATATATACCTTAACAGTGATCATTACCAGTTACATATGCTGAATATTAACTTGATAGACTCAATCAATAGTGATGAGTGCTAACAATGTCTAATCCAACCTAAAATATGCTGAATATGATCTAAGAAGTTCAAATAATCATTATCATAAATAATCATACTTACAATATCACAAAACCAATGCCAATAAGGACCTAAACAATACTAATAAAGGCCACACAGTAGCTCATAACAGTTAATACATGTTGATTATTTAACTCATATACACATGTAACCATTAACCTTAACTAAACATGTTTAACCACTAACCTAAAAGCTCAAACAGTAACTAACACATGTTAATAGCCTAAAATCAAACTAAACAATCACTGATTATGATTAACCAACACTCAAATACACAATACAGATCATAAAACCTAATTTAAATAGGAAATTAGAAAAGAGAAAGGAATTACCTTGTATGGAGGCAGCCTAAAGGTTGAATTTGAGCTTGACATCGACTCTGATAACCTCCAAACTCGCAAACACACCAAAATAAGAACGATTTCAGTTGTGAATGACCAAAATACTAGCTCTGGGTTCCACGAAAGGGCTTGGATCCCAACTTAAGTATGCTTAGTCGATTTAAAATCGATTTCGTCTTTCAATCAGTGTGAATGCCAAAAATCAAGTTTCGAATTGTTGTAAAGTGGCAAATGGGTCTATATTTATAGGAAAAATGAAACCCTAACCAGAGGCATCAATCGATGTGGGAGAACTCAGATTTGGGGGGAATTTTTTCTCCAATTTGATTCTCAACCAATGAAATCGAAGAGTTTGAAATTATAATCGAAAAAGAGTATTAATTGCTACAAGAAAAGCATAGTACCATGGAGGGGTAACCTCACGGGGGTATGGGGGTTCTGGTGGCATACTGGTGTGAGAAAGAATGAGTAATAAATTCTCCTTTCCTTTCTCATTGAGGCAACATGCATAAAAAATCACCCATACCCTGGATTTTTTCCATTAACGGAAATAGAGACAGAGAGAGAGGCAACTGCTAGGGCATCGCCTTGGATGCAAACGTCAAAAGAGAGGATTGGGGTTTTGGCCCTTTTCTTTACACACACTTTACTAGGCCTGGGCCAAGTCCTCGGCCTTAGGCTCGACCAAATTAAATGGATGAGGCCCACACCTTTCCTTTTAAGAACGATTTAATCCATGGAAACAACATTTTGCAAATGTGGTCATATTTTAAATCATAAAAAAATAAAAAAAAATTGTAAATACCTAATTAAAATAAAAGTTACGTTTTGAGCCCGAATGTGACAGTAATTAGAATTAAAGAAATTAAAATCATGCAAGTGTCTTTTAAAATTGAGTCGTAATTCCATTATCGCAATTAATTAATAATTTCTCGAATTTGACAGAGAGGAATATTAATTCTTTGGTTTTGAGAATCCTTTTAAAACAACTACATTTATAATTGTTGGTTGAAATTCAAAAATTGTAATTACGATTGAATTATGAAAAATTAGAGTATGATATCCAATAGATATACTAAAGGATATTTTGTCAAAATTCCCCTGTAGGTTAGATTAAAATTCTCCTCAAATACCCATATGATTCAGTTCATAAGATTCATATCATATGATTCAAAATATCTTAGAAATTCCAAGGTATATCTCCTTGATAAAATACTTTGTAAATTCTAATATTTTAAATAAATATGATTATGGACAATACTACCTCCTAATCTTTTAAATTCTTTAAATTCCTGCATTAAATACTTGGCCGGTTCAACCGCCTATTTGATTTAAATTCCTGCAGATCCTTTGATTTATGGTTTTCATAACTGGAACCTTAAATTGTAAGTTAATATTTATTTACTTTCTGCATATTTCAATTATCTTTTAATTTTTCAATACATATCCCGATTTCTTCCCTGTCTGTTATCCCCTTTAGATCATCAGCCTAAGTTTGGTATCAGAGCCATAAAGGGTAGAGATAGAGAGAATAGTGTCCAGATCAGATGAGATTCCATTTTAGAGGTTCGGGTTCTTCCGAGGTTTTGTGCTTAGGATAGTCCAGGGTCGGTAAGTCCTCAACGAACGCGGGCAATTATACCCTAGGGAAGGCCTTTGATTGTAGGAAGAGTCCGAGTGCTCTGTGGGAGTACCATAACATGGATCCGTTTCTCAACAGATCTACTTCTTGTGATTTTGGTTCATCTTCTTCCATGGATTCAAAGAATATAATAAACACCGAAGAAATCTTGATATAAGATTTTGAAAAATCTATTGATAATTGGGAAACACCGAGAGTAAATCGAGATCAGATTTACAAAAATTCCAAATATCAGTTATTCAAAACCGATTTCACTATCAAAACAGAGGAAAGAGATATCCAATTATCTCAACCTTTTGAAATGATCCATTTACTTTCTCAAAATTCCTTGAAGAGGCACAGAGAAAGAAACTACAAATACATTCATATTGGATTAGTCCAAGTAGGGATAAAACCTCTCACGAAAGAAGGATTAAACACCTCAATCCTTGTTATCTTACGTGATGCCAGATTCACAAATTTCGAAGATTCCCTATTGAGTTCTGTTGATTCTAGTCTCTGCACATGACCAATATCTTTTGACTGTTACCCAAATTTCTCAGTTTCTTTAAATGACAAAAATATTCAAAAATCCTTTGTCTTACAAATCAAGACTCACAATTACCAAATGCTTGAAGGATCGATTCCCGTAGCTATAATTTATAGAATCCATTATAAAGCTATGACTTCAACTTTGGCTACAAAAGTTAGATACCATAGTAAGAAATGTGAAACCCTTCTTTTACAAACAGATCTTTCCAGATCTAACACTGTTATACCAAGAGCTATTAGATGGAAGGATATTACCCTACCAGACGAATGAATCTTGGAAGGTGTTGTCAAACCTGGAGCTCTAGAGACTTCTGAACCAAATACCCGTCTTAGAGAGATAACCCAATACCAGGATGGTAGAGTCAATCTATCATTCCATAAAAAATCTACGAGTAGTAGATACGATGATTCTAGTTCCATAGAAACCCTTGACTTAGGAAGAGTCTCACAGATTTCTTCAGTCATAAATACTCCTTACAAAACAAAACCGAGACATTCTATGTCAGATTTACCCAATCTAAGAAATGTAAACTATTCCAATGAAATACCGAGACCCGTTTATGAAAATACCACTGTTAGAGAAAAGATAGAGGGTCAGGAACCTACTAGTCCGACTTTTTCCTCGATTACAGAGAACATAGTAAACGAAATTGGTGTTTTAGAAAAAGATTTCAAAGTAGACAAAAAATTCCTACAAAAAGATTTTTATGAAAAATACGACCTAGAAAAATGAATTTGGTTCGTCAAAAACTAGGACACAAATACAGGAAAAAATTTACGAGTTTGTTAATGAACATAGGATAAAGATCCTTTTCTTTGACTGGTTCGATTATTATTCCTCCGAAAATTCCATTGATTATCCTTTTTCCAGTACGGTAAATCCCGTTACGACTAGGAACAAATCACCGGAGTGGAAAACCCTAGCTGATTCTAAGAAAGTCCAGTCCAACCACCCTGTTTTACAAGGTATCAAGCTTAATATTCATGGCTTCCCTGTAGATGCAATTCCTCTTAAGAATCCAACAGAGGATGAAAAAATAAATACCAAGAATATCCTCGCACAAAACAATTTCACCAATATCAGTTTGAATACCCTAGGAAAACAACTCGATAGGGTAGAAAAACACATAAAAACCCAACCCTTTAGTCACCATAGATTCCACAAGTACGACTAAGGATATGAAATTGAAAAACCAAAATCCTATATTTAAACCCTTTCAGGTGTCTAAATATGGTGTCAAGAATATCCAACAAAACTGGTCTGAATTTATTCAGGCTATTCAGGATCAATTGAGTAGAATTGGGACATCCAACAGTTCTAATACAGAACACATTGTTCCGGATACTCCACAATCTTCCAATAAAATCACTGCTCTAACACATGACTCCGACGACAGTGATACCCCAAAAATTCCAAAACAAAAACCTTTCGTTAACCATATGGATTGGCAAAGACCAATATAATAGGTAAAACAACAACAATTACAGATTATTCCTGCCGCAGATCTGGGAATAGTTAAACCCCTAGCCCAATCCCATTTCAATGTCTCTTCTATTTATGATTGGAACATAGATGGGATGACCGAATACAATATTCTCAGTTTTCTTCAACAAATGACCATCACTGCAAATGCCTACAAAACCCAGACCGGTACGCAAGACAAGAACATTGTAGAACTGCTCATCGCAGGATTCTCTGGTCAATTAAAATGTTGGTGGGATAATTATTTCGATGATCAACAAAAGGAAGATATTCTCAATTCCATCAAAACTGATGAATAAGGAATACCAATCCTTGATGAACAAGGTGAACCCCTACAAGATGCCGTAACAACCTTGATTCTCACAATCTCTTTAAACTTCATAGGAGATTCTTCACATTTAAAGGATAAAAATGCCGAGTTACTTTCCAACCTTAAATGCAAAAAACTCAGTGATTTTCAATGGTACAAAAATACCTTCTTAACCAGAGTTATGCTCAGGAAAGATTCCAACCATCCATTTTGAAAAGAGAAATTCCTGGCCGGACTACCTACCCTTTTAGGAGAAAAGGTTAGGAACAAAATCAAAGAGAATTGTGGTAAACAGATTATACCCTACAGTGAGTTTACATACGGACAGCTTGTCAGTATAACTCAACAGAAAGGTCTAAAGATCTGTCAAGACCTGAAAAAAGAACTAAGTGCGAACTTGGAACCTTTTGCAAACAGTTTGATACGAATTTCTCAAAATCCTCTTCTAGTTGTACAAGAAACTGTAACAAGACTCATAAATCCCTTAAGAGTACTTCAAGAGGTTACAAAAGGAGAGATTTCAGCAAAACCAACGAAGAGTATTACAAAAAACCCTACAAAAATACGCATCATTCCAAAAAACCAAATATCAAAAAAGCTGATTTCAAATACAAGGACATTACGTGTTACAAATGCCACAAAAAGGGTCATACATTGAAATACTGCAAAATGAATAAAAAATTACAAGAATTGAAACTCGATGATGAAGTCACCCAAAAAATCTCCAATCTACTTATTGATTCCTCCGATTCAAATGTCGAGTCAGAACTTGACTACTTTTCTTTGTCTTCTGGAGACAACAAAGCCCTTCAAATAGATGAATTGCTCACAAGCAGTTCTTCTGAAAATCCTGATAAGGGTAAGGGAAATTTGTTTAGGTTTTAACCTAGGATCAAGAATTCATATTAGAGATGGTTCAACACATAGATGTCGAACATCAAAAAGATTATTTGAATAAACTCCTCAAATCCTTTACATACGAGAAAAAAGATTTCAAAAATACGATCTTGCCAAATACCTCCAAAAATACCTACGACTTGACCAAAATCCTGAAAATGGGTAAAAGGATGAAAGAATCCAAAGAAACCCCAATTCTAGAACTCCAGAGGGAGGTGAAACAAATCAAAGTACAGATCAAGGCTCTACGAGAAAAATAAGAACAAGACTCTCTTATACTAAAAACAGTCCTTTCAAAAACCAGGATAAATCTGAATCCAGTTCTGAGTCAGACAATTCCGACTCTGAAAATCCAGGAGAACCTCCTGACAACCCTTTCCTTGAAAAGGTCCCACAAGAATTCCTTGTTGTCTTAAGACAGAACACGACCAAAAAATACCTTGTTCAGATAATCCTTAAATTCTCAAGCAATTTTAGAATTACTACTATTGCTTTTTTTGACACTGGTGCAGATCTGAATTGCATAAAAATAGGTCTAATACCTAATAAATTTCATGAAAATACCCAGGAAACTCTAGCGGCGGCTAATAACACAAAGCTAGAAATTAATTTTCAACCAAGTGTGTCCGTTATTATTAATGAAGTTTCTATAGCAATATCGTTTGTCTTAGTAAAAGACATTCACAACTCTGTTATCTTAGAAACACCTTTTATAAATCTTTTCACCCCGTATAAGGTAGATAATAATTTCATCTCTTTTGATTCCAATAAAAAAAATTTAAAATTTCCTTTTCTGACAAAACCAAATGCTAGAGACCTCAATCTGATTAAAACATATTCTTGTCATCTATGTGAATTAAGGAATAGTTTTTTTATCAGAATTCTGAGTCCCCAAGAAACTATGATACCCGTTCCATCAAACAGTTTGATGCCTTTGCATATACAAAATTTTTAAAGTATAATTTACAATATCAAAAACATTTTCAAAACATTGCATTAAAATATATTTTCTGCAAATTGATTCCTGACATTTTTTTACTTTAAAAATATTTTAACCAGTGGTTTACTCAAAAACAGGAGAGAAAACCCACAGATTTATGATACTGGCTACAACGCAGAAATGTCCTATCACTGCCCCTTGCCCCACTACCCGGGCTACAAGGAAAAAATATCCAGGAAGGACATGTGGGAATTCGGTCAATACTGTGTCCACGCAATGTGTGGAGCCTTGCTCCAAAAGAGAAAAGATAAGATACCTCCACTAATAAATACACCAGTTGTTGCACCACAACAACAATCAAATTCCATGGCCCCCAAGAAACCTACAAACGCCAAACCAATAAAAGAAGAAAAAGAAAAATTCTCTGCCAAATCTCCCACTAAAAAACCCCTGACATGGTATGATGCAGTGATGAAAGAAGAAAATGAAAATGCCGCAGCATCTGTGCAAAAAATACCAGCACAGGAGATAACTGCTGAGAATCTTCTACAACTCCTTGCAAAATCCCCAGAATTACAACATGCATTGATACAACTTCAAAATTCCAAACAAGAAGTTGCTCAAAGCTCAGGAGAGGAAAAAACTTCTCAAAATTTTACAAAAATCGAGAAAGGAGAATCTTCAAAAACCCTTTCTCAGAAACAATTTTCAAAACTCCAACTTGAGAAAGAAGAATCTTCAAAAATCCTTTCTCAAAAACAATTTTCAAAAAATCAACTTGTGGTACCACAAGCCCCCAAAAAACCTGCTCCTAAATTTTTCATAAAACCGTTTTTTCAAAATATTGTGACTCTTGAAAAATAATTTTTTATTGAAGACCTTTTTTAGCATTACAAAATTATTTTGGACCACAATGGTTTTACAAATCATGGGACATTTTAAAACCCCCATATTTTTATCAGGCTATCCTTGAAATCTCAGGATCAGCAACAATAAAAAATAATTATTTTAAAAATAACCAAGTTCCCTCTTATTCTATTTGCAAAATGCTTAATGTAATTGCTCCAGGCGATTGGGGTAATGACCTGCCTCAACTCCTAAATTTCCCAGATACCTACAAAAATGAACTATTTTTTTATATTCCTTTTAATTACTGGGATTACCAACAAGCTTGGTTCAATTCCTTCTTTATTCAAAATACCAACCAAAGCCACACTTGGCTTTTTCATTTTGATACCTCATGTGATCCATCACAATGGTGGAATTCATGGTGGAATTCATGGTGGGAACAATTTGGATCCACCTTAGAAATACAAAAACCAGAAGTCACTAAATCTTTCAGCCTCTTCAAATCCCAATATAAACCCTCTGAGGAAGAAAAACGATTTGTGCCACTACACCTTTTTCACATAAAATTCCACTTACCATGGGTATTTATATGGTTCGTAGATTATTCGAACAATAAAATCACAACAATCCAATGAAGATACAAAATTAGATGGTGTGACAGCTTTAAAATACCATTAAGTCTCACACCACAAAAAGTCCATGAATGATTAAATGCCCAAAAATCTATTTCAGTACAGACGCCTCTACAAACACCACCGGCACCACTACAAACACCGGAGCACACCCAGTTCCTTTCACGGAAATCCCGAATGGCCTCAATGCTTGCAGCGGCCAAAAATCCAGAAGAAATGCAAGCCATAATTTTGAAATTTGCATCGTCTTCATCAAAACAAGGTTCTTCATCAGAAGAAGAAGAATCAGAGATTGATATTGAAGATAGTCCAATTTTTGGCAACAGTGGATTTTAAAGAAAGTTGCCAAAAGAATTCAAAATACCTGGAGTAAAGTTCAGACAAAATTCTGACAAAAGAAAGTACCCGAAAAAGCTACTTTCGAAAAAGCAAAGATTCCGACAATAATTCAAGAAAATGCCAAAAGGATGAATAGTCATTCTCCACTCGGATGAATAGTTATTCTCCACTTTGATGAATAGTTAGATTCCTTTTTAATTACCAAAATGCCATGTAAAACTCCTATAAAAGGAGACTCCCTCTCCCTTAGTTGGACAAGTCATTTTTTCCCAAGTCTTTATCTTTCTAAACTAGAGAGAAGTGAGAGCTTTAAGAAATTCCCCTTTAGGTTAGATTACCCATATGATTCAGTTCATATGATTCATATCATATGACTTATATCATATGATCCAAAATACCTTAGAAATTTCCAAGGTATATCTCCTTGATAAAATACTTTGTAAATTCCAATATTTTAAATGATTATGGACGGTACTACCTCCTAATCTTTTAAATACTTCATGCTTTTAAATTCTTTAAATTCTTGCATTAAATACTTGGCCGGTTCAACCGCCTATTTGATTTAAATTTATGGAGAACCTTTGATTTATGATTTCCATAACTAGAACCTTAAATTGTAAGTTAATCTTTATTTACTTTCTGCATATTTCAATTATCTTTCAATTTTACAATACCTTATATCCCGATTCCTTCACTGTCTGTTATCTCCTTTAAATCCTCTTTTAATTGAAATATGCAGAAAGTAACTAAAGATTAACTTACAATTTAAGATTTCAATTATGGAAACCATAAATCAAAGGTTCTGCAGAAATTTAAATCAAATAGGCGGTTGAACCGACCAAGTATTTAATGCAGGAATTTAAAGAATTTAAAAGCATGAAATATTTAAAAGATTAGGAAGTAGTACCGTCCATAATCATATTCATTTAAAATATTAAGTAATTTACAAAGTATTTTATCAAGGAGATATACCTTGGGAATTTCTAAGGTATTTTGGATCATATGATATGAGTCATATGATACGGGTCATATGAACTGAATCATATGTGTATTTGATGGGAATTTTAATCTAACCTAAAGGGGAATTTAGTAAGAGCTCTCATTTTTCTCTAGTTTAGAAAGAGAAAGACTTAGGAAAAAATGACATTTTTCTGCTAAGGGAGAGGGAGTCTCCTTTTATAGGAGTTTCACATGTCATTTTGGTAATTAAAAAGGAATCTAACTATTCATCTAAGTGGAGAATAACTATTCATCCGAGTGGAGAATGACTATTCATCCTTTTGGCATTTTCTTGAATTATTGCTGGAATCTTTGCTTTTGCCTTTTGCTTTTTTGAAAGTAGCTTTTTCGAGCACCTTCTTTTGTCAGAATTTTGTCTGAACTCTACTCCGGGTATTTTGAATTATTTTGGCAACTTTCTTCAGAATCCATTGTTGCCGAAAACCGGACTGTCTTCAATATCTATCTTTGGTTCTTCTTCCTCTGATGAAGAGCCTTGTTTTGATAAAGACGGTGCAAATTTCATAATTATGGCTTGCATTTCTTCTGGATTTTTGGACGCTGCAAGCATTGATGCCATCTGGGATTTCCTTGAAAGGAACTGGGTGTGCTCCGGTGTTTGTAGTGGTGTCGGTGGTGTTTGTAGAGGCGCCTGTAACAGAATGAGTTTTTGGGTATTTAACCATTCCTAGACTTTTTGTGGTGTGAGACTTAATGGTATTTTAAAGCTGTCCCGCCATCTGATTTTGAATCTTCTTCGGATTGTTGAAATTTTATTGTCCGAATAATCTACGAACCATGTAAATACCCATGGTAAGTGGAATTTTGTGTGAAAAAAGTATAGGGGCACAAATCGTTTTTCTTCCTCAGAGGTTTAAACTGGAATTTGAAGACGTTAAAAGATTTAGTGACTTCTTGTTTTTATATTTCTAGGGTGAATCCGAATAGCTCCCACCATGAATTCCACCATGTTGGAAATTGTGATGGATTACATGAGGTATCAAAATGGAAAAGTGAAGTGTGGCTTTGCTTGGTATTTTGAATGAAAAAGGAATTGATCCAAGCTTGTTGATAATCCAGTAATTAAAAGGAATATCAAAAAATGGTTCATTTTTGTGGGTATGTGGGAAATTTAGGAGTTGAGACAGATCATTCCCGCAATCAATAACAACAATTACGCTAAGTATTTTACAAATTGAATAAGATGGATCTGGGTTATCTTTATGAAAATTAATTTTAATTGTCGCTGATCCTGATATTTCAAGGATAACTTGATAAAAATATGGGGGTTTTAAAATATCCCATGATTTATAAAACCATTTTTGTCCAAAATAATTTTGTAATGCTAAAAAAGGGTCTTCATTAAAATATCTTTTTTCAAGAGTCACAATATTTTGAAGAAACAGTTTTATGAAGAATTTAGGAGCAGGTTTTTTGGGGAATTGTGGTACCACAAGTTGATTTTTTGAAAATTATTTTTGAGAAAGGGTTTTTGAAAACTCTTCTTTCTCAAGTTGGAGTTTTGAAAATTGTTTTTGAGAAAGGGTTTTTGAAGATTCTCCTTTC
Organism: Anisodus acutangulus; assembly: GCA_029783415.1. Classification (NCBI taxonomy): domain Eukaryota; kingdom Viridiplantae; phylum Streptophyta; class Magnoliopsida; order Solanales; family Solanaceae; genus Anisodus; species Anisodus acutangulus. The sequence continues at coordinate 27,187,542 of CM056511.1, read as the reverse complement.
TCGATTTTTGTAAAATTTTGAAAAGTTTTTTCCTCTCTTGAGCTTTGAGCAACTTCTTGTTTGAGATTTTGAAGTTTTATCAATGCATGTTGTAATTCTGGAGATTTTGCTAGGAGTTACAGAAGATTTTCGGCAGTTATCTCCTGTGCTGGTGTTTTTTGCACAAATGTTGCGGCATTTTCATTTTCTTCTTTCGTCACTGCATCATACCACTTCAGGGGTTTTTAGTGGGAGATTTGGCAGGGAATTTTTCTTTGTCTTCTTTTGTGGGTTTTTTGGGGCCATGAAATTTGTTTGTTGTTGTGGTGCAACAACATATGTATTTATTGGTGGAGATATCTCATCTTTTCACTTTTGGAGCAAGGCTCCACACATTGCGTGGACACAGTATTGCCCGGATTCCTGCATATCCTTCCTGGATATTTTTTTCCTTGTAGCCCAGACAGTGGGGCAAGGGGCAGTGATAGGACATTTCTGTATTGTAGCCAGTATCAGAAATATGTGAGTTTTCTCTCCTGTTTTTGAGTAAACCACCGGTTAAAAGATTTTTAAAGTAAAAAATGTCAGGAATCAATTTGCAGAAAATATTTTTTAATGCAATATTTTGAAAATGTTTTTGATATTATAAATTATGCTTCAAAATTTTTGTATATGCAAAGGAATCAATTAATTTGATGGAACAGATATTTGGGTTTCTAGGGGACACAAAATTCTGATCTAAAAAACTATTCCTTAATTCGCCTAGATGACAATAATAAGTTTTAATCAGATTGAGGTCTCTAGCTTTTGGTTTTGTTAGAAAAGAGAATTTTAAATTATTATTATTATTGTCATCTAGGCGAATTAAGAAATTATTATTATTGAAATCAAAAGGGATGAAATCATTATCTACCTTATAAGGAGTGATAAGATTTATAAATGGTGTTACTAAGATAACGGAGTTGTGAATGTCTTTTACTAAGACAAACGATGTCGCTATAGAAACTCCATTAATAATAACGGACGCACTGGTTTGGGAATTAATGTCTAGCTTTGTGTTATTAGCCGCCGCTAGAGTTTCCTGAGTATTTTCATGAAATTTATTAGGTATTAGACATGTTTTTATGCAATTCAGATCCGCACCAGTGTCAAAAAGAGCAATAGTAGTAATTCTAAAATTGCTTGAAAATTTAAGGATTATCTGAACAAGGTATTTTTTTGTCGTGATCTGTCTTAAGACATCAAGGAATTCTTGTGGGACCTCTTCAAGGAAAGGGTTGTCAGGAGGTTCTCCTGGATTTTCAGAGCCGGGATTGTCTGACTCAGTACTGGATTCAAATTTATCCTGGGTTTTTTAAAGGACTGTTTTTAGTGGAAGAGAGTGTTGTTCTTATTTTTCTCGTAGAGCCTTGATCTATACTTTGATTTGTTTCACCTCCCTCTGGAGTTCTAAAACTGGGGTTTCTTTGGATTCTTTCATCCTTCTACCCTTTTCAGGATTTTGGTCAAGTTGTAGGTATTTTTGGAGGTATTTGTATTTTTGAAATCTTTTTTCTCGTCTGTAAAAGATTTGAGGAATTTATTCAAATAATCTTTTTGATGTTCGATATCTATGTGTTGAACCATCTCTAACATGAATTCTTGATCCTTGGTTAAAACACAAACAAGTTTTCCCTTACCCTTATCAGGATTTTCAGAAGAACTGCTTGTGAGCAATTCATCTATTTGATGGGATTTGTTGTCTTCAGAAGACAGAAAATTAGTCAGGTTCTGACTCGACATTAGAATCGGAGGAATCAATGAGAAGATTGGAGATCTTTTGGGTGGCTTCGTCGTCGAGCTTCAATTCTTGTAATTTTTTATTCATTTTGCAGTACCTTTTGTGACATTTGTAACATGTAATGTCTTTGTATTTGAAATCAGCTCTTTTGGTATTTGGTTTTTTGGAATGATGAGTATTTTTGTAATACTCTTTGTTGGTTTTGCTGAAATCTCTCCTTTTGTAACCTTTTGAAGTACTCTTAAGAGATTTATGAGTCTTGCTACAGTTTCCTATACAACTAGAAGAGGGTTTTGAGAAATTCGTATCAAACTGTTTGCAAAAGGTTCCAAGTTCGCACTTAGTTCTCTTTAGCTCCAGTTTGAGGTGTTTTTGTAATTTCAGGTCTTGACAGATCTCTAGACCTTCCTGTTGAGTTATACTGACAAGCTCTCAGTATGTAAACTCACTGTAGGGTATAATCTCTTTACCACAATTCTCTTTGATTTTGTTCCTAACCTTTTTTCCTAAAAGGGTAGGTAGTCCGGCCAGGAATTTCTCTTTTCAAAATGGCTGGTTGGAATCTTCCCTGATCATAACTCTGGTTAATAAGGTATTTTTGTACCATTGGAAATCACTGAGTTTTTTGCATTTGAGGTTGGAAAGTAACTCGGCATTTTTATCCTTTAAATGTGAAGAATCTCCTATGAAGTTTAAAGAGATTGTGAGAATCAAGGTTGCTACGGCATCTTGTAGGAGTTCACCTTGTTCATCAAGGATTGGTATTCCTTCTTCATCAGTTTTGATGGAATTGAGGATATCTTCCTTTTGTTGATCAGCGAGATAATTATTCGGGGGCTGATCTTTTCCTCATCTAATAACCCTAAAGAGGGTAGAAATATAGATGGTAAGTTGATAACATATTCTCAGAGTTTATCAAATCTATCAAATTTATCAAATAATAAGCATGTAATAGGGTAGAGCGTAATCTTAACTCAAATTTCATTTTTGAAAATAAAGTCTATAATCTTTAATTAGTATGAGCATCATGATTGCAGAGACTAACATTTATCCAGATAATAATTAAGAACATACTAGTCTAGAAAACATACCTCTAAATCAGAATTTCAGATCACCGGAGATATCTACCTCACCTTGGCTCTGCCTCCCTTCTCCTTCCTCGGACTTGCGGGATCTTTGGCCTAGGTGCCTGGGAATTCTCAACGGAATATCCTCTGAGATTCTCACTAAGGTGTTAGGTTTATAGACTGGTATGGTGATAATTATAATCTCTCAAAGTGTTTTCTTCTCTGATATTATGATAATCTCACTGATATTAGACTATAGACAATATAAGAGTTTAGCTAGACATGGATTTGTAAGCAAAGGGTTGTATATAAGTTCTCTCTAAAATTTTGAATGAATTTTCAAATACAAAGAGGCTCCTTATATGGATGACCTCGTCTATTCACTATTCATTACTTTTTAAAGTAAACAGTAGTTACTTTTCAAAAGTCGTAAAGTAAACAGTAGTAAATAGTAATTGCTACAGTTTGTCGGCTGCTTTTCCAAAAGCTGTTTTGTCTTTTTCTCCTTTTTTCAAAAGATGGTTGTCTTCTTCTGGTTTTGCTCTTCCATTTTTTCAAAAGGTTGTTTGTCTTCTTCCTCTTTGCTTTCCAGGTGTCCTTTTCGGACAATATATTCTGCTACTGATAATAATATCTTCTGCTGATAATGTTATCCGCTTTCCAAGTGTCTTCTTTTGACAATATTCTTTGTCTGGTTGAATTTTTTTGCCGATACTCCTATAGAATAGGAACAGTATCGTTTTTCTCTTTTTTGATACTCCTATAGAATAGGAACGGTATCGTTTTTCTCTTTTTTGATACTCCTATAGAATAGGAACGGTATCGTTTTGATTTTAGTAGTATGTTAATCAAAGTAATCATTTGTTGGGCTACAAGTAGCGAAAACTACAGGCTCCCGATTCTGTTGGATTTCACATAGTAAACTATATGATTCCAGATAATCGATAATCAATAGGATTTCATGTAATAAATTACATGTTCCTGATATTCAGATAATCAATAGGATTTCACGTAATGAATTACATGTTCATGATATTCAGATAATCAATATGATCCTTATGCAAACGGATCAGAATTTTCTCCCTTTTTATCACATTTGCTGGGATGTTCGGCCTGGTGTTTATCACAGGTCTTTTATTTTGTCCGATTATCTTTTGATATTGCTCGATTGTTTCTTTTGCATGTTTATATTTTATATTTACTATGTTGTCATGCATGGTATTCAGTCTTGTGGTGTCCTGAGTCATAATGCCATTGTCGTAGTATAGGGTAATAATTTCTTCGACTTCTCCTCCTCTGGAATCTCCAATTATGCATGCCTTCTTTGCTCTCAGCATGTCTTCTATTCTGGTTTTCAGTGTTATTAATCCGAAAGTCCTCTTCGCACTTAGCCATTCTTGGAATTTTTCTAAAGTGCAGGGGATCTTTTTATTCAGATTTTCATCGTTGCCGCTGATTGTACTATTTTTCCCTGTCTTGAATATTTGACAGATTATAATAGGTTTTTCAGTTAAATCAAAAGAGGCGTCAAATACCTGTACTCCATATATTCCCTTTCCAAATGACTCCATAATCAGTCTGGTGGATTCTACGATAATACTTGGTAATCTGGCGATGTTGCTCATGTTCTCATCGACTATTAATTTATCAATAAATCCATAGGTAAATAGTTTTGACACTATTTCTGGATTTGCTTGTTCGCTGCATATGAACCTTGGATACCTGCTCATTTTTGCATTTCTGATAATATGAGGGTTAGTCTTATAATCATAAAATTTGTTGATTTTTTCATATGCTGTAATGTATTCAGGCGTGTATCTCATTTTGTCTTCCATGGATATGGGTGATGAAGAAGATGGTATATTTGATGGCATGGTTGCTAATTTTGATACAAATGGTGTGAGATTTTCTGGTTTTTTCAGTGTAATGGGAGGTGTTCTGGATGATGATGTTGTTTCACTTTGTATATTTTTCAAAGTTATCAAGTCTTTTATGGCTTCACTGAGTTGTTTGACAGTGTTGATATTCTCTTGTATTTTGGTTATCAGAATTTCATTGGTTTGTATAATGGATTGTAAGGCTTTGGTAATATATTCTTCTATTTTGTCAGTATTGTTCGACATTGTATCTGCTAAGAAAGTCAGCCAAAACATTTTTAGTTTCAGATATATTCTTAACAATAAAGTCATAACAACAAAAGAAAGATTGCCATTTTCTCCTTTTATTCAACTCTGGTAAGGGGTCTATTTTATTTGTAATAAAAGCCTTCACCTGTGTGTTATCAGTTCTAACAATAAACTTTGCTGATAATAAGTGATAATAAAATCTTTTTATTCCAAATCTTACTGCTAATAATTCCTTTTCATTGATATGATAATTCTTTTCGTTTGGTTTCCATGTTCCTCCTCCGTGTCCACAAATAAGTGGCTTTTTTTTATCTATATCTTCTTTGTCATAGGCTATGAGAACTGCTCCCCATCCTATATCACTTGCATCAGTAAAAAGTTCTAATTGATCTTCTTCAGTTGGTATTCTATGCTTTGGTAATGATTTTACCCTTTCTTTGATGTTTTTTATAGCCTATGTATGTTCTTGTTTCCATTCAAAGGTTACATTCTTCTTTATCAGTTCTTGTAGTGGTTTCCTCAAGAGTGGTAAATCTTTTATATGATCCGAAGCATAATTTATTATTCCTAAAAACTGTTGTGCTTCTTTTTTGCTTTCTAACTTTTCCTTAGAGTTTTTTTATCTTTGTTACTATGTGTTCATGTAGTTGTAATCCTTGGTTATCTATGATATATCCTAGATATTCAATGCTATTCTTAAATATCTCGGATTTCTTTTCTGATAATAGTATACCATGTTGTTTTATGGTTACTTTGAATTTTTCTAGGTGTTTTATATGGTCATTTAGGTTATCACTAAATATTAATATGTCGTCGACATATACTATACAAAAATCTGTTAATGTTCTAAATACCTGATCCATTCTTCTCTGAAATATTTGTGGTGCATTCTTTAATCCAAATGGTAATACATTCCATTCGTAGTGTCCTTGTGGGGCACTAAAGGCTGTTAAGGGTTTTGATTCCTTAGTCATTTTTATTTGCCAAAAACCGTTTTTGCAATCAAACTTGCTAAACCATTTTTTATTCCCTAATCTGTTAATGAGGTTTCTTTTGTATGGTAAAAAATATCCATCAAATATGGTTTTCTTGTTTAGTTCTCTATAGTCTATTACTATTCTGGCTTTTCCTCTTTTTTGTTCGCTATGTTTCCTTATTAAAAAGGTTGTGCTACTATGTGGGCTTTTACTTTCTTGTATAATTTAAATCTAATAACTCTTTCAATTGGGCTTTGAATTCTTTTTGATCTGTTGGGCTATACCTGATAGGTTTTGATCTTACTATTTCATTTTTGTCTATCAGTTTTATTTCTGCATATATTTTCTCTTTCTCCCATAATTGGGTTGGATTCTCTCCAAAGTTTGTTTTTAAGGTATTCAAATATTTTTCTTTTAATAATTCAAGATTATTATTTATATTACTTTTTATAGTACATAATCTCAATGTATGTATTGGTAATATTCTTTTTAATACTATCCATTTATTACAAGGTGTCTGTAAGCTAAAAGTGTTACTATCTATAACTTGTGTTTTAAAATAATCTAGGAAGTTGTTTCCTAACAACACTTGTTGTTTCATATTATCCAATTGATATATTATAGGTAATCTGAATATAGTTTTTCCTGATATTATTCTCATATTTTCTGCTATTATATCTAATTCTTTTGATTGCTCATTGAATCCTGATACTTTAGCTCTATGTGTTCTGGTTCTCTTCCATCTGTGTGATTCTAATACATCTTTTCTAGCTAAGCATAAGTCTGCTCCGCTATCAATAAAGATTTTTTATTTTATCAATTTATTAGGTTTGTATTCTATATGGGCTTCTATATAGATTTCTACCATTTATCCAATATTCATGTCTCTTAATCTCTGTTAGAGATTTTCATCTTGTTCGTATTCTCTTACCTCTCGACTAATGTCTTCATCCGCCATTAGTATTTGTATTTGTTGTCTGATTTCAACAAGTTTTCAGTTTATTTCGTTTATTCTTTCCATTATCCTTCCAAGTTTTTTCATAACCTTTTTATGTCTATCTAAATAATATTTGCTTCCTGTTTCACTCGTAGTTGAAGTCATAATTAACTTGTATCTATTGTGTTGGTCGCATTGTATCCAAAAATCTCTTTCTCCTAATAATTTTCTTTTTTCTCTCTAATATAATCATTTTATTCAGAAGAATTCTCACTTCCTGATTGTTGGTTAATGAACTGGACATCTAAATCTGATTCATTTTCCTCATCTGTTTGACTTACATAAAAGTCATCTTCGTATTCATACCATTTATCATTGTCTTCTTTAATCTATCGTAGACTCATTATAAACTGTGTAGTATTCATGTATTTTATTCCTTTTTTCTTTAGTTTTGGACATTTATTCACATAATGTCCCTTCTCATTGCAATTTCAGCATGTACACTCTTTTGCTTTTTCTGTATTAATGGGTTTTACGAATCTTCTCTTTTTGAATTTTCGTTTATACCTAAAAAATTTCCTCGTTTCTAGGGTATTTTTATATATTTTAAATCTCTTTTTCCTATACGGTTTGTAATAAGGCTTGGTGCTATAATTTTGTCTGTTATTATAGTTTTTATAACGATTTTTCTTATACCTTTTGGTTTGGTATTTTTTGCTATGCTTTTTATACTTCTTCTCCTTTCTTTTGTCATCACATCCGAATACTAATATTTTTTCTGTAAATCCACATATCTCCATTAATTCTAATTTCTTATCTTTTTTAATCTTTTGTTGCGTCCTAAACTCTTCGCATTTTCTCATTAGGTAAGCTCGTAATACTCGTATTCTTTCTCCTAGAGTGTTTTCTTTTGGTTCTAGCTGAGTATATTCTTTTGTTATATCCGTATTACAAGGTGTTGGTAAATGGTCATAATAAAGTTGTTGGTATATTAATCCTTCTTCTGGTAGGAATCTAGCTTCATAAAAGAATTTACTAAAGCTAATCGTGCATTCTGGTAATTTATTAATCTTACAACATTTCATATTATTTAAACTCATTATTATCTCAATTTTTCTTTACGCAAATACTCTTTCTCTGGCTACTAGCCATTTTTCTCCTAAAAATTCTCTTTTTAATATAATATCAAATATCATTAGCATGGATTTCCAATCTGTTGCATGGCTCATTACTTCTCCTCTTAGTTGATATGCTATAGATTCTATCCAATATGCTACTTTTCCTATTAATGTTCTCGATATTAATTCGTACATGTATTCTAGATTCTCTGTGTGTGCAAAGTTCATTATTGCTATATACATTCCTAGGTTCCAATCTATTATTCTTCTTCCTATCTCCTGTTCATCGTAGACGTTGTCTAAGTCTAGAAAATATCCATTGTAATTTACTCCTTGTGCCATTGATCCTACAAAATCTCTAAATTCTGCTTGTTGTCCTGCTGGTATATGGTTTGGTAATCTAGTTCGTCTCCTTTCTATCACTTCTAGATTGGGATCCACTAGTTCTTCTTCAGGATAATCGTTTGCATCTTCATTTATTATATCTTTTGATTCTATTTCTGTTTCTTCGGGTTGGTTATACTCTTCTTCTATATCACTTTCAGGCTCTTCTTCTATAATAGCATTTACTCTTTTTGTTTTTTGTAGAGCTTCTACTATCTGGTTGTTTTCTTTTATTATTTCTGATTCATCTTCTACTTCCTCTATGAATTCTACTACTCGTATTTCTGGTCTATCGCTATCAACTGTTAGTCTTATTACTACTAGTACTTTCATCGCTAGTGCTTTTTCTTACCTTCGTTTTTCTTTTTAATCTTCTCACATGTTCTCTAAGTATGTGTATTTCTTCTAATTCTTGTTGTGTTTCTTCCAGTTTTTCTAGTTTTTTGTTAGCTTTGTTTAATTCTTCTTTTATCTGTTTTATTTCTATCTTTCCTTCTTTCATTATCTTTTTCGTATCTCTGAACTTATGTTTATATTTTTTGTACTTATCGTACCATTCCTCATTGCTATGTAATTTCAGTTTGGTGTTTTCCATTTTTAATTCGGATATCTCTTGTTCTTGTTTATCTAACCTTAGGTTTAGATATTCATAAGTTGTTTTTTCTATATATTTTTAGATAAATATTTTCCTCTTTTAAATCTGTATCCTGTTTTGGTGTTCCTATTTTTATAGGTTCATATTTATATCTTTCTTTTTCTATTATCTTTTTTCCATTATTCCTTAAAAACGTAAGTACGCTAGGTATACTAGGTTCTTGTTTTTCCATTAAAACTCTCCTTTCTTATTTAATATAGTTAGTCCTTTTAATGCTTTTTCTACTTGATCTGTTAATCTTGGTTTCATTCTACTAATATCTACCATTACGGGTTTTTCACTTCTTCTCCACGCATCTATTGGTACTATTTCAGGTTTCTTGGTGTCGGTTTTTATTATAGTATTTCCTCTACTCGTGCTAGGTTCATTATCTCCTGCTACTTCTTTACCTTTGTTTTTGTCTTCTAATATCATATTAAGTTTTTCTAATATTATCTTAAATGTTGGTATTTCAGATACGTTCCATAGATTTGTTAGTTCCTCTCTCATCATTTGTTGTGTACGTGTTTGGTTTTCCTTTATTTCATCCATCATTGTTATAGTACTTTTTAGTTTTTCTTTTAATATTATCTCTTCCCATAGTTCGTTTATCTTTTCGTCATTATTAGTCAGGATTATTTATTCTTTTTATCCATCCATTTCCCATATCTATCCATATCTTATCAAACTTGTCGCATTGTTGTTCTAGTATTTCTATTTTTTCTTCTAGTCTTACTTCTTTTGCCTTGTATTTTAAGTATTTTAACTGGGAATATATCTCTTCTGATAAGATTTTCCTTATTTTCTTTAGTTTTAACTTTTTCTCAATTATCTCACGTTGTATATTCATACTTTGTTTACGAATCTTGTTTTTCCTTGATCGTTTATTTCTATTCCATTATTATTTATTTTATAGTTTATCATTGTTAGAAAGTCACTTCCTAAAAGTAATTCATTAAAACTATCATATTGTAATACTCCTATGTTTATCTTGTACTCTAGATCTTGGATTTTGAATCTTAAGTTAATACTCTTAGTAATTATTATTTCTCTGTCATTTTCGGGGTAATTGTAAGTCTGTGGGTCTATTAAATCGCAATCATTTTCATTAATTCTACTTGTATGTATAAAACTTTTAATAGCTCCAGTGTTTATCTCTGCTACACAATCTGTTGTTATTATTCAGTTGAATATTATCACTTTAATTTTTAATCTACTAGTATTTATGTTTATTAAATCTAGTATTCTAGGCTGTTGTAACCTATTCTGGTCTCTTATGATGCTTAATCTAGATCCTTCTGTCTTTGGTATTAGTCTTTTTGATGGTGTATTTGTTCTGGTATTAAAATTCATATATATTTCCTCTGGTATAGTTATTTTGGAATTTTCCTTATGTTCTATTGGTTCCAATATTTCTTGATACATCCTTGGTACTACTATATTCATTTCGTGTTGTCTCCTTACATGGTGATTACATGTTAAGGTATATATCATTTTTGTTTCAATACTTATTACCTTGCTTCCTGGTGGCATGGTTATTCCATCTAATTTGTAATATAGTGTTAAAGTTAAGTCTTTGTGCTCATCTTTTAATGATATACTAAAGTCTGGTTGTACCGTAAATTTCAATTTCTGATATATTAAATTTCCTTTTACTACAGATATTAATGCATCTTGTAGATTTCCTAATATTCGATCGTCTAAAATGTATATCTGGATGGGTGTATCTATGTTTTTCTGGAAGTATGCTTTTATAGTAAACTCTACTCCTCCAAAGTATATATTTCTGTATTTTCTGGCTTCTCTAGTTGATAATTTGGCTAATTCTCTTTTTATTGCCTCATATGTTGTCAAGTTAATCTTGGTTCTTCCATTAACACTCATCGTATCTATTATATTTTCATGCTTGTGTGCAATATATCTTATTTCTTTGTTTCTTTCAAACCATTTTGTTTTAAATATTTTCCGTATAGATAATTCTTCTTTTTCATTTTGTATTTTCTGGTAAATCTCTGGTTTAAAGCTTAGTGTTTGGGTTGATCCTCCTTCATACGTATTCATCTGATAGTATGTATCTTTAGAATCTTCTACTATTTCTTTTCCTTTATCCATATTTTAATAAGTCTATGTACTTGTACTGTTCTTTTATTATATCATTTAAATCTTTTAATTCTTTGTCTCTTTTAATCGTTTCTCCTAATTTATTTTCTAGTAGTTTTACGTTTTCCTCTTCTTTTTGTCTTAGCAGTTCATATTTTAATGCTAATCTATTCCTTAATTCTTTAATAATCTCCTTCTGGTTTTCTATTTGTTCAGAATTTTCTTCTAGTCGTTGATCTCTATCTTCTATTAGATCTATGCTCATCCTACAACTTATAATGTGTTGATTTATATCTCTATTGTAACTAAGTGGTTTTTCTGCTACTATTCTGAGTCCTTCCAATTTATAATGATTTTCCATTATTCTCTGTTCATCCATAGTGCTCTATTTCCATTCTTATATCTGCTTTTAAATTGTATATTAAATCATCCTGCTCTCTTATTCAAGTGTTAATTTCTATCATTCTCCTGTATGTAGTCATAAAATCTTCTATGTGTGTTCCTACTGGGTCAGTACTATAAGGTAAATCAGTTATTCGTCTTAAAGCCAATATTGCTTCTTCGATCTTCAATAATCTATCGTTCTCGTCTCTATACTTTATCAAAACTTCTCTAATCTCACGTCTTTTCCATAGTAGTTTATTCATCATATTAAGAGGTATGTTTTCTAAATTGGTATGTTAATTATTATCTGGATAAATGTTAATCTCTGCAATTATGATGCTCATACTGATTAAATATTATAGACTTTATTTTCAAAAATGAAATTTGAGTTAAGATTACGCACTACCCTATTACATGCTTATTATTTGATAAATTTGATAGATTTGATAAACTCTGAGAATATGTTATCAACTTACCATCTATATTCCGACCCTCTTTAGGGTTATTAGTTGAGGAAAAGATCCGCCCCCGAATTGGCCCACCAACCTTTCAATTGACCAGAGAATCCTGCGATGAGTAGTTTTGCAATGGTCTTGTCTTACGTACCATTCTGGGTTTTGTAGGCATTTGCAGCCATAGTAATTTGTTGAAGAAAACTGAGAATATTATATTCGGTCATCCCATCTATGTTCCAATGATAAATGGAAGAGTCATTGAAACGGGATTGGGCTAGGGGTTTGACTATTCCCAGATCTGGGCAGGAATAATCTGTAATTGTTGTTGTTGTACCTGTTGTATTGGTCTTTGCCAATCCATATGGTTAACAAAAGGTTTTTTGTTTTGGAATTATTTTGGGGTATCACTGTCGTCGGAGTCATGTGTTAGAGCAGTGATTTTATTGGAAGATTGTGGAGTATCCGGAACAACGTGTTCTGTATTAGAACTGTTGGATGTCTCAATTCTACTCAATTGATATTGAATAGCCTGAATAAATTCAGACCTGTTTTGCTGGATATTCTTGACATCGTCTTTGGACACCTGAAAGGGTTTAAAGATAGGGCTTTGGTTTTTCAATTTCATATCCTTAGTCGTACTTGTGGAATCTATGGTGCCTAAAAGGGTTGGTTTTTATGTGTTTTTCTACCATATCGAGTTGTTTTCCTAAGGTATTCAAACTGATATTGGTGAAATTATTTTGTTCGAGGATATTCTTGGTATTTGTTTTTTCATCCTCTGTTGGATTCTTAAGAGGAATTACATCTACAGGGCAGCCATGAATATTAATCTTGATACCTTGTAAATGAGGGTGGTTGGACTGGACTTTCCTAGAATCAGCTAGGGATTCCCACTCCGGTGATTTGTTCCTAGTCGTAACGGGATTTACCGTACTGGAAAAGGGATAATCAATGGAATTTTCAGAGGAATAATCAATGGAAAATGGATAATCAATGGAATAATAATCAAAGAAAATGATGTTTATCCTATGTTCATTAACAAACTCGTAAAATTTTTCCTGTATTTGCGTCCTAGTTTTTGAAAAGGTTTTGAAGAACCAAATTCGTTTTTCTAGGTTGTATTTTTCATAAAAATCTTTTTGTAGGAATATTTTGTCTACTTTGAAATCTTTTTCTATAACACCAATTTCACTTACTATGTTCTCTGTAATCGAGGAAAAAGTCAGACTAGTAGGTTCCTGGTCCTCTATCTTTTCTCTAACAGTGAAATTTTCATAAACGGGTCTCGGTATTTCATTGGAGTAGTCTACGTTTCTTAGATTGGATAAATCTGACGTAGAATGTGTCGGTTTTGTTTAGTAAAGAGTATTTATTGGGGAAGTAGGGATATTCCGATTCCTTCACTTTTGGTGTGATTGAAGAGACTGAGGGAATCTGTGAAACTCTTCCTAAGTCAAGGGTTTCTATGAAACTAGAATCATCGTATCTACTACTCGTAGATTTTTTAAGGAATGATAGACTAACTCTACTATCCTGGTATTGGGTTATCTCTCTGAGACATGTATTTGGTTGGAAGTCTCTAAAGGTTCAGGTTTCGCAACACCTTCTAAGATCTATTCGTCTGGTAAGGTAATATCCTTCCATCTAATAGGTCTCGGTATAACGGTGTTAGATCTAGAAAGATCTGTTTATAAAAGAAGGATTTCACCTTTCTTACTATGGTATCTGAATTTTGTAGCAAAAGCTGAAGTCATAGCTTTGTAATGGATTCTATAAATTATAGCTACGGAAATCGATCCTTCAAGCATTTGGTAATTGTGAGTCTTGATTTGTAAGACAAGAGATTTTTGGATATTTTTGTCATTTAAAGAAACTGAGAAATTTGGGTAACAGCCAAAAGATATTGGTCCTGTGCAGAGACTAGACTCAACAGAACTCAATAGGGAATCTTCAAAATTTGTGAATCTGGCATCACGCAAGATAGCAAGGATTGATGTGTTTAATCCTTCCTTCGTGAGGGGTTTTATCCCTACTTGACTAATCCAATATTGATATATTTATAATTTCTTTCTCTGTATCTCTTTAGGGAATTTTGAGAAAGTAATTGGATTGTTTCAAAAGGTTGAGATAATTGGATATCTCTTTCCTCTGTTTTGATTACGTGATGCCAGATTCACAAATTTCGAAGATTCCCTATTGAGTTCTGTTGAGTCTAGTCTCTGCAAATGACCAATATCTTTTGACTGTTACCCAAATTTCTCAGTTTTTTTAAATGACAAAAATATCCAAAAATCTATTGTCTTACAAATCAAGACTTACAATTACCAAATGCTTGAAAGATCAATTCCCGTAACTATAATTTATAGAATCCATTACAAAGCTACGACTTCCGCTTTTGCTACAAAAGTCAGATACCATAGTAAGAAAGGCGAAACCCTTCTTTTACAAACAGATCTTTCTAGATCTAACACCGTTATACCGAGACCTATTAGATGGAAGGATATTACCTTACCAGATGAATGGATCTTAGTAGGTGTTGCAAAACCTGAACCTTTAGAGACTTCCCAAACAAATACATGTCTCAGAGAGATAACCCAATACCAGGATGATAGAGTCAGTCTATCGTTCCTTAGAAAATCTACGAATAGTAGATACGATGATTCTAGTTTCATAGAAACCCTTGATACATCTTGTCCGTATAACTCAACGTCAACACTCATTTAATTCATTCACACCTAACCGGAATTTATAAAGTATTACATTATCCCCCTCTCAAGATCATTCGTCCCCGAATGAAGGTCATGGCTTAAGATTTTTTACTAAACCTCAAATTTTCAGAATTTCTAGAGTTCTTTAGCAAAGTGAGTTATCCCCAAGGACAACATATGACTAACCACACAACGATTAGATCATTCAAGCCTAAACATAAGAGTGAGGGATTTATACCTCTAATCTATACTTTAATAGAAATTAAGTAACCGAAAGGTTCAACACATGCCTGGAATAGGAAATAAGTGAGGGTATTACGTCCTGAGTGTCATTAACATCAACTAGACGGTAACTACACTCTTCGAGTTCATTCGGTGAGTCTTAATATTCGAAATATGTCTACCACAAGGTTTAACAATATCATTCCTCTACTGTATAACGGGTTCATCAGGAAATTCAAGCCTAACTATTTTGATTGCAAATCCAGAGTTTTATAACACTTGGAAAGACAATCTATCCTCATAATCACATCAAAGTTCACCATTTTTAATTCAAACAAATCAATAGTAGTGTCAAGACTTTTAACTACACTACATAGTCTCTGTAGATCCTAGAAAATTAATGGGAACACTAGCAGGGGTATTCACAGAAGAAGGGTCCTAACAATTGTTTGGGTTCCACACCAAAATTCAAGGACCAAGTACGGCGTCACATAAGAAAGATTCAGACTCGGATCGATCAGCGAATATGCCTCAGAAGTACAAATAGTTAGAATACCCTTGACCACATTGTTTGAGGCTTCATCCATCTCCCTACGAGCCAAATCATGAAGTCGAGCTTCCTTTGTTCTAAATGGTCCCGGAAATATGAAGACACAACTAACATCCAAATACGAACAACATAGTCCTCAAAGGGATTCTAACAACTAGAACACTCAAGTCTCAACACGAAGTAATGGGGTTTCTTCCTTTAGCTCACTTTCTCAAGAGTTGGATAACCAAAATGTTTAACACGTATATGTTTTAACAAGGAGGTGCACAATATATCAATCTAAACAATATACTCTTGCAATGAGGCTAATTCAACAACACATGATTCAAGCCTAACTTACCTTACTTCCCGTTTTCATTAAATTTGGAAAGAACAAGCATACCTATAATTGCCAATAAGAGGAGTATCAACTACTTATATATTCCCTTTCTTAATTTGAAGTGGATCATTCAGACCTTAACTTTGTCTAACATTATATCCCTTCACTCTTATCAATATACAACCTCTCACACCATTCTTAATCTTATCACAACCCTACATAGGTAGCGTAGTACTATATTCCACATATCATAGGCCTTTTAAATCGTATAACTTTCCGAATTTTCTAGGGTATCTCCCCTACTTAGCATGATCTTTTGCATCAAACTCTTTGAAACTTTTGTAACTAAGGTTTCATCTTTATCTAATGCCCTAACCTTCATTCACTTATTCATATAAAACTCATATATATCATACTCATACCTTCACATGTGCCGTAGATTATTGACTTGAGTTCTTGTATTTTCTATATCAAACCTACTAGATAAAATCTAGTTTTACCACTCTCATACTATTGTTCTCCCACCAAGGTGATTACTTAAAGTTCCAACCCAATAATTTGTACCAACCTAAGCAACAACACAAATCCCTTTTGGGCTAGATAAAATTACAACCGTTAGGGTACATTCAAAGAAACATTAGTCTATTGAGAGTCCATGACAAAAGTAGCCTATCCAAATTACACATTTCCATCTAACTATAGCCTTAAATTAGAATTCTTTGTATCAAAACCTAGGATAATAAACTATTGCCTAAATCAAACTCTATCATCTTCTCAAACCATTCTTCCATAAGCGGTTGTTTTCGAGTTTCAAGCCTAAAATGTAGTTCTTCCACTAAACATCAAAATAACACAGATTTTTAACCCAATAAGAATATAGCCTCAATGTATGATAATTCTTAATTCACTACAAGATTCCTTCAAATTTCCTTTGATTCGAATCTTTAGTACTCTAAACATATCACATCTTAAGTATGTCGCAAAACCATAATAACCTGTAGATCCTTCTACTTAAACCTGTATAGAGCACCGTAGCATCATAGCACAATCCACAAATATGCCTATTACTGTCTCTAATCTAGTCACACCAACAATTTTGTTTACACATATCTATCAAAGCTCAAATCTACAATCCCAAACTTTAAATACCACAAGAGAACAAACAAAAGAAACAAGAACAAAAGCTCAAAGGCTGTAGCATAAAAGCATTCTCTCTTTTCATGGTCTCATTATTTCTTTTTCATTCATTACATATCATCCCCCAAATTAAATTCATATGTCAACATAAATTATAGAGTCCTTTTTCCCGAATTCTAGAAGTACCTATAACTTTCAATTCCCGACTATTTTATCCTCTATTCATGCCTTATACTTGATCTTCTTTATGATCAACACTACAATGATGGACCATCATAATATTTCATCTTAGTTTCTAATATACTCTAAGTCTCGTAACTTCTTTACAACCCAAAAAAACTCTAATAAAAGACTACTTATACCATAAACAAAATCTCACCACATACTTTAAATAACTAATTAATTTAATGCAGGTAACCACCACCACCACTAATATTCTATTATGAGCAAGGTTCAAAGTATCATATTATGCAAAGTTCTTGATGGTCTCAAATATAGAAATCTTGAGAAGCTTACTACTAATAATTCTATGGTTCTCATTTGATAAATAAAATATAATAGTATTACATTTTCAAAAAGGTAGCTATTGTAACATAAGGCAACAAGGAAGGAATATAACTCTCAAATAGGCTTTTCTCTACTTGCTAATATGAAATATCTCCAAATATCATTACATCTTTGTCAATACCTAAGGACATAACTATTCCACTCTTCACCTAACAAATTAATGTCACTCATCTACATACTTCCATCCATAACTATCTCATATTTTAGCTGATGTTATGTCTATCCTATTGCAAGCCTTATTTATCTTAACAATTTCCTTAGGCCTAACAAGATTTCGGTAGAGTTTCCCCAGGAATTAGGACCAATGCCATTCTTATACGTGCCTCAAAAGATCAAAAACCACATCTTACAATAACCATATAGATATACCTACTATTGAGTTCGGTGGAGGGCTTTGGTAGTTTGGGGAGGTTTGGTTAAATGGGCACTGGGCTATATGGTGGAGTCAGGTAGCTATTAAGGGGCGGTGATTGGTATATTTTCATGGGTGAACATGATTCTTCCCGTTTCTTTGTTTTTGGGTTGGATGATTAGGTTACATTTGCCACGTCTTCTCTTTTCTTTTGTGCACCTCCCATAGTATTTGACTTGGAGCTTCTACCAGTCACGCTGATGATCTTACCGGACTTGAGACCATCTTCTATTGCCTTTCCCATCTCAACTAGTTCTAAAAATGGTCGTTCGACCATGGAAATCATCCTGTCATAACAGTCTCGGTCTAGTTCTCTGATAAAAGCGGCGACCAATTCCTTATCTGTCATAGGTGGTTGCACACGAGCGACTTCCTCTCTCTACTAACTTGCGTATTCCCAATAGCTCTTTATGGACTTAAGCTTGATTTTCTCCAAGTAATATTAATCAGGCAAGGTTTCGACATTGAACTTGTATCGTTCCATGAAGGACTCTGCCATGTCCTCCCAATTAATCCATCGACGCATATCTTGCTTAGCAAACCATTCAAAGGCCTCCCAGTCAAGTTGTGACTAAATAGTCTCATGATCAAATCAAGGTTATTTCGAACTCCTCCCAGCTGGTCACAATATGAATGCAAGTGGGCCATTAGGTTTCCCGACCTATTAAATATTTTGAATTTAGGCACCTTGAAGCTCTCCAGCAGATCTAGCCCTGGATGTATGCACAAGTCATCGTAACTTAATCTGGGAGTTTTTCGAGTGGCCCGAGCGATTTCTTTCAATTTTTGCTCTATGCCTTATGCTAATTCTATTTTCATTTTCTCGGACAACTTCTCTTGATCGGCCCTCCAGGCCCTCTCAATCTCTTCATAGTGGTCTAGTTCTGTGCATTCTGGTAAGAGTTGCCTTTGTGTGACTGGGGTTTGGAAAGAGACGTTCTGACGTGTTGGGTTATTTTAGGGAATGCGAGTAGTGATATTTGGATGTGTGGTGGGATTAATGGTTAAAGGGACTTATGTAGAGTGAGTGGTCCTGGGTATTTGAGTGGGATTTGTGGGTGGAGGAGTTTGGTACGAAGTACCTATGTGATGTGGGTCAGTCCCCGCAAGGTAGTTTGGAAAGTGTTCCTAAATTGGGGAAGACAGAGATAGGAAGAGTGGTGGAGGCCTTCTCTTCTCAATTTGCTTTTCTTTAGCAATCTGGGCTTTTTCCAACCTTGTAGTTTTCTCTTGAAGGTCTCTCAGCATTTTGACCATGTCTTCATTATAAATTGCCTCCTGTCGCACAGAAGACTTGGAATTCCCGATGTTGCCTTCCTCCTCTGAACTACCAGTCATTTCCTTTTGGATTTGCTCGGACATGGATAATGTTGATGCTTTAGATATTACGTAATACACTAGCAACACGACATGAACTAACCTCCTTTGTAAAAAGAATCACTCAAAGGCAGGTGACGTCAGTACGTTAGTAAGATAAATCACATAAAAGAATATACACATATTTTGCAAGTAAACACATAAGTTCACACATCCATATATGAATATTTGATTGATTATTTGTTTCGGGTATTGTAGGGTTTGTAAGGGCAATTTGGTAATTTTAGGGTCAATTGACGTGCTTCATACGATAGTCCCAACGATTGGTCCGCCAGCTGGATCCAACTGCTTAAGTAGATTGTCTATGTATCCCGCCGGGGGAATTCAGGCCAATTCGTAGTTCAGTTTACGTAAAATAATCCCTTCCCCCACCGATTTCTACTTAGCCAAAATCCCAAGACCAGGCCCGATATGGGCTTCCTACGTATCCTTCATTGGGAACATCAGGTCTAGTGCAGTTCTTTTACAAATAAATGGGGGATAACATTTTATTGATTGGGGGTGCTTAAATCTACCAAAAAGATGGATTTTCTTTGAAACCATGGACAATTGTCACCCTTACAACCGCACGTTCGGCCCTTGGCCTTGGTGGGGTGGACGGGGAACTTAGTGCCACATCTATACGACTAATATACTCAGTAGTACAAGTAGTTTACTATGTTCAATTACTTGCAAACAGAAGAGCCCAAAATAAGTATATAGATACATGGGCCTACAAGGACTCAACTGTAAAAAACCAACATCACATAACATTACTGACCACAGGTGTCCATCTGTCTACAAAAGCCTCTAAGAGTGTTTGACAAAACAATTTCATCGGGATAGGGCCCCGGCCTACCCAACTAGCATGTACAACTATATCCCTAGTGACTTGACTCGACTACTCCAGGAGGAAGTGGAGCTCACAAAAACTTTGATGATCAACTGGAGCATCTACCCACATATCTACCACTTGCAAACCTGGACATGCAACATGACATGTAGCGCCCCAGGAAAAAGGGACTCCAGTACGAATAATGCACCGAGTACGTTTTGCGGATAAGACCAATGATAAGCATTGGAACTTCAAGTAAACAAGTATATGAGGACTGTCACTTACCTATAAGTGACCATTTACTAGAACGCCTATCAATTATACTAGTGAACTTATCACAATAGGCCTAAGTGTTGTCTATTTATTTAGTCGATATTTGACTCGCAAATATGTTCTACTTAGGGCGATAAATAGGTCCTGTAGATCGTCAAATAGGCCTCGGTGGCTGTCAAATAAGCCTCGATGGCTAGAAAATAAGCTCGAAGGCTAGCAAATAAGCTCAAGCTGGCAAATAAGCCGTGAGGGCCAACAAATCGTATCACATAAGTCAACTAAGTTCTTTATTCATCAACTCGTTCAACTACAGTTCCCCTTCTGATGTGACACAACTTGTTATCCATAATTACTTTTGAGAAATGCAATTAAAGACTCGCTTATCCTCGGAGTTTAACCAAGTACACAAGATTCCAACCAGAGGAGTAATAACTACTAAGGTAACCAACGTTGACAACTACACAAGTGCATATATCTTCAACTAGGGAAGTCGAGTGACTAGTGTAACTGACAGGGGGCAACTATACAACTAGCAAGTACGCAACCTGGTGCCTACTACACCCGACCTCTGAGGACTTTCATTTTAGAAAAATAACTAATAACTTCAACTATTGTGTACATGCACATCAAGTGGCATAACCTCTAATGAAAGTTTACTAAACTAGAATGTGTCCAATTCAATACATCAAACTATCAACAAATATCTAGATTCGATTCTTACCGACAATTACTTTTCAATAATGCAACTAAGGACTCATTTACCTTCGAAGTCCAACAAAATACACGAGCATCCAACTAGAGGGGTAGCAACTACTACTGTTATCACTATGTATAACTATATGAAGGCATATGTATTCGACTGGGCTACATGTGTAACAGACGAGGGAAACTATCAACTAGCATTTAGATTGGATTCTTATGGGTCCTCAACTCTTATCACTACCAACAACCATTGCTTACTATTGAGATTTCAAGACATAAGAAACATCATTCCTTACAAGTCGCTTCACCTACTCTTTGCTAAGAACATCTTATAGCGCGCACAATCAACTACAATTGATGCAACTACGACTAGCTTGCCCCTCGAATCTCCAACCAAGTACTTGGGTGTACAATTAGGGCGCTCTTTCTAATAATGCAACTAACATAGAAACTATGCAATGAACAAGTATAAAACCCGATTCTTATTTTAAGGAAAACACTAACGATTCCAAATGCCTTATGCTCACCTCGTATGCTACAACGTCTAGAAGAGATCTAATGGTTTAGAGTAGATTCCGCCCAATGACACACCTACCAACGAGTTGAGTCATCTACTTCAACTATAAGTATACACTTGCGCAATGGATCAAATAAAAGGTTATGGAACTTAATCCAACTATATACCATACAACCTATAGTAAAACTAAATTCAACTAAAAGAGTAGAATACCTATGACAATTACGCTACCTAACTCTGCTAGACAAATACGCTTTCTATTGAGTCATGCCAATTGAAAGAAGGGATAGCCATTACATATCTTTTCGTCTTAGATATATGAATTCCATGAGTTCTCGTATGCTCCACGAGTGCTTATCTTTAGTATACACATAATTTATATCAACGACGGATTCACATCTCATAAGAAAACTCATTCAAACATTTCATCGAACACCTAGCGTGCATAGTTCTCATGCTTCTATTTCCATGTCAACTAGCCACAATCACTTCCCCTTCATCAACTACTACAACATCAACATTACAATTAACATACTCTATCACATCCGACCATAAACACCTCAAGAATTCCATTAAAATAGTCCAATAACTCATACTGCGAAGATTTCATAAGTTTACGAGTTTCGATTACGAAATTTTTTTCACAACTCTCTCCAAATCATCAATTAATCATAAATATAGTTAAAGGAGGATAAATCTTACCTTTAGGCATCCAAACACCCATAAAACAGCAACCCAAACCAACACCTAGGGTTTCCAAAATCACTTCGATCTGAGAAAGATGATTTCTATGATTACCGCGGGGATTATTACGTCAATATTGCATGATTTATCTTAGGATTGATCTTGGAATGAAGGAATATATTAGAGAGGGTTTTTGGGATATTTGGAAGTTTGATCATGGAGGAAATGAATCCCCCAAATAATTCAACCCATTATAAACCCGTTAATGTTTTTCCACCGCCATACTTTGATGGTGGGATAGACGGCCCGTTGAATGATTAACGGTCCGTCAATCCTGAACATCGATCTGCTTCCTGAGATCATAATTTCTCAGACATTTTGATGGTCTACCCTAGTAGTTTGACGGTCCGTCAAACTTCCACTGTCCCTAATTTCGTCGAGACATATTTTCTTTGATCCGTGTAGCTTCCATATACTCCAAAACTTCCGTAAACAAGTTACAAAACTTGGTTATCCTTTTGTAAGATCGTACCTCTTCCTGGAACTTTAAGTATCAATTGATGATGTGATGGAATACGAAACTACAGGGTGTAGCAATTAGCCCATGACGAGGAGGGATAACTACCCAAATCCGCCCCTTACCTATAAGGTGCTTCAACTCAAACTTGAATGCCTCACATTCCTCAATGTTGTTACCTAGTGCTCTCGAGTGATACATACAACCCCTCCTTTCGCTAGCTCTAGAGGATGAGGGTTTCCATATTATCCTGATGGGATGGATCTTTTTAGCGTCGACCCATTTCTTGAAGATCTCGGTATAAGAGTCTTCAGAGATGGTGAAGTCATACCTCCACAAGCGGATCTCGACATCAATGCCTCTCATACCAGTGACTAGGTCATGTAACAAAAAAGACTAGGGTAGATAAAGTGAATAGTCTGTTGTTAATCAGTTGCGCTATCTTCCTTCTGAGGGGCACATATTCATCAGTGGTGTGTCTCGATTGATTCATATTAAACATGCATCTCTTGTGCGCATATGCTGGAGCGCACGGTGATAGTTTCACATCAATGGTGTGCGTAGTTCCAATCACTCTCATTGTCACATAGACTTCTACACTTAACACGGGCATTGGTTTTACCTAATAAGGACAGGCATAGGCCTTGAGAGAAATGGCCCAGCAGGTCAGTGTAGTTATCTCTCTTGGTATTAGCGGAACCTTATCGCTGTCAACATCAGAAGCAAATGCAGAAGTTGTAGCTTCCTTGAGCGGCTGACTCTCAGATTCAACCTTCAATGTTCTAGATGTCCCTAGTCTTCTTGACATAGGTACGTAGTCTTCCATCATTCCTCTCACTTTCTTTGAGAGGTTCAACAGGTTGTCAACTTTCTTTAGCTTAGCCTTAACCAAGGCAATTCTTCCATCCAATTCGGCGATTTTCTTCCTGAGCGAGGCGTCGCTCTCTTCTTTGTTGCTGGTGTTGACATTGGGTAGGTTGGTGCTCAAACTTTGTTGGGCATCCATCTCAGCAAAGTAATCTTTCTGGGAGATGTAAATGGATTGGGTAAGCAGGGTTCATTTTCCGAGAAGTGGAGTTTTGGCAGTTTAAGGCATGTTCTTGTGTTTTTCTTTACGGAGTAATCCCCGGAACATCGAATCAATCATATTTAATATAAATGCGTGTAAAGGAGCACATAAGTAGATATTTGCACATAATCAAGCAATTGCAATATTAAAGTGCGCCCCTAGGCCTTGTTAAACCAAGACCGTTTCTAGCATTTGAACATGAATTGCGCTAATTTTTTAAGTCAAACCATGGTTCTCATAATTATCTCATTAATAATAATCTCCATGAAGGGTTACATGAGAAGTAAAAGCATAACGGAATAATTAAAAGAATTGTCCTCCGGTGGCCGATGATGACTCCCTATCTGTCTGGGCCTTCTTGGCCTGCCGAA
Organism: Anisodus acutangulus; assembly: GCA_029783415.1. Lineage (NCBI taxonomy): Eukaryota > Viridiplantae > Streptophyta > Magnoliopsida > Solanales > Solanaceae > Anisodus > Anisodus acutangulus. The sequence goes on along the minus strand of CM056511.1, from coordinate 27,163,362 downwards.
GATCAATCTGAATCTGTTGATATGTCTCCATCATCAAAGCGTCTGCCACGTACCCCATCTCCTGAAAGTTCATCGAGTGGGTATTCTTTATAACCCCATTTATCTGGTCCCTAGGTCTTTTAAACACCCATGTGCAAACCCCAAATCTTCATTTAAGCTTGTTACAGTCTGCCTATCAGCCTCTATCTTCTCCAAGTACCTAGCATCCATTTCATCAGCTTGCCTTTGAATCCGTCTGACTTTGATCTCGGCTTTGGACTCTGTCGCTGGCACGCTGATACTAGTTGATCCCTAGCACGGTAACTCCCAACAAATCGGCCTTCAACCATTCCTCATACTCTTCATCGCAGTCCCCGATAATTTCCCTTATCTCATATATGAGACGACTGTTCCACTCTCGGATGTACTCTATGACATTTTAAATCTTATCTTCATCATAGTCAATCACATAATTGCCTAGACTTCCGATTTGAGACGCTTATTGTTTTAACTAAAATTGTCTCAAAACCCAGGCCGGTGCATAAAGGCAGACCTCGCGGATACCCATAAGTGGAAGAAATATGCATTTTCTACCTCGGACTACAACCCATGTCGAAATAAAGTCAGCGAACCTCTACTGTATATCTTTTTCTTTGAGACTTGTGAAGAAGATGGACCACTCTCTTTTGGTCCGATCAGCAAAATCTGGTAGATGGTTTTTGAGGTCGTCTTTTCTGCTATTAGTAGGTAAAACTGGGGGTCCCACGGATTTCAGAGATGTTTGAAGATCCACCACTGCAGCAACGAGTTGCACCCCTGAAAGTACCTAAGCTGGTTTTGACATCTACCCAAGGCTCGGTATATATCAGCGAGGATGACTGGGATTATGTCAAAGTATTTAGTTTCTCCGCTATTGGTTTTGTCATAGAAGATGGCATGGGCGACTGAGATGACTCGGGTGTTTATAATGAGGTGGGGATTTTGAGGAAATACCATGGTACCCGATAAGCAAATAGCGAATGCTAGGTGTCAGACAACATCACAGTCTTTGAAAGCGTGGAATTCTAGAGAATGGTTTATAAATCTCTCTTTCTTCCTGAAACATTGGTATAAATCCCAAAAGTCTACTGTTTCTCCGGAGATCCAAAAGGCTTGGGCTAGGGATAACATCTTCGTGATTTCAACTGGAGTGGGTTTATTTTGAGCTAAGAGATTGTGATCGAGTTTCTTTCTTCTTCTTAGATAGGTTCCATTATTATCTATGCAGTCCCGTATCTCTTCCAAAGTCGGGGTCATCTCTATAAGCCCGAACCTAAATACCATCCTATCATTTTCCCAATACTCGGTTAAGACCTCGATGAGTGCTTTACAACCCGTCATAGTCACGAAGGAGGGTAAATGACCTAGGAAACATGTAATCTCTCTACGATGTTTTGTCCTCTAAGTCGAACCAACACAGTCTCAGCATTTTTTGCGCTTTCAGGACCATGTCAAAGTGGACGTTGATAGACATCTACACAAGCAACACACAGTTAGGCCCCGCCCATTAGAAAATGGTTTAACCCATATGGCGCAGAACATGTTCGCACATAGCACATAGTTGAATGAATTTATCATCGGGTGAAAGACCGTGCGAATACAGAAGTAAGTCTTCCTAATAGGTCCAGGTAGGTCTGAGATACCCAAACTTGTCTAGGTCATCATGCGCTAGTTCAATAGGGATTTGACTTGGCTCTATCCTAGTTGACTAGAGTGGGCTTAATCAAATGACTTGGGTACCTGGGAGACTACCCGAGGTGAACCGTTGTTGACTGTTGAACGACAACGAACCAACTAAATCTTCAATAGGTTCCAAAGAATTAGTTTTTGTTTTTTTACTAGAGGGCGATTGCGAATCCGCATAATCATCTTTGTGCACTGATGCGAGTGTGTGTGTGATTTGCCATTTGATGGAAGATGAATGCATGAATGCCAATAATATTTGCAATAAAGTAAACACATAAGCAATTCAAAAGTAATTTCATATGATTGGAACCCTTATGGTTAGAACCTAATTAATCCCCAGTAGAGTCGCCATCTTACAGTTCACTTTTACGCGTAGGCATAAAAGATACTTCATAACTTGTAGACTCTTGGAATTGATTTTATTTTAGAGTCGCCACCTAATTTATTAGGAAAACTAGGAAAATCATATTAAAAAGATTTTTTCAAAATAAAAGAAAAATCATAAATTAAACCAGAGTTCAAATGATCCCCGGTGTTAGGCACCCCGGTATTAAGGATCCGTAAGATACGTTGACCTCGAGTCTTATATAATAGAAAATTTCTTTAAATTACTTAAAGTGTTTAAAACATTGCAAATAATGTCATTCAAAATCATTTTCCGTCAGAAAATAGCTTTTCACACTCTTTTAAAAGTAAATGATTCTTTGAAAATATTCTTTCTTTTTTAATGCAAAATCCTCTCTTTTCTCACAAAAGAGATGGCAAAAATTGTATATTCTTCTCAAAAATATCTTATCTTTATGAAATAGAGAGTTTAATAATATATCCTTTATTTCAAAAAAAGAGTCAACAACTAATTTGCTTGTTCCTTTTACCCGAACTGTATAATTAATAAAGGATTTTCTAATTATTATAAAAATAACTAAACTTGGGTTTTTGAAAACAGACAAATATTGGTGAAGACTTTGTCATTTTTAAACGGTTAAACCAATTTCTTGTTTACCGTCTTGCGAACTTGATAAAAAAAAGTTTGATTTAAAAGCATGATGCGATAGAAGCTGAAATATTACACCACTAAATATTAATCCGCAACATAAAGCAATTCCATTTTTTTAAAAAGGGTGACAACTATATATTAATTAAATTCTATCATATAGGGTTCCAATAAATTAAAGTTTTTCAAATAGCAAATACTATACACAAATGAAATGAAGAAAAATGGGTTGGTGAATATACCGGCCCACCAACCATCATATATAAAAGAAATCCTATTTCTAAGCCATTTTCACATATGAATGGACCTTCTACCATTTTTATCCATGATTGGGCCTTCTTGCAAATATTCAATCATTTTTATCCATAGCTGAGCCTTCGGGCAGTCGGACTCAATGAAGAAATAGGATTTGGGCCTTTTGGCCCAATAGGCTCAAGTGATCGTCGAATCAGCGAGACATGCACAAGGAGAGGGGAAAACACAGATATCAGTTAGAACGCACCCAATTTCATTAGATATAAATAAATAAAACACTAAATACACACATGTGTCTATGATATATATATCAATTATAACGGCTTTATGGGTCAGCACACTCGGAAGAATAATAGTCCATTTTTAAATTATCATTTGGGCTTGGACAGGATGCAGAAAGCAAATAGATGGGCCTAATAACTTGTGTCTTTCAGATTTAAAGGGAAGAAAAGAAAACAGGCCCAACACAACATTAATCCAGTGCTTTGATGTCAAGCAAGCATGTAGGCCCATGTTCACATACAAGGGAACTGAGATACAAAGGATATTCTTGATAAATCTGGTATACCCGAAGGCATACAATATATATAACTTGAATGTACACTTGGTGTATACCCATGCCTGTATACCTAGTATACTCTTGAGGTATACCATTCTGGGCTCAACGAAATCAAAGGGAATACACACTAGTTATGGGAAAACTCATATATCAGCAAAGACAAGTAGAGTATTGAGGTATCCCCACATGACATGAGCAGACAACAATAGACCAAATATACAATGGACATGCTTGGATCCAACAAGAAGGGAGAGAAATACAAGACACCTCAATGCACAAACACATAAGTAATAATAGACCAGAATCAACACATTTAGTCCTAAACCAAGGCAGGAGCAGGCAAGTTGATGGACTAACATGAGAAAGAGCCGAGATATATACCATAATTAACTAATATGCTTCAAAGGGGTACTATTCAAAGAACCAGGCAAGCAAACAAGAGCATTTGAAAGACAGACTCAGATGCAGCATACGAAAGTGTAACACCCCTTCTTTCAGGCGATGGTTTGAGCAGCTACATATATGCAAGTAGACCCTAGCCTTGGAGGATTTATGTCATATTCATGTACGCAAATGAAGAGCTTACTATATAAAAGGATGCGGTCCAGAAATAATTTAGGACTTAAAAGTGTGACGATGGTGGTGGAGAATATTATTTGGTGTGTGCAAAAAAGAGGCTATGGACTTGTGATATATCACATGATCATAATAATGAGTATACGAAGTATCTAAAAGTGTTCAATATTTCAGTGACTTGGGATCAAGAAATTATGTGTGTAATTGGGTAAATAAGCAAATTATAGTGGAAGACAAGAAATCGATTAAGATTATTGGATAAATATTATAGGGATAAAACCACATGGATTATTGAAAAGTGACATCAAATGAGATCTATGGAATGACATGTGTATAAGAGTAAAGTGATGACAACATTTAAAGTGGCTTTATGGGATGACACATGTAAATGGTGTGGTAATGATAATATAAAGGTGTCGCATAGTGGGATTACACGGGTAAGTAGTGAAAGTCCCCTAAATTCTTATTCTACTAATGTGGACTTTTCATATTTAGTAAGCAAAACGTGTTGAAACTATGGGATGAAAATAGAGATATTACATACATATTCTATAACATTTTACATAGAGAAAATCCCTTAATGAAATATATGGGAAGGAACCTATCTCGAGAAACATAGGCAATGTAGCAATTTCATATTTTATAGTTCACATAAGAAAATATGTATAATACAAATTTAGTTTTAAAAGAAGCAACGTGAGTTTAGAAGGAGCAATGTAAGTTCAAATTTTGCGGAGGTAGTAATTCTTGGTATACAAGATCGAAGTGCTATACGGCGTATACGTTGTGTCGATGAGTGATCCAACAAAAGGTATGTTAAGGCAAATCCTCTCTTCTTTTGGCATGTTCTAAGTACGAAACGTGAACGTAATACTGCCCCATAAATGATTCTACTCTTAGTAGTTAAGGATGTTCATGTGATTCATTCCTATTTTCAAAGCATGTCTACATATGTTCATAAATCCTTATTGAGGTATATGGAAGAGATGTTAGTATTCATAATGTTAATCGGAGGTGAAGCGACATTTCGTCACTCCGACAAACTCAGATTATCTTAGTATCATTCATGCATTATATTCATGTATTACTCTTGACCTCAAAGGTGTTATATACACTACTATATGGTATGCATTATATATATATGTATGGGGTATGGGAAAAAGGGAAGATGTTATATACGCACCACCACCTGTAGCTGGTATATATATAATGATGATTAGCCCACAAAGGCCGATATGATATGATGAGATTCCCACTGAGGCTTGATGGTGTTATATACGCATATATATATGTATGACCGCATTGTGAATGACATTTAGGAATATTATGGCCCTTAGAGGCATTCTGCACAGGTATGCCACTTAGGCATATTATGGCCCTCCGAGGCATTCTTTACTAGTTGGTTGTTTCTTGTCTCATGTTACTTTCATGTCTCTATTACGCTATTCTTCATGCCTGACATACTCGGAACATCATTCGTACTAACGTCCCTTTTGTTAGGGGCTCAGGTAGACAGGGTGATAGTCCGCACTAGTAGGTTGTGGTTCAACTGACATTAGAGCACTCTACTTGTTCTAGAGTTGCAGTCTAGTCGTGGTATGATATTTTTGATATGCATAGGGGATGGCGGGGCCCTGTCCCGACCTCATGATGTCTCGTACTCTTTAGATGTTTGTATACAGTTGTCCTATGTATAGTAGTCGTGTATGGCCGTACTATTTGTATACATGCATAGGTTGAGTTCTTCTGTTTATAAGAGGTTACGTAGCACATTTCCAGTTTATCATTTCTATGTGTCAGTATGGTACTTTGTGATGGCTCTGGTGGCCCATGATTAATTATGGTTAGATGTTAAATATATGATTAGTGGTACTCGGCAAGTAAGATACGGGTGCCCGTTATGACCCTCTGGTTTGGGTCGTGACAAACTTAGTATCAGAGCAGGTTTGTCCTAGGTAGTCTACAAGCCGTGTCTAGTAGAGTCTTGTTTATGGGTGTGTTGTGCACCACACTTATAAACATGAGGCTACATGACATTTATGATGATGGTTTCGTTCCTTCTTGATCTAAAATCGTGCTATAGAGCTGAGTTGTAAGAATTCTCTCTGTAAACCTTATCATGTTTATGATTACAACAATGCCTTCTTCCAATAGGGCTATGATTATCAGGGAGATTGTAGTTGGATTGTGTGTAAATGTAAGTAGTATCCGTTAGAGGATATGAGTAAGTTGTTTTCCCAGGTATCGACGAATCTAGTATTACTAGAGGAGTTGAGGGTACCATCAGTCCTACCACCGGCTCCGTCTGATAAGGATGTAAGGAGAGCGGTGCATGTATTGAATCAATTGGTTGCTTCCCAGGCACGACTTCATCCTAGATCATCTGATAGAGATAAGCCCTTGAGGGGTCAGGGAGCTCATAACCCTGGGAGTTTATTAGTTAGGGATCGCCGATATTTAAAGGGTTCAAAGATGACAATATCTCCGGGTCAAAGTTGTGAAGGTCGAATGAGACCGCCCCGACCATCTTGTAGTCAGTATGGTCGAGCACATGTCAGATTATGCTGCAAAGGTACAGGGGGTTGGTTTAGTGTGGCAGCTATGGCCAAAACGTTTAGAAGTGTCCTAAGTTAATGCGTAAATGTAATGATACGATGATTATGAATTGTATAGATGAAAAGCAGAAGACATTATTCGAATGTTTAGTAGGTTATGAAAATCTACACGTTTACAATGACTCTTGCTGATTAGAATGATGGAACATGTTATGTACGTGAGATCTAAATTATAATGTCTTCCCTAGAATAGATTGGGAATTGTCCAAGGATATCATTAACGATAATGGATTGCCACAATCGAATCGTGTGAGGAGTGACCATCAGTAAGTTTAAGAAGGTCAAGTAAAGTGACGTACCCAGAATAGTGAGCCCAAGTCACATTTAAGGATCGAGTTATCCATGGTAGTGGAAGGAGACATAAGCCTCTCGTTCGTGCGTAAAGGGCTATACCGCGTATTATTGAGGATTACATATATCAATGTTAGTAAGCTAAGACATGCTATATGTATTGGACTGATAAGGTCTTCGTCTTTATTGTGCAGTATGTTACAATTCTAAATAACCTCTGGACAACAATAGCATGTTAGGGGCAATTGAGGACGAAAACTATGGACAATTGAAGAATGGTTGTAGGAAATATGAAAATAATTAATAAGTATGAATGGAACGATTGGATCAAGTATCAAGGAATAAATGTTTTTCATTTAATAATGATTAGATGGAAGGATTACGACAAGAAGGATAAAGGTGAATGAGATTATAGTTATGCAGGTTTCACAAAGGTATGATTACTCCATAACAGCGTAAGGACCAATGGTAGATGAAGGACAATAAGAACTCTTCGGCCAAAGGTGACGAAACTCTAATGTTAAGGAAGACAGTATGAGAAATACTTTGAGATAAGAGACCTCCAAGGCAATTTGAAATGGAAATGTAAAAGTAAGACGAATGAGCACTCGGTCGATAAGAGACCTCCAAGGCAATTTGAAATGGAAATGTAAAAGTAAGACGAATGAGCACTCGGTCGATAAGAGACCTCCAAGGCAATTTGAAATGGAAATGTAAAAGTAAGACGAATGAGCACTCGGTCGATAAGAGATCTAATAATGATAAGACAAGAAAACTTGTCAAGTCATTGGATCATGTAACACGGTGAATTGGATCTAAACATACGAAGCATCAATTCCACAACATATGCAGTCATACCTTTCAAAAAGAATGTAAACGGAAGTAACCATGAGTAAAGCTCGTGATTAGCACCTAAACAAGTGAAACTAATGACGCATATGGATACAAGGTAGACATTAAAGATATATGTCAAGAGATAATGAAATTATAATGAAGATAAAATGTCAGGCAAATACAGATGTCTATGAGCATTTTTGAACTGACCAAAGGTTCTCCGAGATAGATAAAGTAATGGGTTTATAGCTTAACGTGACCAAGGAAATCTTTTCCCAAAGTGTCATTGACATAAAGTCTTATACGTGAGGCAAGTGAAGGAATTTGAATCTAAGTATAATGACCAGTTTTGGATATAGTAGGTCAACGTCATGTAATGTAATTCTTCAGAATCTTCCACGTATTAAATAAGGGAATACATTAACAACTCATCCTTTAAGGGGTAGTAACGCCAAGGATTGGAATCAGGAGCAATGTTTGAGATTACTATGTATATCGGAATATTTTAGAATTAAGAAGAGTACGACAAGTAAGAAAATGAGTGAACAAGTGTAAAAAAAAAGTAAAGAAAGGAAGTTGCTTATAATTACGAGTAGTGAGAAAGTACGAAAAAAAAGGATTCCTTTCAGACCATGAATGAGAGTTAACTACGATGATACGCGCACTTTAGATTCGATGACATTGTCCATAAAGTGTTCATGATTGAGATACTACAAATATAAGAGTTTTCAGCACACCACCTAGTAAATAAAGCTAAGTTGACAATAGAATCATTCATCCACACGCAGGTTGAATAATGTGAGGACTAAGGAGAGAAGTTGACATGAGGGAACGCATCAGTTAGCTAATTGGGAGTCCGATAGCAGGATTCAGATAGTGATAGCCCTATGACTCAGAATATATCAGGGTCATCTTTCATACTGGAAAAAAGGAAGGTCATGTTGAAGATCCCATTTTTAGAGAAGACCGGGAAAGATATTTAACAAAAGAGAACCACAACCTTCGAGTATAATGGGAGATGGACCCTTAGGTGGAAGGTCCATTTGTGTATTCCCGGTATAGCAGGATTACGAGACAAGATTATGACGGAGGTCCATTGCTCACGGTATTCCATAAACCCTGTATCTACTAAGATGTATCATGATATCAAAGGTATGTATTAGTGGAACAACATGAAGAGGAACATTGCAGAGTTTGTAGCTCAATGCCTTAATTGTCAGTAAGTAAAAGTAGAGCACCAAAAGTCCAACGGCATGACTCAGAACATTGAGGTCCCGATGTGGAAATGGGAAATGATTAACAGAGATTTCATTACGTGTTTACCTCTTTCTTATCATAAGTTTGATTATATTTGGATGATTGTTGATAGACTGACCAAATCAGCTCAATTCCGGACGATCCAAACTACCTACACAGCCAGGACTACGCAAACATTGTACGTTAAGGAGATTGTTCGCCTTCATGGTATGCCTATTTCTATTATATTGAATCGAGGTGCACAGGTCACAACTAATTTCTGGAGATTATTTAAAAAAAAGGTTTTGGCACTCACGTTAATCTTAGCACAACTTTCCACCCTCAGACAAATGGACAGGCCGAGCGTACGATTCAAACGCTCGAAGACATGCTACGAGCTTGCGTATTGGACTTCCAGGGTAATTGGGATGATTATCTATCCCTTATTAAATTTGCGTACAATAACAATTATCATGCTAGTATCAAAATGACTTCATGAAGCTTTGTATGAACGGAAATATAGATCTCCTATCGGATGGTTCGAAGTAGGAAAATCAGAATTATTTGGGCCTGACATAGTGTACCAAGCCATAGAGAATGTGAAGCTTATCCAAGAACGATTGTTAACTGCTCAGAGTCGTCAGAAGTCATATTTAGATGTGCGACGATGGGATTTAGAGTTCTAAGTAGATGATTGGGTCTTCTTGAAGATTTCTCCTATGAAGGTGTAATGAGATTTGAAAAGCAAAAAGGGAAATCTCAGCCCAAGGTATATCGGGCCATGCCGCATAATTCGACGCATCGGCCAAGTGGCTTACGGATTAGACTTGCCTCTAAAGTTAGAATTTCTTCATCCAGTTTTCCATGTTTCTATATTGAGAGCATGTATTGGAGATCCTTCCCAAATTGTACCAATATGAAGGTTATGGAGCATCTATCATATGAAGAGGTTTCTATTGTTATCTTAGATCGATGAATCCGCAAGTTGAAGACTAAAGAAGTAGTCTCCGTGAAAGTTCTATGGTGAAATAAGAATGTAGAAGAAATGACACGGGAGGTGAAAAATGATCAGAGTATTATAATTACTGCTTGGTGACCATGTGAGGTCTGGTATAATGATGTATGTTATATTATATGGCCCCATGAAGAGGTGGTTGTATTTTCTGGTTACGTTGCGGGGATTAGATACGTCACCCCAATATTCGAGTATGAATGTTTCTACGGGGGAAATAATGTAACACCCCTTCTTTCAGGCGATGTTTTGAGCAGCTAACGTATGCAAGTAGACCCGAGCCTTGGAGGATTTATGCTATATTCACGTACGCACATGAAGAACTTAGTATATAAAATGATGCGGTCCCAAAACAATTTAGGACTTAAAAGTGTGACGATGGTGGTGGAGAATATTATTTGGTGCGTGCAAAAAAGATGTTATGGACTTGTGCTATATCACATAATCATAATAATAAGGCTATGGACTTATGGAGAATATTATATTCATGTATTACCCTTGACCTCAAAGGTGTTATATACACTACTATATAGTATGCATTATATATATGTATGGGGTATGGGAAAAAGGGAAGATGTTATATACGCACCACCACCTGCAGCTGGTATATATATAATGATGATTATGCCCACAAAGGCCGATATGATATGATGAGATTCCCACTGAGGCTTGATGGTGTTATAGACGCATATATATATGTATGATCGCATTGTGAATGACATTTAGGAATATTACGGCCCTCAGAGGCATTCTGCACAGGAATGACACTTAGGCATATTATGGCCCTCCGAGGCATTCTCTACTGGTTGGTTGTTTCTTGTCTCATGTTACTTTAATGTCTCTATTGTGCTATTCTTTATGCCTGACATACTCGGAACATCATTCGTACTAACATTCCTTTTGTCGGGGGCTCAGGTAGACAGAGTGATAGTCCGCACTAGTTGGTTGCTGGTTCAGCTGACATTGGAGCACTCTACTTGTTCTAGAATTGCAGTCTAGTCGTGGTATGATATTTTTTATATGCATAGGGGTATGGCGGGCCCCTGTCCTGACCTCATGATGTCTCGCACTCTTTAGAGGCTTGTAGACAGTTGGCCTATGTATAGTAGTCGTGTATGGCCTTGTCGGTCGTAGTATGTATACATGCATAGGTTGGGTTCTTCTGTTTGTAAGAGGTTACGAAACACCTTTCCAGTTTATCATTTCTATGTGTCAGCAGGGTAATTTGTGACGGCCCACGTGGCCCATGATTAATTATGGTTAGATGTTAAATATATGATTAGTGGTACTCAACAAGTAAGATCCAGGTGACCGTCATGACCCTCCGGTTTGGGTCGTGACAGAAAGAGAAAGACACGTTGCACTACTCCCTACTTAAACTAAACCATTTGCAAGACATAATAGATTCACATGAACAGACTCAGAAACTAAAACAATCATAACATATGTCCTAATGGGTAGCCTACATGCATCATTTCAATAAGAAACTAGGATATTTTGTTCTTGGAAAACAATTGCTCAAACCATCATATATCATATTGCTCTATACAGGCTACTTATGTGATCATGATTGCAGGTCATAATGTAAACAAACAATGGCTTAACGTTGACATGGTATGGCAGGTTCTATCAAATAAATATGCTAGCACAAAAACCATTTAATGATCCAATGGATATGGCATGCCATAAAAGGGGAGAATAAGGGAGCCTTACAGGTCACACTTAGGCAAGTAAAGGGAGAAGTGCAGGGTCAGTTCAAGAGAGCCAGTTATATCATTCGCAATTTACATAGAGCTACTTAGACTGTATAATGCCCTAATTCACTAAGCAAAATGACCTTGACAGGAAGTAAGACAAAAAACAAACTCTCAAGTGTCTAAGCTTGCCTAGGCCAAACCAAACAACTTGGGTACTAAAGCAAACACATAAGAATTCAGTGGGATTGCTATGCTAACATGGAAACATTTAAATGTACCAACATACAGGGTAATCAACTTGGCAAACACACATCAAGTGGCCATGTGTTTTCAGCCCTTGAAGTGTAATGAACGCCAACATTTCGTGGATTAAAGGCACCTTTGGGCCGGGTCAGGTCCAAATCAGACCGGACTCGATCGAAATTGAAAGGAAATGGCCCAGATTCAGTTAAATAAAAGGGGTTGGAAAATTTAGGCCACGAGTTAATTTAGAAAATAACCAATTCTATTTCAATTATGTCCAAAATTGATCAATTAAAATCAATTTGATGCTAAAATTAAAATACAAACCCAATAAAATATAAAATCTTTCATAATTAAAAATCCAATTGAGGAATAAAAGTGAAATGCTATTTGACACCTTATTTAATTAATCAAATTTCCTTAATTTCAGAGAGTAAAATATTAATCAATTTATAATAATTAACTTAGACAATCAATTAAATAATTATCTTCTTCAATTTATAAAAATTGATAGATATTTCTTAAAAATATGTGAAAAATAGGCAAATGATAGATAATAATATTTTCAATGATATTTTGCCAAATAACATGGCAAAATGCCACCGGAATAATTTTGTAAAATTATTTTTGCTTTGTAAAATGCATATTTTACTCCGTTCATGACTCAATAACTTTTAATACTTAAATGAAAGTATTGGAGGGTAAAAATTAGGTGTCAACAATATATATATATACACACGACCCACACGTCAAGTTTGTAGCTGGTTTAGCCCACTATATCATCGATGTATTGAAAATGTATCTGTCTTGTATAACTATATATAATGTGTATGTTTTTTTACCTTCTTCTCCGAGCTACCATAGAACCTTCTTCATTTTTATCTTTGTCATACTTAAAATATGTATAACATGATGTATAATAGCGTATATACATTATTATTGTATAAATAATGTATATGTTTTCTATAACAAAATGTATAAAAATTATATAACTGTGTATAAATAATGTATCCACACTGTTATACATAAAATCAAAGGTGATCCATGTCGTCTTCATCAATTTTCCAGTTGCTCGAATCGGTTCACACCAGTTCCAATCGCCACAATTATTTTTCCCAAAGTAGATTTTCAGATCTTTGAAATAGCCCAAAGCTTCGAGACCCTTGAAGGCGTGTCAAATGCTATGGAAAATAAAAACAAAATGAAATAAATTGAATGTCAATTCTGTTTTTGAATGTCGTCAATTATGTCGTCCGACGCCAGTAACAACACTTAGCAAAACAGTAACTTTAAAGAGTAATGCAGCGGAATTTAAAGAACACAAAGGATTAAAATTTTCATAAGTTATATATGGTCAATGACCAAATGTATTGTATATATATTAGATACAAAATTACAAATTTCTTTTTTTACAGATTTACAAGATAAAATGGAAAGGAATTAAAAGTTGAAGTCACAGATGACTTCTACCTGAAAAATTTAACTAAGTAGACATAGACAACTTCTCATTACAATCGCTCCATACAAAACAAATCTAGAATCTAAACAGCAATTGTAATGTTGGACAGAATGTTGTCGACACACTCAGGCAACACTTGTGATCCAGATTTCTGAGATGGAATCTCGAGAGCTCTCTTGGTATTTTTGCAATCTGATTCTCGATATTAATACATTGTTGTGGCCTCTCTATTTATAGCAGAGAGTTCCCTTGAAAGCCTCATCGATTGGTTGTGGAAGTTAAGGAAAAAATGGGCAGCTTGTGGTAGATGATTAAGGAGTGAAAATCTCAACAACTTTGACTTGTTCCTTACTCGACTTCTTCTCCAAGCTTTGACTCTTTCTCCCACGTTTTACACAGCTCCAATTCACCACGCCTAAGTCATTTTTACCTCATTGTAAAATAGAATATTACTGCTTAACGTGAAGTAAGACAAAACTGTTCTAAAAAATGTTAGTCTGAATGTTGCGTAGCATTTGTCCCAACATATTTACATATATATATAAATACTCAAAGATATATGTTGGTACAATTGTCACAACACCAAATGCAACATTAACAATCTTTCTCTTTTTGCCTTTCTTCACAAAAGTCATTACAAACCTAAACTGACTTAGGATAATGAGACAAATGTTGTTCGACATTTGTGATCAATAATATCAATGCTATGCTTCCCCTTAACCTGTGATGGCTTTCAAGTAATCATGTGTGTACCGATTCATAGGATTAGAAAAGAAGAAAGATGTTAGCACATATATACATATCATCCACTTATATAGATTTATATACAGACCATAAAAAGAAATATTCCATTGTCCACATAAATCAATATCCATCCTGTCGAACAATTAACTGCTAAGATTGAGCAACATTCACAACCCTCATACAGTATTAAACAGTAGCAACAACTCCTCCTAACTCATCATACAGCAGCAGCAGCTTCCAGCAACTTTCTACTACGACATAATTGTTTCTCTGTACATAATAGCAGCCTCTAGCATTCTTCCTTAGCTCCCCCTACATCAGTACTTCCTCTGCTTCCCTTGGCTTCAACAACATCATTTTCTCCCCTTTTTTGTGAAGAAAGTAGCAGCATGAACCTCAGAGATTTGTTGGTTGATCTTTGTAATTTGATTCACAAGTCATTCAGTAGACAGTGGAGACTGTCTTGGACCAGTGTTGTCAAGAATGTTGGTGACATTCCTGTCAACATATGCACTCTTTCCTTCCATTTTCCAGGGTAGATCGATGAATCTGTCTCTACTCTTTAAAACTGCTTTATTTACTATGTACAGTTTAGGAGGCTTCCCTAATGTATCATCTCTTTTAGTCTTAAGACCTTGGGTAGTTAAAACTTTGTATATCAGAAAGGGATAAATGAGGATTGAGGTTGATTCTTTTTATGCCAAGTTGGCAACTTGATGGAAAATCATTTTGCCTAGATCAACTCTCAAACCTTTCCCAATGTTATACAACATGGTGGCTTGTTCTGTAGTTACAATTGACTCATTCATTGAAGAAAGCCAATTGTGTATAGCAATTTTGTGAAGGGTGACAAACATGGCTGTTAATTTAGAGGCTGGACATCTAGAGATCCACTTATGCATTATACCTCCTGTGAGGTACTCAATTACTTCATCTTTATTGTCCACTGCAGGGTCTGCTTCTCTAGCATTCTCCTAAGCATTTAATCTCATACATTGGTTTATAACATCAGGTGTGAAAAACATATTATGTTATAGAGATATCCCTTCCCAAATTTCTTCGAGGATGTATCATCTATAGCAGAACTCAAATTAGCATAAAATAACCTGACTATTTTATCAACATACGGTCCTTTCTCAGTAACAGATCCTAGGAGTTGTCTTTCTTTTAAGAACTCTACCAAACCATATTATGAACATGAGGCAATGTATAATACTTTTTCAGACCTAATAACTTTATTCTTGTACTAGTCCCAATTATCAGAATTAGTTTTAGAATAGAATTTGTCTGAGTAGATAGATACCTCAAGGTCTAAATCAGATTCGGTTTTGCTGGAGAATGTTGGTGTTTGTGTCTCTTCTAATATTGGCTGAAATGTTGCCTGAGATGTTGTGGCATCAGTGGAAACATTTGGAAAACACTCGATTTGGCATATCTGGGAATTCCCTTTGAAAAAAACTGCTTCAATGGAGTTTCATTAGGAACTTCCTCTTTTTCTTGAGACACATTTTGCGGTACAAAAGCAGTTGGTTCTTCTTCACTCTCTTCAGTTGAGAGCACAAAGTCCGTGTCGTCACCATCACTGTTCGAGCAAGCAGATATAGATGTATCAAATCTGGACCTTTTGTTGCTCGGCTCTTCACGAACAGTTCTCTCAAACATTCTACTCGATCGACGAGTAGTGAAGGTGGAGGATCTTGGTCTTTTATTCAATGCTAAAATATCAGATGTTTCATCAACATCTATTGGATTGTTGTCATCACATGGGTAGCTAATGTCTAAAGGTTCATCTAAGCCTTTAAATAATATAGATTTGGACAAGTCCTCTGTGGATGATGAAGAAGATAACCGACAGGGTTGCTGCGGTTCATTTTGTTCAGACGATTTAGTGTTCATAGGAGGGCTTGTACTCATTGGGGTGTTGGTTAGAGTGTTGGCTGACATTGATGTTGACATTGCAGAGGTTTCCATCGGTGAATATTGTGGAGAAAGTTTTGGGAATTTAGGGTTTGAGATTGAGAATGGAGTTTGATTTGGTGAGTCCATCGGGTAAGAGAATGTATACCTGATGTGATTCCCCCCCCCCCCCCTTTAAATTTTTTTATGGAAAAATTTAAAAAATGATAAAATGATAGCAAATGAGAGGAATATTTATATACGTGGCTAACCTTTCTTAGCAACAAAAAATCCCTTAATTTTAGGTGTTTCATTTTTACCAATAACTTACACCTAAAATTGGGATAAACATCACGGTAGAAATAAAATATAATCTTATCATTTTAAATTTAGAAATTCCTGTAAACAAGACATATAATAGGGAGTAGGATCTGATATTTCGATGATCAGATAAGCACAACATCCCAACACATCACATTCTGAAAATGTCAACAGCAACACTGACAACAATTTGGACGACACAAGTATTTTGATCCCACAAGAACTTTTCGTTTGGCAATAAATCAAGACACGTTTTATATGTATTTTATGAGTTTGACCACTGAACCAATGTAATATTTTCCCATCGCGTACTTTATCTAATCATATAACACATACAAAGGAATTTTCCATGTCAACAATAAGAATACTTATTTAGTATTCTCAAAATTCTTTTAAAGCACTCGATACTCTTATAGAATAGGAACGATATCTTTTCAAGGGCTTTGTCTATTTTGCACAGTTGCCAAATATTTGTATAGGCTATATATATATATATCATCGCAAAGAATAATATCTCGTTGGAATCACATTCTTATTGAAGGATCATGATTGTGTGACCAAAGGTTATGCACCATACAACAATAATAATCAGTTAGTGATACAACATCGGTAAATGTCACCCGAAATGTTAGACAACGTTTCAACCGACATTCACCAAAAATGTCTTCTTTTTAGAGATTACAAAGACCAAGAGATTTCTTCAAGCTCGAAAATCTTTAATGGTCCAAAGCTTTTGTAAAAACATCAGCTAGTTGATGAAGAGTGTCAACATGTTCAATTTTAACTAGCTGTTTTTCAACTAAAACACTTAAAAAGTTATGTCTAATATCAATATTTTTGTACGTGAGTGCTGAACTGGATTTTTGGAAATATTTATAGCACTCAAATTATCACAATACAAAATTAAAATATTGCTAGTAAATTGATAGTTGTCTAACATGTGTCTTAGCCATATTAATTGAGAGCAACAACTTTCAGCTCCTACATATTCAGATTTAGCAGTTGAAAGTGAGACACAATTTTGTTTACGACTATACCATGAAACAAGATTATTGCCAAGATAAAAATATCATACACTTGTACTTTTTCTATCAACCACATCTCCAGCCCAATCTAGGTCACTAAATCCTATTAAGTTAGGATTAGTGTCTTTGGAATACCATATTCTCAACTCACATGTGTCAGCAACATATTGAATAATACGTTTCACGGCATTTAGGTGGGACATTTTGGGACAAGCTTGAAAACGTGCACAAACACAAACACTAAATATAATATCGGGGAGACTATCAGTAAGATAAAGAAGACTATCTATTATAGATTGATATAATGTTGGGTCGATATTTCACCAACATTATCCTTATATACCTTCTGCGATGAACCCATGGGCGTCTTCATTTGTTTAGCGTTCTCCAAACCAAATCTCTTAACTAGATTCTTAGCATATCTATGTGAGATGAAAATCTCATCATCACTTTGCTTTATCTGCAAGTCTAAGAAAAAAGTTAGTTCCCCAATCATGCTCATTTTAAATGTTGATGACATAGCTTTGACAAATGAATTTAGATACGACTGTGAGGTCGACCCAAATACTATGTCATCCACGTAGATTTGAGCAATTGTAATATCTACACCATGTCCTATAATAAATAAAGTACGATTAGCTTCGCCACGGTTAAAACCAAATTCAAGAAGACAGTTAGTTACACAATCATACCATGCACAATGGGTTTGTTTCAACCTATACAAAGCCTTTTTTAGCTTGTACACATAGTGTGGATGGTAAAGATATTCAAATCCTTTTGGTTGTTCAACATATACCTCCTTTTCTAAATAACCATTTAAGAAGGCACATTTTACATCCATTTGGTGTAAAGTAATTTTCAGACAACAAGCAATGGCAAGTAAAATCCTAATTAACTCAATTCTGGCTACATGTGCGAAGGTTTCATCGAATCAATTCCTTTAACCTAAGTATAGCCTTGTACAACTAGACGATCTTTGTTTCTAACAACTGTTCCCTATTTGTCTGATTTATTTTTAAAAATTCACTTAGTTTCAATTACATTTGTATTATTTGGACGTGGAACTAAGTCCCAAACTTCATTTCGAGAGAATTGTTCAAGCTCTTCTTGCATTACTTTAATCCAAAAATTATCTTTAAGTGCTTCTAAAATATTTTATGGTTCTAAAGTAGATATAAAAAAAGAAAGACTAACCTCTTGGTTTATGGTAGACATACACACATACCTTACCATTTCACTGTAGTTGAATGGTTATTTCCCTCTTGTTTTAATTCCTTCAAAAACTCCCCTTATCACCTGGCCCGTTGGATGGTTCCTCCTAATCCTTGATAATGGGTCCCTACGAACTTGATCTAGCAATTCAGCATTTGATTGCTCATCAATGGCCTCTATGGTATCTATTTTAGGTTCAGATGTTGCTTCGGGTGTGGCAACATTTGGAGCAACATCTGATTCTTCACTAGTCTGCGCATTTTCCACTTTCAGACAATCTTCACATACAATTTTACCTTTATGGCTAAGTTTGGGTAAGCCTTTAACCACTTCATATGAGACCAATTTGCGGTAGTTGACATGCCCCATCTTTTAATGCCATAATGTTGTGTCATTGGCCTTAGCATTATTGCATGGTTCTTGTCTTACAACAAGATAGCAATTGTCACCTGTTCTAGTACCTGTTATGACACATACATTGGCTTCATTCGTAACCATACAAGCACTCTTATTGAATTTTACCTCAAGATTGTCATCACACAGTTGGCTGATACTAAGCAAAGTAGCCATTAAGCCCTCAACGTGTAATACATTTCTTAAGGCTGAAATATCATGGACATCCAAGATTCCTTTTCCAATTATCTTGCTTTTACTGCCACCTACAAAAGTCATGTTTCCTCCATTGAATGACTCATATTTATTCAGAAACCCTTTAGTACCTGTCATGTGGCGAGAACATCCACTATCGAAGTACCAAGAACCTAAAATGTTAGTTCTTAATGCAGTTATACAGACATTACAATTTATGTCCATTTTAGAAACCCAAACTCTCTTAAAACAATTTTTATTTTTTCGCTCAGAAATGTTGCTTCGAAAGTTATCTGAAATGTTGGACAACATTTTAGGCAACATTTTGCTCTCAGAATGTTGAAGATTGTAACAGTATGGTTTTAAGTGTCCAGGGGAGTTACAATAACTGCACATAAACTTCAGATTATTCTTTGACGTTTATGAGAAACTCTTATGCATCCCCTTTTCTTTTACAAAACATATTTTATTATCAAAGAATTTAGAGCATCCAGTTTTAAGAGTGCTTTTGTACCCAATTAACATCATAATAGTTAAAGAATTCATACCTTTCGGATGTCGCTGAAGATGTTGATGTCATTGCTGATGTTGAAGCAAATGTCGTGACATCTGAGTCAACATTATATACATCTTCATTATCTGATAGAGACTGTTCGAAAACAGTGGCCAGCATTGCTTGTGTTTTAATTTCACGATCTCCTTCCTCTTCTTCTCCATCATCACTAAGAGAAACCCATAGGTTCTTACCAAATTTTCTAAGAGTGTTTGCACATTCGTTAGCATAATGACCCCAATATGAGCATGCATGACATTGCACGTACTCAAGTTGTTTGGGATCAAATTTGGTACGATTTGAGTTGGTTCTTCTTAGTTGATTTCCTTTTTATACATTTGGAAGGAATCTAATGGGCTTTTGATTGAATACTTGGTTTTGGTGCTCTTTAGGTTTATATTGATATCTCTCATTGTTGAACTTCCTCTCCATCGAATTGAATTTTCGAGTGGGTAAGGCAATATTTGCACCATCACCAATTTCTTCAAGATTCTCATTCTTTTCTTCGATTTGACTCTCCGATGATTGAACTTGAAGTGCCACATTCTTGCTTTTATATAATTCTTTTTTATTCTCAATGTTCATCTCATAAGTTTTGAGTATGCTCATCAAGGTATGAAGGTCCATTGTGGCAAGATTGTGAGCTTCTTCAATAACACAAATATTTAAGTTGAACTTTTTAGAAAGAGAACAAAGAGCCTTTTCAACAAGTTGAGTGTTGGTTAATGGTTCACCAAGCACTTGACATTCATTTGATATGTCAATCAACTTTTCAAAATAAGATTTAATATCATCCGCTTCTTCCATCCTTAAATGTTCATATTTACTCATGAGCATGCGTAGCTTTTTTCGACGAACACTTGAGCTACCTTCACAATGAATTTGTAAAGTATCTCATGCATCCTTAGTCGTGAGGCAATTTTGAATGAGTTTGAACATATACATATCAACACATCCAAAAATTGCATTTAAGGTTTTTTCGTTAAAGCTAGCATTATTGGTTTCTTCTGTAGTCCATTCAGATTCAGGTTTAACAAGAATGTCGCATTCCTCATCCGGTGGCAACATTGGAACAACATATCCATTGGTTATAAATCTCCATGCCCTAATATCAATTGATTTGATATGAGAACGTAGGCGAATCTTCCAATATGCATAATTTGATCCATCTAATATAGGAAGTCTACCAATAGTTAGATTTGCCGGATCCATAGCTTATGACAATAAGACCAATCACTTATTGTGTTAAGTGTCAGCTCTGATACCACATGAAGGGGTGTCAAACGCTATGGAAAATAAAAATAAAATAAAATAAATCAAATGTCAATTATGTTTTCGAATGTCGTCAATTATGTCGTCCGACACCGGTAACAACACTTAGCAAAATAATAACTTTAAAGAGTAAATGCAGCGGAATTTAAAGAACACAAAGGTGTAAAATTTTCATACGTTATATATATTATATAACTTATGATGGTCAATGACCAAATGTATTGTATATATATTATATACAAAATTATAAATTCCTTTCTTTATAGATTTACAAGATAAAATGGAAAGGAATTAAAAGTTGAAGTCGCAGATGACTTCTACCTGAAAATCTAACTAAGTAGAGATAGACAACCTCTCATTACAATTGCTCCATACAAAACAAATCTAGAATCTAAACAACAATTGTAATGTTGGACAGAATGTTGTCGACACACTCAAGCAACACTTGTGATCCAGATTTCTGAGATGAAATTCCGAGAGCTCTCTTGGTATTTTTGCAATCTGATTCTGGATATCGATACACTGTTGTGGCCTCTCTATTTATAGCAGAGAGTTCTCTTGAAAGGCTCATCGATCGGTTGTGGAAGTTGAGGGAAAGATAGACAGCTTGTGGTAGATGATTAAGGAGTGAAAATCTCAACAACTTTGACTTGTTCCTTACTCGACTTCTTCTCCAAGCTTTGACTCTTTCTCCCACGTTTTACACAGCTCCAATGCCTAAGTCGTTTTTACCCCCACAGTAAAATATTGCTGCTAACATGAAGTAAGGCAAAACTTTTCTAAAAAATGTTAGTCTGAATATTGCAACATTTGTCCCAACATATTTACATATACATATCAATACTCAAAGATATATATTGGTACAAATGTCACAACACCAAATGCAACATTAACAACCCTCAATAATGGTGGCCTTCAGATTTATGAGTTTTCACCCTTAATAATCCACCAAACCCAGCTCAATTGAAGTCGCACTTCATAACCGACTTCCTTTAGCTATTTCCAACGAGACAGAGACAACACCCATTTGAGATTTTACAAAAAGGAAATATGCTTAGTATTTATTTTTATTCCAGGAATATAATTTTATTTTTCACTTTCTTGGATTATTAGGCGAAAAAATAATTTCTCACTGCTTCAATTTACAAACTCAATATGTTCATATTAATTCACTGTTAATTTAATTTATGTATAATGATCTACGTTTATAACTGTGTATAATATAATTGATCTAACAATCAAACGACTCCTTCCACTGTAACGATACCACTCCCTTAGGGAAAAAAACTCACTCCTAATAAAAAACCAAAATGATTCTTGTAAAATAGTAGATCTACCTATATACTACGTGCATATGTTCATATCCCCAAGTCACATACCCAAAATCACTTTAACAAACATCATACCAATAATATTTTACTATTTGCGCAATTTAATATACAAAGTATAATAGGAAAATAAATTTTAAATTAAAAATAGAAAGAAAATGAGGTGATTACAGGTGCATTATTCCATCAAATTTGCATTAATATAATAACATATTTTAATCAAGCATAAAGTTTGAAGGGCAAGTTTGCCTCTAACTAAGCTTATGCATGTATCATAACTTTGATATTGCCAATACCATGATTTGCTATGTATTAGCTATACATATCATAATATCAAATAAGGTGTATAACTAATGCAAGTATAAGTTATACATAGATTGAAAAAATGTACCAAACAAGAGATTAGTAATACCAAAGATAATGCATGCATTATATTTTCTAATGCATCATACCAAACGACATCTTAGTAATAATAACCTGATAGGTCATGCATTGGTTGGGGGATTGGGAAATTTAAAAAAAAAAAGGGGGGGGGGGGTCTAGAACATGAAAAGAAGTGGCAATTGGGTAATAATTATTATCCTACATGATGTGTGTGTATTGTGTATATATAAAGTATTTGAATGAATAAAGTTATTATTGTTGTGAGCTTCGGATCATTTGGCTGGCAGGCAGAAGTAAATTAAGAAATTATTTATCACTTTTGGTAGACAAAATGTAGGTTGTAGCTATGCGTAGAAAGATAAAGACAAAAAGAAATAGAGACGAAAGAGGACTAAAGTCTACACGAGTAATTAATCAATAGTTGGGTTAAAAATGGTTAGAAAGATGTCTGGATTGTATTTATACGTAATTATCTCTAAATTATAAGCTGATAAAACATCCTTGAGCCTTCCATAAAGAATCTAAGGCACCGATAGACCATTACATGTAGTTGATGAAGAACCTTAACTCTTTGATATCAACAACAACATACCCAGTGAAATCTCATAACATGAGGTCTGAGGAAGGTAGAATGTATGCAGACCTTACCTCTACCTTAATAAGTAGAGTGACTATTTTCGAGAGACCCTCGGCTCAAGACAAAGCATAAGCACAAACAAAGCAAAGCAGTATGAAAATGCTGGTATCAAAAGCGAATAAGCCATGATAGCGCATTCTGAAAAAGTAAGTAGTAACCAACATGGGTAAATAAGCTAAACAAAGTACACTAAGTATACTAAAGAACACATAGCAGCAAAAATCCAACTATCGGGGACTATAAAGCAATACTGCGCTTATTAGTATGATAGGCTAAGTGAGCCTACAATAATAACACTACAACTGCCACTTTGCAAGCGTAAGTAGGACTGCGCTCGACTACCTACTACCCTACTCCATGACCTCCACAACCCCCTATATAAGGTCATGTCCTCAATAAGTTGCACCTGCACCATATCCCGTCTAATCACCTCTCTGTTGAGTTGTGGAGCCTAATTCACCGCCGACACTATGAAGACCCTACGCAGAGTATGGAACACCTGATTATGTTCGCCCTAGTTTTCTCTATATATAGACTATGTCGCATTTTTTTTTATTAGAGGTCGAGCAAGAGAGAAAGAGAGAATTGTAAACTCAAACTCCCTATTTGATTAAAGTAAAATCTGCAGCGGCAAAGTGGACGTAGCTCTCGCATTGAGGGTGAACCACTATAAATCTGTGTGTGTTATTTGTTCTTCACTTATTTACTGCTTTCTGATTAGGTAGGATTTGGGACTCAAATTCTAACACTCTTCCTAATACTTCTTCGGCCTACCTCTACCCCTCATGAACCCGTCCATAGCCAACCTCTCACACCTCCGCACTGGGACATTTGTGTCTCTCCTCTACACATAGCCAAACCATCTCAACCTCGCTTCCCGCATCTTATCCTCCACCGAGGTCACTCCCACTCTGTCCCGAATATCATCATTTCTAATCATATCGCTCCTTGTATGCTCACACATCTATCTCAACATCCTCATCTCAACCTTAACTCTTTGATCCATCTATAAAATATTCAAATGATGTAGAGAGAAAAAGAAACTGAAGCGACGTGTATTCTCATAAGAGCTAGCATTAGTCGCAAACCTTGTCATCAAACAACAAAATAGATTTTTCCTTACAGCCCATAAATTTGGTTAAAGATCATTATAATGTGCCAAGCCTAATATTCCTTTCAATATTTAGTGTAACTAATCATTTTACTTATAAATTACCCAGCTTTCATCATCTTTTCCCTGGTCTTGCCCATGCAATGATTCTTCTTGGATCAAATTATACTATCAACAGAACAACAAATTTTATGGCACAGACATGCAATCATGAAAAGTACTTGCAGCATCAGCAAAAGAACGAAGAAGAAATATAACCAAATAATAGCCTATTGTTTAGGTTGACAAAAAGCATGAAACTCCGTTTTATTAAAAAGTTGAGACATTACAGCTATGTTTCTCCTCCAGGGAAGGTTAAATTATTGTGAATTTATGTCTGATTTGAAGCTTCAGTTGGGTATGTATGAACTAAAGGTTCAAATCAATCAAGCTTCAAGGTTAAGATATGCCTTTATGATTCCCATCATCTCACTCCCAGGAAACCGGCCAAGACAACCTCTAGCAGCTGCTATTTCACTGAACTTGTCAACCGAATCACCAGCAGAAAACTGAAGCTTCTTATTTTTGTCTTCTTCAATCCTTGTACCAGTGTCTAGGTCTTCGCCGGCTTGGACGGATGGAAGGGGAAATGGATCAAGGGAAATACCTGACAGGACAGATTCTCCACCCAAAGCACTCACAAAGTCTTTTAAACTACATAATGCAAATGGAACTGGTTCAAAGCTGTGATCTCCATATTCTACAGGCGTGGAGTGGTCTCCAGTGACACAAAGGTAATAGCTGAATTTCCCAGTTGATTCGCCCTCCCAAAGAAGCCTAGCTAATTGTCCTATAGCACAATCGACAGCTTCCAGCCCTTTCACTTTGAACACACTTGCTTTATCATGACCTGCATCGTCAATTGCCTGCAAATCCAACAATGAACATATAACCATCAACCTCACAGGAGAAAAAAGAAAAATAAAAGGAAAGAACAACTAAAAAGGCAAATGATCCTTTGCGCAAGTTGATGTAAAACAGCATAAGAAAATTACACCAAAATTGCTAAAACAATCAAATGTCATTCTGTGATTCTTTTGTACGGTGTTGTTGCTCCTAAGAAGGCTGCCATCTAAACATGGAGTCTAAAAAAGATGACAAATGGATAGTCTTCCTAAATGAAACCCTCCGAAACACCCTGACAAGAACCTCCATATTCTATAAACACATGCATCGTCTCATTAGAAGAGTTCAATTTGACCCCCATGAGCTGTTAACTACAAAATTGACCTTTTGTCAACAATTGAAGCATCATAAGAAAAAGCTAAATGGATTTTGATGTTAAACCTTAATGTGGAGGAACCCAAAATCATAGCCATCAAATCGACCAGGCTTGTGCTCATCTTCCCCGGGCACAAAAACATTGGGACAAGATTGCAGAGGTGCAGAGAGGGCCTTGGCTATGGCAGTTGCTTTTGATGTTAATAATGTCCTATAGTCTCCTGTCGCTCCAGGAGCTTCCAGAATATCAATACCGAGTGACAAACCCAAGCCAGCAATAATCTTGGTAGGAGCTACCATGCATGGCCAGAGACCATGTATCTTTTCAAACGGAGCAACCTACAGCATAGAACAAATCAGAACTGAAAAATAAGGCTCCAACCAGAAGAAAATGACTCTCTTCTTTCTAGCATGTCCTAAGCTGAAATGGCTAGTTCAAATATTCCATGTTATTATCATAACAACGCATACTGATCATGAAAAACACCTTTAAAAAAAAGAACTTCAAACACACACTCTGCATACCTCAATTCTAATGCCACATCCTCGTAAAAGAACCAAATTTGCAACATTCTTTCCTTCTGCTGCGCGTTTTGCATTCAATGGATGGGCAAGCAAAATGCGCGAAATTTCTTTAGACAGCTCATTGACAACTGCAGCTGTGTGCTTTGTTTCATCTGTATCATCAAGAGGCTTCGCTTGTAAAAGTAAGCGGTTGTCTTTCAATGGGTCAGTTCCCGATATATTTCCACTTAATTTTGGCCCTTTGACAACCACTCCACATCTATGTTCCGTAGCATACCTAAAACAAACATTGGGTATTGCTCTTTTTCTTCACTAATGGATATTGTGTACAACTCATATTCCAGATGCAGCAGCCAAGAGCAACTTATAATAAGATCACTTGCATACTATTTAAGTAGAGATAGTACACTACTGAGAAAAAACAGTTCCTTTCATAAGAATACCTTTTGGAAGAAAATTATCAAGCATAGCATGCAGCAGACAAAGAAAAGTATAACTGAACCCTGTTGGCTAACATATGATTATACACATCAGTGATACATAAAGGACAAAGGAGTTCAGAAAAAAGGACTGTATGTACCTGACTCTAATTTCATATTCAGGAAAAGAGGGCAACTTCATTCCATCCAATGCTGCACAAAGAATTGGCCCTTCTTCTTCAAAATGCCTATCAGCCCTCCGGCTAACAACTGTTCCGGTTTCCTCATCCAGTGTAGCAAAGTTTGACTGGTATTGAAAAGGTAAAAATAAGTCAAAGACAACATTTCACCTCATATACAAAGAAAAATACCAAAAAAAAAAAAAGTGAAATTTAAATTACAGAATAAGTTCAATGGTTAGCAAATGACAGTGCTGTGCATATATCTTGTTATTCATACTTAGCACAGATGACAATTTCTCAGACCAATAGCCCACTCAAAATAATGTCTCAGATATTGGTCCCTCTATCAACCCCGATGAAAGAGAAAAGGCAGAATGCATGACAATATTTGAGAAGCCCTGTCTTTAATCGCCAAAGTTCAATGTGCAGAAAAGATACCAAGGAGGAGATATAGTGAGATATAGTTATTGCTTGTAGTTCAATGAACAATGTCGGTGAGCAAGCTTTCTGTTTACTCAGTATGGTGTGCCCTGCAGTTCTTTTCATTCTGTGTACCAGTGAAATCTTTCTTTTTTTCTACAGAGTTCAGGGGCAGTTAACATATGACTAGAAGAATTAGAACATCACATTACCTATCCATACAGATATACCATTAATACATTCTAACATACATATATAACAGCTCTAAGAGACAAAGAAAGGTGCATACCTTAAATGCAATATCTCCCGGTGACATTGCCAATCCGGCACCCATTGACTCAAATGCACCCCGACCTCGGTAATATACCCTAGGTTCATAGCCCAGTAGAGAAAGATGGGCGGTATCACTTCCACAACCCAAGCCGACTTCAACAGGGTCCATCAGACCATTAACTCCGGCAGATGCTATGGCATCCAAATTTGGTATTTTGGCCAATTGAAGTGGGGTTTTATAACCAAATCTAGGCACAGAGACATCTCCCACACCATCAATAAGCACAAAGGCAACTCTTCTCTTTGGCTGCTCCAAGTTAACCATCCTTCTGCACAACTAAGGCTTATAAACTGCCTCCTCTAAGCAGGCAGAGATAAATGCCTCAACTCAGAGTATCAAACCTGTATGTAAAAAAAGGGAATGTATCAACTATACTACTTTAAAAGGAACGACGTTTCTGACCACTAGTTCACAAGCTGGATAACTAGATATTTCCTTGAAGATATAAGAAATCAAAATGAACTTTCAGTAACCCATGTCTGTAGTACTATCGGAAGCAATACACCTTAACTAATTACAACATATGGATGTGCTCAAGTTAGGATCTAAGGTTCTCATTGAGACCAGCAAGATCAAGTCTCTATTCCCTCCTACACATCATTGGCGCAAATAGAAATATATAAAGTATCAAGTAAACCTTCTCCATTGGTAGTTCTACTACACTGTCTCATCATGAAGATTAAAGATTATAAAGCAAAGATTCTCATTAATTGTCTAGTGAATATAATTCATATGCACAATGTTCTCACATCATTTATTCAGAAATAACAAAGAATATCTTGCACACACTTACAAGAATCAACAACCAAAACGAATCACAAATCTATTTGTAGAACTCCTCTATGTTGTATTAAGCTTACAGGTCAACTTACAATGATCACATTAAGAGATAAAAAAAGACAACAAGCAAGAACCCACACCTTCCCTGCCCCAGGGGCTTTGGTCTAGTGGTAAGAGAACAACAAGTGATATGTGGGTTAAGCGCACGTCACAAGATTGCACTCTGACGCAGACAAATGCCTCTTGGTATTTAAGTGGAGAAGGGTAGAAGGAATGGGCCAATTATCCACCGAGTTTTTGAACCGTGGGTCACTGGATTTCGAGGATTTCTCAGTTATCAAAAGAATAACCCACCCCTTCCCTCATATTACCGGGTAAAGAAACAAGCAAGAGCTGGGATGAGATGATTAAGAGAAGTTCAAACTGCAAACTATACCACCTGCCAGGTTATATTTGAGACTCCATTCAATGAAGGATGTGTCATAAATGAGACTGAAAATTGTCTTAAGATAAATAGAGGACAGTCAACTTGTTATCTACACTGGTAAGAAGTACCTGGATGGTAGATGGACATGTGGTACCAAAAAGAAAATTTTAGACTTGGATGATGTTTAACTTTAAGCAAATACATTTTTTAAATTGGTAATTTTAAGCATATACATTGGATTAAATTATTGTACACAATCTTTATGAAAGTCGTCTGTAATAAACTTGAGCCTTCCAAATTTAGTGGAAGCATATTCTAAACATTTTTGGGTGAGGGGTGGTCTTGAGTTCAGTTAGAATTAGGTGGTTAAACCAGATAAATTTCCCACCCAAACTCAAGGTCGTCATCACATACAGGACGCAACTCGATTTCTCATGGGAGTGTCTAAGCCATCAAGCTACATTGTTTTTTTTTTATCTAAGGAACATCCTTGTGTGTTTCTATAGTAAGCAAAAGACATCCAATAACTAATCCAAAAAATTGCAACCACCATCCATCCGTTTAGTAACGACATAAATCAAAATCATAACTAACCCTCTTAATTTATCAATTTTGTCCCTCCAGCTTGATCGTCTTGGACTCTTAACCGAACTAAGGCTTCAAAAGCTGAACTCTTTCGTTATGAAGTCCATAAAATAATCTAGAGTAAAGTTAGACGAAGAAGAGATTAAGCAGGTTATTCTCCTGAAGCTACTACATACACGAATTGAAATTTACAGGCAACATACTTTCAATCTCTTTCGGGCATTTCACCAAACAGGTAAGGGTCATTTCAACACTGACTTAGCAATCTTGGTTATTTCTAGTTTTCCTTAGTAAATTCAATTATATATTGATCAAGTGATCTTCAATAAGAAAGCATGTGTGTTTCAGCAATAATTATATTCACTTTTTTCTAAGTGATTGATAAATAGACGTGAACAATAATAAGCAATTATATGGAATAATAATGATAATAAAGCAATTGAAATCTGAATTACATGAAACGGAAGATGGAAAATAAAACATTTACATAATTAGGCCGATCAGAATTACCTTATTATTCTGTAGATATATGCACTGGAGTTGAAGAAAATGGGATATTGCTTATATGCTCACATTCACAGGCCAGTGACGAATCTTGGCCTTCTCTCCACTCTGATTTTTGCTTTCCCAAAAGGACAAGTTATTTTTAGAAAATTGGTATTGCATTGGAGCCCACTATATTCCTTAAAGCCCTTTTCCCCCCCCAAAAGAATGACTTTTGATAACCGAGCAAAAGAGTAGTTTTATCTAAGGCTGGCCAGTGGGCCGGGACGACCCGACCCCGGCCCGACCCCGTCCCGGTCCCGCCCCGACCCCGCTCTAAAAAAAAAAAAAAAATTTAACGGGGGCGGGACTCGAACTCGGGACGGGACGATGTCTCGTCCCGCTGCACTGAAGCCCGCCTCAGTTCGCCGACCCGAGCCCGCCTCGAGCCCGCCGAGCCCGACCCCGACCCGACTCCTTAACCCCCTTTGCAAAAATAACCGTTGCACCAACGGCCATTTTAGATTATGGCCATTGGCCAACGGCCATTTTAGGCCCCCTCGCCCAACCCCTACCCTTAATATTTATTTTTAACCCATAAGTTATTATATTTACACTTTAACCCAATTTTTCAACTATAAATAACTCATTTTCTCTTCATCTTTCTCACAAATCTTCCTACAATCTCTCTAATTTCTCAATATATCTCTCTACATTGTTTGCTAAATATTCAATTTTATTAATTCATTTGGGAATTGGGAGTGAAGTTGGCAACTAGCTTGAGGATCTTCCATCGAGCAAAGTTTCAATTTTCAACCTCTCGATTACACGTCGACGTTACGTCACGTTTGGTACATTCGTTCCTTCATTAAATTATTATTGTCTGCTTATTTTATTTAGCGCACTTAATTTTATTGTCTTTAATTATTTATTATCATAATTAAAATGGAAGGATTAAAAGGTATGTTTAAGGGTAAGGGTAAGGGTGCTTCTTCTAGTAGAGGCAACCAGGGCAAGGGTACTTCTTCTAGTCATCTTATTCCTACACAGATGATTTTGTTGATACTCAACATTTTCCTACAATACCATTAGATTTAGACGAGGAGTTATTTTCTCGAACTCAAGAAGACTTTAATTTAGACGATGATCTAGACGATACACCCACTAATATTGATGACAACACGCCCACTAGTGCACCTTCAACCTAAATACCTCCTATTCCCCTAGTATGAGGCGAGGTCCAAAGAAACGACCATTAAAATCAGATGCATGGACATTTTTTGATAGGGACGTAGAGAATCAAGTAGCCATATGTAAAATTTGTAAAAATGTTTTAAAATTTAAAAGCGGAAAAGGTCACGGTGGGACTGGGGTTTAATTAGACACGTAGTAAGTGCTCATCCAGCTAGGTATGCCCAATACCAGGCTTCAAAACCGGTGCAAGAACGCCAGCTCCATCGGGACAAGGTTCACTTATCGACATCGTCCTCACTGGGCACAGGTCAAATTAACCCTATGGCGGGGAATTGTAGGCTCTAAATACAACAAACATAGAGATAGGGAAGCAATATCAAAATTAGTTCTTTGTGGAGGGTTTGCCTTTTTCATTTCCTTCATCTCCCGGTTTATTCATTACATTAGAGATATATATAATCCTCGCTTTTAACGGTTTTCCTAGGTCAACCGTTAAGAGAGATGTATTTAAATTTGCATGAATATCAACAATATTTACGTTTTCATTATATCATTTTAATGGCAAAGTATCTATCACGTCGATATAGGTCGTAGTACTAACGGCCATGATTATTTAATCAGAACTTGTCATTGGATAGATTATAAATGGTCTATGCAAAAACGTATTTTAGCGTATAGATATATAGATGATAGGCACACCGGTACTTTTATTGCGTAAAATATTTATCAAGTGTGCGATTATTACTAATTACCGATAAAATTATGACTATTACATTAGATAACGCTTCTAATAACAATTACGCAATTACAATGTTAAAAAATAGTTTAGCTCCATCTTTTCCGGACCATTTTCATATAAAATGCGCGTGCCATATATATAACTTAATTGTAAAGGATGGTCTATCACTTTTGAAGACATTCTTAGTAAAATACAATTTGCTATAAACTTTATTTTTAAAAGTAATAAAGTACAACGTAGAAAAGAATATAAAAATTTGTCATGATTGTGGACTACCTTTTAGAAGAATTCCACAAGAAGTATCCACTAGGTGGAATTCTTTATACGAGCAACTACTTGTTGCTTATGACTATAAATTACGTATAACTTTATTTTTAACTCTCATAATAAAAAGCCAGCTGATATGATTTTAGATAGTGATTGGGAAAAAATTTCCGAACTTATTGTATTTTTAGAGAAATTTTTTCAAGCAACAAAAGAATTTTCCGGTATATATTATCCTACTATTTCAACTATGTTATTTTATATAACTCTAATATTTTTATTACTTAGTGAATATATGGAAAAACCAGCTTATAAGGCAGCTATTAAAAATGTTTGTCAAAATAAAAAAATATTTTATTCCTATTCCTTCTATTTATATTATTGGTTCTGTATTAAATCCTACTATTAAAATAGACGGTACTAAATCACTAATTGAAACTATTTACGATTGTATAGAAGTACTACCACCTCCAAGTCCCAAAAATCTAAATCACCCACCACCTATTGAACAAACTAAAGAAGAAGTGTTGAATAGCGTAGAACACCACCGCAAAAATATATATAGATTTTATCAACAAGAAAATGCTAGTAACGCATCTGGCTACCATACCATCTTCTTCATCTTCAACACAACCTCACAAAGACATCTTTGTTTCGCGGCTAGTATTGAAAGCCTCGTAAATAGAATGTGCGCCGCACTCTACTAACCAAATTAGCGAGTTGGATATTTTTGTTTTGCAGGGTTCTGCAGTATCAAGAAGTTATCAATGAAGATGGACAAGAAGACTTCTTTGAAATCTTTGGAGGGAATGAGAAGACCTTTCCGACACTTTCATTGATGGCTCGAGATGTTTTGAACATTCAAGCGTCATCAAGCTGCGTCGAAAGCGCTTTTCTGCAGCAGATATCAAATAGGAGACCACAGACACTCATTGGCCGAGACGGCAAATTGCGGTATTATTCGAGAGATTGGATCTGGCGGGCGGAGAAGGTGCGGTCAACCTGAGATCAACGAAGAAGATGATGAAAACTACAACGAAATCTTAACCGAAGGTAGTGGAAGCGGCGTGGATCAATTTGACCAACAAATACCTATTCCAACCGAAGAACCACATGAAATCATCAAGCAATTAGAACAGATTTTTGAAAATGTAATTTTTAATTTCAATTTTATTATGTTATTTGCAACTTTTGGACAACACCATAAAGTTGTAATTTAGATTTTAGACAATTGTATTTGTATTACAAAATAATCATATGTCTATTAAAGAATATAAGAGGCACAAAAACAAATTTTGGGATGTTTTTATTACACTATCTTGTTTTATTTATTGAGTTTTTATACATATGTTATTTAAAAAAAAAAAAAAGGAAAACCCGACCCCGCCCCGCCCCGACCCGAGCCCGACCCGAGCCCGCCCCGCCCCGATACCGACGGGATCGGGATCGGGACGGGACTGGAGCAGGTCCCGACCAGACCCGACCCCGCTAGGCCCGCTAGTCCCGATCCCGACCCCCCGGATCATCCCGCCCCGACCCCGACCCCGCCAGACCCGGCCCGCCAGACCCGAGCCCGGCCCACTGGCCACCCCTAGTTTTATCATATGTACACAAGTCATATAGAAAATTGTTGCCAGGACCCAAAAATCTTTTTAGAAGTGGCAGGGTCCCTTTTTCTTTTCTATTTATTTCCGCCCAAGAAATTACTAATGAGCTGGTTATCAAACACACGGGAGCTCTTTGTATTTTTGAAAATTTCAGGATTAAGTTTTAAACTAACAAAAATCTAAGAATTTAGGCTCCAACTGATCGATCATCTTTACCGTCATCTTCACTCCCCCAAATCTCATTATTTGATCTTCCCGCTTCGGATAATACTAAAAAACTTGAGAAAAACATAGCCGTTATTTGAAGTTCTTCAATATCCCCTTCTTCAACTTCCTTAGAAAGCTGCGATTTCAAGATTTACATTATCTTGAAGAGATATATAGGTATGGAGCCTAATTTTATCTTCTTCTTTTTTTTCCGATATTAGTTTGTAATGTTTTCTTTTTTTATTCACAGTTTTGATTATATTTAAGGCTAAAACAAAAAATTCCGAAAAAAGATAATACGAAGAGTACATATTTTATTGAGAAACATAAATCAAAAGGAAAGAAATTTGTTCGAAAAGGTAAATCAGTGCTGGAGTCTGCTGAAAATTAACAAGCAACATCGGAAAAGATTGAAATTGGAGGAGGAAGGAGAAGACTTGCTGTGTAATTTCATTAATAAACGAAAGAAGGATTCTAATAAACGAGTAGCAAAAGAAAATAATGGTGATGTTCAGGAGGAAGAAACTGTTGAAAAGAGAAAGAATGGTGATGTTCATGAAGAAAAAGTAGTGAAAAATAGTGTTCAAGATGAAGGGGAAGATAATGATGATGAAGAAGAAAAAAAAATGATGACGATGATGATGATGATGATGATGAAGAAAATGGCAATGATGAAGAAGAAGAGGAGGAGGAGGAGGAGGATGAAGAAGATGAAGGACAAGAAGAAGAAGATGAGGAAGATGATGATGAAAAATAATAATAAGAAGAAGAAGAAGAAAAGGATGATGAAGAAGGAGAAGGAGAAAATAGGTAATGAGATGGTCATAGACCTCGCAAGGTATGGATTATCACATGAAGGGCTAAGATTGGTGGTAGTTTCCCTGCCAAGATCTCAGTAAGGTCTAGGATGTCAGTTTTTTTTTAAAATTGCTACAAATTATTAGACCTCAAGGACTTACCTAATATTTTGAAAACTCTTGTTTTGGCCACTTCATGTCATTGTCAACTCAATGGAATGAATTTAATGGAAAATTTGTTCATTCTCTTCTTCTACATCAAATTACGGAGAATAAGAAGAAGCATGAGATGTGGTTCATAGTGGAGGGAGTGCCCTATTATTTTGGATTGAGGGAGCTTGCACTGATCACATATTTGAATTGCGGAACTTTTTCCAGTAAGGAAACGAAGAAGACCATTTTCTCAAGAGGTTTGAGTTTTTGGAATAAACTGAGAAAGCTTACCGGAAATATGGGGTTGACCACTGGTACGCTGCTTAAATTGGTTCAAGAAGAAGGTACATTGACCAATTTAGAGAAGCATAAGGTTGTAATGGTTGTGTTTGTCCATACCGTCTTGTTGGCTCGCGATGTTGCGAAAAAAATTGATAACAAGTGGATCACCATAGTGAATAGTATTAATTTCTTTGAGAAATTTCCATGGGGAAAGAAATGTTTTAACCTGACCATTGAATATTTGACGAAGTCGGACATTCGCAAGATGTACCGAGTATCTTGTCAACAAAAGAAACCACCACAATATGCTCTTTATGGTTATCCCTGGATCTTCGTTGTAAGTATATTATAATGAACCAATATGCAAATTACATTATTATAGATTAGTGATTGCTATCTTAATGTTTATTCTACTTATTTATTTACTGTAGACATGGGCATACGAAGCTATGTCATTTGTTGGGAAAATGGTTGCCCTATCTAAACAACGTCCTTTTCCGATTCCAAGGATTTTGAGATGGCGAACAGAGGAGAAGTCCGAACCTGTTGATCCTTTTAGAAATGCAAGTGACCGTCGGTAATGATACTAACCTATTGATGTATTAGAACTTGGATTGGTGATTGCATATTATGATTTAATCTGTTATTGTTTTTGTTAACTTGAGGTGGTGAGACTTTTTCTATACCCCGATAATGCGGAGAAGAGTAAGAACTACATTAAAAATCTTATAGATTATGAAGATGAAGTACCGAACCCGAATATTGATGCCCTAAAGAGGGAGATTGGTGATACACGTCAATTTCACGTGAAAATAGAACTTGCATCTAATTCTGGGCGCGAACTTGATCATGATGAAGACCAAGTTCAAGATCAAGATCTTGGAGGAATGGCTAAAGAGAAGTGCAGCCATGGTGGTCGTGGGCCGAATGTCATTACAAATAGATTGACATCAATTGAGGATGAACTAGTTTTCATTCGCAAATTGCTGGAGGAAAAACCAAGAAGGCATTCTAAATGTGTTTCTTCTTCAGTTAGGTCCAGTAGGAAGATAATCCGAAAGGCATTGCAATTTTCCAATGCCAAGAAGACCAAAGATAATGTTAACTTCTGTGACATTCAAGTTAGTTAGTATAAACTTTTATGGTCTATTATCAATTTCTGTGTTATTCACTTTTATTAATTTTGACCTAGTGAATGCTCTTCATGGTTCTCCTTTGAGTCATGCTGACCATGTTGATGATACCATGATGTCCCTTCTAGTCCTTTGCCTGATCAAGTTGATGATGCTAGTTGCAAGGCTTTTCCTTTGCCTGATCCTACCCATGATGGCCCTTCTAGTCCTTTGACTGATCATGTCCACAGTGATGATGGTCCTTCTAGTCCTTTGCCTGATCAAGTTGATGATGCTAGTTGCAAGACTTTTCTTGGTGAGGTTACTGATTCTACTGTTGCTAGTGAAGATCGATCACCCAATGGAGGAATTACTAATGTCTTAGCACAGATACGTGGCGAGGATGACATTGAAGAGTTTGGAGATGCTGCTCAAAATGGCTATGACACTGCCAATGAAGAAGTTATTTAAACAATTATTTAAGTTTATTTTGGAACAACTATTGAAGTTACATTTTGGAACAATTATTTATGTTAAGTTACTTTTTTGAACAATTATTTAAGTTCTTTTTTTATATAGCTGCAAATTTCTCACCATTAACAATTTATTAATGGAAAATATTGATTTTTTTTATACTTACCATTTCACAATTGACCAGTTATTATAACGAATAATTTTTGTAGTGCGTATAGTGGTGAAATAAATTTACCTAAGGAACCTTTTATTATAACAGATGTTTTGTCTACTGAGTCTAGTAGTGAAATAAATTTACCTAATAATTTTCATAATGAAATAGTTATTGTAACGATTGTTTTAGCTAGTGAGTGTAGTGTTAAATTTTTCTAACAATTTTTCTAACAATTTTTCTAATGAATCAGTTATTATAACGAATGTTGTGTCTAATGAGTCTAGTGGTAAAATAAATTTGCCCTAACAATTTATCCGAAGGAACCTGTTATTATAACATATATTTTGTCTATTGAGTCTAGTGGTGAAATGAATTTGTCTAACAATTTGCCCAAAGGAGCCTTTTATTATAACGGATGTTTTGTCTACTAAGTCTAGTGGTGAAATAAATTTACCTAACAATTTTCATAATGAAGCAGTTATTATAACGACGGTTTTAGCTAGTGGGTCAAGTATTAAATTTGCCTAACAAGTTTTCTAATGAAGTAATTATTATAACGAATGTTTTGTCTAGTGAGTCTATTGGTGAAATAAATTTGCCTAACAATTTTCATAATGAAGTGGTTATTATAACGATTATTTTAGCTAGTGAGTCTAGTGTTATTCTCTGCCTAACAATTTTTCTAATGAAGCAGTTATTATAAGGACTATTTTAGCTAGTGAGTCTAGTGGTGAAATATTTCTGTAAATTTCAAACATATGCAAACATAAGAACTCTCAACAACAACAAAACAAAACATAACTTAAATATTCATATATTTAGATAAAAACAAATATTCATATATTTAAATAAAGAGACTCATACTGCCATTCAAATACATTAAAATTTAAACACGAGGAGGGGAGTTGTGGGGGGGGGGGGTGATCAAATCATCCATTTCATCCCCACCAAAAGGCATAAGGCCCTTAGCATGCGAGCAATACGCCTGATGTTCATCTCCTAGCACTCAACATCCTCGTTGATACGTTGGACTAGCCGATTCATATCATCTCTTATGTTGAGACAGTCAGGACAAGCGTTTCAGTGGTTTCTCATTGACGACATTTTGAATCAAGTGAGAAGAGGAAGATAAAGATTGTAAGTGAGAAGAGAAAGATAAAGATTGCAAGTGAGAAGAGTAAGAGGTGTGGGTGTTGAATTTATAGGAGTGAAAATGTGTTGTTTCGTGCTTTAGTCATCAATTGCGTCGATTGTTGCAGTGATCCATTAAATCACATCATTTTACGAAGTGATTTGACAAGGGGAAGATGAATAGCTGGAGTCTATTAATAATTTGTTTCTAGAATATTAATGTACCATATGATAATAAAATAATATAATTATTAATGTAAGGTTTTAGTTAAATATCACTTAAATTTATAAAAACTTAAAATGGTGACTAAAATATGTTAAAAGGCATGAAATTGGTGACTTGATATATTAATTATTAAAAATAATGTGTAATTACACATTAACTGTGACATAGATTACACTTAAAACGTTAGATAACTCTTTACAAACTTGTAATGTTGATATTATATCTATGTTTTTTGTAATATTTCAACAATAATGATGTTGTTTTAGGTCATGTAAAAATAAAATACCATGAGATTACTATTTTGATAATCATGTTTTTGAATTAAAAAAGATAATTTATGTATTAATTTGGGGTTTTGTGTTTGTGATCTTGACTATTCTAATAGAATGTTCGTCCGGATACAATAAATTCACCTACAAGCCTACTCTAAATAATCATTGCATATATTAATATGATTACACACATTTTCAGGTCACAAAGCACCTCATTAAGTACTTTGTTTTAACTATTATAAATACCCAAATTTTGATAAACTTAAAATGTAAATACCAAATTTTATTTCTTTAGACAAAACTTAATTTTAAATACCAACAAAGGTGCCTTGTTCGGGTTGAATTAGAATAGCAATGGTCCTTATGGTGTAGTAGAATCCAAATACAGTCTATTAGAAGACACACTTATGAAACCTCTCCTAATAAGGTGATGCTTCACGTAAAGGTGCATTGTTCGGGTTAAGTTAGAATAACAATGGTCCTTATAGTGTAATAGAATCCAAATTCAATCTATTAGAATACACACTTATGAAACATCTTCTAATAAGGTGTTGCTTCACGTAAAGGTGCCTTGTTCGGGTTAAATTTGAATAGCAATGGTCATTATGGTGTAGTAGAATCAAATACAATCTATTAGAAGACACACTTATGAAACCTCTCTTAATAAGGTGTTGTTTCGTGTAAAGGTGCCTTGTTTGGGTTAAATTAGAATAACAATGGTCCTTATTGTGTAGTAGAATCCAAATACAGTCTATTAGAAGACACACTTATGAACCCTCTCCTAATTAAGTGTTGCTTCACGTAAAGATGCCTTGTTCGGATTAAATTAGAATATCAATGGTACTTATGGTGTAGTAGAATCCAAATACAGTCTATTAGAAGACATACTTATGAAACCTCTCCTAATAAGGTGATGCTTCACATAAAGGTGGCTTGTTCGGGGAATGGTCCAGATAAATACAATTACAATATCATTATAAGAGGTAGTTATTAGAATATGTACAAATATCTAAGGCACATGAATATGTGCCGCTTCACTTGAAGGTGCCTTTTCACCTTTCAAGGTATCCTTTCAGTTCTATAAATATCTTTATTCATGAATTGTAGTGACATTCACAATTACCCTTCTTCACGAATTTTATTAACCAAAAGAACATATGACAAATTCAATATGGATAAAGGGAACGACTTACCAAATGGTATACCAAATAATGTACCAAATGATGTATCAAATGGTGTACCAAATGGACTACAAAATGACATAGCTCCAGCACCCCTAGGCTATGTAGAACGAATGATAAGCCGTGTGTTATGAGATTTTGGAGGTCTAGAAACTGACATAAGAGATATAAATAATGAGATCAATCACTGCAATGCTAAACATTTGGGTTATGAGGGATGGTTTGAAGAACTCAACAAGGCTGTTAGAAGAATAGAGATGATACTCACTATACTGCTAGAGGAAAAACTCTTGCAGAATTCAACAGCCCTTCAGATTCTCCCCCTCCTACTGTAGATTTCAACAGCCTTACCAATTCTCCCCTCATGTCTATTTTTTTATTATATAGAATAATTACTATTCTCCCCCAGATGTAATCATTCATAGTATATTAATGCTAATGATAATATCGGCTATTACTATTTCGTATTACTTCCAGTTTTCAGTACAAATTTATTTTACCCATGTTCAAGTCCTAAATTAGACTATATCATTCGTCAATTTATCCAGTTTTGATTCCAAATATTGAATATATGCAGTTCTAATAACTGTAAAGGCGGTTTAATGGTCAGTTTGCATATCATCCAGTTTGAAATCTAAATATTGAATATCTGCAGTTCTAATAAACGTAAAAGCGATGTAGTGATAAGTTTTTTAATTGGTCTTGTTTGAAATCTAAATATTAAATAACTACAGTTTTAATATTCGTAAAAGCGGTCTAGCGATCAGTTTGCCTGTCATCAATTCTAAATATGTAACATGTAACATAACAATAACACTAAATAGTTAAGTTAATTCAATATCTTGACAATACAATAGAAGTTCCAAGTTCACAACACAACACAACAAATTCAAGAAGTTCAAATTAAACAAATCAAAATACAACATAGAAGATTATTACAACTTGAAGGAAAACAAATCAGTCTCTATTGTGTGACAAAGCTTTTGTGCAT
The DNA here is from genome assembly GCA_029783415.1 of Anisodus acutangulus. Taxonomy (NCBI): domain Eukaryota; kingdom Viridiplantae; phylum Streptophyta; class Magnoliopsida; order Solanales; family Solanaceae; genus Anisodus; species Anisodus acutangulus. The sequence goes on along the minus strand of CM056511.1, from coordinate 27,122,617 downwards.
GTGGTCTTCTTGTGGCCATATTGTTTTCACATTGAGCATTTATATCTCCTCTTCTTGGATATAGATGCTTCCCTGATATCTATAGTATGGCTTCGACACATTTTTCGCGATCGATGATTTATTTTCATGAAAGCTAGTATCAATGCATTTACAAATGCCTTTATGATCATTAATGTTTTCCCACAGAAAAAACTCATGTCATCGATGAGGCTTTGGCTGAGCTGTGTTGTAGCATACACTGATGAGACATATTTGTTGAAACCAATGGCAAAATCATCATCATTTTCTTGACAATGATTATTCATGCATTCTTCAATAAATAAAGATGGTGGTGGTGGGGGTGATGTTTCCGCCATGGCACCTACAACAGAACTCTCAGCCATATTTATCCTTAGAATGGGCCTAGAACTATCACAACCAATATCAAGAAGATACAAACATACATGATAATCCGTCTTTATGAATGTAGGGGCTATTTTTTCTCTAGTAAACGCAACACTAATCGTATAACTAATCCTCACATAGATGAGCGAGCATTTTAGCTGACCACTTTCAATGATGCTTTCAACCAACTGCTTATATAGGCATGTCATTTGAATTTCTATTGGTACTGTCACCTTTGTTCTCGAATGCCAAATCCAGCAATCTGAAGTCTCCACCCATTCACCATAATATTCTCTGCCTACTACAGTTCCATCATTTATAACAAGTAAACTAGACTAATAAAAGAATAGCTCGTCTAAAATAACATTAACTAGACTAATAAAATAACAGCTCGTCTAAAATAACTTCAACTAAATAAACTTTTTACATTCCAATGTCTATTATCCCAGATAGAGGAGCTTAGTTACAGTGAACTTCTAGAGGTTTCCTTCATAAAGGTTTGGAGCACAGAAAAAAAACCTATTATAATTTTATGTTGGATAAGTAACCAGACCGAAAGTATGATATAGACACTCGATGACATGTTGTAGTCAGGTATGCTAGTTTTCAAATGTGAGTGGGGAGATCACTTACTCCCACAAAAGAGTTATATATCATAACAGTTATCATCTCAATATCTATATAGATCCTTATTAGACTTTGTATGGTCAGAAGTACATATATTCCATTGATTGATTCGATGTGTTCGAGAGTTAAAAGAAGTTTAATCAATTTTTTTCCTACATCGATATTACAAAACTGTATAGGAGATTCATTTCATATATCCATAGTCAAGGGTGTTCAGGGTACAAAGAATTTATCTTCTAAAGATATCTTAGTTGTTATTCTATATCGTCAAGTATAGAATTTGTGGACTATAGAGATGGCCTCCAATTGGGGTGTTGTGAAGGAAGCAATGGGGTAAAAGAGATGATTTGAAAAGGTAAGAAAGACATGAAGTCTAGGCACCTTTGTTTATTCCAGCTAAAAGGTTACGACGACACTCGTGTAATACGATTTCCCTATTTCTATCATATCTATCAAGCATATCTTATAAATCTTATTTAGGTGATGTTACTGAGGCAGATGTGACAGATGCATTCCAGGCTTCGTCAGTTGACAGTTGAAGTGAGTTATGGCTAATCTTTTTGGTTTTTAAATAGACGGTTGGTCGTGTAGGGACGATATCATTATGTTATGTTATTTTGTGGCCCTGTGTGGTATTGGATATGTATTCTGGCTACTTGATAGATTTTGGATATTCCTGTTTACAGAGAAAACTCTGTTGAAATTTTTAGAAATCCTGAGAGTTAGAATTTTCCCCAACATTCAAAGACGAATGTTCTTAAGAGGGAAAAGATGTTACACCCCATATTTTCGCACTCGTATGCATTGTAAGTAGAGTAACGTAAAGCCTGGTGAGGCTAAAATCCCATATTTGGATGAAAATAAGTTTACACAGGTGTTACGAAAGTTTCATAAGAGTACAGGATCAAACAAATCAAATAAATTAAGTTCGTCAAAACTCAGGGTAGGGCAGACATAATTTCGGGCAGGATTTTTGGCCTAAATTGGCACGGGTATATCTCGTAATGTATAAGGTGTTATGAGGTGCGTAACCTATCTAAATTCAAGTTCAGTGATTCTACTTTTCAATTCAATAAAAAGTTCATCAATCGTAGTTTTGTACAAACAATTATGTGAATTTTAAAAACATGCTATAAAGCAGCCCGCTTGGGACCCACATGGTCCACTTGTTATAAATCGGTAGCTTCGTCTACAAACCCCATTTTTGACCAAAAACTGAGTTCCTACAGCTTCTAATCTCTCTCTAAACAGTTCCCATGGTTCCTATGTAAACCTAAGGCCAAATCACAGAAGTCCAACACAAAAAAGTCTCGTAGATGTTGCGGTGATCACTTATATGATGTTGTTGATGCGTTGTGAGTTCTTTCAAGTTGAAGGAGAGTTGTTCTTGGAGTTTTTCTTGCTTTTTAAAGGTAAGTTATTCTTCTCCTCTATGAATTTAATCATATCTAATTCCTAGATAAGTTGTTTGAATGGAAAAGTGCAAGATAAATACTTGGAGAAATAGTAGTGTTGTTTAATATTGTTGGACTATTTTGGGGTGATATATATGGCTTCCTGTGGCTGGAAATCAAATAAAATATATTGGTTATGTTATGATTGTTTTTGTTATGCTTGTCCATGTGTTGATTATGAAGATGGTGTTATAAGCTAGAAGGAGAAATGATCATATAACACCTAGAAGTTGTTTATATTGTTGTTAACTCGTATTTGACTATTTTCTTATTATATTTGTGAGATATAAGACTGGAAAAATGGATGAATATACTTGTCATCATGTTATAGATATTGTTGAGTGAAAGTAATAAATTTATAAGGGGTGACAAGGGTTGTATGGGTTCCAATTCGAGCTTGCCGCTCGTCGTAATATGTTGATGACTTGTTAATGATTTATTGTACCTTGTTGTTGATGTTGTTCTTGTTGTGTTGCTCTGATTGTTGTTGATGATGTGTGGAGTTGGAGGAAGTCAGAGTTATAAGGGAAATGCTGCCCGAATTTATATAGACAAGTTACTAACTTAGAGATTCAAACTAAGTTCCTTCTTAGAATTAATCATGGATCTTGTTGTATTAAGGTATATTGAGTTGTAGTTGTGATGGTTAAATTGGAATTGAAAATAAATGAGAATCCAGGAGCGACATCGTGAATAGTGAATAATGAACTTGTCAATTCTTTTGAGTTAAATTGTTCACTCTAGTACTGTTATCATTCATATAATGTAGATAATTGTTCGTATTGTCATGCCCCGAACCATGGCCTGGGCGAAACACGACACTTGGTGTCTGACTGTATGTTACCGAGCGAACCACATGGATTGCTTGTCAACATGGCAACAAAATATAATAAAGTAATGACTTTTAAAACATGTAAAACATATATTGGAATCATGATCAGAAAATATATCGCAGAAAGAGTGAAAATATCATAAGTATGACTAGCTGAAAAACTAGCATGACATAATAACTAGACTAGTCTATAAAACCTCTGACAACATGATTCTGCAAAAGTATTTCTAAGAAAAGGCCCTGGCATACCTCTACTAATACTCATGACATGTTAAAATAAATGACTAGCACCCCAAATGAGAGGGGATCACCAAAAGATGATGTTGAGGCAATCCTATAGAGCAGATCTGTCTCCCAAAAACTCAACACCTGCACCATGAAGTATAGGCCCCATGCAAAGCAACGTTAGTATATTTAAATTGTAATGTATGTAAATCAACTGAAGGAAATAACAGGGACATGATATAATAGGAACATGAAACTAAAAATATGAATATAATAACATGTATAAAATATGAAGATTGTATATCTGTGTATCTATGGGGAGAGCAGTAGCATAACTTACAACATAAATCATCACGTGGGTATATGTTGTCTAGTATCTGGCCCAACCAACAACGCTTTCACATACATTGCCGGGGTATGAGGCATGAACATGGCAAGAAAATATCCAATTTGCAAATCTGAAGGTATTGTCATTTGGGCGGAGAGACCCTTATCCTATGGTGGCATACATAGTTTCAGGCTACTAGAGCCTTTTTGGTAAACTATGCAACTCCCAAAAATATGTACTAGAAAATAGTGGCTTGTAAGCCCATGGATTTCATGAAAACAACTTGTAAACATGATTCATGGTTTTAAATTAATATATAAATACATATACAATATAACTTGCGTAAACACATGAAACTGAGTAATGTCGATTATAACTTATATTTAAGAACACATGGAAATCAAAACATGTGTTCATGGATTACATACAGGTTCATGATAATCGTAATGGCACATCATGAATACAATAGATGAATTGTAATAGAGACATGATACATATACAATATTACATATAATTAGGGTTATCATGATAATAGAGTTAAAGCCCTAAGTATGGAATTTTCATGATTTCATAGAAACTTGGTATGGGGGAAGAACAATGATGTCCCCAGACGTAGATAGAATCTCTACATACCTTGCTCACTTCCAAACTTGTATTAAAGATCCAGACTTTGAAGAAGGACTCTAAAGATTGCACCTTGAAAACTTGAATTGAGTTTACTTTGAAAATCCTAGGTTTGGAACAATGAGTTTTACTTAGGAATCATGAGGATTACATTATAAATGTATAGAATCATGTGAAAAAGGCTTACCTTGATGTATGGGAAGTTTGGAGAGAGAGAACCTTCGTTATAGGGCTTGAAAGAAGTAAAATATGATATTTGAAGACTATGGATCGTATTTATTTTGTTTGATGTTGGAACACTTTGACGGAGAGATTGATGGTCCATCAATAATTTGATGGTCTGAGTGTGGGCCGTTAATATTTTGACGGTCTGTCAACTTTTTGACGGTCTGCATAATCGGAATGTATTGTTATTTTCTGAAAATTTCCAAAGAGTTGTGAAATCTAAAATTCTGAGATGGTGAAGATCGACGAGCCATCAATAATTTTACGATTCGTAGAATTGACAATCAGTCGCTCAATTTCAAAAATGAAATTGACTGTTCTCTTGCAGGACCATAGAAATATTTACGGTTCGTACTTCTTGGCATCAAATTCCATCTACATAGCTAAATCTGGGTTTCCAACTTAAACTCTCCGTTATGGTTTCCTACACTCGTGGATCATGAATGAGGCTTAGTTTGAAGGTACGAGGTGTTACAATATCTCTACATTGGGATCATTTATCCTCGAATGATGGGTCATGGTTAGAAATGTGAAGAAACCTGACGTGAAACATGGGACCAAGTGACATAATTACATGAAAACATGAACATGGGACATGAGTACTGAATACATGAGACATGGATATGCTAGGGACATGATATGAATATTGAAGGTATTTACCTTCATTGTTGTTTGCTTGCTCCTTGAATAAATGTGGATATCTGGACTTCATGTCTTCTTCGGCTTCCCATGTAGCCTCCTCAATATTCTGACTTCTCCACAACACTTTTATTGCGGCAACTTTTTAGTTCTCAATTTTCGAATCTGACGATCTAAAATAGCCACAAGGATCTCCTCATAGGTCAACTCATCATTAACGGTAATGGAATCAGTAGGGACAATCATCAACGGATCTCCCACACACTTTCTCAACATGGATACATGAAACACTGGATGCATAGTAACTAAATCTTGTGGCAATTCAAGTTCATAAGCTATTTGGCCAACTCTCCTCAAAATCCTGTAAGGTCTGATATATTTGGGACTGAGCTTCCCTTTCTTTCAAAACTTCATGACACCTTTCATAGGTTAAACTTTTAGAAATACCCAATCATCAACTTGAAACTCTATGTCTCTATACCTCACATATGAATAGGACTTTTGGCGGCTCTGAGTTATTTTCAAATGCTCTTGAATTAACTTGACTTTCTCCAAAGCCTGATGGACCAAGTCTGGTCCTAACAATTCTGCTTCACTAACTTCGAACCAACCAATTTGTGATCTACACCTTTGCCCATACAAAGCCTCGAATGGTGCTATCTGGATGCTAGCATAATAACTATTATTATAAGCAAACTCAATTAGAGGCAAATGATCGTCCTAATTACCTTTAAATTGAGAACACATTCCCTCAACATATTCTCAAGAGTCTAAATAGTACGCTCTTCCTGACTATCTAACTGAGAATGAAAAGTTGTGTTGAGATTTACCTTTTTACTCAATCCTTTCTGAAAGACTTTAAAAAATGCATTGTGAACTGAGTACCATGATCTCAAATAATAGACACTAGGGTCCCATGAAGCTTGACAATTTCTCGGATATGCAACTTAACATAATCCTCTGTTGAATTTGTGGTCTTAACTTGCAAGAAGTCGGTTGATTTGGTAAGTCAGTCCACAATCACCCAAATCAAATCATACATTCGGGATGAACGAGGTAGACATGTTATAAAGTCCATGTTTATCATCTCCCATTTCCAAACAGGAATATCAATATTCTGAGCCAACCCACCAGGCCTCTAGTGCTCGGCTTTCACTTGCTGACAATTCGAACACTTGTCTACAAAATCTGCCACATTTTGATTCATACCGTTCCACCAATAATTTTATTTAAGATCATGATACATCTTGGTAGAACCTGGGTGAATAGAATACCTTGAATTATGCATTTCTTCCATGATACGCTCTCTGAGCCCATCTACATTTGGAACACATAATCTGCCTCGGTACCTCAAAGTACCATCATCTTTCCCTTGTTCAAAAGTCGTAGTTTTATGCTTGTGAATCCCACTTTCAACTACAATAAGTAGGGATCACTAAACTGTTTCTTCTTCACCTTAGCTACTAAGGAGGATTCAGACATGTTCTGGAAGACAACACCACCATCTTTGGAGTCCGTGAGCCAAACTCCTAGACTAACTAGTCGATGAATATCCTTCGTCACGGATCTCTTACCTTATTCAACAAGCTAAACTTTCCATGGACTACAGAGTAAGAGCATCGACTACCATGTTTTCTTTTCCCGGATGGTAGATAGCATCTACATCATAATCCTTTATTAATTTGAGCCATTTCCTTTACCTGAGATTCAACTTCAGCTGCGAGAAAATATACTGAAGGCTCTTGTGATTCGTAAAAATATCAACATGAACTCCATATAGATAATGACGCCATATCTTGAGTGCAAAAATCACTGATGCCAACTCTAAGTCATGAGTCAGATAATTCTTTTCATGAGGTTAAAGCTGTTTGGATGCATAAGCTATAACCTTACCATATTGCATTATAACACATCCAAGACTAATCCCTGAAGCATCATAATATACTATGAACCCCTCGGTTCCTTATGGCAAGGCTAACATTGGAGCAGAAGTCAGCCTAGTTTTCAATTCCTTGAATCTACGCTTACAAGCATCTGACCATTGGAATTTGACTTTTTTCTGAGTCAATTTGATCAATGGATTTGAGATGGAAGAAAAACCTTCTATGAATCATTTGTAATAGCCCGCTAGACCTAAGAAACTCTGTATGTCTGAAGCAGAAGTGGGTCTGGGCCAATTCTTTACTACCTCGATCTTTTGAAAATTGACTTGGATGCCTTCGCCTGAAATTACATGGCCTAAGAATGCCACTGACTTAGGCCAAAATTCACACTTGGAAAATTTCGCATAAAGCTCGTGATCCTGAAGTGTCTGCAATACTATTCTAAGATATTTTGCTTGATCAGCCTCACTACGAAAATAGACTAGAATATCATCAATGAAGACAATAATGAAAAGATCAAGATAAGGCTTGAATACCCTATTCATAAGATACATGAAAATAGTTGGGGAATTTGTCAATCCGAATGACATGACACAAAACTCGAAATAACCATAACGAGTTCTGAAGATGGTTTTCGGAATATCAACTTCCTTAACCTTAAACTGATGGTACCTTGATCTGAGGTCAATCTTGGAATGACACTGAGCACCCTGAAGTTGATTAAATAAATCATTGATTATGGGAAGAGGATATTTGTTCTTGATGGTGACTTTGTTCAACTGTCGGTAGTCAATGCACATACGCAAAGACCCGTCATTCTTTTGAACAAATAAGACTAGTGCACCCTATGGCGAGACACTTGGTCTAATGAATCATTTATCAAGGAAATCTTTCAGCTGGGCTTTTAATTCTCTTAACTATGCTGGAGCCATTCTGTATGGCAGAATAGATATCGGCTTAGTGTCAAGAAATAGATCAATTCCAAACTCAATCTCCCTATCGGGAGGAACTTCGGGAAGATCTTATAGAAAGACTTCTGGAAACTCATTAATAATGGGTACAGACTGAAGAGTTGGGGTCTAGGCATATACATCCCTAACCAAAACTAGATGGTAAATGTACCCATTGGATATCATATTTCTAGCCTTAAAATAGGAAATAAACCTACCTATGGGTGCTACTACATCACACTTCCATTTTATGACTGGTTCACCGGGAAACTCAAATTTTACAATTTTGGTTATACAACCTACTGTGGCTTAACATGAAGACAACCAATCCATACCATGATTACATCAAAGTATACCATTTCTAACTCTACCAAGTCAACTATTGTAATTTGGTGATAGACTTTAACAGGACAACCATTATATATTCGCCTGGCTATAACTAACTCACTAACTAGAGTGGATACTTCAAAGGGTTCATACAATATTTCTGGTTCTATCCAAAATTTCTTAACAACAAATGGGATTACATATGACAGAGTGGATCCAGGATCCATAAGGGCATAAACTTCAAAAGTGAAAATGGTTAATATACTTATAACCACATCTGCGTGGGCCTCTATATCCTGACGACCTGATTGTGCATATAAGCGGTTTGGACCTCCGCCAATGTTACCAGACTTGGCTGGACGACATCCTGACTAGGCCTGAGAATTACGAGGAACTGTAGAATTTGCAGACTGAGCCACATTCCCCTTTATACCCTGCCTCGTTGATAGGCAGTCTCATTGAAAGTGACCCTATTGGCCGAAACCATAACAAATATTCATGCCAAGCGACACTCCCCTAGGTGCCTCTTACCACACTTAGCACAAATTGGGTTATTGAAGGCACTCTGACCTATACTGGCCTGTGAGTTGGAGCCTGATGCTCTGAAGTTCTGCCTCTTATTATCATTTCTGAACTTTGGGGTTGGGGCACTGGTTGAAGATAGAGCAGGTCCTGATGACCTATTCTTGAAAAATTGTCTACCTCCACCTCCCCGATTACTGAAGTGACCTGAAGATTTAGCCCTCTTGTTAAACTCTCTGTCCTTTTCTTTAAGTAAAGCTTCCTCTTCCTTCAACCTACTCTCATTACCCTGCACGAATGAACCAGTTTTGTAATAGTCATTTCCTTGTTTTGAGCTGTAATACTGGCTACATCGTACAAATTGGGATCAAGACCATACACGAAACATCTAACTAAAAGTCTAGGACCATATGTGGAGCATACTTTGCCAAAGAGACAAATTGAAGATAGTATTCCTGAACACTCTTTCCATTCTGCTTAAGCTTTTTAAATTCCAAAGCCTTTGCCTCTTGACCTCTATTGGAAGAAAGTGCTTGATAAAAGTATCAACAAACTCATCCCAAGTTGCTGGAGATGCATCATCCCCGCGAGACTGTTCCCACGACTAATACTAAATGTTGGCTACATCCTGCAATTGGTAAGCATGCATGAGATAGATGATTTTCTGGAGCCCATCAATGAAATTATGCAGATCCTCTTTCTTACAAGACCATGTGAACACAGGAGGGTCCATACAAAGAAACTCACGAGTCCTAAAACTAGATGACTCCCCATTAGTTCTCGTGCTTGGAGTTGTTCCCTGATGTTGGGCCTGAGAAGACACAAGTTGGATGAGCAGTTGAATATCTCACCTAATAACTGAGTTTGTAGAACTGGGATCTCTGCATGCCCTGTAGTATCTGGTAGGGGCTTTGTGCCCGAATTGTCTCCCTGAGGCTGAGAATCTTCCTTGCGAGCAACATCATTAGCAACTCTCTGTTGAACACCTCTTGGGGTACGTTCTTTTCGCAGTCATTTTCTGAAATACATAACACGCATAAGTTAGAAAGATATCCTGAAGGTATAGCTCTAATTGCAAGATATAGAGTATAAAGAAGTGAGACAATCCTAGATGTCTTGGTGGTCAACTGTTAAAATGTGTGGGGCCCTCACATACATAAAAGTGACCCTAATGTACATGGTTTCATAGACTCCTAAGATACTTAAACCTAGAGCTCTGATACCAAGACTTGTCATATCCTGAACCATGGCCTGGGTAAAACAAGACACTCGGTGCCTGACTGCATATGACCGAGTGAACCACATAGATTGATTGTCAACACGGGCATCAAAGAATTCTAAAGTAATGACTTTTAAAATATGTAAAACATTTATTAGAATCATCATCAGAAAATATATCGCAGAAAGAGTATGAAAATATCATAAGTATGACTAGCTGAAAAACTGGCATGCCATAATAACTAGTGTAGTCTATGAAACCTCTAACAACATGAGTATGCAAAAGTATTTACCAATACAAGGCCATGACATACCTTCACTAATACTCATGACATATGAAAATAAATGACTAGCACCCCGAATGAGAGGGGCTCACTAAAAGCTGATGTTGAGGCAATCCTATAAAGTAGATCTGTCTCCCTTAAACTCAGTACCTGCACCATGAAGTGCAGGCCCCATGCAAAGAAACGTTAGTACATTTAAATTGTATTGTATGTAAATCAACTGAAGGAAATAAACATGCACATGATGTAATAGGAACATGAAACTTAAAATATGAATATAATAACATGTATAAAATCTGAAGACTGTATATAGGTATATGTACGTATCTGTGGGGAGAGTAGTAGCATAACCGACAACATGAATCACCACATGGGTACGTGGAGTCTGGTACCTAGCCCGACCAACAGAGCTTTTCCATACCTTGATGGGGTATGAGGCATGAACATGGCAAGAAATGATACAATCTACAAATCTGAAGGTATCATCCTCTAGATGGAGCGACCCTTATCCTACAGTGGCATACATAGTTTTAGGCTAGTAGAGCCTTTTCGGTAAACTATGCAACTCCAAAAAATAGATACTGGAAAATAATGGCTTGTAAGCCCATGGATTTCATGAAAACAACTTGTAAACATGATTCATAATTTTAATTTAACATATAAAATATAACTTGCATAAACACATGAAAACATATATATAACTTCATGAATCTGAGTAATATCAATTATAACTTATATTTAAGAACCCATGGAAATCAAAACATGCGTTCATGAATTACGGACATGATTATGATAATCGTAATGGCATATCATGAATACAATAGATGAATTGTAATGGAGACATGATACATAAATAGTATTGCATATAATTAGGGTTATCATGATAATAGAGTTAAAACCCTAAGTATGGAATTTTCATGATTTCATAGAAACGTCATGTGGGGGAAGAACAATGATGTCCCCATATGTAGATAGAAGCTTTACATACCTTACTCGCTTCCGAACATGTATTAAAATTCCGTATATTGAAGAAGGACTCTAAAGATTGCACCTTGAAACCTTGAATTGAGTTTATCTTGAAAACACTAGGTTTGGAAAAATGAATTTAACTTAGAAATCATGAGGAGTATGTTATAATTGCATAGAATTACGTGAAAAGGGCTTACCTTGATGTATGGGAAGGTTGGAGAGAGAGAACCTTCGTTCTAGGGCTGGAAAGAAGTGAAATATGATTTTTGAAGACTAAGGGTCGTATTTATACTATTTTCTGTAGGAACATTTTGATGGTGAGATTTACAGTCCGTTAATAATTTGATCGTCTGAGTCTAGAGTATCAATATTTTGATGGTCCATCAACTTTTTGATGGTTCATATAATCAGACAATACTGTTCTTTTCTGAAAATTTCCAAAGAGTTCTGAAATCTGAAATTCTAAGATGGTGAAGATCGACGGGCCATCAATAATTTGACGGTCTGTAGAATTCACAATTAGGCCATCAATTTCTAAAATAAAATTGACGGTTCGCTTTTCTGGACCATAGAAATATTTACGGTTCATACTTCTTGGCATCAAATTCCACCTGCAGAGTTGAATCTGGTTTTTCAACTTAAACTCTCCATTTTGATTTCTTACACTAATGGATCATGAACAATGCTTAGATTGAAGGTACGAGGTATTGCACGTATATCTTACAAGGACACGGGGAAAATTGGATAGCTCTGACGACAAGGGTATGTAAGGATTTTTTTGGCATGATCTTGTTATAAACCAAAAGTGAAATGAAGTATAGTCAAACAATTCTATTCTTAGTAGCTTGATTATCATGTGTTTCCCTACCATTATTGGTTATGATTCTAGTATGTTCCTTGTTGGAATTCTCATTCACATCTTATGATATTTCTTGTGATACTATTGATTCAGAGAACTGTGGTTGGATTATAACGGTTGTTGTATATGATTTCATAACGATTGTAAGAGGATAACGACCACATGCCACTCCGACTCCATTCATGGTGCCCCCTGAGGTCTGTCTTTCATTGCAATTATATATATGTATCTATTTTCTTAACGTGTCGCGCTATAGTCGATCGAGCAGGCACTTATATGTGCATACCATCCGTTAGGCAGTTATGTATCGTTATTTACCACCGATTGGGCAGTTACCACTGATCAGTTAGGCAGATATTACCGCATTCTATATGGCCGGGCAGTTTATGATGAGCTTACACCACGGATGGACTTGATAATATATTATATGGCCCCATAGAGTGCCATGATTTAACTTTCATGCATATGATCATGGTTATGTCAATTGTGCGCCCTCAGTGCCAGTTCTGAGTCCCAGGTTGAAATTCCATACTCTTCACTTGTATTACATTCTTATGTATATGTTTACATGCCTTACATATTCAGTACAACTTTCGTACTGATGTTCCTTTTGTTGGGGGACACTGTATTCATACCCGCAGGTACAGATAGACAATTTGATGAGCCTCCTCAGTAGGTTCACTATTCATCTTGAGTTGGTGCACTCCTCTTCTTTTAGAATTATTGATCGAATTTTAGGGTATGTTTATGTATATATATATGGTTATTTTGGGTATATCGAGGCCCTTTCCCGACTTGATGACACATGGTAGTACTCCTAGAGGCTTACAGGCACCCAGTACTATGAACAACACCAGAAGCACATTTCAAAACAAGCATGCGCAACATCCTTCAACTGATATGCTGCAAATTCCACAGCTTCAGAATCATGGGCATTCATTTCCCTTAGAGCATTGAAAGTCACATCCATAAAGTACTGGGATAATTTTATTCTCGTGAACTATAGAACTTAGGCGGATTCATCCCCAAAAAGTGATTAAGTCTTCCCCCTCTGCTAAGTGTCGGATCCTCACCCCCACATTACTGTTGGGATGCCACCAAAGTGGTGCACATCATGATCGCAACCTGCATTGATCTGATATCAGTTAGACCTTCAGTAGGGGCCACATGAGTAGGTTGAGCAAGAGGTGGTGCATGATGTCCATTGTCATGATTAGCCTCAACATTGACCTCTATAGTGGCGGGGTTAGTGACCTTGGCGGGTCGTCCACCAGCTGATGAACCCGAAGCAACATTGATTCCTAGATTAGCAGCTCCTACATGAGTTAATATTTCTGTGAGGCATGAATTTAACGAATACGTTAGAATGATTCTAAAGAAATTCAAGCTCTATAACACAATCTAGAATCAAGAAAAGTGAGAAACCCCTATAAAATGTCCAGGTAGTCATACCTCCATACAAGTGGCCAGTCTACATAAAGAATACTCTACTAGACACCGCTCCACAGACAATTCCTAGGACACTTCTAAACCCAGGCTCTGATACTAAGCTTGTCACGCTCCAAACTCGACCATATATATAACAGGCATCCGATGCTATGAACAACACTGGAAGCACCTTATAAGTTACTAAATATTTACCACATTTAACAATATTTCATTATTTAATCAAACAAGGTATAAATAGATAAATGAAATCATGATCACAATTATGAAATGAAATCGGCGGAAGTCTGATATAAATGCATCGTTTAGAAATGTAGCAACACCCGAAGAGTCAATAATGACTTCAACGACTACCCACAGAATTAATGTCTATCTATGGAGCCTCTAAGATGGTAAATAAAGCATAGTCTAACATCGGGGCACAACCCCGAAAATAAATAAAGAAATAACTAAGATAAGAGTGTCCCACAAACAAGAGTGTGGGCTCACCAAAAGTCTAGAAAATAGCAATCTCTCCTAGTCCGCACGCGTATCACAAACTTACTCCTCAACGTTACCTGACACCATAAAAAACAACAATGATATGCCTGAGTACTGGGTACTCAATCAGTGTCTAAGGGGAACTAGTTAGCAATAACAAAATAAGTTGAAAAAAATCAGTAAAACAATATCAATGCAAAGCAGTTCGAAATCCAAAGATAGAGTACGACATCAAGCTTAACAAATTAGTCAAAAAACTATCAATTATCAAATTTAATTTATTTACCTCTACCAAATTAAATCTTTTACTTTTGAACCTGAAATCATCAACAAGCCAACTTATGTGAAACTAGAGAATTAACACATGCCAACTCACAGGTGAACAATCATTTGATACACCGGGGATTTGTCCCACGGAGGCTAATCATCCTCTGGACTAGCACAACAATAGATACATCAGGCTACGTGCTTCAGAGGTCAACCTTCTTCTAGACTGACAAAGCAATACTCAAATTGATACGTTAGGATCCATAACAGCTAATCGTCCTCTGGACTAGCACAACTTGCCCATATAGGCCCAAACACAAACATGTACACATCATGACATGGAAGCCGAATAGTTCATTATGAATTATGTTCATCATCCCATCGGTAGGGGTACATCAAGTCATTAATAGGTTTATAAATCATGTTCAAGTCACTAAATAAGTTTAACTTCAACACAATTCTTTCATAGGGCAAAACACATGAAATATTCAAGCTTTCGAAATCAAGTTCAAAACGTCCCTTGTAGGGGTAATTCATGTCCGAAACCCAAAGCTTTATAAATCAATTTCAACAATCCTTTGATAGGAAGAAAATCACAAATACA
Source organism: Anisodus acutangulus (assembly GCA_029783415.1). NCBI lineage: Eukaryota > Viridiplantae > Streptophyta > Magnoliopsida > Solanales > Solanaceae > Anisodus > Anisodus acutangulus. Next base: position 27,107,470 of record CM056511.1, on the reverse strand, counting down.
TATATATAGCATGATACCCCTAAGGTTCCATGAAGGTTTGCCCCTCACGCACATGAAACCTTGCTAAAGAAATCATTTTTAAAGTTATAAAGTATGTTAAAAAAAGAGACATACCTCAATTCCCACTAGAACGCTACCAAATAGGTTTTCTAAGGTTCAACAATCACTCTACAATTGATTAGAATAATAAAGATTAGAACTTTATACTTTTATCTTGAATTCCCACCCTTTTCGATAAGCCTAACAAATTTGTTCCCCCATTGAAAATTATGCCTTGCGCCCCGCGACGACTTCCACGGGCCATGCCCCGCGCTAGTCTTATCATTAACTGTAATGAAATTATTCAGTAAAAAGAGAATAACTGCTAGCATAGAGCTCCGATTGAGCTAGTCCATATATGGTTGAAAATGTATTCCAAAGACCTACAACTTTCATATTTTGAGTTTTCTCAAATTCTTAATGCAACTACCTGAAACTAAGGCTGTCCAGTGGGTCGGGTCGGACCGATCGCGACCAGTCCCGATCCCCTAAAGTAAAAAAAAATTATCTGGGTCGGGGTCGAACTCGGGATGGGGCCTGGGATCGTCCCGCCCGTCCCGATCCAGACCCGTCCCGACCCGCCCCTTCCCGGCCCCGTCCCGATCCCGACTCGTCCCTCTTTGCAAAAATAACTGTTGCAACAACGACAAAAATTTTGGCCGTTGTTCAACGGCTATAACGGACATTTTTCCCCCACCCCATAAACCCCCTCTACCCCCTTAATATTTATTTTTAACCCCTAAGTTACTATATTTATACTTTAACCATATTTCTCAACTATAAATAACTCATTTTCCTCTTCATTTTTCTCACAAATCTTCCTACTATCTCTCTAATCTCTCAATTTATATCTCTATAATTCTACCATTCTTCATATTATTAAATATTATATCAAAGTTAAAAAATTGGGAGTGAAGTTGGCAATTTGCTTGAGGATCATCCATCGAGCAAAGTTTCAATTTTCAACCTCGATTACACGTCGACGTTACGTCAGTGTTTGGTACATTCGTTCACTCTTTAAATTATTATTGTTACTTAATTTTAATTATCGCACTTAATTTCATTTACTTTAATTATTTATTTGTATAATTAAAATGGAAGGATTGAAACGTATGATTACGGGTAAGGGTAAGGGTGCTTCTTCTAGTAGGGGTAATAAGGGTAAGGCTACTTATTCTAGTAATCCTATTCCTAGTCCCGATGATTTGATTGATTTAAGTCATATTGATGAAGCTATTTTTTAATGATATACCAATAGATGATGAAGTAGATGAATCAGAATTTAATTTAGACGATAATATAGATGACACACCCACTAGTGCACCTCAACCTCAGGCTCAGACTGCTTCTCAGCCTGAAACTGGAATGCCTCATATTCCCCCTAGTATGAATCGAGGCCCCACAAAACAAAAATTAAAATCAGATGCATGATATTTTCTTGATAGGGACGAAGAGAATCAACTAGCTAGATGTAAAATTTATAAAAATGTCTATAAACTTAAAATCGAAAAAGGTCAAGATGGGACGGGATGTTTATTGAGACATGTACAAGGCGAGCACACAGCTAGGTGGAATCAATACCTGGCTAAAAAATCGGGTGTGCCAATGCCATCTGAGTCGGGACAAGGTTCCCAGAGTATCTCCGACCTAGTGGTCAAATTAATCCGATGACGGGGGTAATTTTTGGTCCTAAATATGATAAAAACAAAGATAGGGAGAATGAGAAGACATTTCCGATGCTAATAAAGATGGCTTGAGATGTGTTGAACATTCAAGCGTCATCAACATCGTCTGAAAGCACTTTTTCTGCAGAAAGATTTCAAATAGGGTAGCACAGACATTCATTGGCGGGAGACACATTAGAGATTGTAGTTCTATTCCGAGACTGGATTTGTGCAGAGCGTAGGAGGTATGGACAACCAGAGACCAACGAAGAAGAGCACTATAAGTACAACAAAATCTTGTCCGAGGGAGCAGGAAACGATGTTAAAGAATTTGACAAATAAATTCCAATTCCAACAGAAGATCATCAAGACATTCTGAGGAAATTCGAAAGAGTATGGTTGAATATGTAATTTTTTTAATTGCAATTTTAGTATTTTACTATGTCATTTGCAACTTATGAACAACACCACAAAGTTGTAATTTTGAAATTGTATTACTATGTCATATTTCTATTAAAAAAATATAAGAGGCACAAAAACAGTCTTGAGATATTTTTATTACACTATCTTGTTCAATTATTGAAGTGTTTGTATATATTATTTCTTAAAATTAAGTGGCAAAAAAAACTGATCCCGACCCGCCCCGCCCCAACCCGGTCCCATTCAGGCGGGATGTGGGATGGGACGAGACCTCTTCTCGTCCTGCCTATCCCAGCGCCTGGCCCGTTGGAACCCAATTCCCAACCCTTCCCCCCGTCCCGCCTGGTCCCGTCTAGTCGAGACTCGCCCCAGCCCGCCCCGCCCCGTTGGATAGCCCTACCTAAAACTGGCATAGGTGAAATGTGCCTCAGACTTGGATGAATTTAAGAGCTCTTACAAACTTCACTATTTGTTTTGACTTCAAAACAACTATCTATCACTCGAATTCATCACGAAGGGATTCACATAACTAAAATATAACACGTCAACACTCATTTAACTCATTCCCACCTAACTTAGATTTATTGAATGTTACAAATAATGAGGAGGCAAGCAGGTCAAACACAAATGAGAATACAAATATAACTGATGAGGAGAAATCAAAGAGCACATCAGGGGTTCAAGACCAGCAAAACAAAGGACTTATCAGTGAGGCAAAGGGTAATGAAAGCAAAGGTGGAGCAGCAAGTCCAAAACATAAAAAAAGCATCAGCCGAGTCAAATATAATGAGGAATAGGAAAGCAGCCCTACTAAAAGTATCAATACATACATAGCACATCAAAGAGATGAGTAAGTATGAGACAATGTTAAATCAAACACTCGAGAAAGTCAACAAAAAGAAGAGGAATGGGAAGGGATAGGACAAGAATCATCGCTTGAAGATATATTGCAAGCTCTTGTGATCCGTGAAGACATCGCAGTGCTCGCCATATAAGTAGTGATGCCAAATCTTTAAAGCAAAAACTACAGCAGCCAACTCTAAATCATGAGTAGCAGCCAACTCTAAATCATGAGTCGGGCAATTCTTCTCATGCTTCTTCAACTGTAGTGAAGCTTAGGCAATCACCTTTCTATTCTTAATTAGTACACAACCCAAACTAATTCTAGAAGCATCAGAATATACCACATAGACACCTGACCTTGAAGGTAGCATCAAGACATGAGTTAAAGTCAATCTTTCCTTAAGTTCTTGAAAACACTTTTCACAGGCTTCAGACTATTGAAACTTAATAGCTTTCTGTGTCAATTTTGTCAGCAGCGAGGCTTTGGATGAGAAGCCTTCCACAAACTTCTAATAGTAATTTGCCAAACCCAAGAAGCTACGAATATCTATTGCACTCGTGGGTCTCGGCCAGTCCTTAACTGCCAAAATTTTTTGAGGATCAACCTTGATACCTTCGCTAGAGACTACGTTACCCAAGAATGTCACAGAGGTAATCCAGAACTCACACTTAATAAATTTTGCATAAATCTTATTCTCCTCAAGCGTTTTCAAGGTTATTCTCAAGTGACTTGCATGATCATCACGACTCTTCGAATACACTAGAATATCATTAATAAATACAATGATAAAATGATCAAGAAAAGGTTTAAACACACGATTCATCATCCATAAATGTAGCAGGGGAATTAGTCAGACCAAAAGACATCATCAGAAATTCAAAGTGTCCATAACGAGTATGAAAAGCTATTTTTGGAATATTTAGCTCCTTTATTTTCAGCTGATGATACCCAGACCTCAAGTCAATCTTGGAAAAGAACTTAGCACCCTGAAGTTGGTCGAATAGGTCATCTATCCTAGGCAAAGGATATTTATTCTTAATGGTCACCTTATTAAGTTAACGATAATCAACACACATTCAAAGAGAACCATCATTCTTTCTAACGAATAGAACTTGACCACCCTAAGGTGAGGTACTTGGCCGAATGAATCCTTTATCCAGCAAGTCCTTCAATTGGTCTTTCAATTCTCGTAGCTCTATTAGAGCCATATGATACAATGGAATAGGAGATCGGTTTAGTATCGAGAAGGACATCAATCCCAAAATCAATAACTCTATTAGGCGGAAGATGCCTTATCCAGGTTAAATTAGAATATCAATGGTCATTACGGTGTAGTAGAATCCAAATACAGTTTATTAGAAGACATACTTATGAAACCTCTCCTAATAAGGTGATGTTTCACATAAAGGTGGCTTGTTCGGGGAATGGTCTGGATAAATACAATTACAATATCATTATAAGAGGTAGTTATTAGAATATGTACAAATATCTAAGCACATGAAAAGGTGTCGCCTCACTTGAATGTGTCTTTTCACCTTTCAAGGTGCTCGTTCGGTTCTATAAATATATTTCTTCATGAATTGTAGTGTCATTCACAATTACCCTTCTTCACGAATTTCATTAACCAAAAGAACAGATGATAAATTCGATATGGATCAAGGGAACAGCTTACCAAATGGTGTACCAAATAGTGTACCAAATGATGTATCAAATGGTGTACCAAATGGACTACGAAATGACATAGCTCCAACACCACTAGGCTATGTAGAACGAATGATAAGTCATTTGTTATGGGATTTTGGAGGTCTAGAAACTGACATGAGGAATATAAATAATGAGATCAATCAATGCAATACTAAACATTGGGGTTATGAGGGATGGTTTGAAGAACTCAACAAGGCTGCCAGAAGAATAGAGATGATACTCACTATACTGCTTGACGAAAGAGGAAAAACTCTTGCAGAATTTAACAGCCCTTCGGATTCTCCCCCTCCTAATGCAGATTTCAACAGCCTTACCAATTCTCCCCTCATGTCTATTTTTTTTATTATATAGAATAATTACTATTCTCCCCCATATGTAATCATTCATAGTATATTAATACTAATGATAATATTGGCTATTACTATTTCGTATTACTTCCAGTTTTCAGTACAAATTTATTTTACCCATGTTCAAGTCCTAAATTAGACTATATCATTCGTCAATTTATCCAGTTTTGATTCCAAATATTGAATATATGTAGTTCTAATAACTGTAAAGGCGGTTTAGTGGTCAGTTTGCATATCATCCAGTATGAAATCTAAATATTGAATATTTGCAGTTCTAATAAATGTAAAAGCGATGTAGTGATAAGTTTTTTAATTGGTCCTATTTGGAATCTAAATATTAAATAACTACCGTTTTAATATCCGTAAAGGCGGTCTAGCGATCAGTTTGCCTATCATCAATTCTAAATATGTAACATGTAACATAAGAACACTAAAAAGTTCGGTTAATTCAATATCTTGACAATACAATAGAAGTTCCAAGTTCATAACACAACACAACAAATTCAAGAAGTTCAAATTAAGAAGATCAAAATACAACATAGAAGATTATTACAACTTGAAGGAAAACAAATCAGTCTCTATTGTGTGACAAAGCTTTTGGGCAGGTGGTCTTCTTGTGGCCATATTGTTTTCACATTGAGCATTTATATCTCCTCTTCTTGGATATAGATGCTTCCCTGGTATCTATAGTATGGCTTCGACACCTTTTCCGCGATCGATGATTTATTTTCATGAAAGCTAGCATCAATGCATTTACAAATGCCTTTATGATCATTAATGTTTACCCACAGAAAAAACTCATGTCATCGATAAGGCTTTGGCTGAGCTGTGTTGGAGCATACACTGATGAGCCATATTTGTTGAAACCAATGGCAAAATCATCGTCATTTTCTTGACAAGAATTATTCATGGATTCTTCAATAAATATAAATGGTGGTGGTGGGGGTTATGTTTCCGCCATGACATTTGAACCTACAACAGAACTCTCAGCCATATTTATCCTTAGAATGGGCCTAGAACCATCACAACCAATATCAAGAAGATACAGACATACATGATAATCCGTCTTTATGAATATAGGGGGCTATTTTTTCCCTAGCAGACGCAACACTAATTGTATAACTAATCTTCACATCGTTGGGCGAGAATTTTAGCTGACCACTTTCAATGATGCTTTCAACCAACTGCTTATATGTGCATGGCATTTGAATTTCTATTGGTACTGTCACCTTTGTTCTCGAATGCCAAATCCAGCAATCTAAAGTCTCCACCCATTCACTATAATATTCTCTGCCTACTACAGTTCCATCCTCCATAACTAGACTAATAAAATAATACCTCATCTAAAATAACATCAACTAGACTAATAAAATAACAGCTCGTCTAAAATAACTTCAATTAAATAAACTTTTTACATTCTAATGTCTATTATCTCAGATAGAGGAGCTTAGTTACAGTGAACTTCTACAGGTTTCCTTCATAAAGGTTTAGAGCACAGAAAAAAAAGCCATTATAATTATATGTTGGATAAGTAACCAGGGCGAAAGTACGATATAGAAGCTCGATGACTTGTTGCAGTCAGGTGTTTTAGTTTTCAAAGGTGAGTGGGGAGATCACTTACTCCCACAAAAGAGTTATATATCATAACAATTATCATCTCAATATCTATATAGATCCTTATGAGACTTTGTATGGTCAGATGTATAGATATTCCATTGATTGATTCGATGTGTTCGAGAGTTAAAAGAAGTTTAATCAATTTTTTTCCTACATTGATGTTACAGAGGTGTATAGGAGATTCATTTCGTATATCCCTAGTCAAGGGTGTTCAGGGTACAAAGAATTTATCTTCTAATGATATCTTAGTTGTTATTCTATATCGTCAAGTATAGAATTTGCGGACTATAGAGATGGCCTCCAATTGGGGTGTTGTGAAGGAAGCAATAGGGTAAAAGAGATGATTTGAAAAGGTAAGAAAGGCATGAAGTCTAGGCATCTTTGTTTATTTCAGCTAAAAGGTTACGACGACACTCGTGCGATACGATTTCCCTATTTCTATCATATGTATCAAGCATATATTATAAATCTTATTTAGGTGATGTTACTGAGGCAGATGTGACAGATGCAGCCCAGGCTTCGGCAGTTGACAATTCAGGTGAGTTATGGCTAACCTTTTTGGTTTTTAAATAGACGGTTGGTCGTGTGGGGACGATATCATTATGTTATGTTATTTTGTGGCCCTGTGTGGTATTGGATATGTATTCTGGGTGCTTGATAGATTTTGGATATTCCTGTTTACAGAGAAAACTCTGCCGAAATTTTTATAAATCCTGAGAGTTAGAATTTTCCCCAACATTCAAAGACGAATGTTCTTAAGGGGGGGAAAGATGTTACACCCTATATTTTTGCACTCGTATGCGTAGTAAGTAAAGTAAACTAAAGCCTGGTGAGGCTAAAATCCCATATTTGGATGAAAATAAGTTTACACAGGTGTTACAAAAGTTTCATAAGAGTTCGGGATCAAACAAATCAAAGAAATTAAGTTCGTCAAAACTCAGGGAAGGGCAGACAAAATTTCGGGCAGGATTGTTTGCCCAACTTGGCATGGGTATATCTCGTAATGTATAAGGTGTTATGGGGTGAATAAGTTATCTATACTTGGAAAATTCATACTTGGAAAATTTCGCATAAAGCTCGCGATCCTGAAGTGTCTGCAACACTATTTTGAGATGTTTTGCATGATCAATCTCACTACGGTAATAGACTAGAATATCATCAATGAAGACAATAATGAAAAGATCAAGATAAGGCTTGAAGACCCTATTCATAAGATACATGAAAGCAGCTGGGGTGTTTGTCAATCCGAATGACATGACACAAAACTCGAAATAACCATAACGAGTTTTGAAGACAGTTTTCGAAATATCAACTTCCTTAACCTTAAACTAATGGTACCTTGATCTGAGGTCAATCTTGGAATGACACTGAGCACCCTGAAGTTGATCAAATAAATCATTGATTATGGGAAGAAGATATTTATTCTTGATGGTGACCTTGTTCAACTGTCGGTAGTCAATTTAAATCCGTAAAGACCCATCATTCTTTTGAACAAATAAGACTAGTGCACCCTATGGTGAGACACTTAGTCTAATGAATCTCTTATCAAGGAGATCTTTCAGCTGGGCTTTTAATTCTCTTAACTCTGCTGGAGCCATTCTGTATGGTAGAATAGATATCGTCTTAGTGTCGCAAAGCAGATCAATTCCAAACTCATTCTCCCTATAGGGAGGAACTCTGGAAGATCTTCTGGAAAGACTTCTGGAAACTCAATAACAACGGGTACATATTGAAGATTTTGGGTCAGGTCATATGCAATCTTAACCCAAACTAAATGGTAAATGTACCCCTTGCATATCATATTTCTAGCCTTAATATAGAAACTAAACCTACCATGGCCTGGGTGAAACAAGGCACTCGGTTCCTGACTACATATGACCGAGTGAACCACATAGCTTACTTATCAACATGGGCATCAAAACATACTAAAGTAATGAGTTTTAAATCATGTAAAACATATATTATAATCATGATCAAAAAATATATCATAGAAAGAGTCTGACAATATCATAAGTATAACTAGCTGAAAAACTGGCATGACATAATAACTAGACTAGTCTATGAAACCTCTGACAACATGAGTCTACAAAACTATTTATCAAGACAAGGCCATGGCATACCTCTACTAATACTTATGACATGTGAAAATAAATGACTAGCACCCCGAATGAGAGAAGCTCACCAAAAGCTGATGCTGAGGCAATCCTATAGAGCAGATCTGTCTCCCTTAAACTTAGCACCTGCACCATGAAGTGCAGACCCCATGCAAAGGAATGTTAGTACATTTAAATTGTATTGTATATAAATCAACTGAAGGAAATAAACAGGCACATAATTTACTAGGAACATGAAACTGAAAATATGAATATGAATATGAATATAATAACATGTATAAAATTTGAAGACTGTATATATGTGTATGTATGTATATGTGGGGAGAGAAGTAGCATAACCGACAACATGAATCACCACATGGGTACGTGGAGTCTGGTACCTGGCCCGACCAGCAGAGCTTTTCCATACCTTGCTGGGGTATGAGACATGAACATGGCAAGAAATGATCCAATCTGCAAATCTGAAGGTATCATCCTCTGAGTGGAGCGACCCTTATCCTACGGTGGCATAGGTAGTTTTAGGCTACTAGAGCCTTTTCGGTAAACTATGCAACTCCTAAAAACATATACTGGAAAATAGTGGCCTGTAAGCCCATGAATTTCATGAAAATAACTTGTAAACATGATTCATAATTTTAATTTAACATATAAATACATATAGAATATAACTTGCATAAACATATGAAACATATATATAACTTCATGAATATGAGTAATATCTATTATAACTTATATTTAAGAGCCCATGGAAATTAAAGCATGTGTTCATGGATTACAGACATGATTATGATAATCGTAATGGCATATCATGAATACAATAGATGAATTGTAATGGAGACATGATACATATAAAGTATTACATATAATTAGGGTTATAAAGATAATAGAGTTATAACCCTAAGTATGGAATTTTCATGATTTCAAAGAAACATGGCGCGGGGGAAGAACAATGATGTCCCCACATACAAATAGAAGCTCTACATACCTTACACGCTTTCGAACTTGTATTAAAAATCTGGATATTGAAAAAGGACTCCAAAGATTGCACCTTGAAACCTTGAATTGAGTTTATCTTTAAAACCCTAGGTTTGGAACAATGAATTTTACTTAGAAATCATCAGAATTACATTATAATTGCATAGCAATACGTGAAAAGGGCTTACCTTGATGTATGGGAAGGTTGGAGAGAGAGAACCTTCGTTCTAGGGATAGAAAGAAGTGAAATCTGATATTTGAAGACTAAGGGTCGTATTTATACTGTTTGTTGTCGAAACACTTTGACGGTGAGATTGACAGTCCATTAATAATTTGATGGCCTGAGTCTAGACCGTCAATATTTTAACGGTCTGTTAACTTTTTGATGGTCCATATAATCAGACCGTACTGTTATTTTCTGAAAATTTCCAGAGAGTTGTGAAATCTGAAATTCTAAAATGGTAAAGATCGTTGGGCCATCAATAATTTGACGGTCCGTAGAATTGACAATTAGGCCATCAATTTCTAAAATGAAATTGATGGTTCGCTGTTCTGGACCATAGAAATATTTACGGTCCATACTTTTTGGCATCAAATTCCACCTGCAGAGCTGAATCTGGGTTTTCAGCTTAAACTCTCCGTTTTGGTTTCCTACACTCGTGGATCATGAACAAGGCTTAGTTTGAAGGTATGAGGTGTTACACGTATATCTTACAAGGACTCGGGGAAATTGGATAGCTCTGACGACAAGGGTATGTAAGGATTTTTTTGGCATGATCTTGTAATAGACCAAAAGTGAAATGAAGTATAGTCAAACAATTCTATTCTTAGTAGCTTGATTATCATGTGTTTACGTATGTTCCTTGTCGGAACTCTCATTCACATCTTATGATATTCCTTGTGATACTATTGATTCAGAGAATTGTGGTTGGATTATAACGGTTGTTGTATATGATTTCATAACGATTGTCGGAGGATAATGACCATAGGCCACTCCGACTCCATTCATGGTGGCCCCTGAGGTCTGTCTTACATTGCACTCTTATATATGTATCTATTTTCTTAATGCGTCGCGCTATAGTTAATAGAGCAGGAATTTATATGTGCATATCATCGGTTGGCAATTATATATCGTTATTTACCACCGATTAGGCAGTTACTACTGATCAGTTAGGAAGATATTACCGCATTCTATAGGGCTGGGAAGTTTATGATGAGCTTACCCCACAAAGGGACTTGATAATATATTATATGGGTCCATAGAGTGGCTTGATTTTACTTTCATGCATATGATCATGGTTATGTCAATTATGTACCCTCGGTGGAAATTCTGAGTCCCAGGTTGAAATTCCATACTCTTCACTTGTATTACATTTTTATGTACATGTTTACATGCCTTACATATTCAGTACAACTTTCGTATTGATGTCTCTTTTGTTGGGGGACATTGTGTTCATGCTCGCATGTACAGATAGACGATTTGATGAGCCTCCTCAATAGGTTCACTATTCAGCTTGAGTTGGTGCACTCTTCTTTTCGAGTTACTCATCGAGTTTTGGGGTATGTTTATGTATATATATGGTTATTTTATGTATATCGAGGCCCTTTCCCGACTTGATAACACATGGTAGTACTCCTAAAGGCTTACATGCATCTGGTGCTATGAACAACACCGGAAGGACAATTCAAACCAAGCATGAGCAACATCCTTCATCTGATATGTTGCAAATTCCAAAGCTTCAGAACCATTGGCATTTATTGCCCTTAGAGCCTTGAAAGTCTCATTCATAAAGTATTGGGGATCATTTTCTTCTCGTGAACCAAAGAACTTAGGTGGATTCAGCCCCAAAAGTGCTTAAGTCTTCCCCCTCCGCTAAGTGTCGGATCTGCACCCCCACATTACTATTGGGATGCCACTAAAGTGGTGAGCATCTGGATCGCAGCTTGCATCAAAATGATATCAGTTACACCTTCAGTAAGGGCCACATGAGCAGGTGAAGCAAGACGTGGTGCATGATCTCCATTGTCATGATCAGCCTTAACATTGACCTCTATAGTGGCGGGGTTAGTGACCATGGTGAGTCCACCAGATGATGAACCCGAAGCAACATTGATTTCTAGATTAGCAGCTCATGCACGAGTTAATACTTCTATGAGGCATGAATTTAACGAATACGTTAGAATGATTCTAAAGAAATTCAAGCTCTATATCACAATCTAGAATCAAGAAAAGTGAGAAACCCCTATAAAATGCCTAGGTAGTCATACCTCCATACAGGTGGCCAGTATGCATAAAGAATACTCCACTAGACAAAGCTCCACATATAATTTCTAGGACACTTCTAAACCTAGGCTCTGATACTAAGCTTGTCACGCCCCACACTCAAACTCGAACCTAGACGTAACAGGCATCCATTTCTATGAACAACACCGAAAGCACCTTATAAGTTACTAAACATTTACCTCTTTTAATAATATTTCATTATTTAATCAAACAAGGTATAAATAGCTAAATGAAATCATGATCACAATTATGAAATGAAATCAGCAGTCTGATATAAATGCATCGTCTAGAAATGTAGCAACACCCGAAGAGTCAATAATGACTTCAATGACTACCCACAGAATAACGTCTATCTATGGAGCATCTAAGATGATAAATAAAGCATAGTCTAACTTCGGGGCACAACCCGAAAAATAAAAGAAATAACTAAGATAAGAGTGTCCCACGAACAACAGTGTGGGCTCACCAAAAGTCTAGAAAATAGCAAGCTCTCCTAGTCCGCACGCCTATCACAAACTTGCTCCTCAGCGTTACCTAACACACCATCAAAAACAATAATCGTATGCCTGAGTACTGGGTACTCAATGAGTGTCTAGGGGGAAATAGTTAGCAATAACAAAATAAGTTAAAAATAATCAGTAAAACAATATCAATGCAAAGCAGTTCAAAATCCAAAGATAGAGTACGACATCAAGCATAACAAATTCGTCAAAAAACTATCAATAACGAATAGCCTATAAAATTTAATTTATGTACCACTACCAAATTAAATATTTTACTTATGAACCTGAAATCTTCAACAAGCCAACTTATGGTCAACCAAAGAATCAACACATGCCAACTCACGGGCGAACACTCATTAGATACATCAGGGATTTATCCCATAGAGGCTAATCATCATCTGGACTAGCACAACAATAGATACATCGGGCTACATGCCTCAGAGGTTAATCATCCTCTAGAATGACACAGCAATACTCAAATTGATACGTTAGGATCCATAATGGCTAATCATCCTTTGGACTAGCACAGCTTGCCCATACATGCCCAAACACAAATATGTACATATCATGGCATGGAAGCCGAATAATTCATTATGAATTATGTTCATCATCCCATCAGTAGTGGTACATCAAGTCATTAATAGGTTCAGAAATCTTGTTCAAGTCACTAAATAAGTTTAACTTCAACACAATTCGTTCATAGGGCAAAACACATGAAATATTCAAGCTTTCAAAATCAAGTTCAAAACGTCCCTTATAGGGGTAATTCATGTCCGAAACCCAAAGCTTTATAAATCAATTTCAACAATCCTTTGATAGGAAGAAGATCACAAATACATATATATAGCATGACACCCCTGAGGTTCCATGAGGGTTTGCCCCTCACGTACATGAAACCTTGCTAAAGAAATCATTGTAAAAGTTGAAAAGTATGTTCGAAAAAAAGACATGCCTCAATTTCCGCCAGAACGCTACCAAATAGGTTTTCTAAGGTTCAACAATCACTCTACAATTGATTAGATTAATAAAGATTAGAACTATATACTTTTATCTTGAATTCCCACCATTTTCGATAAGCCTATCAAATTTGTTCCCCATTAAAAATTATGTGTGACGCCCCGCGCCCACTTTCGTGGGCCATGCCCTGCGCCAGGCTTATCTTTAACTGCGCTAAAAATATTCAGTTAAAAAGGTATAACTCTTAGCATAGAACTCCGATTGAGCTATTCCATATATGGTTGAAAAGGTATTTCAAAGACCTATAACTTCATATTTTGAGTTTTCTCAAATTCTTAATGCAACTACCTGAAACTGGGCATAGGTGCAACGTGCCTTAGACTTGGACGAATTTAAGAGCTCTTACAAACTTCACTATTTGGTTTGACTTCAAAACAACTATCTATCACTCGAATTCACCATGACGAGATTCACATAACTAAAATATGATATGTCAACACTCATTTAATTCCCACCTAACCCAGATTTACGGAATGTTACAAATAATGAGGAGGTAAGCAGGTCAAACACAAATGAGAATACAAATATAATTGATGAGGAGAAATCAAATAGCACATCAGGGGTTCAAGATCAACAAAACAAAGGACATATCAGTGAGGCAAATGGTAATGAAAGCAAAGGTGGAACATCAAGTCCAAAACATAAAAAAGGCCTCAGCCGAGTCAAATATAATGATGAATAGAAAAAGCATCCCTACTAAAAGTATCAATACATACATAGCACAGCAAAGAGATGAGGAAGTAGGAGACAAAGTCAAATCAAACACTCGAGAAAGTCAACAAAAAGAAGAGGAAAGGGAAGGGATAGGACAAGAATCATTGCTTGAAGATATATTGCAAGCTCTTGTGATCCGTGAGGACATCGTAGTATTCTCCATATAAGTAGTGATGCCAAATCTTTAAAGCAAAAACCACAGCAGCCAACTCTAAATCATGAGTCGGGCAATTCTTCTCATGCTTCTTCAACTGTAGTGAAGCGTAGGCAATCACCTTTCCATTCTAAATTATTACACAACCCAAACTAATTCTAGAAGCATCACAATTGACCACATAGCCACCTGACCTTGAAGGTAGCGTCAAGACAGGAGTTAAAGTCAATCTCACCTTAAGTTCTTGAAAACACTTTTCACAGGCTTTAGACTATTGAAGTTTAGCAGCTTTCTGCATCAATTTTGTCAGTGGCGAGGCTATGGATGAGAAGCCTTCCACAAACTTCTAATAGTAATTTGCCAAACCCAAGAAGATACGAATATCTATTGCACTCGTGGGTCTCGGGCAGTCCTTAAATGCCAAATTTTCTGAGGATCAACCTTGATACCTTTGCTAGACACTACGTTACCCAAGAATGTCACAGAGTTAATCCAGAACTCACACTTAGAAAATTTTGCATAAATCTTATTCTCCTCAAGCATTTTCAAGGTTATTCTCAAGTGACTTGCATGCTCCTCACGACTCTTCGAATACACCAGAATATCATCAATAAATACAATGATAAAATGATCAAGAAAAGTTTGAACACGTGATTCATCATCCATAAATGTAGCAGGGGCATTAGTCAGACCAAAGGACATCATTAGAAATTCAAAGTGTCCATAACGAGTATGAAAAGCTATTTTTGGAATATTTTGCTCCTTTATTTTCAGCTGATGATACCCAGACCTCAAGTCAATCTTAGAAAAGAACTTAACACTCTGAAGTTGGTCGAATAGGTCATTTATCCAAGGCAAAGGTTATTTATTCTTAATGGTCACCTTATTAAGTTAACGATAATCAACACACATTCAAAGAAAACCATCATTCTTTCTAACTAATAGAACTGGACCACCCTAAGGTGAGGTACTCGGCCGAATGAATTCTTTATCTAGCAAGTCCTTCAATTAGTCTTTCAATTCTCGTAGCTCTGTTGGAGCCATATGATACAATGGAATATGAGATCAGTTTAGTATCGAAAAGGACATCAATCCCAAAATCAATAACTCTATCACACAGAATACCTGGAAGATCCTCTGGAAACACTTCAGGAAATTCATTAACTATGTAAATAGACTGGAATTCGGGTACTACGCTTGAGTATCATTGACAACAACTAGATGATAAATACACCCATTCGAGATCATTTTATGAGCATTAAGATAAGAAATAAACCTACCTCGAGGATTAATAATTTTACCTTCCCACACAATAACGGGTTCGTTAGGGAATGCAAAATGAACTAACTTATAGTGGCAATCCACATTGGCATAGCACGCGGATAGACAATCCATTCCCATAATCACATTAAAATCCACCATCTCAAGTTCAAACAAATCAGTTGTAGTCTCATGACCTTTAACTACCACTACTTACTTTCTATAGACTTTGGAAGCAATAACGGGAACACCAGCAAGAGCAAAATATGGTGTCACATAGGAAAGGTTTGAGCCCAGATCAATCGATGAATACACATAAAAAAAGTAAATAGTGAGAATACTTGTGACCACAACATTTGAGGCTTCAACTGCCTCCCAACAAGCAAAACAAAAAGTCAAGTTTGTCCCCCATTAGCTGTATTAGCATTTGCTTTACCAGTTCCATTACCACGAGAATTAGGAACGTTGTTATCATTAACAACAGGTGGATTCTAAGCGGCAACATAAGCAGGCGCATTGTTTCTCTGGCTAGAAAAGTTATCCATTTCATGCAACCACCTCCTACAATCTTTCTTAATATGACCCCTTATGCCACAGTGATGACAAATACGATTCTCTCATCCGGATGAATGTCGGCTACTACTTTGCGAATATCTGTTCTGATTGTTGTTCTACTAGCCTTGTCTTTCTGACAAAACACTGGCACTAGAGTAGGCGCCAGACTAAGTAAGTGCAAAATACCCTCTCTTTTGCACCCCACTATGCGAACCACCAAAACCACTCGCAAACTGGTCCATCTTATTTTTCTCCCTTTCTAACCTCTCTTCACCCTTCTAGTTCTCTTATTGTTCAGCGAACCCAACCAAAGATGAAAATGTACAAGTAGGAGATATAATAGCAGCATCACATTGAGACTTAATATGTGGTGTTAGACCATGCACAAACCTGGTCAACTTATGTTTCTTAGTCGGAATCATATACATAGCATATCTTACCAGACGGGTAAACTTCAAACTATACTCACGAACAGACATAGTGACATGCTCAATTTTCTCAAACTTAGTAGCTAAAGAAAACTGCTCCTCATCAGACAAAAATCTCTCCATAAATGCCCCCTCGAATTCAGGCCAAGTAGGAGTCAGAGCATTGATACCTCGCTCAGCTTCCCACATTTCAAACTAAGCATGAGCAACATCCTTCAACTGATATGCTGCAAATTCCACAACTTCAGAACCATGGGTATTCATTGCCCTTAGAGCCGTGAAATTCTCATTCATAAAGTATTGGGGATCATCTTCTTCTCGTGAACCAAAGAACTTAGGCGGATACAGCCCCAAAAAGTGCTCAAGTCTTTCCCCTGCGCTAAGTGTCGGATCTGCACCCCCACATTACTGTTGGGATGCCACCAAAGTGGTGAGCATATGGATCTCATCCTGCATCGATCTGATATCAATTACACCTTCAGTAGGGGCCACATGAGCAGGTTAAGCAAGACGTACTGCATGATTTCCATTGTCATGATCAACCTTAACATTGACCTATTTAGTGGCGGGGTTAGTGACCCTGGCAGGTCGTCCACCAGATGATGAACCCAAAGCAACATTGATTGCTAGATTAGCATCTCATGCACGAGTTAATATTTCTTTGAGGCATGAGTTTAATGAATACGTTAGAATGATCCTAAAGAAATTCAAGCTCTATATCACAATCTAGAATCTAGAAAAGTGAGAAACCCCTATAAAATGCCCAGGTAGTCATACCTCCATACAAGTGGCCAGTATGCATAAAGAATACTCCACTAGACAAGGCTCCACAGACAATTCCTAGGACACTTCTAAACCTAGGCTCTGATACTAAGCTTGTCACTCCCCAAACTTGAACCTGGAAGTAACAGGCATCCGGTGCTATGAACAACACCGGAAGCACCTTATAAGTCACTAAATATTTACCTCTTTTAACAATATTTCATTATTTAATCAAACAAGGTATAAATAGCTAAATGAAATCATGATCACAATTATGAAATGAAATCGGCGGAAGTCTGATATAAATGCATCATCTAGAAATGTAGCAACACCTGAAGAGTCAATAATGACTTCAACGACTACCCACAAAATTAACGTCTATCTATGGAGCCTCTAAGATGATAAATAAAGCATAGTCTAACTTCGGGGCACAACCCGAAAAATTAAAGAAATAACTAAGATAAGAGTGTCCCAAGACAAGAGTGTGGAGTCACCAAAAGTCTAGAAAATAGAAATCTTTCCTAGTCTGCACGCATATCACAAACTTGCTCATCAGCGTTACCTGACACACCATCAAAAACAATAATGGTATGCTTGAGTACTGGGTACTCAATGAGTGTTTAAGGGGAAATAGTTAGCAATAACAAAATAAGTTGAAAAAAATCAGTAAAATAATATCAATGCAAAGCAATTCAAAATCCAAAGATAGAGTACGACATTAAACTTAACAAATTTGTCAAAAACTATCAATAACGAAGAGCCTATCAAATTTAATTTATTTACCTCTACCAAATTAAATCTTTTACTTATGAGCCTGAAATCATCAACAAGTCAACGTATGGGCAACCAAAGAATCAACACATGCCAACTCACGGGCGAAGAATGATTTGATACACCGTGGATTTGTCCCACGGAGTCTAATCATCCTCTGGACTTGCACAACAATAGATACATCGGTCTATGTGTCTCAGAGGTCAATCATCCTCTAGACTGACACAGTAATACTTAAATTGATACGTTAGGATCCATAATGGCTAATCGTCCTATGGACTAGCATATCTTGCCCATACAAGCCCAAAGATAAACATGTACACATCATGGCATGGAAGTCAAATAGTTCATTATGAATTATATTCATCATCCCATCGGTGGGGGTACATCAAGTTATTAGTAGATTTATAAATCATGTTCAAGTCACTAAATAAGTTTCATCTTCAACACAACTCGTTCATAGGGCAAAACACATGAAATATTCAAGCTTTCGAAATCAAGTTCAAAACGTCTAGGGGTAATTCATGTCCAAAATCCAAAGCTTTATAAATCAATTTCGACAATCATTTGATAGGAAGAAATCACAAATACATATATATATATATATATATATATATATATCGTATGATACCCCTAAGGTTCCATGAGGGCTTGCCCCTCACGCACATAAAACGTTGCTAAAGAAATCATTTTAAAAGTTGAAAAGTATGTTAAAAAAAGACATACCTCAATTCCTGCTAGAACGGTGCCAAATAGGTTTTCTGAGGTTCAATAATCACTCTAGAATCTAGTATAATAATAAAGATTAGAACTTTATACTTTTATCTTGAATTCCCACCCTTTTTGAAAACTAGGGTTTCTAAGCGAAATTCGTGTTCTTACTTTCATAGGATTCACCTATGGATTCTAGCATGTTTCGTATGATATGTACACCCGCATCAATGTCTATAAATATATAAGAAGAACACAAACATACCTCACGATAAATTCCCAACGATTCTTTTCTCCAATCATTCTTGAATCGAATTCTCACAATCTATGGAATAGATGATGATTCTAGTGTTAATCCATATTAGATTGAGGTAATAATTATGACATTTGAGTAAGAACTTACCTTAGAGGTTTAGATAAGTCTCTAGGGTATTTTCTCTTCAAAAAAATGGCTTAGAATGAAGTGGGGTAGGTTTTAAGAAGTTTGAGATATATAAATTTTGGGTAAAAACATGACAGGCCGAAATTGGTCTGGCGCCTCGCGCCCACGTTCAAGGGAGGCCCCCCCCCCCCGCCAGGCTTATTTTGATAAGCCTATCAAATTTGTTCCCCCACTGAAAGTTATGTCTGGCGCCCCGCGCCAGGCTAATCTTTGACTATGCTAAAAATGTTCGTAAAAAAGACATAACTCCTAGCACAGAGCTCTGATTGAACTGGTACATATATGGTTGGAAAGGTATTTTAAAGACCTACAACTTTCATATTTTGAGTTTTCTCGAATTCTTAGTGAAACTACTAAAACCCTAGGCATAAGTGCAACGTGCCTTAGACGAATTTAAGAGTTCTTACAAATTTCACTATTTGGTTTGACTTCAAAACAACTATCTATCACCTGAATTCATCACAAAGGGATTCACATAACTAAAATATGACACGTCAATACTCATTTAACTCATTCCCACCTAACCTAGATTTACGGAATGTTACAAATAATTAGGAGGCAAGCAGGTCAAACACAAAAGAGAATAAAAATATAACCGATGAGGAGAAATCAAAGAGCACATTAAGGGTTCAAGACCAACAAAACAAAGGACATATCAGTGAGGCAAAGGGTAATGGAAGCAAAGATGGAGCAGCAAGTCCAAAATATGAAAAAGGCCTCAGCCCAATCAAATATAATGAGGAGCAGGAAAACAGCCCTACTAAAAGTATCAATACAGACATAGCACAACAAAGAGATGAGGAAGTAAGAGACAATGTTAAATCAAATATTGGAGAAAGTCAACAAATAGAATAGGAAGGGGAAGGGATAATACAAGAATCAGATTGAGATATGCAGAGCCAATATGAATTTAATGAAGAGGATATAGAAGAAGATGAGAAGTATTAGCCTAAGGATTTAATAACCAACATTGTGAAGAAGCAGCACAATTGAAAAAGGATCCAGTTCTGGCAAGAAAAGGACTAAAGTACCAACAGGGATAAGAAGACGGGAGGAAAATCAGTAGAGATGGACTTAGATACTCATTCACTTGATAAGAGTATGAAGGCAGCAGCTAGAGCAGGTGATATATCCCTAAAGCTTTTAGAAAAAGGCTTGGAAAGAGGAAAGAAGAAAGCCCCTAGAGATCAAAACTTACCACCAGGGATAGGGGTACAAACTAGAAGAATTGTGAATGAAACCAATATTCTATAATGAATGCTATCATTTGGAATATTAAGTTAGTCAATACAATAGAGGCCTTCCCTATGCTGATACAAATGCATAATAAATACCATTTTAGTTATAGGGTTGTTGGAACCTTTTCAAGAGGCAGATAAAATTGAAACATACAGGAGGAGGGTGGGGCTACAATTTACCATGACTAACTATTCATGGAAGATATAGGTATTTGTGGATGATATATTTGAAGTTCAAGTGGTGGCAGATCAAATTCAGAAACTATGCATAAATCTTACACTGAGGGGAATACATGAACAAATGGTTGTCACATTGATTTATGTTAAATGTTCACAAAAGTGAGGCTAGGATTGTTGAAATCCCTAGAAGAGATGAGTAATACAATGCATCACCCTTTGGTTAATAGG
This sequence comes from Anisodus acutangulus, assembly GCA_029783415.1. Classification (NCBI taxonomy): domain Eukaryota; kingdom Viridiplantae; phylum Streptophyta; class Magnoliopsida; order Solanales; family Solanaceae; genus Anisodus; species Anisodus acutangulus. Next base: position 27,086,499 of record CM056511.1, on the reverse strand, counting down.
AGGAGATTTCAATACTATAATTACATAATCAGAAAAATATAGAGAAGTACTATTGACTATTAATGAAATTTAAGATTTCAGAGCCTGTATTCAAAACTATGGGGTAGCTTTTCTGGGATTTAGAGGTAGTACCTATACTTGGTGGAATGGCCAAAGTGGAAAGAATTATATTTTCAAAAGATTTGATAGATGTTTGGGAAATCATGATCTTCATAAAAAATTTCCTAGTATAGATATCACACATTTAATCAGAATTAAGTCTGATCATGCTCTTATGTTGAAAACTTACACAGAAAATGCTGAACCAATTCAAAAATCTTTCAAAATTTTGAATTTTTGGGTTAAGCATGAGTCTTTTCTAGGTAAGGTAAGATCTTTGTGGACAATAGACTTTATGGCAAATTCATTCACTATTTTTCATCATAAATGGAAAAAAGTGAAAGTTGGATTAGGTCAATGGAGTAAAGAGACCTTTAGAAATATTTTCAAGGAGATAGAAACCTTAGAAGATGTGATTAAAGTACATGAAGCTCGGTTTAAAGTTCAAGTAATTTTTGTCTCTTAATGTATCTTCTAGAAAGGTCCATGTATTACTATAAATAGGACCATTAGGATGTTGTAAAAAGGCAGAGTTGATAAGTAGAAAAACATGAGTTTTACTCAAATGCTAAAGTATTCAACTTGTGTGTTGTCTACCTTAGTTGGTCCTTGTGTGGGCCTTCAGTTCTTGTGTGAACCAACCCCTTTGTGTAAGTTAAAGTTAGGACTTGTGTGACCTAGTTAAACCCAAGCTAAGGTCCCTTTGCGTAAGTCTTGGTTAGAACTTGTGTGATCTAATCAAATCCAAGCTTAAGGAATCCCCTTGGTGCGAGTGGATGTTGGAACTTGTGTGATCCAACCAAACCCAAGCCTAGGGTCTATCATAAGGTTATCGGCCACCCTCACTTGGTTAGTACTCAAGCTTGTACTTAGCAACCTCGGTATAGTCCTTGTCCAATTGGCCAAACTTTACTTGGTGTCGACTCGAGCATTAAAACCCTCGTGTCATTATCCTTGTTTATATCGACCATCCAATACTTGGGATTGCACCTCGCAACTCATGCTCATTCCTTGTGTCAACCACCTTATCTCTTCCACCACCACATCCGGTAATATTTCACAAACACCCTCACTAAAAGCTATCACCAGAAACCATCCATAAATTCCAGTCCAAACCCGACAACCACAAACAGTCCACAAGACAACCCTTACCGAGAACCTCATTGTTTCAGTAAACTTCTGACATCCTAAACCCAACTCTTCTTATAACTACCTGAAACAGCCACCAAACACCACACTGCCGAAAAAAACACCCCACCCGAGAACCCCACTTTGAGTCCCATTTTCGGGTCGACCTGATTACAATCAAACTCCGACCCTCTTACCCACTTACACCCCTCCTTACTTACATCAAGATAGTCTCTACATTATTACTTTTTATGGGTCCCACCTGCTCAATACCCTTGCTAGCAGCCACCACATTATGTGGTAAAAGGTTGTCAACATCATTTTCTGCAAATTTAACTCCCCACCCTCATTCGAGCCCTTAATCCCATTAATCAGATATTTTCCACGTCTCCCTATTCCCTTTCCTCATGTCCCCCACTTCCCCACATGCCCTTTCTTCCTCCATGACTGCGCTGGTATCATCAGCTCCAATTTCCGCTGGTAAATTCTACGGCACCACCCGAAACTCTTTCGCTAGTCCATCGTCTTCGGTGAGAAGGTTGAAGTTCGACTGTCGCACCCGATTTTGACCTGCGGGATTCGCGACTTGATGGCATCGATCACCTCTGGATTGGATAAAAATGCTTGCTTTGAGGAGTCGCCACCTAATTATTCTAAGGTGAATTAGGGCACCTAAATTCTAACTAAAAGCTGTAAAATAACTCCAATTTTATGGTCTGCAAAACTAATGAGATTCTAGGTAAGGGTTCTTTATTATCCTAAAGGGAAGGGGTTAGGCATCCTTTAAGATCCGCTAACTTGCGATTATCCGATCAAACTCAGGTTAATTATTATGTTAAAAGTGCATATTTTACAAGTATAAAAATAATGTTGCAAGTATTTAATGAAATTATGCATTTGTACAAGCATGCATTTGTATGACAATAATATACATGTAAAGCTAAAAAAGACTATGAATATGCATTCGTATGAAAATTGATAAAGATGTATGCAATGTGATTTCTTATGGGCGACGGGCCTAAAAATAGATAAACTAGCGATTAACAATTTTAAAACTAACCGAGCCTAAAAATAAATAAACTAGCGACGGGTTTCAAGTTTTTGACTACCCTAATAATTAATTCTATGTCTACCTATTCTAAATATTTCAATAATTTCACGAGTACAATAATATTACAATACAAAATGGAATAAAGCTTAATTAAAGAAAGTAAAAGACAACAACAAAATAAGTAATCTCCGAGGGGTATTTGCCTTCTTTGACTTTATCTTTGCAAGCTGTCAAGAATAAACGGTTAGAAACAATTGAATATACATAACTTCGGATCCGTATCCAAAACAATAAATGTTTTTATTACGGAGGGCTCAGACTTAAATTTTGAAAAGATCATTCCAATCACGTCGTGGTTGCGAACATATGACTCGTTGGTCATTTTAGTTGCCTTGCCTATCGAACATGTTGGTCTATCGGGTGAAAAAGATTTAAGTTTCATCCTTGCCCAGAAGCTTTATTTTCCGTCTTTACAACTGTGGAGGCCTCAAAAATCGACGGATATTTTTTCATCGGCCAGGTGTATTTAATTCAAAAAAACAGTAAACAGTAAAAAAACAGTACATGTCCGTGGCACGGATGTTTAAAACAGTAAATTAAAGAAACAGAGAAACGAAAGAAAAAAAAGCGCGGCCTCGAATTTAATTTCATCGGCCTAAATGCGATATAAATAAGGCAATAAAACAGTAGCACAATAAGATATCCGTTGCCCGGATGCTAAAAATGTAAACTGAAAAACAGAGGAACGAAATAAAAAAGTGCGGCCTCGAATTCAATTTCATCGGCCAAAGCGTAGTATTGGTTAAAACAAATAAAACAGTAATCCGTTGCATGGATATTTAAAACAGAAAACAGAAAAGAGAAACGAAAGAAAGAAAAAAAAAGCGCGGCCTCGAATTTAATTTCATCGGCCAATGTAGTATCGTATTCGTATCAGTAAAATTAAAAATCAGAATCAGACACAAGAGCAGCGAGCAGGAATGAAAGCAAGCAGAAAAACAGAGGCAATTCCCGAGAAGACGGGATGTTTAGTAAATAAAAAAACAGTAAATATCCGCGGCCCGGATGTTAAAAACAGTGCTGAAAAGCAGTAAAAATGAAAAATGAAAAAAAAGCGCGGCCTCGAATTCAATTTCATCGGCCTAAGTGTAGTGTTAGTTAAAACAAATAAAACAGTAATCCATTGCACAGATGTTAAAGAAAACAGTAAACAGAGAAACGAAACGAAAGAAAGAAAAAAAGCGTGGCCTCGAATTTAATTTCATCGGCCTAGTGTAGTATCGTGCTCAAATCAGTAATTATCCCAAGTGTAGCAATCAGGTAGCACACCCCAAAACATATAGCAGCAGCAATTTTTCAATCAAGAGTAGTGTATGTTCCTTTAAACTGTAGTAACCATTTTTCAGAAACACAGGAGCAGTGGACATCAATATGCACCAAAGAAATCAAGTGCAACAAATTCATTCAACAGACAAATGACAAGTAGCCACAACTTACCTCAAATTTTCTCAAAGTACAGATTCGAGAACAAGGTGGAGTGGAGCACCAAAGTGTTTCAAGTGCGATGAAGCAGCCATTTAGTAGTAATAAGTTGCAAAGAATACAACAACCACCTTATCCCAAGAAGGCAATGAGGTAGTCTCTAAAGTAAAGCCAAATCGACCTTATAGGCAACTATGATGAGCCGTAAAGTGAAGCAAAACAAGTCATCCAAGTGCAGTAGTTGAGCATATCATTTAGCTCAAAGAATGCAACAGTGATTTCAAAGAAGGTATAGCCGCCCTTGCCCTTAAGATCAACAATCACCCTCCTCATAAGAGCACCAATTTTCCCAAGTTCAAACAGGGTGATTCATAAACATGCTAACAGGGACTCAAAACTTTACCCATCACATAGTTCACAAAGATATATGATATACCCGAGATATACAAGGACATACAACATGGGTATACAACTAGCGTATACCCGACCCTTTATTCCTCATATACCTTGAGATACATCACCTTGAATCCAGCCAATCAAAGGAAGTAAAACTGATGTAAACCAGCTTCACAACCAAGAGGGAAGAATTATCTAAAGGGGCATTACAAAGTACAAGATAATTTACAAGCCAAGTAAAACATGAAGAATCTAGGCACGAATATGAAGACACACACACATACTGTGGTTTATAAACAAGAGCTTGACCTTATGCTCATATTGTGATCCTGTTCGACAAATGTTATTAGCCATATTTATGAAAAAATGCAGTAACTATATTACAAAAATCAAGTACAAACAACTTAACCTGACATCATATATAAACTTTTGCTAATCTTCCTAGGGCTTACTAATCGATTCAATCGGACTAATCAGTTAACAAAACACATCTAAATATGACTAAATAAATAAATTAAGAATTGAACAGGCTATGTAAATTAGGCATTTTAATCACATAAACGGGTAAACTAAATCTGAATACAGAACAAACAAAAGAAACATAAAAGAGACTGAGGCGAATTTAAACTCACCGACTTTCTCGATTCTCAACTCGGACCGAACTGGGAATGGACTCAACATCGAAACTATAATTTGAAGGGAACAGATTTGTTGGAACAAAGCAAGAGGAAATGCAACACACGCCATGGCTGCGGACACCGGATTGCAAATTGATATCAGACGGTCGCCCCGCCAAGATACGGTCGGATATCCTCGGTGCATTTGAAGGGAAATTTGTGCAATTTCTTCACGTAGTACAAGATGAGATAAATTATCATCATAGCCCGCTGAATTTGACCCGACCGGATATGACCGAGAAAGCGAGATCACAAAAATAGACCAGAAACCACCAACATCGGCACCGAAAACCACCAACAAAAGTACCAAAAAAAACCACCAACAAAAGTGCCGAAAACCACCAACGAAAGTAAATCGGAAACCTCATTTTCGGACTTAGGACCTCAAAATAAACCCCCCAAAAACCGACGACGGTGTGGGTGGTGTAGGATGGCGGTGAGGTGACCGGCGACGTGGGGTCGCCGGTGTGGGGGGTGTGGCGTGTGGGTTTGGGTTTGGGAGAGAAATGGGTTGGGGGGCTGGTTTGAAAAAGAGAAAAGAAAGGTTAGGGTTTTGGTTTTTTTTTCTTTGTTGTGTGTAGCGTTTTTTGTTTTAATGGGAGGGGGAGGGGGAAATAAAGGGCAAAGGGATGCTTGGGCCGGTTCGGGTGATTGGTTGGGCTCGGGTGGGGTTTCGGTTGGGCCTGGCTCGGGTTTGGCCGACCGGGCCCTATTTTTATTTTGTGGGATTTGGGTTGATTTTGTTTTGGGTAGAAATTATTTTGGGTTGGGAAATAAATGGGTTATGGGTTGTTGGGTTGGGTAGGAATTGTTTTGGGTTGAGTAGAAGTTGTTTTGGGGGAAATGAAAATGGGTTATGGGTTAAAAATATAAAAGGGGTTCATTATATAAAAAGAAAGCTTTGCAAAATTTATAAATTATAAAGATGATAATATGATAAAATATAATATTTGTGAAATGCTTGATGCTTAAAAATAAAAATGCAACGCTGCTTTTGCGAAAATAAAATAACATATAATATTAAGATAAAAGTATGCTTGTGATATAAAAATGTAAAATGACAATAAAAAATGCAAATAATACTAATAATAATGATATATATACATATATATGCCTATATTTTAAAATTATCTTAAAGTGTCAAAAATATTAGAAATTGCAAATAAAATCCAAAAACATGGGACAAAATTGGGTGTCAACAGATGCCCTCTTTGGCCGGAAACGATGAAAGAGTTTTCGGCCAAAGAAGTTGACTGAGTAGCCAATTTTGTCCTGATCATCGAGACTCGAGGGAAGATTAGAGATGCATGGTAAGAAATAGACTCCCGAGGGGGGGAGAAGTTGTAAGAGATGGTGCAGATTCAAGAAACAATGCCCGGTGTCGACTTATGATGACACCGTTGCGGATGTGGCGAGATACTGGGGGAAGGGCTGAACGATGTTCGAAGAACTTCCCCGATGCAGATGATGATATATCATAAGCGTGATGAGGTGACATCGTCGCTTAGACGTTATGCAGATGGCGACGTCGCATAGGCGTGATTGAAATTAAGATACCCGCATTAGAAGGTGGGCGCCTAACTGAAATGAAATACCCGCATTAGGAGGTGTGCGCCTGACTGAAATTTAAATACCCGCATTAGGAGGTGGGCGCCTGACTGAAAATGAAATACCCGCATTAGGAGGTGGGTGCCTGACTGAAATTGAAATACCCGCATTAGGAGGTGGGCGCTGATCAAAATGAAATACCCGCATTAGGAGGTGGGCGCTGATCAAATCAAATACCCGTTAGGAGGTGGGTGCCTGATCAAAATGAAATACCCGCATTAGGAGGTGGGCGCTGATCAAATTGAAATACCCAAGACAGAGGTGGGCGCTGATCAAATTGAAATACCCGCATTAGGAGGTGGGCGCCGATAAATTAAAATACCCGCATTAGAGGTGGGTGCCTGATCAAATTGAAATACCCAGATAGGAGGTGGGCGCTGATCAAAATGAAATACCCGCATTAGGAGGTGGGCGCTGATCAAATCAAATACCCGCGTTAGGAGGTGGGTGCCTGACTGAAAATGAAATACCCGCATTAGGAGGTGGGCGCTGATCAAATTGAAATACCGCATTAGGAGGTGGGCGCTGATCAAATTGAAATACCCGCATTAGGAGGTGGGCGCTGACAGAAATTGAAATACCCGTGACAGGAGGTGGGTGCCTGATCAAATTGAAATACTCAGACAGAGGTGGGCGCCTGATCAAATCAAAACCCATTAGGAGGTGGGCGCTGATCAAATTGAAATACCCGCATTAGGAGGTGGGCGCCTGATCAAATTGAAATACCCGCATTAGGAGGTGGGCGCTGACAGAAATTAAAATACCCGTGACAGAGGTGGGTGCTCGATCAAATTGAAATACCGCGTTAGGAGGTGGGCGCTGATCAAAATGAAATACCCGCATTAGGAGGTGGGCGCTGATCAAATCAAATACCAGACAGGAGGTGGGTGCTCGATCAAAATGAAATACCCAGACAGAGGTGGGCGCTGATCAAATTGAAATACCAGACAGAGGTGGGCGCCGATCAAATTGAAATACCCGCATTAGAGGTGGGCTGATCAGAATTGAAATACCCGCATTAGGAGGTGGGTGCCTGATCAAATTGAAATACCCGCATTAGGAGGTGGGCGCTGATCAAATCAAAACCGCATTAGGAGGTGGGCGCTGATCAAATTGAAATACCCGCATTAGGAGGTGGGCGCTGATCAAATTGAAATACCCGCGTTAGGAGGTGGGCGCTGATCAAATTGAAATACCCGCATTAGGAGGTGGGTGCCTGATCAAATTGAAATACCCGCAGAGGTGGGCGCTGATCAAAATGAAATACCGCGATAGGAGGGCGCGGCTGGCGCTGATTAAATGAAATACCCGTTAGGAGGTGGGCGCCTGATCAAATGAAATACCCAGATTAGGAGGTGGGCGCTGATTAAAATGAAATACCCGTGACAGAGGTGGGCGCTGATCAAAATGAAATACCCGCATTAGGAGGTGGGCGCCTGATCAAATTGAAATACCCAGACAGGAGGTGGGCGCTGATCAAAATGAAATACCCGCATTAGGAGGTGGGCGCCTGATCAAATTGAAATACCCAGACAGAGGTGGGCGCTGATCAAAATGAAATACCCGCATTAGGAGGTGGGCGCTGATCAAATTAAATACCGCGTAGGAGGTGGCGGGCGTCAAATTGAAATACCGCGTTAGAGGTGGGCGCCGAAATTGAAATACCCGCAGAGGTGGGCGCTCGATCAAATTGAAATACCCGACAGGAGGTGGGCGCTGATCAAATTTGAAATACCGCGTTAGGAGGTGGGCGCCTGGTGAAATTGAAATACCCGATTAGAGGTGGGCGCTGACAAATTGAAATACCCGACAGAGGTGGGCGCTTGAAATTGAAATACCCGCATTAGGAGGTGGGCGCTGACATGAAATACCCGCGTGGGAGGTGGGCGCTGATCAAATTGAAATACCCGCATTAGGAGGTGGGTGCCTGATCAAATTGAAATACCCGCGTTAGGAGGTGGGCGCTAATCAAATCAAATACCCGCATTAGGAGGTGGGCGCTGATCAAATGAAATACCGCGTTAGGAGGTGGGCGCTGATTAAGATGAAATACCCGCGACAGGAGGTGGGCGCTGATCAAATTGAAATACCCGCATAGGAGGTGGGCGCTGATCAAAATGAAATACCCGCACAGGAGGTGGGCGCTGATCAAATTGAAATACCCAGATAGGAGGTGGGCGCTGATCAAAATGAAATACCCGCACAGAGGTGGGCGCTGATCAAAATTGAAATACCCGCATTATGAGGTGGGCGCCGATCAAATTGAAATACCCGCATTAGGAGGTGGGCGCTGATCAAATTGAAATACCCGCATTAGGAGGTGGGCGCTAATCGAAATTGAAATACCCGCATTAGGAGGTGGGCGCTGATGTAATTTGAAATACCCGCATTAGGAGGTGGGCGCTGATCAAATTGAAATACCCGCATTATGAGGTGGGCGCTGATGAAATTGAAATACCCGCATTAGGAGGTGGGCGCCGATCAAATTGAAATACCCAGATTAGGAGGTGGGCGCCTAATCAAATTGAAATACCCGCATTAGGAGGTGGGCGCCGATCAAAATGAAATACCCGCATTAGGAGGTGGGCGCCGATCGAAATCGAAATACCCGCATTAGGAGGTGGGCGCCTGATTGACGTCGTTGTATTGACGTGATGCGTTTGTGACCCGCATGGGTTGAAATGACGTCGTTGCATAGACGTGGTGCGTTGTAAACGTCATTGTGTAGACGTGTTGTGCAGATGACGCCGTTGTATGGGCGTGTTGCTTTCGTTGTAATGTTGTGAAAGATGTAAATGACGTCCATTATCGTCAGTTTGGTGTAATATGATTCCGCGTTGTGTTGAATCTTCTGCCGATTCAAACTCATGTGGACTGTGAATTAAAATGTCATTCTTGCACGGACGAAAATGTGAGGCGACGTCTTTGCCAAATTAAGCACACATGTTGCGGCTTCTCTGCCTTTGTCAACCTGAAGACCTGCACTCAAAGAAATTTGTGAGTTGTAGTTTTTGCCCTGGACGCTAGCAAGCTCATATTGGTTTAGATTGAAGACTCAGTTGTCTGGCATTTTCCAGGTCCATTGACATATTCTTGGAGTGAACCCTTAAATATGCCCCAGTTTATGGTATATATGAAGATGTTGAACTTCTAACGGGACAAAATCGAGTCTGTGCTGGCAACTTGTTTGTCCTGTTAAGGCAATCATGTGAGCCTATTGAGTTGTGTGAAAGATAATGGAAGAAAGATTCCAATGGTGTGACCGAAGCCGATGTAGGCCGCCTACGTATTCCGACAAGGGAAATCAGGTCATAACGTAGTTCGCTGCAAGCAAAAAGGGTTTTCTAAGGATTTTCTAAAAAATGAGACCGAAGCTGATGTAGCCGCCTACGTATCCCGCCGAGGGAATCAGGTCATAACGTAGTTCATGCGGCAAAAGAGATTTGTAAGGATTTTCTGAAAATGGGACCGAAGCCGGTGTGGCCGCCTACGTATCCCGCCGAGGGAATCGGGTCATAACGTAGTTCATGCAAGCTAAAAGGTTTTTATATTTGTAGAATGTTTTTTTTTTTTTTGTAAAAGAGAGTGACTAGAGTTTGAAAAATGATGCAATATATTTTGCAAGGTTTTTTTTTTTTTTTTTTTTGTTGTGTTTTTTTTTTTTTTTTTTTGTGAAAATATGAAAAAGACATAATCACGTCTTGACTTCGGTTGGTACCAACAATTAGTATTGTGCTTAGGAGTTTTCGTTATTTGCTTTCTGTCAAATCGAGACAGACTTCAAGGTAATTCCTACAGCTTCAGATGCTACCTCAGACATACCTGAGTATCGACACTTGCTTCAAGCCAAGATTTTGACATATATGCATCCTCATGTTTCAAATGCCCTCACTGAAAGAAAGTCCCTTCCTCACATGTATTTCAGTATTTTGATCTTTGGGACGTCTAGAGAAGTACACTCACCCTCAGAAAGATGTTCAATGCATTTAATTGTGATACCATAGGCTTGGCCGTCATGTGAGTATCCACTAATGTGAGAACCCTCGGTATAGGATCATGTAGGGCTTGTTATGGATTTGTAATGTAGGCTTGGGAAAGGAAAGGATATTATTTGGGTAAAGAGTGACTAATCCTTCCTTGAGCATTGGAATATGTCCGTGCTTGGTATTTGTGTGCATTGATTCCGATTTGCTTCTTTTTGCCCCCTTTCGTTTTTTACAGACTTCATTTGAATATTTCGTTTGGAGCTTTTTCTCCTTTTCGAGTTATTTCCCTTTTTTTTTTTTTTTTTAATTGTCGGGGCTTTTTGACTCCTTTGTGTGAAGTCGTCCTTTTATTTTGTTTTCATTTCCTCTTCTGGGAACATTGCAACTTCAACTCGAATCATTTTCAGCAATTTGCATATTTCTGATGCGCTCAAGGAGGTCGGGCCAAGAGAGGGATAGTGCGTGTACGCACTCAGAAAGGGTATAGGCATAAGATGTGGTTGTTCAAAAAAAAATAGGCCTCAGGCTCAAAGGGGAAATGCTACGGATAATGTTATTTGGTAAGCTGGAAAGGCTCAAACGGATCAAAGAAAGCCTACGATCCTTTCCTATACCAAGTGTTACTCAGAATTTCGCCTCAACAAACATTCGAGCCAAGTTCTAGATCAACAATGCAATGCAATTGAACTTATTCTAAAAACTCACCACACAATGCACATGAAACGATGAGGTTGGCTTTGTTCATATCTTGGAAGCATGAAAAAACAATTTTTTAAGTGTCAACACAGGCGTGAATGAGAGGTACCAGAAGAATCTATGGTTTACCACGAAGACAATCTTCTCCACTTGTTCTTTCCTATGCACACTCCTAACTGTGTTGGTATCAACCAAGTCCATCAATGATTCTTAAATTTTTTTTTTTTTTTGTATTTTTGAATAAAGGGTACCGAACCCGAATAGGGCTGCCTACGTATCTCATCTTTGATGAGAATCAGGTGTGCGTAGTTCGTGATGATAGGTTATAAAAATGTATGTTTAAAAAAAAGTTCATCTACACTAGGATAGTAAAAGTAAAAATTGTATAAAACAGATGATTATCCACTATGGGACGAATGCAAAGTAAAAAATAATTGTCCACAATAGAATGAATGCAATGAATAAATGATCATCCACAATAGGATGCATGTAAATAAAAAAAATGAATGTCCATTATAGGATGAATGAAAAAAATTGATAAACCAAATATGTCCTTATCTACGGGGGACAAGGAAGTGCGTCTTTTTTTCATTTTTTTGATTTTTTTTTTTTTTGATGATTTTTTTTTTTTTTTTTTTAAGTGTTGTCGAACCCGAGAAGGGCTACCTACGTATCACACCGAACGGTGAGAATCAGACACTCGTAGTTCGTGAGATAGGTTATAAAAAATGTAGAATTGAAAAAGAATTTATCCACGATAGGATAGTAAGTAAAATTGTATGCAATAAAAAAAATGATTGTCCATATTAGGATGAATGCAATGAAAAAATAATAATCCACAATAGGATGTAATGAAAAAAGATTGTCCATTAGGATGTAATGAAAAAAAAAGATTGATAATCCAAAATCATATTTTCATTTTTTTTATTTGATTTTTTTTTTTAGGGGTGTCGCACCCAAGAAGGGTTACCTACGTATCACACCGTATGGTGAGAATCAGACACTCGTAGTTCGTAAAGATATTGTAAAAATGGTATGATATAAAGAAATTATGTAACGAAAATTAAACATATCAACTGAATTTGCAAATATGTAACAAAACAAAAATACAAATTAAAGTGATGACTCGTTGAATCTGGTGTTGGCTGACTTTTTCCAGTCAAAACATCTTTCGGTCATCTTTGTGAAAGCCTTTGGCTTTGTTATTTCCTGAAGTATATCCAGGAATAATGTTTTAGAACGACCCCCCAAACTGTTCGTGGGGACGATTTTCCTGCAAAAATAAAAGCACCGGGTGAAAGGAGGAAAGTTATTAAAAGACTAATAAAATGTAAGAGTGAAAGTATGGTCAAAGACTCCCCTGATTGCTTCACGAGATTCGAGTCTTGATGTTGAAGAACGCTTTATCCTTGGGTAGTGACACAATTTCTATTCAAGAGTCGCAAGCGACATGGTATGATATGTACAAAATTGAAGCAGCTAATTATTGCATTAAATAATATGTACAGAGATAAAAGAAGAAAAATAGCAAACAAACTGGGCAGGAATTAAATACACGTCCTACCATGCATGGAGCCTCTCTTATGCCAGAGGTAGGCCTAAACGCCAAATATGAGAGATTATAATGAATAATCCAAGTCACCAAACTACGTTGCTTTTGTTGGAAAAGAAGACAAAATGTATGTACATTTTCCAATATCGGCATGTCAAGATTAAGCTTGGATTAGTCCATCATTATCACGCTACAAATAATATGTTGATGGTCGTTGGGGGAGCGAGACCCGTCGACAATATTGGTGGATTTCTTAATTGTGGAGTCGATGCCAAGGATCGACCCACCTATGGTGTATGTATGCATGATTAAAAATAAAAGGGTATAGCTCTATCCTAAATTTACTAAGATTAGGCTTACTGGACTCAAGGTTCCCGAGCGGACTACTCGAGTGAGAAGGCTACGCGGCCTCCGGATGGTCCGGACACTCCGCGCATACGCCAACTCTCCTAAAATTTGGTAATTTGAAAGAATTTGCGGGTGCGCAAAACACACCTCGCGTGTAATGTGTGATAGTGTCAATTTTCCATAGTGGAAGAAATATGAGCGGAATGCCAATTTAAGGAAAGCAATAAAAGAATAAAGCAATTAAAGCAATTTATGCAAAAATTTCACAAATGAAACATATCAAAACATTAAATCAAACAATGAGCAAAAAGTAAAGCACAATAAAAATTAACCTGGATTTGCTATGGTTAAGAACCTGGGGTTTCCCCAGCGGAGTCGCCATGCTGTCGCACCCGATTTTGACCTGCGGGATTCGCGACTTGATGGCATCGATCACCTCTGGATTGGATAAAAATGCTTGCTTTGAGGAGTCGCCACCTAATTATTCTAAGGTGAATTAGGGCACCTAAATTCTAACTAAAAGCTGTAAAATAACTCCAATTTTATGGTCTGCAAAACTAATGAGATTCTAGGTAAGGGTTCTTTATTATCCTAAAGGGAAGGGGTTAGGCATCCTTTAAGATCCGCTAACTTGCGATTATCCGATCAAACTCAGGTTAATTATTATGTTAAAAGTGCATATTTTACAAGTATAAAAATAATGTTGCAAGTATTTAATGAAATTATGCATTTGTACAAGCATGCATTTGTATGACAATAATATACATGTAAAGCTAAAAAAGACTATGAATATGCATTCGTATGAAAATTGATAAAGATGTATGCAATGTGATTTCTTATGGGCGACGGGCCTAAAAATAGATAAACTAGCGATTAACAATTTTAAAACTAACCGAGCCTAAAAATAAATAAACTAGCGACGGGTTTCAAGTTTTTGACTACCCTAATAATTAATTCTATGTCTACCTATTCTAAATATTTCAATAATTTCACGAGTACAATAATATTACAATACAAAATGGAATAAAGCTTAATTAAAGAAAGTAAAAGACAACAACAAAATAAGTAATCTCCGAGGGGTATTTGCCTTCTTTGACTTTATCTTTGCAAGCTGTCAAGAATAAACGGTTAGAAACAATTGAATATACATAACTTCGGATCCGTATCCAAAACAATAAATGTTTTTATTACGGAGGGCTCAGACTTAAATTTTGAAAAGATCATTCCAATCACGTCGTGGTTGCGAACATATGACTCGTTGGTCATTTTAGTTGCCTTGCCTATCGAACATGTTGGTCTATCGGGTGAAAAAGATTTAAGTTTCATCCTTGCCCGTAAGCTTTATTTTCCGTCTTTACAACTGTGGAGGCCTCAAAATCGACGGATATTTTTCATCGCCAGGTGTATTTAATTCAAAAAAACAAGAAACAGTAAAAACAGTACATATCCGTGGCACGGATGTTTAAAACAGTAAATTAAAGAAACAGAGAAACGAAACGAAAGAAAAAAAAGTGCGGCCTCGAATTTAATTTCATCGGCCTAAATGCGATATAAATAAGGCAATAAAACAGCAGAACAGTAAGATATCCATTGCCTGGATGCTTAAAAAGTAAACTGAAAAACAGAGGAACGAAATAAAAAAAGTGCGGCCTCGAATTCAATTTCATCGGCCAAAGTGTAGTATTGGTTAAAACAAATAAAACAGTAATCCGTTGCACGGATATTTAAAACAGAAAACAGAAAAGAGAAACGAAAGAAAGAAAAAAAAGCGCGGCCTCGAATTTAATTTCATCGGCCAATGTAGTATCGTATTCGTATCAGTAAAATTAAAAATCAGAATCAGACACAAGAAGAAGAAGCGAGCAAAGGAACAAAGCAAGCGTAAAAACAGAGGCAATTCCGAGAAGACGGGATGTTTAGTAAATAAAAAAAGAAATATCCGCGTCCGGATGTTAAAAAGCGATCTTTGGCGGTAAAAATGAAAATGAAAAAAAGCGCTGCCTCGAATTCAATTTCATCGGCCTAAGTGTAGTGTTAGTTAAAACAAATAAAACAAGAATCCATTGCACAGATGTTAAAGAAAACAGTAAACAGAGAAACGAAACGAAAGAAAGAAAAAAAGCGTGGCCTCGAATTTAATTTCATCGGCCTAGTGTAGTATCGTGCTCAAATCAGTAATTATCCCAAGTGTAGCAATCAGGTAGCACACCCCAAAACATATAGCAGCAACAATGTTTCAATCAAGACTAGTGTATGTTCCTTTAAACTGTAGTAACCATTTTTCGTAAACACAGAGCGGTGGACATCAATATGCACCAAAGAAATCAAGTGCAAAGAAATTCATTCAACAGATAAATGACAAGTAGCCACAACTTACCTCAAATTTTCTCAAAGTACAAAGATTCTCGAGAACAAGGTGGAGTGGAGCACCAAAGTGTTTCAAGTGCGATGAGAGCAGCCATTTAGTAGTAATAAGTTGCGTGAATACAACAACCACCTTATCCCAAGAAGGCAATGAGGTAGTCTCTAAAGTAAAGCCAAATCGACCTTATAGGCAACTATGATGAGCCGTAAAGTGAAGCAAAACAAGTCATCCAAGTGCAGTAGTTGAGCATATCATTTAGCTCAAAGAATGCAATGATGATTTCGGCAAGGTATAGCCGCCTCTTGCCCTTAAGATCAACAATCACCCTCCTCATAAGAGCACCAATTTTCCCAAGTTCAAACAGGGTGATTCATAAACATGCTAACAGGACTCAAAACTTTACCCATCACATAGTTCACAAGATATATGATATACCCGAGATATACAAGGACATACAACATGGGTATACAACTAGCGTATACCCGACCCTTTATTCCTCATATACCTTGAGATACATCACCTTGAATCCAAATTAATCAAAGGAAGTAAACTGATGTAAACCACCTTCACAACCAAGAGGGAAGAATTATCTAAAAGGGGGCATTACAAAGTACAAGATAATTTACAAGCCAAGTAAAACATGAAGAATCTAGGCACGAATATGAAGACACACACACATACCGTGGTTTATAAACAAGAGCTTGACCTTATGCTCATATTGTGATCCTGTTCGACAAATGTTATTAGCCATATTTATGAAAAAATGCAGTAACTATATTACAAAAATCAAGTACAAACAACTTAACCTGACATCATATATAAACTTTTGCTAATCTTCCTAGGGCTTACTAATCGATTCAATCGGACTAATCAGGTTAACAAAACACATCTAAATATGACTAAATAAATAAATTAAGAATTGAACAGGCTATGTAAATTAGGCATTTTAATCACATAAACGGGTAAACTAAATCCTCAATACACAGAACAAACAAAAGAAACATAAAAGAGACTGAGGCGAATTTAAACTCACCGACTTTCTCGATTCAACTCGGACCGAACCGGGAATGGACTCAACATCGAAACTATAATTTGAAGGGAACAGATTTGTTGGAACAAAGCAAGAGGAAATGCAACACACGCCATGGTCATGCGGACACCGGATTGCAAATTGATACCAGACGTCGCCCGCCAAGATACGGTCGGATATCCTCAGTGCATTTGAAGGAAATTTGTGCAATTTCTTCACGTAGTACAAAGAGAGATAAATTATCATCATAGCCCGCTTGAATTTGACCCGACCGGATATGACCGAGAAAGCGATATCACAAAATAGACCAGAAACCACCAACATCGGCACCGAAAACCACCAACAAAAGTACCAAAAAACCACCAACAAAAGTGCCGAAAACCACCAACGAAAGTAAATCGGAAACCTCCTTTTCAGACTTACGACCTCAAAATAAACCCCCCAAAAACCGACGACGCTGTGGGTGGTGTAGGATGGCGGTGAGGTGACGGCGACGTGGGGTCGCCCGGTGTGGGGGTGTGGCGTGTGGGTTTGGGTTTGGGAGAGAAATGGGTTGTCTGTTGGTTAGAAAAAGAGAAAAGAAAGGCTAGGGTTTTGGTTTTTTTTTTTTTGTTGTGTGTAGCGTTTTTTGGTTTTAATGGGAGGGGGAGGGGGAAATAAAGGGCAAAGGGATGCTTGGGCCGGTTCGGGTGATTGGTTGGGCTCGGGTGGGGTTTCGGTTGGGCCTGGTCGGGTTTGGCCGACTGGGCCCTATTTTATTTTTGTGGGATTTGGGTTGATTTTGTTTTGGGTAGAAATTATTTTGGGTTGGGAAATAAATGGGTTATGGGTTGTTGGGTTGGGTAGGAATTGTTTTGGGTTGAGTAGAAGTTGTTTTGGGGGGAAATGAAAATGGGTTATGGGTTAAAAATATAAAAAGGGGGTTCATTATATAAAAAGAAAGCTTTGCAAAATTTATAAATTATAAAGATGATAATATGATAAAATATAATATTTGTGAAATGCTTGATGCTTAAAAAAAATAAAAATGCAACGCCGTTTTGCGAAAATAAAATAACATATAATATTAAGATAAAAGTATGCTTGTGATATAAAAATGTAAAATGACAATAAAAAATGCAAATAATACTAATAATAATGATATATATACATATATATGCCTATATTTTAAAATTATCTTAAAGTGTCAAAAATATTAGAAATTGCAAATAAAATCCAAAAAGATGGGACAAAATTGGGTGTCAACATCGACTATATCCGAATTTGCACTCTCAGGGCCTTTTAGGGTTAACTAGCACATACAAAAGACTCAGATTCACCCATATACTTCCACAAATAATTTAAATTTAATTTTTATCATACTTTATGAATAAAAATACTCCTACCATCAATGAAATCTAAATGTTGACCAATTAAAATATTTATAAAATATTGATCGATTTTTAGATTTTTATAAAGTTAAAATATTTGTTTAATGAAGTCATTTAATATTGAATATAATTATAATATTAAAAATATCACTCAATAATTAAGATAGAATTCTTATTCGACTTAAACTCATGTTGCACGGAATGAATTTGTGTGTATTCAGTTCCTATTCCTTCAATAGACATTATTAATTAGTGCCCTTGTAAATTGTAATTAGGCGCGAAAATTTCAAGAGGTAATGGTTAGTTTTAACTCCATTATTAAGATAAAGTAAAATTCCTCAATTTTTTTAGATTGACAAATTAATTAGTACATTACTACTATCCAATCTAGTGTTTTAAAAGACGTGGGTGTAAGGCGAATCATTTTACATATGTTTCGCCGAGGCGTAAGCCCCGAGGCACGGGGCATAAATCCATGAGTATTTAATTTTTAGTATTTTATAAATTAAAATAAATAAATAAAAATATATTAAATTATTAAAAAATCAAAATAATAAAAAAAATTAGTAGGAAAATGTATATATCTATTATTAACATGCTAACATGTGCATGAATCACTAAAAAATATCTTGAAAGAATAAATGACATAAAGATGCGTTACACTAGTGACTTGTGATGAAAAATAATCAGAGTTGTAAAAATTATATTGTATCCTAATAATTCAAAAATAAAAATGACAATAACATAAAGTTATTATTTCAAAAACTAAAACTAGATAACAAATTAATATTTATTACAATACAAATAGCCAGAATAGAGTCTTCAAAATATTATCTAAACTACAACAATACCAAAAGAATTTCTAAAATTAAAAATAGTCTTGAAAAAGATAATTGAAGATGCTAAAAAATTCTTGAAGAAAATAAAGTATAAAGAAGGAAAATGCAAGCATGGAAATCAAGTAAAAATTGGAGGAACTATTTTCTTTGTAGTTTGCACTTTGCACACAAAGGTCTAAAGTGTATCTGTTACTTTGTAAACAACAAAGAGAAAAGATTGTGAAATTAAGATAAATAATTAAAAAAACTTTTGACTTTTTGAGATTTTCCAATTTGAGAATTTACTATGAGTTAACTTTTTGATAGTTAACTTTTAAATAAAGATTTGTTGGCTCAAATTTGAAAAAGTTCTCGGGGTTTACGCCCCAAACGTCTAGATTGTTGGTTCTTACGCCTTGGCAAATGTCCAGAAGATTGGGGCTTATGCCCCACGATACTTATAGCTCGCTAGTACGCCTTGGAGCGTTTTTGGTACGCCTAGCTCTGATGCTCGTCCAGAAAACGCCTTTTAAAACAGTGCTACTATCTACTATCTAATAAGAAATTTTCTGAGCAGACATGGGTTCCTATCAACCTTTTTCAACAATTGAAGTCTCTCAAACAAATATTTCAACAAAAAAATATTTATTTAATTAAAGAAAAACTGATGTCTGACTTATTTTCATCATTTTTATATGATTATTGTTAATTTTCATAAATAGAATATAATTAACATCTTCTCTCTTTTTCTTGGAAACATGTCGTAAATATTTTATATGAGCGTAATAAAATAAATGTAGGCAAATTACAAATCTTATTTATCCATAACAAAGAAAATGAATCAACACAGATATGCTTGAAAAATAAAAAAGGAGGATGAGATTTAGAAATAGTAACTTAGAAGGTCACCCAACAATGGATAATGATTTACTAAAGTCGTGTTTTTTTTTTTGTAATAACAAGGTCACCCAATTTTGCATATATCACCTCAAAAGTCACTCTATGAATATTTGACCAACAAATTATGAGATAACAATTTATTTAGTTCACATGGACCTTTTTTGCCTCCATCCACATGGCAATAAAACATGATCCGATCACTCATTGATACGATCTGACTTGGGAATAAGCGGATTCAAATACAAAATGCGAAAATTAAGATAGTAAGAAATCAATAGATGGGAATGAAGAAATAGGAGATGGGAATACAGGAAAGAAGGGATCAATTCAACTCAAATGGTAATTAATCAACAACCAAAAATGAATTAATCCAAGGGAGAAAGAGACTCAACTCATACATAAAAATCTAATCCAAGACTATCCAAGAGAGATTCAAGGTAAGCGTTAAGGGAATCCACCCTAATCCTAACACTAGCTAATCCTAGCTAACATAACTTCATACAAGGATAACTACACTCAAAAAAGTTATTTCATCAATCTCAAAACTCAAGCTAAGAATGAAAATAGGCTAAGGCAAGCTTATATAGTTTTGACATTAGATGCATAGCCAATTATTTAACTAATAGCCACATTTAACATTTAACATTTAACTATCCAACCTTGCAATTGTAGTCGTACATCAAACATTTGGGCTTCTTTAAGAGGCAAACTTTGGGCCTTGGGATCTTGAACTCTTATAATCTTTCTCCATGATATCTCCCATAGCTTGAAGGCCCTCCGTTGATTCTCTTCAAGTGCTTCCATAGCTTCATTCTCCATAAACATGGCTTCTAAAGCATGAAAGACCTTGGTTCGTCTTCTAGTACAAGTCCTTGGAGAACTTTGAGCAATTGACCCCCCCCCCCCCCCCGATATCGTATCACTCGCACCTATTTTTAGTAATTGAGCGACGTTGTTGTTATAAAAAATATGACTTTGACAGATCACTTCTCAACAATGATAGAGCTGGGTGACCTTCTGAGTTACTACCTCATGAGATATAAGAAGAACAACAATGATAGAGTTGATTGATTATCTTTTGCAAATAGATATATAAACATTTCAATGTGAAAGTGAAGCTCTGACAGTTTCAGACAACAGAGAATGTGATTGGAGAGGTGAACCTAATTACTCTACCTGGTTCATCAATGGGTTCCAATGCTAGACTGGTGTAGCTAAAGGAAGAGCTGGCATCAAAAGATGTTGAGATTGATGCCTTGAAAGAAGCTCATGCCATTGATATGCTTCATCATAAGTACAATATAGTTGAGCACCAAGATCTCATTGGAAAAATAATTAGTTTGCAAGGCTACCATAACAAGAAGAGAGCCGATAACTCTTAAGCTCTGTAGCGAATGTACCAGTTGCTGAAAAAGGATCCCCTTTCTCTTGCACACCTCTCTCTTAGTCCCTTCACGTGTCTTAGTTTTATTAGTCTTCAGTTTCCTTGCTCTTTGAATTCATGTGTCTTTCAGTTTTGTTTAAGTTATTTTGATCTGAATTATACTTTAATTGCAACGGTGTGGTGGTCACCATATTTTTTATTAATGGAAAAAATCCGATTTCTTTATTAATTATTGTGTTCATTTTCCTTGACTAATATCTTAAGATATTTTTATTCTGTTATGATTGTATTTGTGATAGCTCTAGCGGCCATGAGTATTATATTGACTAAAACATTCCATTGATCGTATGAATAATAAAAAATGTTTCTCAATGATGCCAAAAGAGGGAAGATGTATAGTATGTAATATTCTACAACCCATTATTTTGACCCGGTTCATCTAGTTGTTCACATGTTGTCTTTCTAGACAGTTCAATGATTGGAACAGTTACAAAGGGACACGAGTTTGTCATCATAAAAAAGAGGTAATTTATTGAAATTCATATCTTTTGATGATTGACAAAATAATTTGGGCAAAACAAGTGGGCTTGACCAAATGCATAAACATAGAACAAGTAGTGCATATTCAATGAACCAAGTCTATGATTTCATGTTCCGCTCTAGAATTCGGTTGCAGCAAGACTCTTGGAATGAAGAAGTCCCGTGATATTGATACATTATACAAGATTTGGGAGTCTATGATATACTTATCTAGGATAAGTTTTGGACTCTCTTCAAGCACATCTGCATCCGTGCGAAAGAAAAGGAGTTGTCTATATCTCAAACACTAGCACTCCTCAAGTCCTTATCCAGTAAGAATTTGTGACTAACCCATTTGTCTTTATAGTTTGCTATATTTATGCAGGTCTTTCATTGAATATACTTACGCACTTACATTGAGAGTCATAGCATAAATCAAGCAAATAAGCAACAACACATTTGAGAGACTCATGACTAGCTATTGAAGTGTTGTCTGATACAAAGGACTAGATTGAAGAACCCGTTTCATAGTCATATGTTTTACAGTCTTCAAGTCCAGAAATATTGTATTAGGGTTGTTATTGAGTTGTAGCTATTTTCAGCTTTCTTAGAAGCATTATTTTAGGTAAAAACCTTAGTCAAATTTAGCTCTAAATTGAGGGCAACTCGGATGGGACTCAACAGTCTAAACAGATTGTTGTATGAGGGATTAGAGTTAGTTCCTAGGTTTCATCTCTTGTATTATGAATTTTGTTGAGACTTACAATTATAGTGAAGTTTGAGACAAATCATGCGGAGGTATAAGTTGTGGTTATTCACCCTTGTGAATCGATGCTTTTCATGTAAAAATATTGTTACTTTTTATTATTCCGCAAATCAGTCCGAAGAAACAAATAAAGTAACCTAATTCATTACCTAGGCAAAAATCATGCATAACTTAATTCACCCCCTCTTATGTTATTTGGTCGTGCAAAATATCAGTACTATCCATGACTCATAAATTTTACTAGAAAGAGAGATTTACGAGTATAATAAGAATAAACAGAGTGTGTTTGTGAACCTCTAAATAAGGAATCGTTTCTCTATTGTGAATAGAAATATACCCTTTAGCATCACTTAGCTTAATATAGAGATTTAAATGCATTCAACTATTTTTTTAAGACCATAAAAATATTGGCAGTGGTGTAGTTTGAATATACTTAGAGTTATTGGTATGATGCTCATAAGTAATATTAACCTGCAATTAGTAACTCAGGGAAATGGATAGATGTAACGATTGAAAGACTCAATCGGATTGTTAGTGACTATAGTTCTAAACCTTTCTCTCATCTGATAAAACCCAATCTCATAAGTTTTAGATCATTTTTACTGCTTTCTTTTAGTCGATTCATTAGTTATAATAAACTCAACAATTGTTGAATCTCTTGAATAGTTAAATTGAATTCAAATTAGATAGGGAATCGTATATGCCTTTGTGGGAGTGATATCTGAACTTAATCTGTATTACTTATCAATCATGTATACTTGCAACTCACATGGTTATGTCGAACTAGCGATTCAGATCTAACAAACTAGTCGTTGATGTGGACCCAATCCATGATGGAAAGATTTTGACCACTTGTCAATTTTGAACATTAAACCAAGTGTGAATTACAGCCCAAATTATAAAATTTATGTCGTGGTGGATTTTATCCTAGATCAAATTCCCATTAAAAAAAGTGACAAACTAGAAAAAGGAAAAAAATGGAAAAACGCAAGAGGAAAGAATAGAAAAGAAAAGAAAAGAAGTGTGCATAAAAATTATCGTCCTTGTTGTATACTTACGTCGTACACGAAAACAACTTGAATGAAATGGGAAAAGGGCGTTTATAGCGGGGGGCACAGATAGGTAGAAGTTGAATTGAAGCAACTAGCAGAAATAAGCAGATGCAGCGCCTCCTGACTCTCTACCCATAACCTACACAAAGAAATAAATACAATAATAACATATCCGGTCAAACTCCACTTAAGATTTGAGTACACATATCTTAACTCTATCTTCATTCCAAAGCACAAACAAAGCATGAAAAATTATCAGATTCGGTCAATATAAAAATGCTGATATTAAAAGCAAATAAGCCGCAATAACATATTCTGAAAAAAGTAAATAGTAATTAACGCATTAAATAAGCTAAGCAACATATAATAAGGGACTATAAGTATATAAATATACTAATATTCATATATTTCTAGATATGTGTGCAAAATTGTGATTATGTCCTTTTTGTAGCGATTACTTCCTATTTATTGAACCCATTTGCATCTACGGATTATTAGTACTATTTTTTCTTGTTGGGAGGAGTGTTAGTCTATGGCGATTGCAGCTGCAGTTGTTATCGTTCCTTTGGGCGTTCTCTTCTTTATTTCTGGTCTTGTTATCAATCTTATTCAGGTAATAAATAATCCTTTTGATTTGATTTGAACCCCGTAGTGAATGAATAATTTTACTATTTGAGTGATGGAATGACAGGCAAGTTGCTTTGTGGTAGTACGGCCATTATCGAAGAGCAGATACAGGATGATTAATAGAATCCTTGCTGAGCTCTTATGGCTCGAACTCGTCTGGATTGTTGATTGGTGGGCTGCTGTTAAGGTAAATGCACTTACCTTATATCATTGTCCGTTTCCTAGCTTATCATGCCTATTGTCACATCCCCAAAAAAGAATATTGAAAAAAATACAAATCCCTGATAACAACGAGGTTTAAGAGGGTGATGAAATGTAGAACTTTCATGACATTATTTACTTGAACTTGGTAGAGGTAAGGTGACCCCACTTGTGCGATTACACTGGTTATGTTGTTGTTAAAGGACAGCCCTGTGATTGATTTCCTCGTAGCTTCAAAAGAGAATTCTCATGATCCTAAAAATTACTGATAGCAATTAGCGAAACAAGTCCTTTCTATATTTTGATGGTTATGCTTGCACTTTTATCTGTTGCTTTCTGTCTTTTTAGCTTACTTATTTACTAACAAAGGTAGTGTATGGGTTGATTTGCTTATCTTGTTGATTTCCTTTGTAGTTTTATCTACACGACCCATACTGATTTCAGTTTAGTTTTGCGTGATCCAAATGAAAGTGTAGAGCGACCAATTGGCAAAGTTTTGGAGTTTTTGGGATCGGAAGCTAAGCTGGAGTCATAATGTTTCAGAAAGCTTTCAATATAGGATTTGCTTGAATGATTTTTCTATGTGATTTTCATCTTTTTGTTTAAGAAAACCACACTTTATTGAAATATTTGGGTCATACTTTTGCAATTGCAACGAGGTTTCCTTTCGTCTTGCCTGTTCTCATTTACGATTCTGGTTTTTTTCCGATTAGTCCGTATGCTGATTGCATTTTTATCCTTTTATTTCTTTAAAGATGTTGAGTTGGTGTCTTGGGAAAATAGAATACTTCAACTTCATTTCAGCTAAAAGAGACATGATTGAGATATTATTTTTGACATGCTTTTGCATTGGTTTTTCTTTTTATGCATGTCATATGAGACTTCTTGTTTCATTGATGAGGTTTTGTGGTTGCAGATTAAAGTGTACGCAGACCCAGAAACTTTTAATCTAATGGGTAAGTTCAATTCTGTTTCCATTTTATGCTGCAGATCTTATGGTAATATTTTGTCGGCTCAGTTTCATGCGATTGTTATGATTGGTAAACATTGATCTTACCAGGTAAAGAACATGCTCTTGTCATCGCAAATCACAGAAGTGACATAGATTGGCTTGTTGGTTGGATCTTAGCTCAGGTTTGTGTTGAAAGTTGATAGTGTTATTTAGGATATGTCAGAATGTTCTAGATTCATTAATGTGTTCAGGCTAATGGCATGAAATATTCTTCCTAATTTTGATATAATTAGGATTCTTGATATTTAGGTAATTGTTGTTGTTTAATAACGTTTCTTGTTTCATATGTATAAACTCTCCTAATTTCAAGTGTTCTAATCTCTTATATAAGGAACTATCTTGTATATCTTCTACAACCAATTCAAGTTCTTTTCTATTTTGTCCTCTATTTTCAGTCTGCACCATATTCTTCACAAATGAGCTCAGATACACCCTTAAGCTAAGGGATGTGATATAACCTATTGGCATTTATGCATGTAATTTTGAATCGTCGGTAAACTAGCAATTTTACATGAAGTTCTGCCAGATCATATCCATTTTGGAAGATGCAATGACACATGATGAATATTTGGTCTTTTCACATCATATCTCATAGTTGTTTTCCAATTGATCTCTGCTTATTGATTCTTGTATCTGTAAATCGCAGCGCTCTGGTTGCCTTGGTAGCTCATTAGCTGTAATGAAGAAATCATCTAAGCTCCTTCCAGTAAGTATTTGAAGTAAATGTATGAAGATATTGCATCTTTTTCAGACTGCAGCTTATTTTTATCCTTGGTAGCTCATTGCTTTTAGCATGTGTGAAGCTCTCAATTCCAAGATGATGTCCTAGTTACTTGTCTATCTGAATGTTGTAGGAATGATAAATTAGATGTTTATCCACAGTAGTATTAGTTTAACCTCGAGAGAAAGAGGCTGTTATCTTCACTTTATTTGAAAACATTGGGTAGATCCTTGACAGGAAGAAAATCATGATCATGCCTAGAGTTTGGCTCTATTTTTGTTAGTGAAGGCTAAAACATCTGTTACCTTTTTCTTGGAAATTGCTTCCTCCGTCCCAAGTCCCAACTTATATGACATTCTATCCGAGCTTGAGAATCAGAATGTTTTGCATTATTTTACTAACAACATTATGT
This sequence comes from Anisodus acutangulus, assembly GCA_029783415.1. Classification (NCBI taxonomy): domain Eukaryota; kingdom Viridiplantae; phylum Streptophyta; class Magnoliopsida; order Solanales; family Solanaceae; genus Anisodus; species Anisodus acutangulus. The sequence goes on along the minus strand of CM056511.1, from coordinate 27,060,299 downwards.
TATACAACTTTTAAAAGTTGCAATTGTTCAAATTCATATAACTAGTTAAATTTTAAACTTTAAATGCCGTATCTAGTCAAACACTATAATAAAATGGGACAAGGGGAGTATATGCTTACTGTATACGCTCCGCTGCTCTTGGTTTATTTTCTTGTAGTTGATTTCTAGAGTATGGTCAGTAATGTCAGTAATATTTTGTATTCTTCAGGTAATCGGTTGGTCTATGTGGTTCTCTGAGTATCTTTTCCTTGAAAGAAGCTGGGCCAAGGATGAAAGAACATTGAAGGTATAGTTGAGCCAAATCATCCCAAGGCTTGTTCATTGCGCATTTAAATAGTTTTGGGTGTCTTAATTCTTAAAAGAAGACGTGGCTATAATGAAGCAAATCGAAGATATAGTTCCCTAAATGCTTTTATTTGAAGTGTAATTCATATTTGGATATACTTTCTGTTTCTTTTGTCTTATTGATGTGTGTTTCAGTATTTTCTTTCATTAACCCAAATTAGCCCAACTAATAGTGATTTTATATACGGGAATCCAATCTGCAGTCAGGTCTTCAACGGCTAAGCGATTACCCTTTGCCATTCTGGCTGGCACTTTTTGTTGAAGGGACCCGCTTTACACAACCAAAGCTTTTGGCTGCTCAAGAATATGCTGCTTCGGCAGGGTTACCTGTTCCACGGAATGTATTGATTCCTCGTACTAAGGTGGGCACCTTATTTCCTTCTTTCTCCTCACAGGTCATATTTCTAGAGGTAGATTTTGCAGATCAGCATATCCTTAATGCTGAGGAATACAACATTACCAGTTTCAAAAAAAAAAAATTTGCAGATTCTTTCTCTTGAATTGTCAATATGATGATAGATCTGTCTTTCTGTAGTGCCTCAACCAAAGCACCTTGCTACACATTTATTTTGTTGGGACACTCAAATTTGATTCTATCCTTCATTGTTGCCTCAACCAAAGATCTGTCTTTGCATTATATTTTGAAGTTCTTTATTCAAGAAGAATACTGTCAAAGAACCCACTCCCCCATGGGAAGAAGTTAAGTGTGCCATGAGGAACTTAGCCTGAGAATTAGCTGGTGGCTTTAGTTTCTTCTGCAGTGTGTAAAACGTATGGAAACCTTCTATAAATCAAAGACGCAGCTTGAAATTTGAAAAAGTTAAGTGTCTTGGAAAAGGTAAGAACAAAATAAAAGAGAGAAAGGGGCGCCACACTTGCTTAGGAAATCAGATAATCCTGCCAATCGCCTGGATCTCAAAATTAGCAGACAACTACTAGAGATCGTGGGTAGCTTCTTTTACTTTCAAATTATTAAGTAATGAAGAACTAGGAAATCAGGTTTTCAATCTTAGAAATTGTAACAACCTAAATACATTGTAGATGTTTTTGACAATACCTCCTTGTTTCTATGTTAATAACGCATTTACCATTTTTCAGAGGGAAAAAAAGAGATATCATAGCAATTTAAATAAGTGGACTGATTCTTTCAGATTCACAATATTGTATATGTCAAGGTTGCCTCTGATGCAATACACTAAGGCGTGCCAAACAGATTTTTCTTAAGCTTATAATGGATTCAGTTTCACTTTAACTCAATTCTTTTGTTACATTGCTATCTCTTTAGTGTTTGTCCTGAAGTAAGATCTTTGTTTTTTGTTGATTTCAGGGTTTTGTTACTGCAGTAAGTCATATGCGCTCATTTGTTCCAGCTATTTATGATGCAACAATATGCATCCCCAAAAGTTCACCTGCACCTACAATGCTGAGACTCTTCAAGGGGCAACCTTCTGTGGTGAATAAAACTATGCATTAAGTTGGAACTCTTGTATTATGTTTAAGTAGTTGCTAGTCATTTTTGGCTTCGGAACACGGAAAAGAATTTCTAGGCGACTTCCATTTGTCAAGTGGATGGTGCATAGGGTAGCATTTCTTTGGTATCTTGTCTTGTCATGAGTTTTTCCCACAAGGCACTTGATGAAGCACTGGATTACATTAAATGAACATCCCCTCGGGGGGGGCTTTCTGTTCTCTTTTTCCTGCTCTGCCGATGGATATTGGCAAAAAAAAAAACTACTTCTGTTACAATTTGCTTGGTATAATTTGACTCAGCATGAAAGTTAAAAGAAAGAAATGAAGACTTAAAATTTGTAGTCCTAAACATGCCATAACAGTTGCGTGGCTATAAGACTTTTGAAACTTGTAGATTTAAACATGCCATAACATTTGTGTGGTTGTAAAAGCTTCTCATTAAGGGTAAAATAGGAGTTTAAAGTTAATTGTTTTCAAACATAGAAATTTTCTTTTCATTTCGGTAAAATGTTCTTGAAGTGGAGGTCCTAGAGGAAGCTTAATTGGTGCAGTGAAGTGGATCTCTTGTGGATAAGAGTGGAAGTTAGGTTAACGACCAGTGCAGTTGGAAATAACTTCTTGCTTATGATTGCCACAACTGGTGTGTGAACTGGGAATTCCATGCCAATGGATAAATTGTGAGGATACATTACACGTATTTGGTCAATCATCTCTCCTTTGGTCTGGCAAAATGTCACACTAAAGAAACAATACATAATGCGAGTATAAGGAAATGTGGTTTTTTAGAAACTGAATCATGAGAAATGTGGAGTTCGGCATATCCTGTACATGAATGTTAATGGAGCCCACAAGTTAAATGTGCTTGGGATCAAAATATCAAGTGTTTTTTTTTTCTTCTAGTATTTAGCTGTTTAATTGCTTTTGTGCAGGTGCACGTGCACCTCAAGCGGCATGAGATGAAGGATCTGCCTGAAAATGATGATGCCATTGCTCAATGGTGTAGAGATATCTTTGTGGCCAAGGTTTTTCCTTAAATATCCTTACCGAAATATTTCTTGGGGAATGGCTGTTTCTTCATTCTTGTGCTTATTTGTGATGTCTGAAAAACATTCGATCTCCATGGAATGAGTGTCATATTTTTGGTGTTGTCTTGTGACCTGCTTTCACCAGGACAAATTATTGGACAAACATATTGCTGAAGACACTTTTGGAGAAGAAAAGCTGCAAGACATTGGCCGCCCAATGAAATCCCTTGTGGTAAGATACTTTCTGATTATGCTGGGGCATTTGGTGTATATTTCAATTCCTTTTGTTCATCAAACTAACTATTGTCTCTCCTAAATAACAGGTAGTCGCATCTTGGGCATGCATTCTTATCTTAGGAACCATGAAGTTTTTACAAGCCACTGCCTTGTTGTCGTCATGGAAGGGTATTGCAATTTCAGCTGCTCTCATGGCCGTTGTTACAGTTCTTATGCAAATTTTGATTAATTTCTCCAAGTCAGAACGCTCTACGGCTGCCAAGGTTGCACCAGCAAAGGAAAAGAATGTGAATCAGCCTACAGGGAATGGGCAGGACAAAACACACTAATTATGTATGATTTTCATCTGAGATAGCAAATGATCCCTCAGTTCGGAAAATTACAAGATGATGTTTGTATTATATGGTAACTTGCTTGTCTATTTTAGACCTGTAATTTTTGCCAAAGTGTGTTTATTTTTGTTTCTAAAATGCAGATTCCGTGTTTGGTCAATTCATTAATTGTTACAGTTTAGTCCGCAATGTTGGTAAACTGCATAGCTTTATGCTGCCATACTTGTTGGTATAGGCCTATTGTGAAAACTGAAATGATTGAGAGTGAGAGCAGTAAAGCAAACATAAGTAGATTGCTTGAAAGAGATGAGTATCATAGACATTACAGTTTGCTGAAGATTCACATGTAGACCTGGCAGCCAACATCTCAAGGATCTAAAATGGAGAGCCTTGGAGTTGCTGTTGGAAATTTGTTTTTGGCGGAGAGATGCGTCCACCCATCTTTGATGAATAAAACATTAGTGTTCCGCATGTTGGAGGCTTTGTCTCTTCACACATGCATAATCTACTAAGTGAGTAGATGACCGTAAGGTTAAGAATTGTCAAATTTCGTTGAGAAATGAAAGAGATATTGGTCCACGAAGTAAGGTGTTTGAGGCATGGAAATATGGTGTGGGATAAATCTACCACATCGGTGGGAATATGAAGAATTGCTCTCTATATAAGTCTCTAATGTGGTAAAGGGTTTGGGACCCCAAGGGGTATCCCACGTGTTTAAAGGAGGGAGGACCTAGATGTGCTTGCGTTCAAGGCTAAGCCCACACGCGCGTCGCCGTCGCCCGCCCGTCAGGTCCGGCCACAGGCCACGGGGACTTTCTGATATTATCTTTTTGGACCCCAAATTGCTTAATATTTACAATTTGGTCCTCAGAGTTTTTGGAAAGTTAATTTTGGGGTGACGGACTTTCTGCCTTCCGTTGGACTGTGTTTTGGAGCATTAACCATCCATTACTTGGCTGAATAACTCCTCCATTAACAGCCCATTACTTGGGCAGTTGAGCAGCCTCCTTCATGACCATAAATCAGCCTCTCTAATGCCATTAACAGCTCTCACTAATGCCATTAACAGCCATGTTTGTGGCGGTTGAGGAGTCCCTCTTTCATGCTATATATTGATGCCTCTTTTGGCTCAATACTGTGACGGAAAATCATCACATACAAACAGAAAAGCAGCACAAAAACAGTCTCGAAAATCACTGCAAAACAGTGAAGAAAACCATTGCAAAACAGTGACGAAATACACAAGATATACACAACAGAGACAAAACAGAAGAGAAAACAGAAACTCTTCCTTCCTTTTCCATATCTTCAGCAAGTCGATTCATATTTGTTTTATTCGTCAGGCTCAACCTATTGGCTTTGTAGCGTTGAGATTAAAGTGTTGTTTTATCTTGGGAGACTATTGCCCGCTAACGTAAAAGCATATATACGGGGCAATCTTGTCTTAAGGACAGAGGGCAATCACTCGACTCAACACACAACGTTGTAACCATCCAGATTTAAATGTTTCTTGATTTCAGGTTATCAAGATTCAAGACACAACAAGATTGCGGCAGTTTTGAATATTGGCCTATTTGTTCAATAAGATTCAATTTCTGAATATTGAATATTTGTTTATCCTTTCGAATACTTGTAATAGTTATTTACTTTCCGTACTGCTTTATAAAGTACAATAGAGTACCGACAGTTGCACCATTCCAGGCCAGCTAAGGCATTGTCTTGAAAAAGAGTTGTCTCGTGCGGTATTGTGTGGTTACACTAGATGATATCAACTTACCATGGTAAGTTTAGTAGATAAGGTCCTTATTGTTAGCTTAATGATTTAGGTTGTTCGTGTTGGGATATGTAAAGCAGTACGGAAAGTAAATAAATATTACAAGTGTTCGAAAGGATAAACAAATAAGCCAATGTTTAGAACTACCGCAAGCTTGTTGAGTCTTGAATCTTGATAACCTGAAATTAAGAAATACTAAATCTGGATTGTTACAACTGTGTGATGAGTCGAGTGATTGCATTCTGTCTTTAAGATAAGATTTCCCCGTATATATGTTTTTATGTTAACGGGCAATAGTCTCCTAAGATAAAACAACACTTTAATCAACACTACAAAGCAAATAGGTTGATTTTGACGAAGAAAACAAATACAAATCGACTTGCTGAAGAAATGGAAAAGGAAGGAAGAGTTTCTGTTTTTCGTCTCAACGTTACTGCTCACGTTGTGGACTGTGTTTTACTCTTCTGTTTGTCTCTGTGTATATATTTATGTCTCTTCTGTTTTGTGTTCTATTTTTTGTATATGCATCTTCCACAATTGAGCCAACAAGGCTCCAATATATAGCATAAGGGAGGGACTCCTCAACTGCCAAATAATGTCCATTGAAGGAGGGAGTAATTCAGCCATTACTAGCCAAGTAAAGGTTGTTTAAGGCCATTGAAGGAGGGTGTAATTCAGCCAAGTAATGGCTGTTAATGGAGGGAGTTAATCAGCCAAGTAATGGCTGGTTAAAGCACAATAACACCCCTAAAAATCAACTCCAACGGTAGGCAGAAACTTTCTGCCTTCCGTCATTCCCAAATTCAACATTCCAGAAACTACAGGGATCAAACTATAAATATTAAACAATTTGGGGTCCAAAGAGATAATATCAGAAGACCCAAGACCCAAGACCCAAGACCCAAGACCCAAGACCCAAGACCCAAGACCCGAGACCCGAGCCCAGACGGGACGGGCGGGCTGCATCGGCGCGCGTGTGGGCTTAGCCTTGAATCCAAGCACATCTAGGTCCTCCCTCATTTAAACACATGGGATACCCCTTGGGGTCCCAAACCCTTAGCCAATTTAGAGACTTATAAAGAGAGCAATTCTTCTTTTTTCCACCGATGTGGTAGATTTGTCCCACACTATATTTTCATGCCTCAAACACCTTACTTCGTGGATCAATATCTCTTTCATTTCTCAACGAAATTTGACGATTCTTGGCCCTACGGTTATCTACTCACTTAGTAGATTATGCACATGTGAAGAGACAAAGCCTCAAACATGCGGAACCCTAGTGTTTAATTCATTAAATATGGGTGGACGCACCTCCCCATCAAAGGCAAATTTCCAACAATCCCCTCTTGAAAGAGAGATTTTAGCGCGCACACATGGTGCCTACTTTCAACAATCTTTAACTGAAAAGATATTGCATCAGGAGAGGTAGCTTTCGCTTTGAACCTTCCCTAGTTTAATACCACCAGACTTACTTACTGCGCGGTGAACGTGATGTCTTTAACCGTCAGTGTTTAGTGTAAGCCAAGACAATGATACCAACACAATAACTCTTCTTATTCATTTTCTTCTTATGGTTTTGTCCGTTGTGGCCGTGGACACACTTGGATTCTTAAGTGCGTTCATTTGAGGCGGCCTATCCTCGCACTTAGATAGGTGATCTCCTGTAAGGTATCCTGCTATACCCCACTTCACAAGTGTTAGAAATCATTAAAAGTTTCTCCAACCTTAACCTCAACCGTGTGAGGATCGTTTAAAGGTTTGGAAGCTTAACATTTACCCACCATGCAGGTAGCACTTTAATGTCTATCGCGGGAACAACTTTGGATTCATGTTTCCCTACAGAAATCATCATTCGAGGTGCTCTTGCTTCCATCGAAGCGCTCAACTGAACCTTTTTACAGCTCCCATTGAACCAAATTCTTGGGATCTCCAATCAGTATGGTTGGTTTACCACCGCAAAGGTTCGTATTGTTTGGGTTTTAAGCCCATTCCCCTAGACAGACAGAACACTTGATCTCCGGGTAGTCTCTTAGTTAAAAAGGTCCGTTATATCCTTTGATAAGTAATCAAGGAAGTGACACCCGTGATGATCAACTGCCATACGGTCTTATGTCTCCGACAAATCATGACAGGTATGTCCAGACGTCGTCATCCGTGTCCTTCCTGAAGTCGACCGGCTAGCCACATTATATAACTGCTGAAGGCATGAGTTTCTCCCAATAAGGGACGTCCTCTAAGGAGTCGTGAAGTTACTCAACTTCTTTCATGCTTTGTATAAAGTGATAAACTCCGATTCCATCAGAAATCAGCCGATGCAAGTTTGCTTAGAGGATTTTCCAAGACCCACCATACACATTTACTTGTGGTTTTGGTGTTCTTCCTATTTGATATCCAGTTTTCATCACTGTGTTCTCCCAGAATCGCTGGATATCCAGAATACTATAATTCGTAGATAAGCAAATATTTCAGATATCGTCATATCCGACTTAACGCCTTCTACCAATCATTTTTAGAATCATCAGTGAACCTTAGTTCAACTGATCTGCTTTGTAGGCCAATACCAGGTCGGTTGTAGTGTGTAACATACACTGAACTACATGTGACCTGCGCGTATCGCTCCTTGTATATGGGTGCATCATGATTTCAATCAGTTATATGATTCATATCAATTAGTGGCTTCAAGGAGACTGTCAACTATCTCACAACTGAGTTTGGAGTTAGACCAGTATGTTAGATGTCTTAGAAATCCAATTCCTAAGATGTCATCTGTGATACTCATATCTTTCATATCGAGACTTTGTTTCAATATGACTTCTATTCTCAGACTGTTGGTTTTCCAATTGTTGGCTTTCTAACTTCAGAGTCAATGTTTCTGTGGTCAGATTCATTATTTCTGTTTTATCTTAAACTTCCAGGACTAAAATGTAAACATTTCAGGGACCAAAATGTAAACATTTCAGGGACCAAAATGTAAACATTTCAGGGACCAAAATGAAAGTTCAGGAAGAAGTCCAACAGTCCAGCAAACCAACTCTGATCATCCCCTTCTAACTCTCCAGTTAGGAAGGTTGTTTCAACATCCATGCCACGCAAAACTGCAATGGCCCTGGATGTTAAGCTACTCACAGGGGAGCACATGTACAAGTAGCCGACGCCTTGTACTCGTTAGTAGATCCATCTACTTTGTACTTACTTTTGAGTATTCTTTTTCACAGCCCAAAGGTTCTTTTTCCGGAGGAAGATCAACAATTACACAAGTATGGTTCTATATGATGGAATCTATTTCTCTTTGTAGCTTCTTTCCAAAGTAGCGCTTTTGGAGATGACAATTATTTGTTAATTGTCTGTGGTTCGTTCTCAACCATACAAGCTAGAAGGCCTGAAACAAGTCTTTGTCCCCTCTTTGCTTCATCTCGGTTCAACATCTAGAATTCCTGAGTTTTGTAGATCTGGAATATTAAGTTCCGGATAGACAGCAACTTCCAAGTCCTGTAGATACGGAACGTCTAGGTCCGGACAGTCAGGCCCTCGCGGATTCTTGTTAACCTCGAGCATTTACTCTTTTTTCCTTTTAAAGGAAAGTTATCTTCAAAGAATTCAACATTCTTTGACGCCAAGAGGCGATAAGCACTACTGTTATTTGCAGATCCAGTGGATATGTAACATACAGTCTTAGGTCCAACTTGACGTGTTTTGATAGTCCAACTTCTACCAAGCCACCCCATATCACAACATTTGTATGTGAGAACATTTCCATATTTCACACGGAGGGTTATCCTTATCCTTACGCGCATTTCTGTTGAGAATCGCATTAGCGGTAAGGATCGCCTTGCCCCACATAATTTGGGTGTACGGCTTTGCGCTTGGCTAACACCGTGGACTGAGGTGAGTAATGAGCAGTCGTTTAATGAACGATGCTTCACATTCTCCCCCTCTATCACTACGAATTCCTCAATCCGTAGGCTTAGTTGATTTTCAACTTCTGCTTTGTAGCGCTTATCCGCTTCAACAACTTCATCTTTGCTTTTCTACAAACAAATGATACAATACGTTGTACCGTCATCAATGAAAGTTACAACATACTTGTCTTCCCCCTCTATTTTATATAAATTTCAAATCACCCAAGTAGGCGTGACTAAGTTCTAGAGGAGCGGTGCTTCTTTCGCTATTCCTTTAACGGAACTTGGAAAGGTGATTTTGCCTCTTCGCCTACCTCACATTTATTTTGAGGGTTTATGTCAATAGAAGGCAACAATCTCAACTTCGTTAGCTTTTGAATGACTTCCTATTTAACGTGTCTTAATCTATGATGTCATAGATGCACGGATTACAAATACATCATTCATATAGCTACAGACATACTGCATCATTCTTAGTTATTACAGACCTGTTGGACTAGTCTCAAACTAGTTTGACCAACAACGTCCCTTAACCAAGTTTTGGGACATGTATCACCTCCTTTTGGAGTGATCCCATCCCCTGAAGTCCTATTGAGGACAACCTCTCCAACCCCTTCTACTTTAGAGGTGGCGTTGCTTCACATGAACAACCTCTTGCCCGGGGTTAGGGCGTAACCGGATCATATGTGATCTGGATACTCTGGCCCACTCCAGTTTCTTTGGCAGACTGAGTGTCTAATTTCTTTTCTACCTTTCTTTAGGCCTTCAGATCATTTAAGACCTGGAAACTCTGGCCCACCACTCTAGGTGTCCATTACTTGTCCTATGAAATGAATTCTGGCCCTACTCCAGTCGCCCGGAGGCTTTGTATGACTGAGTGTTCAATATCATCCTATCAAAGGAATTTTGTCCCCACTCCAGCCACCCGTAGGCTTTGTATGATTGAGTGTCCAATATCATCATATCGAAGGAATTTTGGCCCCACTCCAGTCGCCCGGAGGCTTTGTATGACTGAGTGTCCAATATCATCATATCAAAGGAATTTTGGCCCCACTCTAGTCGCCCGGAGGCTTTGTATGACTGAGTGTCCAATATCATCCTATGAAGGATCTTCTAGAAAATAGTGTGACGGGCTCAACGTCTTTAGTTTTTAGTCTTCTTCCCTTATGATTGGTGGCCAGACAATTCTTGGCGCTTACTTAAGAGTGGTAACAGTTTTCGCACAGGTAGTGGATCTTTCTCCCTCGTATGTGCAAACATACTTTACACACTTTTAATAATTACACTTAAAAGAACGAATCTTTTTAAGTCGTTTACAAAATCCAATCCTTAAACAGGAAGGAAGATGAGATTACACTTCTGATTTTAAAGCGTAAGGAATATAAATTATTTCGGAAAACATTTTCATATTCCTCCCTACTTTAATCCATTTTTAATCAGACATCATTTAATCTTATTTTTGACAAGGAAGGAAAATTACTTATCCCAATTTTGGATTTTGGCGTACTTCAGTCACTTCATCGGACTGAGTGTCTATTTCCTCCTTACCATAATTCAGATCATTTGTCTGGGACTGATATAGGCCTTCTGCTACAAGATAGAACCATATCTTTAGTATTCTCCTCTTGTCCCAGTTGACATCCTCAGCCTCTCGTGGGCGTTTGTTCCTACCACTCTCAGGAGCGGCGACACCATGAACATGTTGACCTTCAACAGCATAATCAAAACTCTCTTCAACCAGAAAACCACAGCCATATCCATATTTGGTCACATAACTTTTGACCGACATCTTTCGAGCACTATTATAAATCTTGTCTTAAATTTGTTGGGATATGTAAAACAGTACGGAAAGTAAATAAATATTACAAGTGTTCGAAAGGATAAACAAATAGGCAATGTTCAGAACTGCCGCAAGCTTGTTGAGTCTTGAATCTTGATAACCTGAAATCAAGAAACACTAAATCTGGATAGTTACAACTGTGTGTTGAGTCGAGTGATTGCACTCTGCCTTTAAGATAAGATTGCCCCGTATATATGCTTTTACGTTAAGGGGAAATAGTCTCCCAAGATAAAATAACACTTTAATCAACACTACAAAGCAAATATGTTGATTCTGACGAAAAAAACAAATACGAATCGACTTGCGGAAGAAATGGAAAAGGAAGGAAGAGTTTCTATTTTTCGTCCCAACGTTACTACTCACGTTGTGGACTGTGTTTTACTCTTCTGTTTGTCTCTGTATATAATTTATGTCTCTTCTGTTTTGTGTTCTATTTTCTGTATATGCATCTTCCACAATTGAGCTAACAAGGCTCCAATATATAGCATAAGGGAGGGACTCCTCAACTGCCAAATAATGGCCATTGAAGGAGGGAGTAATTCAGCCATTACTAGCCAAGTAATGGTTGTTTAAAGCCATTGAAGGAGGTGTAATTCAGCCAAGTAATGGTTGTTAATAGAGGGAGTTAATCAACCAAGTAATGACTGGTTAATGCACAATAACGCCCCCAAAAATCAACTCCAACGGTAGGCAGAAACTTTCTGCCTTCCGTCATTCCCAAATTCAACATTCCAGAAACTACAGGGACCAAACTATAAATATTAAATAATTTGGGGTCCAAAGAGATAATATCAGAAGACCCAAGACCCGAGACCCAAGCCCGGATGGGACGGGCGGGCTGCAGCAGCGCGCGTGTGGGCTTAGCCTTGAACTCAAGCACATCTAGGTCCTCCCTCCTTTAAACACATGGAATACCCCTTGAGGTCCCAAACCCTTATCCAATTTAGAGACTTATAAAGAGAGAAATTCTTCATTTTCCCACCGATGTGGTAGATTTGTCCCACACCATATTTCCATGCCTCAAACACCTTACTTCGTGGACCAATATCTCTTTCATTTCTCAACAAAATTTGACGATTCTTGGCCCTACGGTCATCTACTCACGTAGTAGATTATGCACGTGTGAAGAGACAAAGCCTCAAACATGCGGAACCCTAGTGTTTAATTCATTAAATATGGGTGGACGCACCTCCCCATCAAAGGCAAATTTCCAACAATCCCCTCTTGAAAGAGAGATTTTAGCGCACACACTTAGTGCCTACTTTCAGCAATCTTTCATCGAAAAGATATTGCATCAGGAGAGGTAGATTCTGCTTTGAACCTTCCCTAGTTGAATACCACCAGACTTACTTACTGCGCGGTGAACGTGATGTCTTGAACCGTCAGTGTTTAGTGTAAGCCAAGACAATGATACTAACACAATAACTCTCCTCATTCATTTTCTTCTTATGGTTTTGTCCGTTGTGGCCGTGGACACACTTGGATTCTTAAGTGCGTTCATTTGAGGCGACCTGTCCTCGCACTTAAATAGGTGATCTCCTGCAAGGTATCCTGCTATACCCCACTTCACAAGTGTTAGGAATCATTAAAAGTTTCCCCAACCTTAACCTCAACCGTGTGAAGATCGTTTAAAGGTTTGGAAGATTAACATTTACACACCATGCAGGTAGCACTTTAATGTCTATCGCGGGAACAACTTTGGATTCATGTTTTCCTACAGAAATCATCATCCGGGATGCTCTTGCTTCCACCAAAGCGCTCAACTGAACCTTTTTACAGCTTTGTTTTCTCATTGAACCAAATTCTTGGGATCTCCAATCAGTATGGTTAGGTTGTCACCGCAAAGGTTCGTATTGTTTGGGTTTTAAGCCCATTCCCCTAGACAGACAGAACACTTGATCTCCGGGTAGTCCCTTAGTTAAAAAGGTCCGTTATATCCTTTGATAAGTAATCAAGGAAGTGACATCCGTGATGATCAACTGCCATACGGTCTTATGTCTCAAACAAATCATGACAGGTATGTCCAGACGTCGTCATCCGTGTCCTTCCTGAAGTCGACCGGCTAGCCACATTGTATAACTGCTGAAGGCATGGGTTTCTCCCAATAAGGGGCGTCCTCTAAGGAGTCATGAAGTTACTCAACTTCTTTCATGCTTTGTATAAAGTGATAAAATCTGATTCCATCATAAATCGGCCGATGCAAGTTTGCTTATAGGATTTTTCAAGACCCACCATACACATTTACTTGTGGATTTGGTGTTCTTCATATCTGATGTCCAGTTTGCATCACTGTGTTCTCCCAGAACCGCCGGACATCCAGAATACTATAATCTGTAGATAAGCGAATATTTCAGATATCGTCATATCCGACTTAACGCCTTCTACCGATCATTTTTAGAACCATCAGTGAACCTTAGTTCAACTGATTTGCTTTGTAGGCCGATACCAGGTCGGTTGTAGTGTGCAACATACATTGAACTACATGTGACCTGCGCATATCAATTCTTGTATATGGGTGCACCATGATTTCATTCAGTTATATGATTCATATCCATTAGTGGCTTCAACGAGTCTGTCAACTATCTCACAATTGAGTTTGGAGTTAGACTAGTCTGTTAGATGTATTAGAAATCGAATTCCTAAGATGTCATCTGTGATACTCATATCTTTCATATCGAGACTTTGTTTCAATATGACTTCCATTCTCAGACTGTTGGTTTTCCAACTGTTGGCTTTCTAACTTCAGAGTCAATGTTTCTATGGTCAGATTCATTATTTCTGTTTTATCTGAAACTTCCAGGACCAAAATGTAAACATTTCAGGGACCAAAATGAAAGTTCAGGAAGAATCCCAACAGTCCAGCAAACCAACTCTGATCCTCCCCTTCTAACTCTCCGGTTAGGAAGGTTATTTCAACATCCATGCCACGCAAGACTGCAATGGCCCTGGATGTTAAGCTACTCACAGGGGAGCACATGTACAAGTAGTTGAGGCCTTGTACTCGTTAGTAGATCCATCTACTTTGTACTCACTTTTGAGTATTCTTTTTCACAACCCAAAGGTTCTTTTCCCAGAGGAAGATCAACCATTACACAAGTATGGTTCTATATGATGGAATCTATTTCTCTCTTTGTAGCTTCTTTCCAAAGTAGCGCTTTTGGAGATGACAATTATTTGTTAATTGTCCGTGGTTCGTTCTCAACCATACAAGCTATAAGGCCTGGAACAAGTCTTTGTCCCCTCTTTGCTTCATCTCGGTTCAACATCTAGAATCCCTGAGTTCTGTAGATCTGGAATATTAAGTTTCGGATAGACAACAACTTTCGAGTCCTGTAGATACGGAACGTCTAGGTCCGGACAGTCAGGCCCTCGCGGGTTCTTGTTAACATCGAGCAATTACTCTTTTTTCCTTTTCAAGGAAAGATATCTTCAATGAATTCAACATTCTTTGACGCCAAGAGGCGATAAGCACTACTGTTATTTGCAGATACAGTGGATATGAAATATACAGTCTTAGGTCCAACTTGACCTATTTCGGTAGTCCAACTTCCACCAAGCCACCCCACATCACAACATTTGTATGTGAGATCATTTCCATGTTTCATACGAAGGGTTATTCTTATCCTTACGCGCATTTCTGTTGAGAATCGCATTAGCGGTAAGGATCGCCTTGCCCTACATAATTTGGGTGTACGGCTTTGCGCTTGGATAACACCGTTGGACTGAGGTGAGTAATGAGCAGTCGTTTAATGAACAATGATTCACATTCTCCCTTCTATCGCTACGAATTCCTCAATCCGTAGGCTTAGTTGATTTTCAACTTCTGCTTTGTAGCGCTTATCCGCTTCAACAACTTTATTTTTGCTTTTCTACAAACAAAGGATACAATACGTTGTACCGTCATCAATGAAAGTTACAACATACTTGTCTCCCTCCTCTATTTTGTATAAACTTTAAATCACCCAAGTAGGTGTGACTAAGTTCTAGATGAGCGGTGCTTCTTTCGCTATTCCTTTGACGGAACTTGGAAAGGTGATTTTGCCTCTTCGCCTACCTCACATTTATTTTGAGTGTTTATGTCGATAGATGGTAACAATCTCAACTTCGTTAGCTTTTGAATGACTTCCTATTTAACGTGTCTTAATCTATGATAGCATAGATGCACGGATTACAAATACATCATTCATTTAGCTACAGACATACTGCATCATTCTTAGTTATTACAGACCTGTTGGACTAGTCTCAAACCAGCTTGACCAACATCATCCCTTAACCAAGTTTTGGGACATGTATCACTTCCTTTTGGAGTGATCCCATCCCCTGAAGCCCTATTGAGGACAACATCTCCAATCCCTTCTACTTTAGAGGTTGCGTTGCTTCACATGAACAACCTCTTGCCCGTGGTTAGGGCGTAACCGGATCATATGTGATCTGGATACTCTGCCCACTCCAGTTTCTTTGGCAGACTGAGTGTCTAATTTCTTTTCTACCTTTCTTTAGGCCTTCAGATCATTTAAGACCTGGAAATTCTGGCCCACCACACTAGGTGTCCATTACTTTTCCTATGAAATGAATTCTGGCCCTACTCCAGTCGCCCGGAGGCTTTGTATGACTGAGTGTCCAATATCATCCTATCAAAGGAATTTTGGCCCCACTACAGCCGCCCATAGGCTTTGTATGATTGAGTGTCCAATATCATCTTATCAAAGGAATTTTGGCCCCACTCCAGTCGCCCGGAGGCTTTGTATGACTGAGTGTCCAATATCATCATATCAAAGAAATTTTGGCCCCACTCTAGTTGCCCGGAGGCTTTGTATGACTGAGTGTCCAATATCATCCTATGAAGGATCTTCTGCCAAATAGTGTGACAGGCTCAACGTCTTTAGCTTTTAGTCTTCTTCCCTTATGATTGGTGCCCAAACAATTCTTGGCGCTTAGTTAAGAGTGGTAACAGTTTTCGCACAGTTAGTGGATCTTTCTCCCTCGTATGTGCGAACATACTTTACACACTTTTAATAATTACACTTAAAAGAGCGAATCTTTTTAAGTTGTTTACAAAATTCAATCCTTAAACGGGAAGGAAGATGAGATTACACTTCTGATTTTAAAGCGTAAGGAATATAAATTATTTCGGAAAACATTTTCATATTCCTCTCTACTTTAAGCCATTTTTAATCAGACATCATTTAATCTTATTTTTGACAAGGAAGGAAAATTACTTATCCCAATTTCGGATTCTGCCGCACTTCAGTCACTTCATCGGACTGAGTGTCCATTTCCTCCTTACCATAATTCAGATCATTTGTCTGGGACTGATATAGGCCTTCTGCTACAAGATAGAACCACATCTTTAGTATTCTCCTCTTGTCCCAGTTGACATCCTCAGCCTCTCGTGGGCGTTTGTTCCTACCACTCTCAGGAGCGGCGACACCATGAACATGTTGACCTTCAACAGCATAATCAAAACTCTCTTCAACCAGAAAACCCCAGCCATATCCATATTTGGTCACATAACTTTTGACCGACATCTTTCGAGCACTATTATAAATCTTGTCTTAAATTTGTTGGGATATGTAAAGCAGTACGGAAAGTAAATAAATATTACAAGTGTTCGAAAGGATAAACAAATAGGCCAATGTTCAGAACTGCCGCAAGCTTGTTGAGTCTTGAATCTTGATAACCTGAAATCAAGAAACACTAAATCTGGATAGTTACAACTGTGTGCTGAGTCGAGTGATTCCACTCTTTCTTTAAGACAAGATTGCCCCGTATATATGCTTTTACATTAACGGGCAATAGTCTCCCAAGATAAAACAACACTTTAATCAACACTACAAAGCAAATAGGTTGATTCTGACGAAAAAAACAAATACGAATCGACTTGCGGAAGAAATGGAAAAGGAAGGAAGAGTTTCTGTTTTTCGTCCCAACGTTACTGCTCACGTTGTGGATTGTGTTTTACTCTTCTGTTTGTCTCTGTGTATATATTTCTGTCTCTTCTGTTTTGTGTTCTATTTTCTGTATATGCACAATTGAGCCAACAAGGCTCCAATATATAGCATAAGGGAGGGACTCCTCAACTGCCAAATAATGGCCATTGAAGGAGGGAGTAATTCAGCCATTACTAGCCAAGTAATGGTTGTTTAAGGCCATTGAAGGAGGGTGTAATTCAGCCAAGTAATGGTTGTTAATAGAGGGAGTTAATAAGCCAAGTAATGGCTGGTTAATGCACAATAACGCCCCCAAAAATCAACTCCAACGGTAGGTAGAAACTTTATGCCTTCCGTCGTTCTCAAATTCAACATTTCAGAAACTCCAGGGACCAAGCTGTAAATATTAAATACTTTGGGGTCCAAAGAGATAATATCAGAAGACCCAAGACTCGAGACCCGAGCGCGGACGGGACGGGCGGGCGGCAACGGCGCGCGTGTGGGCTTAGCCTTGAACCCAAGCACATGTAGGTCCCCCCTCCTTTAAACACATGGGATACCCCTTGTTGACACCCAATTTTGTCCAATCTTTTATGACTTTATTTGTAATTTTTAATATTTTTTCACTTTTAAAATAATTTTAAAATATAGGAATATATGTGTATATCCTCTTATTATTATTATTATTCGCATTTTTTATATCATTTGCATTTTTATAATAATCATAAGTTTTATCCGAAATTCTATGTTATCTTATTCTCGCAAAATTGCATCGCATTTTCCTTTTATTAAGCATTAAATATTTCGCAAAATATTATATTTTATTATTATCACGTCGTTATGTTATTTTAAATAATTCACATCTTTTACAAAATAAAAATAATATTTTAATATTAAACCCCTTTTATGTTTTAAACCCATAACCCATTTTTATTTCCTAACCCAAAACAATTTCTACCCAAACTAAAACCCATTTCAAACAAAGCCCAAAACCGAAGCCCAACAACCATCTTTTTATTTTCCCTAACCAAAACCCATTCCCCTTATTCCCTTTCCTTTTATTTCCCCTTTATACCCATCACCCATTTTTATTTTTCCAAGCCCAATCGGCCTAACCCGCGCCCAATTCCCTTTCCTCTTTTTTCCTTTCAACCCTCACCCCAAATCTCCCAAACCCATTCCCTTACCCTTTAAACCCAACCCCAGCCCAACTGGCGACCGTCGGCCCAAACCCACGACCCACATCCCTTTTAATTCCCCCCAAACCAAACAAAACCCTAAACTCTTTCTCCTTCAACCAAACCCGCTACCCCACACCCCCATACCCTTCCTCGGCCGTCACCTCACCTGCCACCACCAACCCCATCTGTTACGCTGACACCACCACACCCCTCCCGTCACTTCGACCCACGCCCATACCCCTAAAATCCGCTTCCAAAATTCAGAAATCTTTACCTTTAATTCAAATTTCAAACTCGTTCTTGGGGGGGAAATCCACCTATAAATACCCCATGTTGTTCTTCATTTTGGGAGGAGATTTTTCGGGGATAAAAACAGATTTTCGAAGGATTTTTTCGGAAGACTATTCCATATATACATAAAATATTTGTTGTGTTCTAGATTTTACATCATTCGTTGTCTTTGTTGTTCAAGATACAAGTCCGAAATAGGCCCAAGATTCGAAAGAAAGGAGGTGAGTTTCGTTCTTGAACTTGGGTTTTAAAATGCCTCTATTCGGTTTCTGAAAAAACCGAGTCCGAAAATCTGTTTTGCATTTTCTTGTTGTTCTTCACTGTTTTCGGGTCGGGTCGACCCGACCCGGGTCGACCCGGTTTGGGTATTATTTTCAGAATTCTTGCATTTCATTTTCTTGTTATTGGTTATCTGAATTTGGTGTAAAAATCTGATTCGGGTCTGGACCACTGATTCGGGTCGGGTCACTGACCCGGGTCGGGTCGACCCGGTTTGAGTAATATTTTCAGAATTCTTGCATTTCATATTTATGTATGTTGGTTATCTGAATTTGGTGTTAAAATCTGATTCGGGTTTGGATCACTGATTCGGGTCGGGTCGACCCGGTTTGGGTAATATTTTCAGGATTCTTGCATTTCATTTTCTTGTTATTGGTTATCTGAATTTGGTGTAAAAATCTGATTCGGGTTTGGACCACTGATTCGGGTCGGGTCACTGACCCGGGTCGGGTCGACCCGGTTTGAGTAATATTTTCAGAATTCTTGCATTTCATATTTATGTATGTTGGTTATCTGAATTTGGTGTTAAAATCTGATTCGGGTTTGGATCACTGTTTTCGGGTCGGGTCGACCCGACCCGGGTCGACCCGATTTGGGTAATATTTTCAGGATTCTTGCATTTCATTTTCTTGTTATTGGTTATCTGAATTTGGTGTAAAAATCTGATTCGGGTTTGGACCACTGATTCGGGTCGGGTCGACCCGGTTTGAGTAATATTTTCAGAATTCTTGCATTTCATATTTTGTATGTTGGTTATCTGGAATTGATGGAATTATTTGATGTCGGGTTGAATCTCCAATTCGGGTCGGGTTACTGGCCCGGGTCAGGTCGACCCAGTTTGAATTTCCAAATTTCTTGCATTGCTGCTGTTGTTATTATTGGTTATCTGAAATTGATGAAATCAGTTGATTCCGGGTTGAACACATGATTCGGGTCGGGTTACTGACCCGGGTCGGGTCGACCCGGTTTGAATCACCAAATTTCTTGTATTTCATGTCTTGTATATTGGTTATCTGAAAAAATGAAAAAAAAATCTGATTCGGGTTGGCATCTGATTCGGGTCGGGTCACTGACCCGGGCCGAGTCGACCCGGTCTTGGTATATTCCAGATTATGGCATTTTTCATATCTGTTGCTGGTTATCTGAAAAAGTCTGAATTTCTGATTTCATTCGTCATCGTTTCATGATCCGGTCGGATTTTTCCATAATTACTTCTTAATCCTGTTTCGGTTCCAACATTTCAGAATTTGGGTCGGATACTTTAATTGCTCACTGCTCGTTTCTTTTACTGTTTTATTGTTTTATTAATATTGCATTAAGGCCGATGAAATTAACCTCGAAGCCGCGCTTTTCTTTCGTTTCGTTTCTCTGTTTTTAGCATCGTTTTAAGTATCCGACAACGGATATCTTATCTTTTTACTTTTTTAAAAACAAATATTGCGCTTTGCTCGGTCTTTGTTTTTCTGTTTGATTCATTGCTCGATTTGACATCGCTTTTTCAATATTACTGTTTTAAATATCTTTGCCACGGATATCACTGTTTTACTGTTTTTACTGCTTTGAATAAATATCGCGTCTTTTCGGGTCCTGCTTTCTATTTCAGTTCACTGTTCGGTTCCAAATTACTGTTCTACTGTTTTACTTTTTAAACTAAACACCGCGTCATTTTCGGAAATTGTTTTTCTGCCTCTGTGCTTACTGCCTACTGCCTACTGCCTACTGCTTTGATTTAATTTTACTGATTTGAATACGATACTACACTGGCCGATGAAAAATATCCGTCGATTTTGAGGCCTCCACAGTCGTAAAGACGGAAATATAACTTCTGGGCAATGATGAGGCTTAAACCTTTTTCCAAGATCAACATGTTTAGTAGGCGAGGTGACTAAAATAACCAACAAGTTATATATTCGCAGCCACGACGTGATTATAGTGATCTTTTCTATTTCACCCGAGAGACCAACACGTTTAGTAGGCGAGGCAATCAAAATAACCACATTAGTCATATGTTTGCAGCCACGACGTGATTGGAATGTTCTTTTCAAAATTTAAGTCTGAGCCCTCCGTGATCAAAACATTCACTGTTTTGAATACGGATATGAAGTTATTTACATTTAACTGTTTCTAACCGTTTGTTCTTGACAGCTTGCAGGGATTAAAGTAAATAACGGCGAATTATTCCTCGGAGTTTATTTATTTTATATCTTTTTTTAATTCAACTTTTATCCCGCTTTGTATTGTAATATTATTTATCGCACTTATGTAACTATTGAAATGCTTAGAATAGGCAAACTTAGGATTAATTCATAAGGTAGTTTAAGATTTGAAACCCGTCGCTAACTTATTTATTTGTAGGCTCGGTTGAATTCAAACTTAGAAATCCTTCGCTAGTTTATTTATTTTAGTCTCGTCACGCGTATTCAAGATTTTCAAAACAACTTTTGTCATCTTTTATTTGTTTTATTAATCATACCGAATAAGTTTATCTTTTGTCAATTTACAATTCATTGATTCCCAAAATTTTACTTCTTTGGCATTATAAATAAATTGTTTTACTATCAATTGTCAAATACATATTTTTCCAACTCTACATGTATTTCTCTTTAAATATCATACAAATGCATATTTTGAAAAAATCTCTACATTTATCTATCTTTTAAAATGCATTTTTTTCTTATTAATTATTTGCAAACATCTTTTAACTTCATGCTTCAAACATGCATTTTTTCTAGTAATAATTAAACCTGAGTTTGACCGGATAACCGCAAGTTAGCGGATCTTAAAGGATGCCTAACCCCTTCCCTTTAGGATAATAAAGAACCCTTACCTAGAATCTCACTAGTTTCGCAGACCTTAAAAACGGAGTTTACATTGCAGCATTTAGTTAATATTTAGGTGTCCTAATTCACCATAAAAAATAAATTAGGTGGCGACTCCTCAATTCTTTACCCAGGAATCACCGAACACGTCCATGCTCCGCTTTGACCCGAGCGGGTCAAAATAGGGCGCGACAGCATGGCGACTCCGCTGGGGACATCAGGTTCTTAAACCATAACAAGTTCGGATTAATTATTGCTTTACTTTTGTTCCTTATTTGATTTAGTGCTTTGATATGTTTCATTTATGAGATTTTGCATAAACTGCTTTAATTGCTATATTGTCTTACTGCTTTCCTTAAATTGGCATTCCGCTCATATTTCTTCCACTCTGGAAAATTGACACTATCACACACTACACGCGAGGTGTGTTTCACGCACCCGCAAATTTGTTTCAATCTACCAAATTTTAGGAGAGTTGGCGTATGCGCGGAGTGACCGGACCATCCGGTGGCCGCGTAGCCTTCTCACTCGAGTAGTCCGCTCGGGAACCTTGTGTCTAGTCAGCCAAATCTTAGAAAATTTAAGATAGAGCTATACCACCCTTTATTTTAAGTCATGCATGCATACATCTTAGGTGAGTTGATCCTTGGCATCAACTTCACAATTAAGAAAACCACCAAATTGTCGACGGGTCTCACAACCCAACGACCAATCAGCATATTATGTGTAGCAGGATATTGATGGACGGATCCAAGCCTAAACAGTATGCCAAAATCGGAAAATGTATATTCATTTTATTTATTTTATTTATTTTGTTATAGATGGAGTCTGTGCCGCAAGTCAGGATGGTGAGTGGGATTCCGAGCAAACTGAAAATATGGTGGACAAACTTTGACCTTGGCAGCCAAATGGCAATTAGGAGAAGATTAGGTTGCCTCGTTTCGTTGTTCGACATCTTCCCCGATCAACATTTGGTCAGAGCACTAATCCATTTTTGGGATCCGGATCGGGTTGTCTTCAGATTCGGAGATTTTGAGATGACTCCTACTTTGGAAGAAATCAACTATTTCACTAACTTGATCTACCAGGGTAGAGGACAAATTATCCCGCACTGTCAATCCAGAAAGAAATTTCTCCGCTACTTAGGGCTAAAGAACACTAAGAAACTCCTATGCTTTGAAAACAACTGGGTCTCGATGGATTATCTTTATGAGAGGTACGGTTGTCGAGACGGTTACAAGACATTCAAAAATGAATTTTCCTGCACCCCCGATCATTGGCGGACCAAACGACCCATTGCATTTACTGTCGCCTTTCTAGCGTCTCTGATATTCCCGCTTGAGTATGGAAAGATCAGTACCTGCATATGTTCCGTAGCACGGGCACTTTTCGAAGGAGCAAACAGAGCACAACTCACTTTGGCCCCTATGATCTTAGCAGAAATGTTTCGGGCTTTAGGGAAATGTAAAAGAGGTGAAACAGGTTTCTTCGAAGGCTGCAACCTTATTTTGCAGATATGGGCAATGGAACACTTCTATCAGCGCCCGAATATGGTCGACATATGCTTCAGCGAGTCGAACAAAATCGTCAGCTTTTACGACAGGACAAAGCAGTTCGTATCGCCTGTCGGCGTGAATGATTGGTATGGGTTTTTGGCGTCCCGCACCTGTGAACAGATCCAATGGAAATACCCTCTGCTCCCGAATGCCAAAAAAGCCTACATAAGATGTAAAAGGCTTTATTATATTGAGCTTATCGGGTTGAAAGGCCTCCAACCTTACGCTCCACTCCGCGTACTCCGACAGTTGGGACAAGAGCAGATAATCCCCCTCCGAGCAAATATAGGATTTCTGAAATTCCATTCGGGCCGAATTTCATTGTCCCCAGAGCTAGGCAAGTCTTCGATGAATGGAACGATATTGACACAATAGACATTGGAGGTAGTCAGGCAGGAGGTACCCCCGAATATCAAGCGTGGCTACGAGAGAATTGCAGTAGTACAGACCATAGTCCTGATGGCGAGCAAGGTTTTGAAGATATCGGCACGACGATTTGGGTGAGAAATTTTCGGCTCAGAGACACAGTCGTTACCCCCGAAATGTGGCATCAAATGCAAAAAATATAGTGCAGTATCTAGAGGACGCAGGAGTCAGACCCAGCAATGTTAGGGTTCCATCTTCATCTCGGTGATCAAAAGGAAGATTTAGAACTTGAGCATAAATATCTTATGTTATCAGCTTTATTATTGTACGCATTATTATTTCAGTGAAAGTCAACCTTTATTTCCGACAAAAGGCATCACAATCTTTGGCTTGGATCAATTTATCAGTATCTCGCATATTTTGCGTTTAAGCCCACCTCCGGCATAAAGGAGGCCCCATGCACATTAGGACGCTCATTTAATTTCCATATAATCATGCGCTACTTGTTTCTTGTTTTCCACTCTATACATGTTATTCAAAGCAATAATTATTCGTCTCATACTAACTTGGTTTGTTTTATTTTTGAAGAAGGTTTATTTTGCTCGCTTTATTTTCCAAAAGTTGATTCGCGTTGATTGAAATCAAGTGAACACCATTACTTCACGAGATCCAAGGCACAATCATCCGACAAAATGACTGATTCATGGGCAATTAACAAACCGGTTTGGGACTTGTCGCTCTTCCGAGGTGAACCAGAGACATCGGAAAGGAGAAATACTTCCGTCCCGATGAATACCTCGCCCAACTACTGCAGAAAATGGCAACTATGCAACCTGAGATTGAACGGCTCCGGAATCTTACCAATCTTTCCATCAGCATCAACACTCCACTGCCTGAACAAGAGACGAGCGCAACTGCACCACAAACCTTTCCATCTCATGAACCATCATTTCCCCAGAACCTTCCCCGAAATCCCTTACCAAATGTAACCAATCCTCAACTCGCCACCCCACAACGTACCAATCCGCATCCCATCAACCTGCGCAGCGACCCACAACAAAGCCCGCTACAAAATGACCCGATATCCTTCACACTCCATATATACATCAAGCTCCACTTACCCAAACTACCCCACTTGTCCAAAACATCCCTCCCACACAAAATTACCAGTAACCCAACAAATACCAATGGCACACATCACTAACAAGCAGTATGTGCCACCGGTATATGCAACGGAAGCCCAACCTTCTACTTCTACCATACCAAACATACATCATCAGGAGATAGACCAATATGAAGAGATGGAAAGGCAAGCAAGAATTAGAAATGATGAAAGTATGGCAAGGGAAATTCATAGCCTAAAAAAAGCATACAAAAACACTCAAACCATCAAGAGGCATGAAGCACTCGAGTATGAAGATCTCTGCATGCATCCCGACGTTGATTGCCTATCGGATATAAGGTGCCAAAATTTGACTTATTCGATGGAAAGGGAAATCCTCGCGCCCATTTAAGATCGTATTGTGACAAGCTGGTTGGAGTGGGTAAGGACCAGGCCATCATAATGAAGTTGTTCATAAGGAGTCTGACAGGAGAAGCGCTCGACTGGTACACAAGCCAGGACCCACGAAAATGGCATAACTGGGGCACAATGGCACAGGATTTTGTGGATAGATTCAGGTTTAACACTGACACAGTCTTAGATAGATTTTATTTGATGAAGTTGGAGAAAAAATCTACAGAGACCTTCAGAGAGTATGCCATGAGGTGGAGGGCGGAAGCAACAAAAGTTCAGCCCCCGATGGCGGAAAGTGAGATGACCACGCTCTTTGTGCAATCTATGAAGGATGCAACTTACTATGAAAGAATGATAAGCGTCATCGGACGAAATTTCTCAGAAGTGGTAAGGATGGGAGATTTCATAGAGGAGGGTATCAAAACGGGGAGAATCACAAACTTGGCGGCGTTAGGTGCAACAAGTAAGGCCATTCATCGGACTCATTTGGAGGAGCAATTAAGAAGATGAGGGACGGAGCATCTCCTGTCATGGCGGTCCAGGAACATAGGTCTAACCAAATGCCAACCTACCAAAGCCCGTCATCCCAGCCTCCCTACTATAATCAAAACACCCAAAATCATCAGCCTTCATACTATAGCCAAAACACACAAATCCCTCAGCTTTATTGTCAACACTCGCCTACTCCCTACCCTGTCTATCATGCCCAGCCAATATATAGCACACCACGAGCACCTACCTATCGAAATTCCCCACAGTATCAACCCACTTATCCACCTCAGCCACAAGCCCATCCACCAAATACTCTCAGACCCCGGGCAAATTATGAAAGAAGGCCAGTCAAAATATATACACCTTTAGCCGAACCTCTAGCCCAACTATACGAAAGATTGAGGACCGCAGGAATACTCCAACCCATCCCAGGGCATATCCCCAATCCTGTTCCCAGGTCGTATGATGAAACTAAGCATTGTGCGTACCACTCGGGGATCACCGGACATGACACTGGAGTTTGTTTTGCCCTCAAAGACAAGATCGAGGCTTTGATCAAAGAGGGAATTATCCAACTGAAAGGACCTCCCCCTAATGTAAATAATAACCCTTTGCCAAATCATGACAATGCCAATATAAACATGATTACCGTTGATGAAGAAAACAGTTTGGAAGGGACCATTGTGCCGATCCGAACAGAGGAAAGGGTTGAATCATCGGCTTTGATCACCCCTATAATTACAGTTCAAGTGAGGGCACCGTTTGAAGTGGAAGTACTTCCTCCGAAATCGCGGATGGTGACGTCGTCTGTTGATACCAAAACCGCCCCTTGGAGCTATTCGATTGGGGAAAGGAGCAAGGGAAAGGAGAAACAAATTGTAGAAGTTGTCGTCGCTGGTATGACAAGGTCCGGACGATGTTATGCCCCTGCAGACAATCCAAAAAAGGTTGTAACAGAGACTGAAGTGGAAGAGTTCTGGAGGAAAATGCCAACCAAGGAGTATTCCGTTGTAGAGCAATTGAAGAAAACACCGGCTCAGATTTCTTTGCTATCATTGTTGATGAATTCTCCGGACCACGGACGCGCTTTATTGGAAGTACTCAAAGAAGCTTATGTTCAGAGAGAGTCCACGGACGAGAAACTCTCGGCCTTGGCCGGACACATTTAAGAGGCCCATAAAGCCTCTTTTTATGACAAAGAATTCCCACCTGAGGGTTTGGGCCACAACAAAGCTTTGAACATAACGATAAAGTGCATGAACAAGTTCATTTCTAAGGTATTGATTGATGGAGGCTCGGTAGTCAATATTTGTCCCAGCGACTCTCCGAGCCTTGGGAATTAGCATTGGAAAGATTCGCGAAAGTCATGTGAGAGTTAAAGGTTTTGATGGAGCCCAAAGGAGCGTTATGGGAGAAATGGATTTAACTAGGGGTGGCGATGGGCGGGCTCGAATGCGCGGTAGATGCAGCGGGGTCGAGTCGGCGGGACGATCCGGTCGGGATCGGGACTAGCGGGCCTAAGCGGGTCGGGTGCAGTCTGGTGGGACTGCTCGATCCGTCCGATCCCGATCCCGTCGATATCGAGCGAAGCGGGCTCGGTCGGGCTCGGAGTCGAAGCGGGCGAAGTCGGGTTTTCCTTTTTTTAAATAACATATGTATAAAAACTCAATAAATAAAACAAGATAGTGTAATAAAAACATCCCAAAATTTGTTTTTGTGCCTCTTATATTATTTAATAGACATATGATTTTTTTGTAATACAAATACAATTGTCTAAAATCTAAATTGCAACTTTATGGTGTTGTCCAAAAGTTGCAAATTACATAATAAAATTGCAATTAAAAAAATTACATTTTCAAAAAATCATTCTAATTGCTTGATGATTTCATGTGGTTCTTCGGTTGGAATAGGTATTTGTTGGTCAAATTGATCCACGTCGCTTCCACTACCTTCGGTTAAGATTTCGTTGTAGTTTTCATCATCTTCTTCGTTGATCTCCGGTTGACCGCACCTTCTCCGCTCCGCTCGTATCCAATCTCTGAATAATACTGCAATTTCCAAGCTGTCTCCGGCCAATGAGTGTCTGTGGTCTCCTATTTGATATCTCCCTGCAGAAAAAGCGCTTTCCGACGCAGTTGATGACGCTTGAATGTTCAAAACATCTCGAGCCATCAATGAAAGTGTCGGAAAGGTCTTCTCATTCCCCCTCCAGTATTTCAGCAAGTCTTCTTGTCCATCTTCATTGATAACTTCTTGATACGGTACAGAACCCTGCAAAACAAAAATATCCAACTCGCTAATTTGGTTAGTAGAGGTACGGCCGCACATTCTATTTCTGAGGCTTTCAATACTAGCCGCAAAGCGGCATGTCTTTGGTGAGGTTGTGTTGAAGATGAAGAAGATGGTATGGTAGCCGGTACGTTACTAGCATTTTCTTGTTGATAAAATCTATATATATTTTTGCAGTGGTGTTCTACGCTATTCAACACTTCTTCTTTAGTTTGTTCAATAGGTGGTGGGTGATTTAGATTTTTGGGACTTGGAGGTGGTAGTACTTCTATACAATCGTAAATAGTTTCAATTAGTGATTTAGTACCGTCTATTTTAATAGTAGGATTTAATACAGAACCAATAATATAAATAGAAGGAATAGGAATAAAATATTTTTTTATTTTGACAAACATTTTTTTAATAGCTGCCTTATAAAATTTGGTTTTTCCATATATTCACTAAGTAATAAAAATATTAGAGTTATATAAAATAACATAGTTGAAATAGTAGGATAATATATACCGGAAAATTCTGTTGTTGCTTGAAAAAAATTCTCTAAAAAAACAATAAGTTAGGAAATTTTTCCCAATCACTATCTAAAATCATATCAGCTGGCTTTTTATTATGAGAGTTAAAAAATAAAGTTATAGGTAATTTATAGTCATAAGCAACAAGGAGTTGCTCGTATAAAGAATTCCACCTAGTGGATACTTCTTGTGGAATTCTTCTAAAAGGTAGTCCACAATCATGACAAATTTTTATATTCTTTTCTACGTTGTACTTTATTACTTTTAAAAATAAAGTTTATAGCAAATTGTATTTTACTAAGAATGTCTTCAAAAAGTGATAGACCATCCTTTACAATTAAGTTATATATATGGCACGCATTTTATATGAAAATGGTCTGGAAAGATGGAGCTAAACTATTTTTAACATTGTAATTGCGTAATTGTTATTAGAAGCGTTATCTAATGTAATAGTCATAATTTTATCGGTAATTCGTAATAATCGCACACTTGATAAATATTTTCTGCAATAAAAGTACCGGTGTGCCTATCATCTATATATCTATACGCTTAAAATACGTTTTTGCATAGACCATTTATAATCTATCCAATGACAAGTTACGCTTAAATAATCATGGCCGTTAGTACTACGACCTATATCAGACGTGATAGATACTTTGCCATTAAAATGATATAATGAAAACGTAAATATTGTTGATATTCATGCATAAATTTAAATACATCTCTCTTAACAGTTGACCTAGGAAAACCGTTAAAAGCGAGGATTATATATATCTCTAATGTAATGAATAAAACCGGAGATGAAGGAAATGAAAAAGGCAAACCCTCCACAAAGAACTAATTTTGATATTGCTTCCCTATCTCTATGTTTGTTGTATTTAGAGCCTACAATTCCCCGTCATAGGGTTAATTTGACCACAGACTTGGTCCGGACGATGTCGTGATGTGAACCTTGTCCGATGGAGCGGGCGTTTGCACCGGTTTTGAAGCCTGGTATTGGGCATACCTAGCTGGATGAGCACTTACTACGTGTTTAATTAAACCCCCCGTGACCTTTTCCAGTTTTAAATTTTAAAACATTTTTACAAATTTTACATATGGCTACTTGATTCTCTACGTCCCTATCAAAAAATGTCCATGCATCTGATTTTAATGGTCGTTTTGCTGGACCTCGTCTCATACTAGGGGGAATAGGAGGTATTTCAGTTGAAGGTGCACTAGTGGGCGTGTTGTCATCAATATTAGTGGGTGTATCGTCTAGATCATCGTCTAAATTAAAGTCTTCTTGAGTTCCAGAAAATAACTCCTCGTCTAAATCTAATGGTATTGTAGGAAAATGTTGAGTATCAACAAAATCATCCTGTGTAGGAATAAGATGACTAGAAGAAGTACCCTTGCCCTGGTTGCCTCTACTAGAAGAAGCACCCTTACCCTTACCCTTAAACATACCTTTTAATCCTTCCATTTTAATTATGATAATAAATAATTAAAGACAATAAAATTAAGTGCGCTAAATAAAATAAACAGACAATAATAATTTAATGAAGGAACGAATGTACCAAACGCCGACGTAACGTCGGCGTAATCGAAGGTTGAAAATTGAAACTTTGCTCGATGGAAGATCCTCAAGCTAGTTGCCAACTTCACTCCCAATTCCCAAATGAATTAATAAAATTGAATATTTAGCAAACAATGTAGAGAGATATATTGAGAAATTAGAGAGATTGTAGGAAGATTTGTGAGAAAGATGAAGAGAAAATGAGTTATTTATAGTTGAAAAATTGGGTTAAAGTGTAAATATAATAACTTATGGGTTAAAAATAAATATTAAGGGGTAGGGGGGGGCCTAAAATGGCCGTTGGCCAACGGCCATAATCTAAAATGGCCGTTGGTGCAACGGTTATTTTTGCAAAGGGGGGTAAGGGTCGGGGACGGGGTCGGGCTCGGCGCGGGCTCGGGGCGGGCTCGGTCCGCGGCCTGGGGCGGGCTCGGGTCTGGCGGGACGAGACATCGTCCGATCCGAGTTCGAGTCCCGCCAGATTAAATTTTTTTTTTTTTTTAGGCGGGGTCGAGGCGGGGCCGGGCGGTCGGGGCGAGGTCGAGCCGGTCGGGTCGTCCCGACCAGCCTTAGATTTAACATTACAAGTGGGGCCGTAGAGTTCGCTGTGGAATTCCAAGTGTTAGACATATCTACCGCTATAACCTACTAATGGGAAGACCTTGGATCCATGTGGTCAGTGCGATTCCTTCTACCCTACATCGAGTTTGAAGTTTGTCCGGGATCATCACGAGGTCGTGGTACACGGAGAAGGAGCAATTCAATATGTCCCGGCGACAGATCCTGTTGTTGAAAGCGTAGATACACTTTGGATGGGTCTGTCTTCCATGTCGAGAAATTACATGTGCCTCCAAAGTGAAATATTGAAGTTACCTGGTTCTCACAATGGTGGCCAGGAAATGTTGAAGAATGGCTTTAAGCCCGGTCGAGGCCTCGGATTGAATTTAGAAGGTATGGTGGAGCCTGTTCACTTGCTCAGTAAGAAGGATACTTTCGGTCTCGGATACAAACCCACTTCTAAAGAAGTCTTATCAGTCAACCTCCGAAAGAAGAGGGACACTCCCTTGCCAAAACCTGTTCCACCCTTGAATCAGTCATTTGTCAAAGCACATGCCGCTCAGGAGTCGATTGAAGATGATGCAGACGACCTCGCGGAAGGACTCAAAAGCCTTTTCATTGCAGAAGAAGAAATGGAATGCAATGTAATTCTGAATGATTTTGATGAAGGCCCAACTATTTGGGATGCAGAACGTGGAGATATTTTGAAAAATTGGACCTGTGCCCCGGCCCTGTTTCTCCGGGAAGCTTGGTAGAAATTACCTTAGTACTTTTTGAAACAATGCGATTCTAATTGAGGCTTGAATCGCATCTATGCATTTTAATGTGTTTTGCCTCCATCTTTTGAAAGCTTAAATGACAAATCCACATTGCTTTTTCTATTTCAAAATTTGTTTTGTTTACTAATTTTCTTTTCTCTTGCAGCATGCAAACTAATAAATCTGTCGATAATGTGAATGTGACATATAATGAAACAAACAAACAAAATCCAAACAATGAACAGGACTTCGAAGAGTATGAGGAAGACTCATGACGGAAAGAATTGACAGAGGAATTAGAACATTTTGAGAATAAACCAAAGCCAAATTTAGAAGAAAGCGAGGAAATAAATTTGGGGATGCAGAAAATGTGAAAGAAACAAGAATCGGCGTCCATCTGAACGCCCCACAAAGGAAAGAACCGATGGATCTTTTGAGACAATATATCGACGTATTTGCTTGGTCTTATGACGAGATGCCAGGGTTGAGCACGGATATTGTTTCGCATAGATTGCCTATCGATCCATCCTACCCTCCGGTGAAACAAAAACCAAGGAAAATCAAGCCTGATTTGAGTTTAAGGGTCAAGGAAGAGGTGTCCAAGCAATTCGATGCAAAGGTCATTCGAGTCACAAGATACCCGACTTGGTTGGCCAACATTGTACCTGTGCCAAAGAAAGATGGAAAGATACGAGTGTGCGTGGATTATCGGGATCTCAACAAGGCCAGCCCGAAGGATGACTTCCCTCTTCCAAATATTCACATACTCATTGACAACTGTGCAAAGCATGAATTACAATCATTTGTTGATTGCTTTCTTTGGTTACCACCGAATCTTGATGGATGAGGAAGATCAGAAGAAGACAAAGCATTCACTACACCTTGGGAGTATCTTTGTTATCGGGTAATGCCGTTCGGACTCAAGAATGCAGGTGCCACCTACATGAGGGCCATGACTACCATTTTCCATGATATGATCCACAAAGAAATAGAGGTCTACGTGGATGACGTTATTATCAAGTCGCGAAAGACTTCGGATCACTTGACAGATTTAGAAAAGTTCTTTGATCGGCTGAGGCGGTATAACCTAAAATTAAACCCTGCAAAGTGTGCGTTCGGTGTCCCTGCTGGGAAGCTGCTAGGTTTCATCGTAAGTAGAAGAGGTATTGAATTAGACCCCTCGAAGGTAAAAGCTATTCAAGACTTGCCTCCTCCAAAGAGTCGAAAAGACGTGATGAGTTTCCTTAGTCGCCTCAATTACATCAGCAGGTTCATAGCACAATCAACAGTGATATGTGAGCCGATATTCAAGTTACTGAAGAAAGACGCTGCTACCAAATGGACGACGGATTTCCAACAAGCTTTTGATAGAATCAAAGAGTATCTGTCTAACCCGCCTGTTTTGGTACCTCCAGAGCCCGGAAGGCCTTTGTTATTATATCTGTCTGTGTTAGAAAATGCGTTTGGATGCGTGCTGGGACAACACGATGAAACAGGAAAGAAGGAGCAAGCCATATACTACTTAAGCAAGAAGTTCACGCCGTATGAAGCTCGGTATACTTTGCTGGAACGCACTTGTTGTGCCTTAACATGGATTGCGCAAAAGTTTAGGCATTATCTGTCTGCATATACCACTTATCTCATCTCAAGGATGGACCCACTCAAATATATTTTTCAGAAGCCCATGCCCACCGGGAAGCTAGCGAAGTGGCAAATCTTGTTAAGTGAATTCGACATCATATATGTCACCCAAAAGGCTATCAAAGGACAAGCACTAGCGGAACCATCTTCTTTGAAAACCCCGTGGATGAAGAATACATGCCTCTCCGGACTTATTTTCCGGACGAGGAGGTACTGTTTGTTGGAGAAGGCATCTCAGAAGAGTACCCGGGTTGGAGAATGTTCTTCGACGGAGCTGCAAACTTCAAAGGGGTTGGTATTGGAGCAGTTTTGATTTCAGAATCAGGTCAACACTACCCAATTTTGGCAAAACTCCGATTTCCATGCACCAACAATATGGCGGAATATGAAGCTTGTATACTCGGACTTAGAATGGTCGTTGATATGAACATTCAAGAATTATTGGTTATAGGTGATTCAGACTTATTGATTCATCAGGTGCAAGGCGAATGGGCGACCAAGAACGGGAAAATACTTCCTTACCTGCATTGCGTGAAAGAATTATGCAAAAAATTCAGCAAGGTAGAATTCAAGCATATCCCACGAACTCAAAACGAATTCGCTGATGCTCTGGCAACACTGTCCTCCATGATTCAACATCCGGATAAGAACTACATTGATCCCATCAAGGTGAGCTTATCGGATCAGCCGGCATATTGTTTCAATATAGATGGAGAGTTGGATGGAAAGCCTTGGTACCACGACATTAAGAGATATCTCAAGATAGGTGAATATCCAGAAGGCATAACTAGTATACGAAAGAGAACACTTAGGAGGTTAGCAAACCATTTCTTCCTAAATGGAGAAATCCTTTATCGGAGGACTCCAGATCTCGGTTTGTTAAGATGTGTTGATGCTCGAGAGGCAAGCAGTTTAGTTGAAGAGATACACGGAGGCACGTGCGGGCCTCATATGAATGGCTTCACTTTGGCAAAGAAGATTCTGAGAGCAGGATACTTTTGGATGACCATGGAAACAGATTGCATCCACTTCGTGCAAAGATGCCATCGATGTCAGATTCATGGCGATCTAATCAAGGTGCCTCCTAACGAACTCAATGTGACGAGCTCTCCTTGGCCATTCGCAGCTTGGGGCATTGATGTCATTGGCCCTATTGAACCTGCCGCATCAAATGGACACAGATTTATTCTAGTGGCAATTGACTATTTCACAAAGTGGGTAGAAGCATCGTCCCACAAGTCAGTAACAAAGAAAGTGGTAGTTGATTTTGTCCGCAATAACATCATTTGTCGATTTGGAATCCCTGAGTCGATTATAACAGACAATGGAGCTAATCTCAACAGTAATCTGATGAATGAGATATGCGAAAAGTTTAAGATCACTCACCGCAATTCCACTCCATACCGACCTCAGATGAACGGAGCAGTCGAAGAAGCCAACAAAAACATCAAAAGAATACTACGAAAGATGATTGATAATTACAAGCACTGGCATGAGCATTTGTCCTTGGCACTTTTGGGATATCGCACTACAATCAGGACTTCTACTGGGGCCACGCCGTATCTATTGGTCTATGGAACAGAAGCTGTGTTACCAGCAGAAGTGGAAATACCATCTTTGAGAGTTATCCAAGAAGCCGAGCTGAACGAAGCGAAATGGATACAGAATCGGTACGAACAATTGATGTTGATTGATGAAAAGCGATTAAACGCAGTCTGCCAAGGACAACTATATCAAAACAGAATGGCCAAAGCTTTCAACAGGAAAGTAAAACCAAGGACTTTCGAACCGGGGCAATTGGTGCTAAAACGCATATTCCCGCACCAAAATGAAGCTAAATGAAAATTCACACCTAACTGGCAAGGGCCTTATATGGTTCACCGGGTGTTGACTGGAGGAGCATTAATTCTAGCTGAAATGGACGGTGAAGTATGGCCAAAAGCTATCAACGCGGATGCAGTGAAAAGATACTACATTTAGGATTTTTCTATGTAATGTATTTCTTATGTTGTAAAAGTTGCGCTCCCTGGCGGGATACGCAAAGAACCCATGTCGGGTTCCGTTTCCTAGATTGCAAATTTCCCAGAAAACACATTGCTTGTAACATGAACTACGTTATGACCTGATTCCCTCGGCGGGATACGTAGGCGGCCACATCGGCTTCGGTCCCATTTTAGAAAATCCTTACAATCCCCTTTTGCTTGTAATGAACTACGTCACGACCTGATTCCCTCATGGGGATACGTAGGCGGCCTAAATCGGCTTCGGTCCCACCATTAGAAAATGTTTTCTCCTTTATCTCACATATGACAAAATGCACCTATCTGATCACCCTGATAGGGAAGGCAAGCAATCTACACAAGACTCGGTTGTCCGTTCAAAAGATCGTCATTCTCACATATCAGAAGCGGGGCATTTTTAAGGGATCATCGCCAAGAAAACGCCGATAGGCGTGGAAAAGCATCGGCAAACTAAGTCTTGACCATAAGAATTTTGGATAGGGCGTTTGCTTTGTTTCACCGCATGTCACCGCTCGACGGACATTTATATATATGCAGTAATTCTTATAAGCAAATTATTTTCAACAAACATTTTCATCAAAATTGATAGAATTTTTATGTTTCTATTTTTAAGATGCATTTCTACAAATTGTTTTCGAATGTTTTCATTAACGGTGGCCAAGATTGGAAGCGAGAGAGGGCTACGGGTCCAAGTTTGCGGGACATGCAAATACCAAGGTCGGCTACAAAGTCAACGCGAATCAACTCCCTCCCAAAACTCATAAATTTATTTGAGTACGTGTTCTTCAGTCGAAAACAAGCAGGAAGTCGCAACATTTATAAGCAGATTCGCAAGGGCCTCCGCATCGCAACTCACTACGGGAATCACTTTCATGTTTGGAGATTGTACAAAGACATCATGCTAAACTACATGTTCCCAACCGTGTTGTGTCCACGCAAAGAACGGTATTTTGACTTACAGAGTCGCATTCTCATCTACTCAACTTTTGCATCGCTTATGTGCACACATTAACTATCATTGGCCTGGCAATAGGGCCACACTTTACATCCCGTCAACTAGGGATGGCAGGTGAGTATAATTTTGCGGATTCCGCACCGCACCCGCCCCAATTGGGGCGGGTATGGGTATAACTTTGGTGGGTAGTAGGCGGGTATGGGTATTGAAAATGTACCCGTCACGGGTAGGCGGGTAGGTGGTGGATTTGCAGTCATATCCGCCTACCCGCCTACCCGCCCGCCCGCCTACCCGCCCGCCTACCCGCCTAGCTTATATAGCTAAAATAATATCTGAGTTTTGTCTACATTTGTAATATATAGTTATTTGGGTGGATAATTTTTTGGGTTTCTTAGAAATTTTATTTTCTTGATTCTTTGTTGTGCAATGGGGAAGAGGTGAAAAAAATGGGTGGCGGGTAGGCGGACGGGTAGGCGGGCGGGTAGGTGGCGGGTAGGCGGACGGGTAGGCGGGCGGGTAGGTGGCGGGTGGGCGGACGGGTAGGTAGGTGGCGGGTAGGTGGCGGGTATGGATGTTGAAAATTGTACCCGCCACGGGTGGCGGGTAGGTGACGGGTATAATTTTTTTTGGCGGGTACGGGTGCGGGGGAGGGGGTACCCGCACCCGCCCCGCCCAATTGCCATCCCTACCGTCAACACGACGACATAAATCAGGCGCCCACCTTCTAATGCGGGTATATTTTAAATCAGGCGCCCACCTTCTAATGCGGGTATGTTTTAAATCAGGCGTCCACCTTCTAATGCGGGTATGTTTTAAATCAGGCGCCCACCTTCTAATGCGGGTATGTTTTAAATCAGGCGCCCACCTTCTAATGCGGGTATGTTTTAAATCAGGCGCCCACCTTCTAATGCGGGTATGTTTTAAATCCGGCGCCCACCTTCTAATGCGGGTATGTTTTAAATCAGGCGTCCACCTTCTAATGCGGGTATGTAATAAATCAGGCGCCCACCTTCTAATGCGGGTATGTCATAAATCAGGCGCCCACCTTCTAATGCGGGTATGTTTTAAATCAGGCGCCCACCTTCGAATGCGGGTATGTTTTAAATCAGGCGCCCACCTTCGAATGCGGGTATGTTTTAAATTAGGCGCCCACCTTCTAATGCGGGTATGTCATAAATCAGGCGCCCACCTTCTAATGCGGGTATGTCATAAATCAGACGCCCACCTTCTAATGCGGGTATGTTTAAATCAGGCGCCCACCTTCTAATGCGGGTATGTTTTAAATCAGGCGCCCACCTTCTAATGCGGGTATGTTTTAAATCAGGCGCCCACCTTCTAATGCGGGTATGTTTTAAATCAGGCGCCCACCTTCTAATGCGGGTATGTTTTAAATCAGACGCCCACCTTCTAATGCGGGTATGTTTTAAATCAGGTGCCCACCTTCTAATGCGGGTATGTTTTAAATCAGGCGCCCACCTTCTAATGCGGGTATGTTTTAAATCAGGCGCCCACCTTCTAATGCGGGTATGTTTTAAATCAGGCGCCCACCTTCTAATGCGGGTATGTTTTAAATCAGGCGCCCACCTCCTAATGCGGGTATGTTTTAAATCAGGCGCCCACCTCCTAATGCGGGTATTTTATTTTAAATCAGGCGCCCACCTCCTAATGCGGGTATTTAAATTTCAGTCAGGCGCCCACCTCCTAATGCGGGTATTTTATTTTAAGTCAGGCGCCCACCTCCTAATGCGGGTATTTTATTTTAAATCAGGCGCCCACCTTCTAATGCGGGTACTTTACTTTAAAGTGTAAACAGGCGCCCGCCAACGGCATCATCTGCACAACATTAAGCAACGACATCATTTCAACTTACAAAGTCATATTCTCACATACATATCTTATGCAACAATTGTACACTAACTTTTATCTTAGCTTTGGTCCACAGGAATTTGAATCGGCGGGAGCCTTCAGCACAACGTGGAACTATATCTTACGGCGAACCAAGGCAATTTGGTCAACGTCCTACTTCGAACGTCGATCCGCTCTTTCCCAATAGTTTTGTTACATCTGCGACCAGTGTCATCATAACTCGACACTGGGGCAATATTTCTTGAATCTGCACCAACTTTTTTCATAATTTCTCTCCCCCTGGGATCTTATTTCTACCCGTGATCTTCCTTCAAGTCCCGTTGATCAGGACAAAATTGGCTACTCAGTCAACTTTCTTTGGCCGAAAACTCTTTCATCGTCTCCGTCCAAAGAGGGGCATCTGTTGACACCCAATTTTGTCCCATCTTTTATGACTTTATTTGTAATTTTTAATATTTTTACACTTTTAAAATAATTTTAAAATATAGGCATATATGTGTATATCCTCTTATTATTATTATTATTCGCATTTTTTATATCATTTGCATTTTTATAATAATCATAAGTTTTATCCGAAATTCTATGTTATCTTATTCTCGCAAAATTGCATCGCATTTTCCTTTTATTAAGCATTAAATATTTCGCAAAATATTATATTTTATTATTATCACGTCGTTATGTTATTTTAAATAATTCACATCTTTTACAAAACAAAAATAATATTTTAATATTAAACCCCTTTTATGTTTTAAACCCATAACCCATTTTTATTTCCTAACCCAAAACAATTTCTACCCAAACTAAAACCCATTTCAAACAAAGCCCAAAATCGAAGCCCAACAACCATCTTTTATTTTCCCTAACCAAAACCCATTCCCTTATTCCCTTTCCCTTTATTTCCCCTTTATACCCATCACCCATTTTTATTTTTCCAAGCCCAATCGGCCTCACCCGCGGCCCAATTCCCTTTCCTTTTTTTTCCTTTCACCCCCTCAGCCCAAATCTCCCAAACCCATTCCCCTTACCCTTTAAACCCACCCCCCAGGCCCAACCGGCGACCCGTCGGCCCAAACCCACGACCCACATCCCTTTTAATTCCCCCCAAACCAAACAAAACCCTAAACTCTTTCTCCTTCAACCAAACCCGCTACCCCACACCCCCATACCCTTCGTCGGCCGTCACCTCACCTGCCACCACCAACCCCATCTATTACGCTGACACCACCACACCCCTCCCGTCACTTCGACCCACGCCCATACCCCTAAAATCCGCTTCCAAAATTCAGAAATCTTTACCTTTAATTCAAATTTCAAACTCGTTCTTGGGGGGGAAATCCACCTATAAATACCCCATGTTGTTCTTCATTTTGGGAGGAGATTTTTCGGGGATAAAAACAAATTTTCGAAGGATTTTTTCGGAAGACTATTCCATATATACATAAAATATTTGTTGTGTTCTAGATTTTACATCATTCGTTGTCTTTGTTGTTCAAGATACAAGTCCGAAATAGGCCCAAGATTCGAAAGAAAGGAGGTGAGTTTCGTTCTTGAACTTGGGTTTTAAAATGCCTCTATTCGGTTTCTGAAAAACCGAGTCCAAAATCTGCTTTTGCATTTTCTTGTTGTTCTTCATCTTGGTTTGGTCGAATTCGACCCGGTCGACCCAGTTTGGGTATTATTTTCAGAATTCTTGCATTTCATTTTCCTGTTATTGGTTATCTGAATTTGGTGTAAAAATCGATTTGGAGTGCCGACCATCGATTCTGTCAGTCATCGACCAGGTCGGGTCGACCGGTTTGAGTAATATTTTCGCAATTCTTGCATTTCATATTTATGTATGTTGGTTATCCGAATTTGGTGTTAAAATCGATTCGGGTTTGGATCATCGCTTTGGTCGGTCGACCCGGTTTGGGCAATATTTTCAGGATTCTTGCATTTCATTTTCTTGTTATTGGTTATCTGAATTTGGTGTAAAAATCTGATTCGGGTTTGGACCATCGATTCGGTCGGAAACATCGACGGTCGGTCGACTTGGCTTGAGTAATATTTTCGCATTCTTGCATTTCATATTTATGTATGTTGGTTATCCTGAATTTGGTGTTAAAATCGATTCGGGTTTGGATCATCGTTTTGCCTAATTGGTCGACCCGGTTTGGGTAATATTTTCAGGATTCTTGCATTTCATTTTCTTGTTATTGGTTATCTGAATTTGGTGTAAAAATCTGATTCGGGTTTGGACCACTGATTCGGGTCGGGTCGACCCGGTTTGAGTAATATTTTCAGAATTCTTGCATTTCATATTTTGTATGTTGGTTATCTGGAATTGATGGAATTATTTGATGTCGGGTTGAATCTCCAATTCGGGTCGGGTTACTGACCCGGGTCGGGTCGACCCGGTTTGAATTTCCAAATTTCTTGCATTGTTGCTGTTGTTATTATTGGTTATCTGAAATTGATGAAATCAGTTGATTCCGGGTTGAACACATGATTCGGGTCGGGTTACTGACCCGGGTCGGGTCGACCCGGTTTGAATCCCCAAATTTCTTGCATTTCATGTCTTGTATATTGGTTATCTGAAAAAATGAAAAAAAATCTGATTCGGGTCGGGTCATCGACCGTGGTCGACCGGTCTTGGTATATTCAGATTATGGCATTTTTCATATCATTCTTTGGTTATCTGAAAAAGTCCGAATTTCGATTTCATTCGTCATCGCTCATGATCCGGGTCGGATTTTTCCATAATTACTTCTTAATCCTGTTTCGGTTCCAACATTTCAGAATTTGGGTCGGATACTTTAATTGCTCACTGCTCGTTTCTTTTACTGTTTTATTGTTTTATTAATATTGCATTAAGGCCGATGAAATTAACCTCGAAATCGCACTTTTCTTTTGTTTCGTTTCTCTATTTTTTTTAGCACTGTTTTAAGTATCCGGGCAACGGATATCTTACTGTTTTACTTTTTTTTAAAAAAAACAAATATTGCGCCTGCTCGGGTGCTGTTTTTTTTTCTGTTTCAGTTCATTGCTGTTTTTTCAATATTACTGTTTTTTCAATATTACTGTTTTAAATATCTTTGCCACGGATATCACTGTTTTACTGTTTTTACTGCTTTGAATAAATATCGCGTCTTTTCGGGTCCTGCTTTCTATTTGATTCCTTTGTTGGTTCCAAATTACCGTTCTCTTGTTTTACTTTTTAAACTAAACACCGTCATTTTCGAAATTGTTTTTCCGCCTCTGTGCTTATCGCCATCGCTTATCGCCTCTTGCTTTGATTTAATTTTACTGATTTGAATACGATACTACACTGGCCGATGAAAAATATCCGTCGATTTTGAGGCCTCCACAGTCGTAAAGACGGAAATATAACTTCTGGGCAATGATGAGGCTTAAACCTTTTTCCAAGATCAACATGTTTAGTAGGCGAGGTGACTAAAATAACCAACAAGTTATATATTCGCAGCCACGACGTGATTATAGTGATCTTTTCTATTTCACCCGAGAGACCAACACGTTTAGTAGGCGAGGCAATCAAAATAACCACATTAGTCATATGTTTGCAGCCACGACGTGATTGGAATGTTCTTTTCAAAATTTAAGTCTGAGCCCTCCGTGATCAAAACATTCACTGTTTTGAATACGGATATGAAGTTATTTACATTTAACTGTTTCTAACCGTTTGTTCTTGGCGACTTGCGAGGATTAAAGTAAATAACGGCGAATTATTCCTCGGAGTTTATTTATTTTATATCTTTTTTTAATTCAGCTTTTATCCCGCTTTGTATTGTAATATTATTTACCGCACTTATGTAACTATTGAAATGCTTAGAATAGGCAAACTTAGGATTAATTCATAAGGTAGTTTAAGATTTGAAACCCGTCGCTAGCTTATTTATTTGTAGGCTCGGTTGAATTCAAACTTAGAAATCCTTCGCTAGTTTATTTATTTTAGTCTCGTCACGCGTATTCAAGATTTTCAAAACAACTTTTGTCATCTTTTATTTGTTTTATTAATCATACCGAATAAGTTTATCTTTTGTCAATTTACAATTCATTGATTCCCAAAATTTTACTTCTTTGGCATTATAAATAAATTGTTTTACTATCAATTGTCAAATACATATTTTTCCAACTCTACATGTATTTCTCTTTAAATATCATACAAATGCATATTTTGAAAAAATCTCTACATTTATCTATCTTTTAAAATGCATTTTTTTCTTATTAATTATTTGCAAACATCTTTTAACTTCATGCTTCAAACATGCATTTTTTCTAGTAATAATTAAACCTGAGTTTGACCGGATAACCGCAAGTTAGCGGATCTTAAAGGATGCCTAACCCCTTCCCTTTAGGATAATAAAGAACCCTTACCTAGAATCTCACTAGTTTCGCAGACCTTAAAAACGGAGTTTACATTGCAGCACTTAGTTTAATATTTAGGTGTCCTAATTCACCGTAAAAGATAATTAGGTGGCGACTCCTCAATTCTTTACCCAGGAATCACCGGACCCGTCCATGTTCGCTTTGACCCGAGCGGGTCAAAATAGAAGCGCGACAAAGATGGCGACTCATTTGGGACATCGTGTTCTTAAACCATAACAAGTTCGGATTAATTATTGCTTTACTTTTGTTCCTTATTTGATTTAGTGCTTTGATATGTTTCATTTATGAGATTTTGCATAAAGCGCTTTAATTGCTATATTGTCTTCTTGCTTTCCTTAAATTGGCATTCCGCTCATATTTCTTCCACTGGAAAATTGACACTATCACACACTACACGCTGAGGTGTGTTTCGCACCCGCAAATTTCTTTCAATCTACCAAATTTTAGGAGAGTTGGCGTATCTTGTGAGTGACCGGACCATCCGGTGGCGCGTAGCCTTCTCACTCGAGTAGTCCGCTTGGGAACCTTGTGTCTAGTCACCAAATCTTAGAAAATTTAAGATAGAGCTATACCACCCTTTATTTTAAGTCATACATGCATACATCTTAGGTGAGTTGATCCTTGGCATCAACTTCACAATTAAGAAAACCACCAAATTGTCGACGGGTCTCACAACCCAACGACCAATCAGCATATTATGTGTAGCAGGATATTGATGGACGGATCCAAGCCTAAACAAGATGCCAAAATCGGAAAATGTATATTCATTTTATTTATTTTATTTATTTTGTTATAGATGGAGTCTGCGCTGCAAGTCGAGGATGGTGAGTGGGATTAGAGCAAAGCGAAAATATGGTGGACAAACTTTGACCTTGGCAGCCAAATGGCAATTAGGAGAAGATTAGGTTGCCTCGTTTCGTTGTTCGACATCTTCCCCGATCAACATTTGGTCAGAGCACTAATCCATTTTTGGGATCCGGATCGGGTTGTCTTCAGATTCGGAGATTTTGAGATGACTCCTACTTTGGAAGAAATCAACTATTTCACCAACTTGATCTACCAGGGTAGAGGACAAATTATCCCGCACTGTCAATCCAGAAAGAAATTTCTCCGCTACTTAGGGCTAAAGAACACTAAGAAACTCCTATGCTTTGAAAACAACTGGGTCTCGATGGATTATCTTTATGAGAGGTACGGTTCTCTAGACGGTTACAAGACATTCAAAAATAAATTTTCCTGCACCCCCGATCATTGGCGGACCAAACAACCCATTGCATTTACTGTCGCCTTTCTAGGGTCTCTGATATTCCCGCTTGAGTATGGAAAGATCAGTACCTGCATATGTTCCGTAGCACGGGCACTTTTCGAAGGAGCAAACGGAGCACAACTCACTTTGGCCCCTATGATCTTAGCAGAAATGTTTCGGGCTTTAGGGAAATGTAAAAGAGGTGAAACAGATTTCTTCGAAGGCTGCAACCTTATTTTGCAGATATGGGCAATGGAACACTTCTATCAGCGCCCGAATATGGTCGACATATGCTTCAGCGAGTCGAACAAAATCGTCAGCTTTTACGACAGGACGAAGCAGTTCGTATCGCCTGTCGGCGTGAATGATTGGTATGGGTTTTTGGCGTCCGCACTTTGTGAACAGATCCAATGGAAATACCCTTTGCTCCCGAATGCCAAAAAGCCTACATAAGATGCAAAAGGCTTTATTATATTGAGCTTATCGGGTTGAAAGGCCTCCAACCTTACGCTCCAATCCTGCGTACTCAAACCAGTTGGGACAAGAGCGTATAATCCCTCCGAGCAAATATGAGGATTTACGAAATTCCATTCGGGCGAATTTCATTGTCACCAGAGCTAGGCAAGTCTTCGATGAATGGAACGATATTGACACAATAGACATTGGAGGTAGTCGGGCGGGAGGTACCCCGAATATCAAGCGTGGCTACGAGAGGATTGCGATGAAGTACGGACCATAGTCCTGATGGCGAGCAAGGTTTTCAAGATATCGGCACGGCGATTTGGGTGAGAATTTCGGCTCGAGAGACACGATCGTTACCCGAAATGTGGCATCAAATGCAAAATATAGTGCAAGATCTAGAGGACGCGGAGTC
The DNA here is from genome assembly GCA_029783415.1 of Anisodus acutangulus. Taxonomy (NCBI): domain Eukaryota; kingdom Viridiplantae; phylum Streptophyta; class Magnoliopsida; order Solanales; family Solanaceae; genus Anisodus; species Anisodus acutangulus. The sequence continues at coordinate 27,016,286 of CM056511.1, read as the reverse complement.
GGACCAAAGAATGTTAGGGTTCCATCTTCATCTCGGTGATCAAAAGGAAGATTTAGAACTTGAGCATAAATATCTTATGTTATCGACTTTATTATTGTACGCATTATTATTTCGATGAAAGTCAACCTTTATTTCCGACAAAAGGCATCACAATCTTTGGCTTGGATCAATTTATCAAGATCTCGCATATTTTATGCGTTTAAGCCCACCTCGGCATAAAGGAGGCCCCATGCACATTAGGGCCGCGCATTTAATTTCCATATAATCATTGCTACTTGTTTCTTGTTTTCCACTCTATACATGTTATTCAAAGCAATAATTATTCGTCTCATACTAACTTGGTTTGTTTTATTTTTGAAGAAGGTTTATTTTGCACCTTTATTTTCCAAAAGTTGATTCGCGTTGATTGAAATGGCGGAACACCATTACTTCCACGAGATCCAAGGCACAATCATCCGACAAAATGATCGATTCAGCGGGCAAATAACAAACCGATTTGGGACTTGTCGCTCTTAGGAGGTGAACCAGAGACATCGGAAGGAGAAATACTTCCGTCCGGATGAATACCTCGCCCAACTATCGCAAAGAAATGGCAACTATGAAAACCGAGATTGAACGGCTCTGAATCTTACCAATCTTTCCATCAGCATCAACACTCCACTTTGCTGAACAAGAGGCGAGCGCCAATCGCACCACAAACCTTTCCATCTCATGAACCATCATTTCCCCGAACCTTCCCGAAATCCCTTACCAGCAGAACCAATCCTCAACTCGCCCGACCCACAACGTACCAATCCGCATCCCATCAACCTGCAGGCCAGTCCACAACAAAGCCCGCTACAAAATGACCCAGTATCCTTCACAGCTCCATATATACATCAAGCTCCACTTACCCAAACTACCCCACTTGTCCAAAACATCCCTCCCACACAAAATTACCAGGCAACCCAACAAATACCAATGGCACACATCACTAACAAGCAGTATGTGCCACCGGTATATGCAACGGAAGCCCAACCTTCTACTTCTACCATACCAAACATACATCATCAGGAGATAGACCAATATGAAGAGATGGAAAGGCAAGCAAGGATTAGAAATGATGAAAGTATGGCAAGGGAAATTCATAGCCTAAAAGAAGCATTCAAAAACATTCAAACCAGCAAGGGGCATGAAGGACTCGAGTATGAAGATCTCTGCATGCATCCCGACGTTCAGTTGCCTATCGGATATAAGGTGCCAAAATTTGACTTATTCGATGGAAAGGGAAATCCTCGCGTCCATTTAAGATCGTATTGTGACAAGCTGGTTGGAGTGGGTAAGGACCAGGCCATCATAATGAAGTTGTTCATAAGGAGTCTGACAGGAGAAGCGCTCGACTGGTACACAAGCCAGGACCCACGAAAATGGCATAACTGGGGCACAATGGCACAGGATTTTGTGGATAGATTCAGGTTTAACACTGACACAGTCTTAGATAGATTTTATTTGATGAAGTTGGAGAAAAAATCTACAGAGACCTTCAGAGAGTATGCCATGAGGTGGAGGGCGGAAGCAACAAAAGTTCAGCCCCCGATGGCGGAAAGTGAGATGACCACGCTCTTTGTGCAATCTATGAAGGATGCAACTTACTATGAAAGAATGATAAGCGTCATCGGACGAAATTTCTCAGAAGTGGTAAGGATGGGAGATTTCATAGAGGAGGGTATCAAAACGGGGAGAATCACAAACTTGGCGGCGTTGCAGGCAACAAGTAAGGCCATTCAGTCAGACTCATTTGGAGGAGCAATTAAGAAGAGGAGGGACGGAGCATCTCCTGTCATGGCGATCCAGGAACATAGGTCCAACCAAATGCCAACCTACCAAAGCCCGTCATCCCAGCCTCCCTACTATAATCAAAACACCCAAAATCATCAGCCTTCATACTATAGCCAAAACACACAAATCCCTCAGCTTTATTGTCAACACTCGCCTACTCCCTACCCTGTCTATCATGCCCAGCCAATATATAGCACACCACGAGCACCTACCTATCGAAATTCCCCACAGTATCAACCCACATATCCACCTCAGCCACAAGCCCATCCACCAAATACTCCCAGACCCCGGGCAAATTACGAAAGAAGGTCAGTCAAAACATATACACCTTTAGCCGAACCTCTAGCCCAACTATACGAAAGATTGAGGACCGCAGGAATACTCCAACCCATCCCAGGGCATATCCCCAATCCTGTTCCCAGGTCGTATGATGAAACTAAGCATTGTGCGTACCACTCGGGGATCACCGGACTTGACACTGGAGTTTGTTTTGCCCTCAAAGACAAGATCGAGGCTTTGATCAAAGAGGGAATTATCCAACTGAAAGGACCTCCCCCTAATGTAAATAATAACCCTTTGCCAAATCATGACAATGCCAATATAAACATGATTACCGTTGATGAAGAAAACAGTTTGGAAGGAACCATTGTGCCGATCCGAACAGAGGAAAGGGTTGAATCATCGGCTTTGATCACCCCTATAATTACAGTTCAAGTGAGGGCACCGTTTGAAGTGGAAGTACTTCCTCCGAAATCGCGGATGGTGACGTCGTCTGTTGATACCAAAACCGCCCCTTGGAGCTATTCGATTGGGGAAAGGAGCAAGGGAAAGGAGAAACAAATTGTAGAAGTTGTCGTCATTTGGTATGACAAGGTCCTGACGATGTTATGCATTGCAGACAATCCAAAAAAGGTTGTAACAGAGTGAAGTGGAAGAGTTACGGAGGAAAATGCCAACCAAGGAGTATTCCGTTGTAGAGCAATTGAAGAAAACACCGCTCAGATTTCTTTGCTATCATTGTTGATGAATTCTCCTGACCACGGACGCGCTTTATTGGAAGTACTCAAAGAAGCTTATGTTCGAGAGAGACCACGGGCGAAACTCTCGGCCTTGGTCGGACAGATTTTAGAGGCCCATAAAGTCTCTTTTCATGACAAAGAATTTCCACCTGAGGGTTTGGGCCACAACAAAGCTTTGAACATAACGATAAAGTGCATGAACAAGTTCATTTCTAAGGTATTGATTGATGGAGGCTCGGTAGTCAATATTTGTCCTTGGCGACTCTCCGAGCCTTGGGAATTAGCATTGGAAAGATTCGCGAAAGTCATGTGAGAGTTAAAGGTTTTGATGGAGCCCAAAGGAGCGTTATGGGAGAAATGGATTTAACATTACAAGTGGGTCCCGTAGAGTTCGTCGTGGAATTCCAAGTGTTAGACATATCTACCGGCTATAACCTACTAATGGGAAGACCTTGGATCCATGTGGTGGTGCGGTTCCTTCTACCCTACATCGAGTTTGAAGTTTGTCCGGGATCATCACGAGGTCGTGGTACACGGAGAAGGAGCAATTCAATATGTCCCTGCGACGGATCCTCTTTGTTGAAAGCGTAGATACACCGGATGGGTCTGTCTTCCATGTCGAGAAATTACATGTGCCTCCAAAGTGAAATATTGAAGTTACCCGGTTCTCACAATGGTGGCCCAGAAATGTTGAAGAATGGCTTTAAGCCCTGGCCGAGGCCTCGGATTGAATTTAGAAGGTATGGTGGAGCCTGTTCACTTGCTCGATAAGAAGGATACTTTCGGTCTAGGATACAAACCCACTTCTAAAGAAGTCTTATCACCAACCTCAGAAAGAAGAGGACACTCCTTGCCAAAACCTGTTCCACCCTTGAATCAGTCATTTGTCAAAGCACATGCCGCTCAGTCGATTGAAGATGATGCAGACGACCTCGCGGAAGGACTCAAAAAGCCTTTTCATTGCGTAAGAAGAAATGGAATGCAATGTAATTACAATGATTTTGATGAAGGCCGAACTATTTGGGATGCAGAACGTGGAGATATTTTGAAAAATTGGACCTGCCCTACTGTTTCTCCGGGAAGCTTGGTAGAAATTACCTTAGTACTTTTTGAAACAATGCGATTCTAATTGAGGCTTGAATCGCATCTATGCATTTTAATGTGTTTTGCCTCCATCTTTTGAAAGCTTAAATGACAAATCCACATTGCTTTTTCTATTTCAAAATTTGTTTTGTTTACTAATTTTCTTTTCTCTTGCAGCATGCAAACTAATAAATCTGTCGATAATGTGAATGTGACATATAATGAAACAAACAAACAAAATCCAAACAATGAACAGGACTTCGAAGAGTATGAGGAAGACTCGCAGCTAGAAGAATTGACAGAGGAATTAGAACATTTTGAGAATAAACCAAAGCCAAATTTAGAAGAAACTGAGGAAATAAATTTGGGGGATGCAGAAAATGTGAAAGAAACAAGAATCAGCGTCCATCTGAACGCCCCACAAAGGAAAGAACTGACGGATCTTTTGAGACAATATATCGACGTATTTGCTTGGTCTTATGACGAGATGCCAGGGTTGAGCACGGATATTGTTTCGCATAGATTGCCTATCGATCCATCCTACCCTCCGGTGAAACAAAAACCAAGGAAAATCAAGCCTGATTTGAGTTTAAGGGTCAAGGAAGAGGTGTCCAAGCAATTCGATGCAAAGGTCATTCGAGTCCCAAGATACCCGACTTGGTTGGCCAACATTGTACCTGTGCCAAAGAAAGATGGAAAGATACGAGTGTGCGTGGATTATCGGGATCTCAACAAGGCCAGCCCGAAGGATGACTTCCCTCTTCCAAATATTCACATACTCATTGACAACTGTGCAAAGCATGAATTACAATCATTTGTTGATTGCTTTGCTGGTTACCACCGAATCTTGATGGATGAGGAAGATCACGAAGAAGACAAAGATTCACTACACCTTGGGAGTATCTTTGTTATCGGGTAATGCCGTTCGGACTCAAGAATGCAGTGCCACCTACATGAGGCCATGACTACCATTTTCCATGATATGATCCACAAAGAAATAGAGGTCTACGTGGATGACGTTATTATCAAGTCGCGAAAGACTTCGGATCACTTGACTGATTTAGAAAAGTTCTTTGATCTACCGAGGCGGTATAACCTAAAATTAAACCCCGCAAAGTGTGCGTTCGGTGTCCTATTTGGGAAGTCTGCTAGGTTTCATCGTAAGTAGAAGAGGTATTGAATTAGACCCTCGAAGGTAAAAGCTATTCAAGACTTGCCTCCTCCAAAGAGTCGAAAAGACGTGATGAGTTTCCTTAGTCGCCTCAATTACATCAAGAGTTCATAGCACAATCAACAGTGATATGTGAGCCGATATTCAAGTTCTTCAAGAAAGACGCCGCTACCAAATGGACTGACGGATTGCCAACAAGCTTTTGATAGAATCAAAGAGTATCTGTCTAACCTTTGCTTTGGTACCTCCAGAGCCGGAAGGCCTTTGTTATTATATCCGCCTGCGTGTTAGAAAATGCGTTTGGATGCGTCTTTGGGACAACACGATGAAACAGGAAAGAAGGAGCAAGTCATATACTACTTAAGCAAGAAGTTCACGCCATATGAAGCTCGGTATACTTTGCTGGAACGCACTTGTTGTGCCTTAACATGGATTGCGCAAAAGTTTAGGCATTATCTGTCTGCATATACCACTTATCTCATCTCAAGGATGGACCCACTCAAATATATTTTTCAGAAGCCCATGCCCACCGGGAAGCTAGCGAAGTGGCAAATCTTGTTAAGTGAATTCGACATCATATATGTCACCCAAAAGGCTATCAAAGGACAAGCACTAGCAGACCATCTTGCTGAAAACCCCGTGGATGAAGAATACATGCCTCTCCGGACTTATTTTCCGGACGAGGAGGTACTGTTTGTTGGAGAAGGCATCTCAGAAGAGTACCCGGGTTGGAGAATGTTCTTCGACGGAGCTGCAAACTTCAAAGGGGTTGGTATTGGAGCAGTTTTGATTTCAGAATCAGGTCAACACTACCCAATTTTGGCAAAACTCCGATTTCCATGCACCAACAATATGGCGGAATATGAAGCTTGTATACTCGGACTTAGAATGGTCGTTGATATGAACATTCAAGAATTATTGGTTATAGGTGATTCGGACTTATTGATTCATCAGGTGCAAGGCGAATGGGCGACCAAGAACGGGAAAATACTTCCTTACCTGCATTGCGTGAAAGAATTATGCAAAAAATTCAGCAAGGTAGAATTCAAGCATATCCCACGAACTCAAAACGAATTCGCTGATGCTCTGGCAACACTGTCCTCCATGATTCAACATCCGGATAAGAACTACATTGATCCCATCAAGGTGAGCTTATCGGATCAGCCGGCATATTGTTTCAATATAGATGGAGAGTTGGATGGAAAGCCTTGGTACCACGACATTAAGAGATATCTCAAGATAGGTGAATATCCAGAAGGCATAACCAGTATACGAAAGAGAACACTTAGGAGGTTAGCAAACCATTTCTTCCTAAACGGAGAAATCCTTTATCGGAGGACTCCAGATCTCGGTTTGTTAAGATGTGTTGATGCTCGAGAGGCAAGCAGTTTAGTTGAAGAGATACACGGAGGCACGTGCGGGCCTCATATGAATGGCTTCACTTTGGCAAAGAAGATTCTGAGAGCAGGATACTTTTGGATGACCATGGAAACAGATTGCATCCACTTCGTGCAAAGATGCCATCGATGTCAGATTCATGGCGATCTAATCAAGGTGCCTCCTAACGAACTCAATGTGACGAGCTCTCCTTGGCCATTCGCAGCTTGGGGCATGGATGTCATTGGCCCTATTGAACCTGCCGCATCAAATGGACACGGATTTATTCTAGTGGCAATTGACTATTTCACAAAGTGGGTAGAAGCATCGTCCCACAAGTCAAGAATAAAGAAAGTGGTAGTTGATTTTGTCCGCGTAACATCATTTGTCGATTTGGAATCCCTGAGTCGATTATAACAGACAATGGAGCTAATCTCAACAGTAATCTGATGAATGAGATATGCGAAAAGTTTAAGATCACTCACCGCAATTCCACTCCATACCGACCTCAGATGAACGGAGCAGTCGAAGAAGCCAACAAAAATATCAAAATAATACTACGAAAGATGATTGATAATTACAAGCACTGGCATGAGCATTTGTCCTTGGCACTTTTGGGATATCGCACTACAATCAGGACTTCTACTGGGGCCACGCCGTATCTATTGGTCTATGGAATGTAAGGCGTATTTACCCGGCAGAAGTGGAAATACCATCTTTGAGAGTTATCCATGAAGCCGAGCTGAACGAAGCGAAATGGATACAGAATCGGTACGAACAATTGATGCTGATTGATGAAAAGCGATTAAACGCAGTCTGCCACGGACAACTATATCAAAACAGAATGGCCAAAGCTTTCAACAGGAAAGTAAAACCAAGGACTTTCGAACCGGGGCAATTGGTGCTAAAACGCATATTCCCGCACCAAAATGAAGCTAAAGGAAAATTCGCACCTAACTGGCAAGGGCCTTATATGGTTCACCGGGTGTTGACTGGAGGAGCATTAATTCTAGCTGAAATGGACGGTGAAGTATGGCCAAAAGCTATCAACGCGGATGCAGTGAAAAGATACTACATTTAGAATTTTTCTATGTAATGCATTTCTTATGTTGTAAAAGTTGCGCTCCCTGGCGGGATACGCAAAGAACCCATGTCGGGTTCCGTTTCCTAAATTGCAAATTTCCCAGAAAACACATTGCTTGTAACATGAACTACGTTATGACCTGATTCCCTCGGCGGGATACGTAGGCGGCCACATCGGCTTCGGTCCCATTTTAGAAAATCCTTACAATCCCCTTTTGCTTGTAATGAACTACGTCACGACCTGATTCCCTCATGGGGATACGTAGGCGGCCTAAATCGGCTTCGGTCCCACCATTAGGAAATGTTTTCTCCTTTATCTCACATATGACAAAATGCACCTATCTGATCACCCTGATAGGGAAGGCAAGCAATCTACACAAGACTCGGTTGTCCGTTCAAAAGATCGTCATTCTCACATATCGGAAACTGGGGCATTTTTAAGGGATCACTGCCAAGAAAACGCCGATAGACGTGGAAAAGCATCGGCAAACTAAGTCTTCAGCCATAAGAATTTTGGATAGGACGTTTGCTTTGTTTCACCGCATGTCACTGCTCGACAGACATTTATATATATGCAGTAATTCTTATAAGCAAATTATTTTCAACAAACATTTTCATCAAAATTGATAGAATTTTTATGTTTCTATTTTTAAGATGCATTTCTACAAATTGTTTTCGAATGTTTTCATTAACGGTGGCCAAGATTGGAAGCGAGAGAGGGCTACGGGTCCAAGTTAGCAGGACATGCAAATACCAAGGCCGAAGCTACAAAGTCAACGCGAATCAACTCCCCCCTCCCAAAACTCATAAATTTATTTGAGTACAGGTTCTTCAGGTCGAAAATAGCAGGGAAGCTGCAACATTTATAAGCAGATTCGCAAGGGCCTCCGCATCGCAACTCACTACGGGAATCACTTTCCTGTTTGGAGATTGTACAAAGACGTCATGCTAAACTACATGTTCCCAACCGTGTTGTGTCCACGCAAAGAACGGTATTTCGACTTACAGGGTCGCATTCTCATCTACTCAACTTTTGCATCGCTTATGTGCACACATTAACTATCATTGGCCTGGCAATAGGGCCACACTTTACATCTCGTCAACACGACGACATAAATCAGGCGCCCACCTTCTAATGCGGGTATGTTTTAAATCAGGCGCCCACCTTCTAATGCGGGTATGTTTTAAATCAGGCGCCTACCTTCTAATGCGGGTATGTTTTAAATCAGGCGCCCACCTTCTAATGCGGGTATGTTTTAAATCAGGCGCCCACCTTCTAATGCGGGTATGTTTTAAATCAGGCGCCCACCTTCTAATGCGGTTATGTTTTAAATCCGGCGCCCACCTTCTAATGCGGGCATGTTTTAAATCAGGCGCCCACCTTCTAATGCGGGTATGTTTTAAATCAGGCGCCCACCTTCTAATGCGGGTATGTTTTAAATCAGGCGCCCACCTCCTAATGCGGGTATGTTTTAAATCAGGCGCCCACCTCCTAATGCGGGTATTTTATTTTAAATCAGGCGCCCACCTCCTAATGCGGGTATTTAAATTTCAGTCAGGCGCCCACCTCCTAATGCGGGTATTTTATTTTAAGTCAGGCGCCCACCTCCTAATGCGGGTATTTTATTTTAAATCAGGCGCCCACCTTCTAATGCGGGTACTTTACTTTAAAGTGTAAACAGGCGCCCGCCAACGGCATCATCTGCACAACATTAAGCAACGACATCATTTCAACTTACAAAGTCATATTCTCACATACATATCTTATGCAACAATTGTACACTAACTTTTATCTTAGCTTTGGTCCACAGGAATTTGAATCGGCGGGAGCCTTCAGCACAACGTGGAACTATATCTTACTACAACCAAGGCACTTTGGTCACCGTCCTACTTCGACCGTCGATCCGCTCTTTCCCAATAGTTTTGTTACATCTGCGACCAGTGTCATCATAACTCGACACTGGGGCAATATTTCTTGAATCTGCACCAACTTTTTTCATAATTTCTCTCCCCCTCGGATCTTATTTCTACCCGTGATCTTCCTTCAAGTCCGTTGATCGGGACAAAATTGGCTACTCAGATCAACTTTCTTTGGCCGAAAACTCTTTCATCGTCTCCGCCCAAAGAGGGCATCTGCTGACACCCAATTTTGTCCCATCTTTTATGATTTTATTTGTAATTTTTAATATTTTTACACTTTTAAAATAATTTTAAAATATAGGCATATATGTGTATATCCTCTTATTATTATTATTATTCGCATTTTTTATATCATTTGCATTTTTATAATAATCATAAGTTTTATCCGAAATTCTATGTTATCTTATTCTCGCAAAATTGCATCGCATTTTCCTTTTATTAAGCATTAATTTTTTCGCAAATATTATATTTTATTATTATCACGTCGTTATGTTATGTTAAATAATTCACATCTTTTACAAAAAAAAAAAATATTTTAATATTAAAACCCTTTTATGTTTTAAACCCATAACCCATTTTTATTTCCTAACCCAAAACAATTTCTACCCAAACTAAAACCCATTTCAAACAAAGCCCAAAACCGAAGCCCAACAACCATCTTTTTATTTTCCCTAACCAAAACCCATTCCCCTTATTCCCTTTCCCTTTATTTCCCCTTTATACCCATCACCCATTTTTATTTTTCCAAGCCCAATCGGCCTAACCCGCGGCCCAATTCCCTTTCCCTTTTTTTTTCCTTTCAACTCCTCATTAAATCTCCCAAACCCATTCCCCTTACCCTTTAAACCCAACCCCAGCCCAACCGGCGACCGTCGGCCCAAACTCACGACTCCACATCCCTTTTTAATTCCCCCCAAACCAAACAAAACCCTAAACTCTTTCTCCTTCAACCAAACCCGCTACCCCACACCCCCATACCCTTCGTCGGCCGTCACCTCACCTGCCACCACCAACCCCATCTGTTACGCTGACACCACCACACCCCTCCCGTCACTTCGACCCACGCCCATACCCCTAAAATCCGCTTCCAAAATTCAGAAATCTTTACCTTTAATTCAAATTTCAAACTCGTTCTTGGGGGGGAAATCCACCTATAAATACCCCATGTTGTTCTTCATTTTGGGAGGAGATTTTTCGGGGATAAAAACAGATTTTCGAAGGATTTTTTCGGAAGACTATTCCATATATACATAAAATATTTGTTGTGTTCTAGATTTTACATCATTCGTTGTCTTTGTTGTTCAAGATACAAGTCCGAAATAGGCCCAAGATTCGAAAGAAAGGAGGTGAGTTTCGTTCTTGAACTTGGGTTTTAAAATGCCTCTATTCGGTTTCTGAAAAAACCGAGTCCGAAAATCTGTTTTGCATTTTCTTGTTGTTCTTCACTGTTTTCGGGTCGGGTCGACCCGGTTTGGGTATTATTTTCAGAATTCTTGCATTTCATTTTCTTGTTATTGGTTATCTGAATTTGGTGTAAAAATCTGATTTGGGTCTGGACCACTTATTCGGGTCGGGTCACTGACTCGGGTCGGGTCGACCCGGTTTGAGTAATATTTTCAGAATTCTTGCATTTCATATTTATGTATGTTGGTTATCTGAATTTGGTGTTAAAATCTGATTCGGGTTTGGATCACTGTTTTCGGGTCGGGTCGACCCGGTTTGGGTAATATTTTCAGGATTCTTGCATTTCATTTTCTTGTTATTGGTTATCTGAATTTGGTGTAAAAATCTGATTCGGGTTTGGACCACTGATTCGGGTCGGGTCACTGACCCGGGTCGGGTCGACCCGGTTTGAGTAATATTTTCAGAATTCTTGCATTTCATATTTATGTATGTTGGTTATCTGAATTTGGTGTTAAAATCTGATTCGGGTTTGGATCATCATTTTGGTCGGGTCGACCCGGTTTGGGTAATATTTTCAGGATTCTTGCATTTCATTTTCTTGTTATTGGTTATCTGAATTTGGTGTAAAAATCTGATTCGGGTTTGGACCACTGATTCGGGTCGGGTCGACCCGGTTTGAGTAATATTTTTAGAATTCTTGCATTTCATATTTTGTATGTTGGTTATTTGGAATTGATGGAATTATTTGATGTCGGGTTGAATCTCCAATTCGGGTCGGGTTACTGGCCCGGGTCGGGTCGACCCGATTTGAATTTCCAAATTTCTTGCATTGTTGTTGTTGTTATTATTGGTTATCTGAAATTGATGAAATCAGTTGATTCCGGGTTGAACACATGATTCGGGTCGGGTTACTGACCCGGGTCGGGTCGACCCGGTTTGAATCCCCAAATTTCTTGCATTTCATGTCTTGTATATTGGTTATCTGAAAAAATGAAAAAAAAATCTGATTCGGGTCGGGTCACTGACCCGGGCCGGGTCGACCCGGTCTTGGTATATTCCAGATTATGGCATTTTTCATATCTGTTGCTGGTTATCTGAAAAAGTCTGAATTTCTGATTTCATTCGGGTCACTGTTCATGATCCGGGTCGGATTTTTCCATAATTACTTCTTAATCCTGTTTCGGTTCCAACATTTCAGAATTTGGGTCGGATACTTTAATTGCTCACTGCTCGTTTCTTTTACTGTTTTATTGTTTTATTAATATTGCATTAAGGCCGATGAAATTAACCTCGAAGCCGCGCTTTTTTTTCGTTTCGTTTCTCTGTTTTTTTTAGCACTGTTTTAAGTATCCGGGCAACGGATATCTTACTGTTTTACTTTTTTTTTTATTTAAAACAAATATTGCGCTGCTCAAGTCTTTGTTTTTCGTTTCGATTCATTGCTCGGTTTGACATCGCTTTTTCAATATTACTGTTTTAAATATCTTTGCCACGGATATCACTGTTTTACTGTTTTTACTGCTTTGAATAAATATCGCGTCTTTTCGGGTCCTGCTTTCTATTTCGATTCCTTTGCTCGGTTCCAAATTATCGTTTCTATTGTTTTACTTTTAAACTAAACACCGCGTCATTTTCGAAATTGTTTTTCTCGCCTCAGGCTTATCGCCATCGCCTCGCTTATCGCCATCGCCATCGCTTTGATTTAATTTCTTGATTTGAATACGATACTACACTGGCGATGAAAAATATCCGCTGATTTTGAGGCCTCCACAGTCGTAAAGACGGAAATATAACTTCTGGGCAATGATGAGGCTTAAACCTTTTTCCAAGATCAACATGTTTAGTAGGCGATGTGACTAAAATAACCAACAAGTTATATATTCGCAGCCACGACGTGATTATAGTGATCTTTTCTATTTCACCCGAGAGACCAACACGTTTAGTAGGCGAGGCAATCAAAATAACCACATTAGTCATATGTTTGCAGCCACGACGTGATTGGAATGTTCTTTTCAAAATTTAAGTCTGAGCCCTCCGTGATCAAAACATTCACTGTTTTGAATACAGATATGAAGTTATTTACATTTAACTGTTTCTAACCGTTTGTTCTTGACAGCTTGCAGGGATTAAAGTAAATAACGGCGAATTATTCCTCGGAGTTTATTTATTTTATATCTTTTTTTAATTCAGTTTTTATCCCGCTTTGTATTGTAATATTATTTATCGCACTTATGTAACTATTGAAATGCTTAGAATAGGCAAACTTAGGATTAATTCATAAGGTAGTTTAAGATTTGAAACCCGTCGCTAGCTTATTTATTTGTAGGTTCGGTTGAATTCAAACTTAGAAATCCTTCGCTAGTTTATTTATTTTAGTCTCGTCACGCGTATTCAAGATTTTCAAAACAACTTTTGTCATCTTTTATTTGTTTTATTAATCATACCGAATAAGTTTATCTTTTGTCAATTTACAATTCATTGATTCCCAAAATTTTACTTCTTTGGCATTATAAATAAATTGTTTTACTATCAATTGTCAAATACATATTTTTCCAACTCTACATGTATTTCTCTTTAAATATCATACAAATGCATATTTTGAAAAAATCTCTACATTTATCTATCTTTTAAAATGCATTTTTTTCTTATTAATTATTTGCAAACATCTTTTAACTTCATGCTTCAAACATGCATTTTTTCTAGTAATAATTAAACCTGAGTTTGACCGGATAACCGCAAGTTAGCGGATCTTAAAGGATGCCTAACCCCTTCCCTTTAGGATAATAAAGAACCCTTACCTAGAATCTCACTAGTTTCGCAGACCTTAAAAACGGAGTTTACATTGCAGCATTTAGTTAATATTTAGGTGTCCTAATTCACCATAAAAAATAAATTAGGTGGCGACTCCTCAATTCTTTACCCAGGAATCACCGAACACGTCCATGCTCCGCTTTGACCCGAGCGGGTCAAAATCGGGCGCGACACCCCTTGGGGTCCCAAACCCTTAGCTAATTTAGAGACTTATAAAGAGAGCAATTCTTCCTTTTTCCACCGATGTGGTAGATTTGTCCTACACCATATTTTCATGCCTCAAACACCTTACTTCGTGGACCAATATCTCTTTCATTTCTCAACGAAATTGACGATTCTTGGCCCTACGGTCATCTACTCACTTAGTAGATTATGCACGTGTGAAGAGACAAAGCATGCAACATGCGAAACCCTAGTGTTTAATTCATTAAATATGGGTGAACACACCTCCCATCAAAGATAAATTTCCAACAGTTCGTTGCAACGACTTGTGGTTTGATCTGTTTGAGAGATCTAAATCCCTTTCTAATCTTGTTTAGCTTAATAATTTCCTTAATTGATATCTTTATCTTTCTTGAATCTATTTCAATGTTACCTACTCTCATGGAGTGATTTACAAGCAAACACCCCATTCGGATACAGCCCATGTATTTTAAAATTAAGTATTGTACTTCTTATAAAACACCCTTATGAGTTATATCTGTAATTAAATATATTAAAATAATTATTAAAAAAGTAAATTAAAATTATAAATAAGAAGCTTTCTGTATTTATTTTTATGAAATTTAATAAAGAAGATAAACATATGTGTTGAATATATTTATTCAGGCATTTGATTAAAAACATAGAATAGACAATTTTTTTATACATGTATCTTTCAAAACTTGAACTTGTAAATAAGAAATAAATACAAATTACTCAATAATATATATTGACTATTAATAATAAATACCCTACACGTTAAACAAATTATTTTCATTTTTATTAATTATAGTATTTTATTAAGATAACTTCATAGACATCTTTTAAAATTTTATTTCGTAATACTTATCTCCCTTGTGGTTTGCAATATTATCCTCATTTCTTTTATTTTAATTTTTATATAATAATTATTTTAATATACTTATTGTTAATTTATAAATTATGGAGTAATAAATTGGCCCATAATATGGCAGCAAATTTCCATCTACACATTCCTAGGAGGGGTTAGAATTGTTCGGCGGCCGTCACTTCCATCAATGTCTTCTCTTTACAGAAGAACATTTAATGCCATTGAGAGTTGGATCTGCTTTGAATTTTGAGGAATTGAAATATCATACCATATGAAGAAATTTATGGAGAATAGTGAAGGATATAATAATTTCTTAAAATAAATTATACAGAGTGATGGTTAGACCACCATTATTATATGTAAAAGAGGGTTAGCAGTCATTTACAAGTTATTGCGTCAGTTCGGAATTTATTCTGTGCGCACTCGAGAGAGTAGCGATTGCGGGTTCCTTTGTCAATAAAAAAAAAAGAGGGTTAGCAGTCAAGAACGTCCACGTTCAGAAAATGAAAGTAGCGGAGATGTGGATGCTCAGATGAATGTGATGTCATACTAAAAATATATGATTAGAAATGAAGATATACGGGACAAGGTCGGAATGACCTCCGTGGAAGACAAGATGAGGGAAGCGAGAATGAGATGGTTCTGTAATAAATATTCTTCATTTATTATTTCATTCCAAAATCATAGTACATATACTAAAATACAAAACTAATCATAGGCTACAATTTCGGTAAGGAATAACTACAATATACATCTACCATATACATAATATACATAATTATGACTAAATATAATTTCCATATTCTATCACACACCCACAGTCGAAGCGGGAGGTCGGCATATGCTGAGACTGTCCCGAAAGTCTTCAAACATAACCAGCGGAAGACCTTTTGTAAAAATGTCGGCAATTTAATAAGGTGACGGGACATGTAAGACACGCACTTGTCCACGAGCAACCTTTTCGCGAATAAAGTGAATATCCAGCTCAATATGTTTAGTGCGTTGGTGGTGAATCGGATTCCCTAAGAGATAAATTGAACTAACATTATCACAATAAACCAATGTCGCCTTCGGAACCAGACAATGGAGCTCTAAAAGAAGGTTACGTAGCCAACAAGATTCATACACCACATTGGCAATTTCTTGTTATTCTGCTTCGGCACTGGATCTGGACAACGTTGCTTGCCGTTTTGAGGACCAAGATACCAAATTATCACCAAGAAATACACAATAACCAGACGTGGAGCGTCTGATATCCGGATATCCACCCCAGTCGGCATATGTGTGAAATAAGAGTGGTTGTTGAAGACGGATATAAATGCAAGCCATGATCGCAAGTGCCCTGAATATATCGCACAATGCGTTTGAGAGCATGCCTGTGATCCTCCATCGGGTTATGCATGAATAGACAAACCTGTTGTACAACATAAGAGATGCCGGGCCTCGTGAAGGTGAGAAATTGCAGGGCCCCTGCAAGGCTGCGGTAATGTAATGGATTGGCATATGGCTTGCTGGAAGAATCACTCAACTTCGGTTTAGTATCAACCGGAGTAGCGGACGGCCTACACGATGACATGTCAGCTCGTTCAATAATCTCTGTTGCCTACTTCTTTTGGGATAAAAATAAACCACCTGCATGACGTGTCACCTGCGGTAATTATGACTAAATATAATTTTCCTATTCTATCAGGTTCGGTCATGTGAAGAGAAAGTGTGAGAGATTGACGGTCGTAGGAGTCAGGAGAGGTAAAAGTAGGCCGAAGAAGAACCGGAAAGGTGATTAGACGGGATATGACCCATCTCCAGTTGACTGAGGACATGACCTTAGATAAGAAGATTTGGCGATTGAGGATTAGGATAGAAGGGTAGTAGATATTTGAGTTTTGTCGCGCTATGTGTGAGAGAGGCGGAGGGCTAACCTTTCCATCTCATTTTCTCATTTTCTCATTTTCTCATTTTCTTAGTTGTATTATTTTAGTATTGCGTCGATCATTATGTGTATCGCTATTATTGTACCAGTTGTTTGTACCTTGATTTTTTTCTGCTGTCTTAGTTTTCATGCAACCCTGCATTTATTACGTTTCTTTTGAGCCAAATGTCTATCGAAAATAGTCTCTCTACCCCGAAAAGGTGGAGGTAAGGTCTGCGTACATTCTACCATCTCCAGACTTCACTTTATGGGATTACACTGAGTATGTTGTTGTTGTTAACAAACTAGATATATCATAGGTATCTACTAATATATGACTACCTCCATGTTTAACTTCGTCCATCCCTTAACACACAATAAATAAAATAGTAATATATATCATACTATACTAAAAGTGGGAAGAGTCTAAGAGAAAAGTTGAATTATCAAAATATCCCTTAAAAATTAAACAACATTTATACCCCTCGTTTAAACATTGTTTCTATATTTTTGTACTACCAAATAGTAAATTAACCTTCTAATAATAAATGAATTAATTAATTAAATAAAAAGTAATTAGTGTTGAAATGTATCTACCAAACATTTACTATAAAGTCATTAATTAGTATATAGTCTATTCACTTTCTAGAAATTTCTTTCATTTCCCGATAATTATTGCAAAGACCGATACAATATGTGTCAATGTATTGCTATTTAATTGTCAGTTTCAGGTTGTTGGGAAGAAGCGTTTGTGTCCGTATGTTTTTGTTTTAGAAGTTATGTAAGAATTGAAACAAGTTGAAAGAAATATCTACATATTATGCTTAAAAGGTTTCATTTTCTTTAATAATAAAAAAAGAAATAATTACATTGTATGTTAATTAGGATAACAACGCTATAAAAATTGACCCATCTTTTAAAATTTTATAAAAAATGACTCACTCCCCCTCCCACGCTCTCTCTCTCTATGCCATGTTTACGCTCTCTCTGTTCTATTTCCTCTAACATCTCCTCCCCCACTCAAAACCCTCATCATCGGAATTATAATAGAAAAAGAAGACTAATATATATTTGATTATTGTGAATCTTTGGATCATCTTATTAACACCTCCTATTTTAATGTATTTTCTTTTCGATTCAGTTACATATATTATTGAAGTTTTGCTTTCTATATATCTTGTGCTTTTTAGTGATAGGAGGTTTTTTTTTCTTCTTGAAATTAGATAGATGGTGTCGGATGCGAGTAAGAAGAGAGGCGCATGGAAATTGGTTTTTTCGATTTTATGTAGTTGTTTGGATTAGGTGGTGCTTCAATTGATTGGAAACATCGAGAGGAGTTCAAAACTTAAATTTGAAGTGATTTGGAGTAGATTTGAATTAGATTTGAGTTAGACTTTAGAAGAGACGCAAGGAGGAAGACGAAGCTAATTTTTGTAGTGTATATGAGTGTATACACACATCTTATACATTATTATACATTTTTATATACATATATACATAATGTATTTATCTTGTATAAAAGTGTAATTCTTATTCAAAATCAGTTCAGATCTATGTTTATACCCACTTATACAATATTGTATAATTGTGTATAAATTATATAAGTGGATATAAATGTGTATAAGTGCGTATTTTTTACTTTTCGTGTATAATATTGTATAATTATATTTTTAGTGTATATACCTACACATTATATAATATTTGTATAATTGTGTATAAATGTGTATACGTGCGTATTTTTGTATATAATATTATATAATTATTTTTTGTAGTGTCTGTACTTACACGTTATACACCTTCAAATACTTATATACATAATGTATATGTCTTTTATATATAAGTGTATAATATTGTATAAAAGTGTTTTTGGGCTAAAGTTTAACAAAATAAGTTTTGGGTTATGTTTTCAATGTAAGTGAGCAAATTGTATATTTCTGAAATTTTTCCTTAAAAAATCATCAAAAGTTGAACGACTTTTTCTCCGTTCAAGTAAAATTATTTCAAGAAATTTTTTGGTGCATAATTGTAAATACACATTCTCTTGTTGAATAAGGTATATATATCCGTGATATACACGTGATATACAGAGGTGTATATCACGGGAATATCCAAAACAGTAGCGCAGCAGTCACAGAGCCTGTTTTGGGCCATCACTCACGGAAGCCTAGCAAATCAGCCCATCACGGGCAGATTACATTTATGTAATCTTGTATATATGGTATATATATTTGATGTATATTGTAGTGTATTTGTTACCTAAATTAGGATGATACACTTACCATAATTTGTATAGATAGAATTATGGTAGAATAAGGTTTTAGGAATAGAATAGGAATATGATTCTCCTATTTTGTAACTTGTATAAATACCTTTAAATTAATGAAAATAATCAAGGGGATTAATTCTTTCATGGTATAAAGAGACTAGGTCTTACAAAAAAATTTCTCTCCTAAATTTTGTCCATTCTCGATCGAAACCCCCCCCCTCGGGTTTATCTTCCGAAATTAGTCTTCCGCTCTCAAAATCTATCTTACTTTTCCCAAATTTCCCCTCCTTCTTTGTTCTTTCAATATGTCTAAGAACAATTATCATCCTGCCCTCATGGTTTCTAACGCCAAGAACAGTATCCATATTGTACTTGAGATGGAAAACGTCCAATATGCGACGTGGGCAGAATTGTTTAAAATTCACGCTATCTCCCATCAAGTTATTCATCAAATCATTCCTCCCGCTACACCTCTTCCCACGTAGGATCCTCAGTTATGAATTACTTTTGATGCTACCGTTCTCCAGTGGATCTATTCCACTATTTCGGTTGACCTTCTACAGACGATTATTGAGCCGGATACCACGGCTATGGATGCTTGGAATAGATTGTGTGACATATTCCAAGATAATCAACATTCACGTGTCGTCACACTCGAGCAGGAATTCTCTCTAGTTCGTATGGAAGAATTTCCAAACGTCTCTGCATATTGCAAGAAACTCAAGGAGTTGGCGGATCAACTCTGTAATGTTGGCGCACCTGTAACAAATAATCGTCTGGTTCTACAATTGGTTGCCGGCCTTTCGGAGGCCTATAATGGTGTTGGAACTCTCCTTCGTCAAAGCAACCCTCTTTCCGCCTTTTATCAAGCCCGCTCCATGCTTACTTTGGAAGAAACCGATTTGGCTAAAAAGTCGGCTACCGGAGCAAGCCCCATCGTCATGATGGCGTCCTTCCCAAGTTCTTCGGGTTTTGTTAATAATTCGGGCCAAAACCATAATCATGGTGGCGGCAAAAATAATCGTAAGAATAATAACAAAAACCGCAGGGGCAAACACGGCGGTTCCGGCGGTCAGCAAGTAGGCAGTGGGGCCCGTCCAGTGAACAGTGGCCCACCACCCCTGGTCCCAGCAGTGGGGCCTATGGCAGTGGGGCTAGGGTAGTGGGCCGTGGGCCAGCAGCCCCTATGTTCCAGCAAATACCGCCAACCAGTGGGCTGGCCAGCCTTTCAGGCCCAACAACCAGCATTGGCGGCCCACTGGCCAGTGGCCCAGTAACGCCAGCTCCAGCAGCTACGGCCTAGTTCAGTCCCATCCTGGAATACTTGGACCCCGACCTCCGCAAGCCCATCACGCAGCAGGCCCCACTCCGACCGATATTAAGGCCACAATGCACACATTGGATTTGACTCAACCGAACCCAAATTGGTATATGGACACCGGTGCCACTACCCACATGACTTCCGATTTAGGTACTCTCTCCTCTTATTCCAATTTGAGCAACCCTCGGGGTATAATTGTTGGTAATGACAACTCTATTCCAATTCAGGGTTATGGTCAGAAAACGTTGTCTTCCCCCAATCCACCCTTTATCTTGAAAAATACTTTACATGCCCCCAAATTGATTAAAAACTTAGTGTCTTTCCGAAAGTTCACCACTGACAATTCCGTTTCTGTTGAATTTGATCCGTTTGGTTTCTCGGTGAAGGATTTCAAGACGGGGAGTCATCTCATGAGGTGTGATAGTAGGGGGGATCTGTATCCTATCATGCCCGGTTTCAGTCCATCGAGTCAAGCTTTGCCATCAGCCTTTGCAGCCATTTCTCCTTCCTTGTGGCATGCTCGCCTTGGTCATCCGGGATCCTCTATTTTATCAGTTTTAGATAAAAATAGATTTATTTCGTGTAAGGGTACGAGTCGTACTCCAATTTTTCAATCTTGTTCGTTAGAAAAAATTGTTAAGTTGTCATTTGTAGGCTCAAATTCTCATACTTTAATGCCATTTGATATTATTCATAGCGACCTATGGACATCTCCTGTTCTTAGTTCGTTGGGTCATCGATATTATGTTCTCTTTGTAGATGATTATTCTAAATTTTTGTGGACGTTTCCAATTGCGAATAAATCACAAGTGTTTTCAGTCTTCATAAAATTTAGAGCGTCCATTCGTACCCAATTCGAAAGAGAAATAAAAAATATTCAATGTGATAATGGGAAAGAGTATGACAATAGGGAGTTTCGGGAGTTCTGTGCTAATAATGAGATCAATTTTCATTTTTTGTGTCCTCATACGTCTTCACAAAATGGGAAAGCCGAATGCAAAATTTGTTCCATAAATAATATTGTCCGAACTCTCTTAATTCATGCTTCCATACCCCCATATTTTTGGCATCATGCTCTACAAATGGCCACATATCTCCTTAACATAATTCCTTCCAAAGGTCTGACATATTCTTCCTCCCTCCAAATACTATATAATCAGAACCCTTCTTATTATCCTCTTCGGATTTTTGGGTGCTTGTGTTATCCGTTATTCTCATCCACCACAATTAACAAACTTCAGGCCCGGTCTACTCCGTGTGTGTTTTTGGGTTATCCGTCTAATCATCGTGGTTATAAATTCTTTGATTTATCCTCCAAGAAAATCATCATTAATCGCCATGTAATTTTTGATGAAACTCAATTTCCATTTACTAAAGTCCATACTCCTGAGCCTAGTTCGTATAATTTTTTGGATGATGGTATATCTCCGTATATTACTCATTATTTTTCGGACATGTCCCGCACCCAAAATCCTCCAGCGGTCCCACTGCCCGCTGGACCCACGTCACATCCTTCCGATGGAGCAGTTCCCGCGACAGGCAGCCCCACCTGAACTGCTCCAGATTTCAAATTACCGAGTTGGGCCAGCAGGCCCACTACCTGCTGGCCAGTCCGTCCCGAGCCCAGCAAATTCCTAAAATTCACTAAATTCTTCCTCGAGTCATAGACCGGTCACTCGTAGTCAGCAGGGTATTTTTACACCTAAAAGACAAATTAATTTACATTCTAATGTCTCTATATCCCTCTTGCCCCGTAATCCTGTGTCCGCCTTAAACGACCCGAATTGGAAAATTGCTATGACCGGTAAATATAATGCTCTTATTGATAATAAAACGTGGGAGTTGGTGCCCCGTCCATCTGGTATTATTGTTATCAGGTCTATATGGATTTTTTCTCATAAGGAGAATTCATATGGGTCATTTACTCGACATAAGGCGCGGCTTGTGGGTGATGGTAAGACTCAGCAGGTTGGGATAGATTGTGGGGAGACGTTTTGTCCGGTGGTCAAACCGGCTACCATTCGTACTGTGCTTAGCTTGGCTCTTTCAAAGACTTGGCATATTCATCAGTTGGATGTCAAGAATGCTTTCCTACATGGTGATCTCAAAGAAACAGTCTATATCCATCAGCCGTTGGGTTTTAGGGATCCCAACCGTCCTCATCATGACTGTTTATTGAAAAAGTCCTTATATGGGCTTAAGCAGTCTCCACGGGTATGGTATACGAGGTTTGCTGACTTTGTTTCGATTATTGGGTTCACTCAAAGCAGGTCATCTAATTCCTTGTTCATCTACCGTCGTGGTTCATCTTTGGCCTACATTCTGTTGTATGTGGATGAAATCATTTTGACTGCCTCTTCCGATGCATTACGCTAGTCTATCATGGACATGCTCAGCTCTGAGTTTGCTATGAAAGACTTAGGGCCCTTGAGTTACTTTTTGGGGATTTTCGTCAAGCGTCACTCAGATGGTTTGTTTTTGTCTCAACGAAAGTATGCAGCTGAGATCATCGAGAGAGCCGGGATGTCCTCCTGTAAGTCCACTTCCACTCCAGTTTATGCTAAGCCCAAGCTTGGGGCCGCGGCCGGCGTCCCTTACGAGGATCCGACCCGTTATCGCAGTCTTGCAGGGGCCCTCCAGTATCTTACCTTTACCAGATCGGATATTACGTATGTTGTTCGGCAGGTATGTTTATTCATGCATGATCTCAGAGTTGAGCACATGAATGCAATCAAACACATCATTTGGTATATTCAGGTGACACTGGACTATGGTTTGCATTTGTATCCGTCATCTACATCCACACTTGTCGCATACACAGATGCTGATTGGGGTGGTTGTCTCGACACCAGACGGTCGACGTCTGGCTATTGTATGTTCCTTGGCAAAAACTTAGTCTCCTGGTCGGCAAAGCGTCAGGCAACTCTATCACGCTCAAGTGCAGTGGCCGAATATCGAGGGGTAGCGAATGTGGTCTCCGAATCATGTTGGCTACGTAATTTTCTTTGGAGCTTCATTGTCCGATTCAGAAAGCAACCTTGGTATATTACGATAACATTAGTGTCATCTACCTTTCAGGTAACTCGGTCCAACACCAACGCACTAAGCATATCGAAATGGATATTCACTTTGTCCGTGAAAAGGTTGCTAAGGATCACGTTCGCGTATGCCATGTCCCGTCTCGTTATCAAGTTGCATACATCTTTACAAATGGTCTACCTGCGGTTATTTTTGAAGATTTTAGGGACAGTCTCAGCGTTCGAAGACCGCCCGCTATGAATGCGGAGGTGTGTTAAACAAGGTATATATACCCGTGATATACACGTGATATACACGTGATATACAGAGGTGCATATCACGGGAATATCCAAAACAGTAGCGCAGCAGTCACGGAGCCAGTCTTGGGCCATCACTCACGGAAGCCCAGCAAATCAGGCCATCACGGGAAGATTACATCTTGTATATATGGTATATATATTTGATGTATATTGTAGTGTATTTGTTACCTAAATTAGGATGATACACTTACCATAATTTGTATAGTTAGAATTATGGTAGAATAAAGTTTTAGGAATAGGATTCTCCTATTTTGTAACTTGTATAAATACCTTTCAATTAATGAAAATAATCAAGGGGATTATTTCTTTCATATATATATATATATATATATATATATATTAAAGAAATAATCCCCTTGATTATTTTCATTAATTGAAAGACTATATATACAAGTTACATATTTCCATAATAGGGAAATCCTTTTCCTATTCTACTTCTAAATCCCTATTCTACCATAATTCTACCTATACAATTATAGTAAGTGTATAACACTAATTAAGGTATCTTTTTCCTTACAATATACTACAAATATATATACCATATATACAACAATAATTGAATTGCTTTCGGACTGCTTTAATTCTTTGGACTATACCGAAAGCCCACTGCTTGCATATCCTTTGGGCTGGCCGAAAGCCCACTGCTTGCATATCCTTTGGGCTGGCCGAAAGCCAACTGCTTACATCAGTGATATATATGTGATATACACTGATGTATATTTAGTGTATATCACATGTATATTTCTTTGTTTAACACACCCCCGCAGTCATAGCGGGCGGTTTTCGAACGCTGAGACTGTCCCTAAAATCTTCAAAGAGAACCGCTGGTAGACCCTTTGTAAAGATGTCTGCAATTTGATAACGAGACGGGACATGGCATACGCGAACTTGACCCTTTGCAACCTTTTCACGGACAAAGTGAATGTCCATTTCGATATGCTTGGTGTGTTGGTGTTGAACGGGGTTACCGGAAAGGTGGATGGCACTAATTTTATCGCAATATACCAAGGTTGCCTTCTGAATGGGACAATGAAGCTCCAAAAGCAAATTACGTAGCCAACATGATTCGGAGACCACATTCGCTACCCCTCGATATTCTGCCTCGGCACTTGAGCGTGATAGAGTTGCCTGACGTTTTGCTGACCAGGAGACTAAGTTGTTGTCAAGGAACATACAGTAGCCAGAAGTCGACCGTCTGGTGTCGGGACAACCACCCCAATCAGCATCCGTGTAGGATACAAGTGTATATATAGAAGACGGATACAAGTGCAACCCATAGTCTAGTGTCCCCTGAATATACCGAATGATGCGTTTGATTGCATTCATGTGCTCCACTCTGGGATCATGCATGAATAAACACACCTGCTGAACTGCATATGTAATATCTGGTCTGGTAAAGGTAAGATACTGGAGGGCCCCTGCAAGACTGCGATAGCGGGTCGGGTCCTCGTATGGTGCACCTGCTGTGGCACTTAGCTTTGGGTTTGCATCAACTGGCGTGGAAGTGGACTTATAGGATGACATCCCAGCCCTTTCGATGATCTCAGTAGCATACTTCCGTTGAGACAGAAACAACCCATCTGAATGACGTTGGACGGTAATCCCCAAAAAATAACTCAAAGGCCCTAAATCTTTCATAGCGAACTCAGCACTGAGCATGGTCATGATAGACTGGCGCAAGGCATCGGAAGAGGCGGTCAAGATGATATCATCTACATACAACAGAATGTAGGCCAAAGAAGAACCACGGCGGTAGATGAACAAGGAATTATCTGACCGGCTGTGAGTGAACCCAATAGTGGAAACAAAGTCAGCAAACCTCGTGTACCAGGCCCTCGGAGACTGCTTAAGCCCATATAAAGACTTTTTCAATAAACATACATGATGAGGACGGTTAGGATACTTGAAACCCAACGGCTGATGCATATAGACTGTTTCCTTGAGATCACCATGTAGAAAAGCATTCTTGACATCCAACTGATGGATTGGCCAAGTCTTTGAAAGAGCCAAGCTAAGTACAGTGCGAATGGTAGCCGGTTTTACCACCGGACTAAACGTCTCACCACAATCAATTCCAATCTGCTGAGTCTTACCATCACCAACAAGTCGCGTCTTATGTCGAGCAAAGGACCCATCTGAATTCTCCTTATGAGCAAAAATCCACATAGACCTGATAATATTAATACCATATGGACGGGGCACCAACTCCCACGTCTTACTATCAATAAGAGCATTATATTCATCAGTCATAGCAATTTTTCAATTAGGGTCATTTAAGGCGGACACAGGATTGCGGGGCAAGGGGAATTTAGAGACACCAGAATGCAAATTAAAATGTCTTTTAGGTGTAAAAATACCCCGCTGACTACGAGTGACCGGTCTATGACTCGAGGAAGAATTAATGGAATTTTGGGAATTTTCTGGGCTCGGGACGGGTAGCGGCGACGATGGGCTCTTGGCCCAAAGCGGTAAAAATGGACTCAGATTCTAGAGCGGTTCGAATTGGGTGGCGAGGCCCGATTCTTTGGAACTGTTCGATGGCTGGATTACGTGAGTGTGGCGGTATTGTTGGTCCAGTAGGCGATGGGCCATTGGAGGATTTAGATGTACGGAGATGTCCGAAAAATTCCGAATAATATACGGGGATATTTGGTCATCCAAAAAATTATATGACTTAGGTTCGGGAGTATGAAATTTCGTAAATGGGAATTGAGTTTCATCAAAAATGACATGACGATTGATTATGATTTTCTTGGAGGATAAATCAAAACACTTATAACCACGATGATTTGACGGATAACCCAAAAATACACACGGGGTAGACCGGGCCTGATGTTTGTTAATTGTGGTGGATGGGAATAACGGATAACACAAGCACCCAAAAATCTGAAGATGAGAATAAGACGGGTTCTTATGATATAGTATTTTTAGGGGGGAAGAATATGTCAGACCTTTAGAAGGAATTATGTTAAGAAGATTTGTGGCCATTTGTAGAGCATGATGCCAAAAATATGGAGGTATGGAGGCATGTATTAGGAGAGTTCGGACAATGTTATTTATGGAACGGATTTTGCGTTCGGCTTTCCCATTTTGTGAAGATGTATGAGGACATGAAAAATGAAAATTTATCCCACTAGTAGCACAAAATTCCCGAAACTCCCTATTGTCATACTCTTTCCCATTATCACACTGAATATTCTTTATTTCTCTTTCGAATTGAGTACGTATGAACGCTCTAAATTTGATGAAGATGAAAAACACTTGTGATTTATTTGCAATTGGAAACGTCCACAAGAATCTAGAATAATCATCTAAAAAAAGAACATAATATCGATGACCCATTGAACTAAGAACATGAGATGTCCATAAGTCGCTATGAATAATGTCAAATGGCATAGACGTATGAGAATTGGAGTCTACAAATGGCAACTTAACAATTTTTCCTAATGAACAAGACTGACAAATTGGAGTACGACTCGTACCCTTACAAGAAATAAAGCTATTTTTATCTAAAGCTGATAAAATAGAAGATCCCGGATGACCCAGACGAGCATGCCACATGGAAGGAGAGATGGCTGCAAAAGTTGACGGCAAGGCTGGACTCGATGGACTGAAACCGGGCATGATAGGATACAGATCCCCCCTACTATCACACCTCATGAGATGACTCCCCGTCTTGAAATCCTTCACAGAGAAACCGAAAGGATCAAATTCAACAATGCAATTGTCATTTGTGAACTTTCGGACAGACACTAAATTTTTAATCAATTTAGGAGCATGTAAAGTATTTTTCAAGAGGAGTGGTGGATTGGGGGGAGACAACGTTTTCTGACCATACCCTAGAATTGGAATAGAACTGCCATTACCAATAATTATCCCCCGAGGGGTGCTCAAATTGGAATAAGATGAGAGAGTACCTGATTCGGAAGTCATGTGAGTAGTGGCACCGGTGTCCATATACCAATTTGGGTCCGGTTGAGTCAACCCCAACGTGTGCATCGCGGCCTCGATATCGATGCGAGTGGGGCTGTTTGCATGATGGGCTTGCGGAGGCGGGGGCCCAGGACTCCATTCCGTGATCTTTGCTGGCGTAGGTCTTTGGAGAAATTTCTTTGTTGGGCCCAGCGGCGATGGGCCGCCAACTTGGCGTTGGGCCTGGGCGTTGGCCAGCCACCGGCCGGAAGCTATTCTTTGGAGGGTGTGGGTTCCACTGCCAATGGCCCCACTGCTGGGCCCACGGTGGTGGTGGCCCACTGTACCCTGGATGGGACCCACCGCCTGCTTGGTGATCACAGGAACCGCCACTAGAACCACCTCGTTTGCCCCCGCGGTTTTTGTTATTTTTGCGATTATTCTTGCCGCCACCATTATTATGGTTTTGGCCCGAATTATTAACAAAACCCGAAGAACTAGGAGAGGATGCCACCATGACAACTGGGCTTGCTCCGGTAGCCGCCTTTTTAGCCAAACCGGCTTCTTCCAACGTCAGCATGAAGCGGGCTTGATGAAAGTCGGGAAGTGGGTTGCTTTGGCGAAGGAGAGTTCCAACACCATTATAGGCCTCCGAAAGACCGGCAACCAACTGTAGAACTAGACGATTATTTGTTACTGGTGCGCCAACATTACGGAGTTGATCCGCCAATTCCTTTAGTTTCTTGCAATATGCCGAACGTTTAAAATACGTCCATTCGAACGAGAGAGAATTCCTGCTCGAGTGTGACGATACGGGAATGTTCGTTGTCTTGGAATATGTCACGCAATCTATTCCATGCAGCCATAGCCGTGGTATCGGGCTCCATAATCGTCTGTAGAAGGTCCACTGAAATAGTGGCGTATATCCACCGAAGAACGGTAGCATCAAGTGTAATCCATAACTCAGGATCCTCCGCAGAAAGGGGTCTAGCAGGAGGAATGATGTGTGGAAGAACTTGATAAGATATAACGTGAATTTTAAACAACTCCGCCCACGTTGCATATTGAACGTTTTCCATCTCAAGGACAATAGGGACACTGAGCTTGATATTGGAAACCGTGAGGGCAGCGTGAAAATTGTTCTTAGACATATTTGAAAGAACAAGGAAGGAGGTTAAATTTAAGAGAGGTTTTTGAGAGCGGAAGACAAAATTTTGGAGAGAAAACCCGAGGGAGGGGGGGGGGGGGTTCTCGGCCACAAGGCAAAAGTTGTGAGAAAACTTTTGTGTAGACCTAGTCCTTTGATACCATGAAAGAAATAATCCCCTTGATTATTTTCATTAATTGAAAGACTATATATACAAGTTACATATTTCCATAATAGGAAAATCATTTTCCTATTCTACTTCTAAATCCCTATTCTACCATAATTCTACCTATACAATTATAGTAAGTGTATAACACTAATTAAGATATCCTTTTCCTTACAATATACTACAAATATATATACCATATATACAACAATAATTGAATTGCTTTCGGACTGCTTTAATTCTTTGGACTATACCGAAAGCCCACTGCTTGCATATCCTTTGGGCTGGCCGAAAGCCCACTGCTTACATCAGTGATATATATGTGATATACACTGATGTATATTTAGTGTATATCACATGTATATTGCTTTGTTTAACAATATATATATATATATATATAAACAAAAATTAATACAAATAACCAAATTAAAACAAAAAAAGGTGGAGCCACCCCCCTTTTTGGAAGAAAGCAGTCCCTTACTCCCTTTGCCCCCACAAAAAAAAAGATATCTACATGTTTTTTTAGAAGTGTAACAGTTGCTCTACAGAAGTGTAAAAGTTGGTACGTGTTTTAATGATTTAACACATTAAACAACACTAAATGTGACCCATGAAAATTTTACTATCAAAACATGAGTTCGTGGTTAATTTTCAACCCACAATTTCAATGTGCTATATTCATTTTGGAGAAAACTCGATTTTCGATAGCAGAAGAACAATAAAAGGTTAATTCTTTTTTATTAATTTGTATCAGTAAATATTCTAACTTTCATTTGTCTCTAATCATATTTTTTGTTTATTTATCTTCTTTAATTTTTTGTTGAGGAAATCACGAATTGTCATGACTACAAAATGAAGATTCTCCAAATTATGAAATTGTAAGTGAATTTTTACTTTTCAAATCTTCATTTTTAGAGTTCAAGGTTTCAGTTAGGGAAATCATAAATCACAAGGTTCTACAGGAATTTAAATCAAATAGGCGGTTGAACCAGCCAAGTATTTAATGCAGGAATTTAAGGAATTTAAAAGCATGAAGTATTTAAAAGATTAGGAGGTAGTGCCGTCCATAATCATATTCATTTATAATAAATAAATTAGAATTTACAAAGTAAATTATCAAGGAGATAAACCTTGGAATTTCTGAGGTATATTGGATCATATGATATGAGTCATATGAACTGAATCATATGGGTATTTGAGGGGGTATTTTAATCTAACCTAAAGGGGAATTTCTGTAAGAGCTCTCAACTTCTCTCTAGTTTAGAAAGAGAAAGAAAGAACTTATGAAAAAAGAACTTATCATACTAAGGGAGAGGGAGTCTCATTTTATAGGAGTTTTACATGGTATTTTTGTAATTAAAAAGAAATCTAAATATTCATTCGAGTAGAGAATGACTATTCATCCTTGGCATTTTCTTGAATTATTGCTGGAATCTTTGCTTTTCCTTTTGCTTTTGCTTTGGCTTTGGCTTTTGCTTTTTTGAAAGTAGCTTTTTCGAGCACTTTCTTTTGTCGGAATTTTGTCTGAACTCTACTCCGGTATTTTGAATTCTTTTGGCAATTTTGTTCAGAATTCACTATTGCCAAAAACTGGACTGTCTTCAATATCAATCTCTGGTTCTTCTTCTTCTGACGAAGAGCCTTGTTTTGATGAAGACGGTGCAAATTTCAGAATTATGGCTTGCATTTCTTCTGGATTTTTAGCCGCTGCAAGCATTGAGGCCATCTGAGATTTCTGTGAAAGGAACTGGGTGTGCTCCTTTGTTTGTAGTGGTGCCGGTAGTGTTTGTGGAGGCCCCTGTAAAGGAATGGATTTTTGGGTATCTAACCATTCCTGGACTTTTGTGGTGCGAGGCTTTTTGGTATTTTAAAGATATCCCACCATCGGATTTTGAATCTTCTTCGGATAATTGGGATTTTGTCTTCCGAATAATCTACGAATCATGTAAAAACCCATGGTAAGTGGAATTTTGTGTGAAAAGTGTAGAGGCATAAATCTGTTTTCTTCCTCAGAGGGTTTAAACTGGGATTTGAAGAGGCTGAAAGATTTAGTGACTTCTGGTTTTTGTATTTCTAGGGTGGATCCGAATTGCTCCCACCATGAATTCCACCATATTGGAAATTGTGATGGATCACATGAGGTATCAAAATGAAAAAGTCAAGTGTGGCTTTGGTTGGTATTTTGAATGAAAAAGGAATTGAACCAAGCTTGTTGGTAATCCCAGTAATTAAAAGAAATATAAAAAAATAGTTCATTTTTGTGGGTGTCTGGGAAATTTAGGAGTTGAGACAGATCATTCCCCAAATCAATAGGAGCAATTATGCTAAGTATTTTGCAAATTGAATAAGAGGGATCTTGGTTTTTTTTGTAAAAATTATTTTTAATTGTTGCTGATCCTGATATTTCAAGGATAGCCTAAAAAATATGGGGTTTTTAAAACATGCCATGATTTATAAAAGCATTTTTGTCCAAAATAATTTTGTAGTGCTAAAAAAGGGTCTTTATTAAAAAATCATTTTTCAAGAGTCACAATATTTTGAAAAAATGGTTATGAAGAATTTAGGAGCAGGTTTTTTGGGGACTTGTGGTACCACAAGTTGATTTTTTAAAAATTCTTTTTGAGAAAGGTTTTTTAAAGACTCTTCTTTCTCAAGTTGGAGTTTTGAAAATTCTTTTTGAGAAAGGATTTTTGAAGATTCTCCTTTCTCGATTTTTATAAAATTTTGAGAGGTTTTTTCCTCTCTTGAGCTTTGAACAACTTCTTGTTTGAGATTTTGAAGTTGTATCAATGCCTGTTGTAATTCTGGGGATTTCGCCAGGAGTTGCAGAAGATTTTAATGATTATCTCTTGTCTTTGGTGTTTTTGAGCAGATCTTTGCGGCATTTTCGTTTTCTTCTTTCATGACTGCATTGTACCATGACAGGGGTTTTTTAGTTGGAGATTTGGCAGGGAATTTTTCTTTTTCTTCTTTTGTGGGTTTTTTGGGTGCCATGAAATTTGTTTGTTGTTGTGGTGCAACAACATGTATATTTATTGGTGGAGGTATCTCTTCTTTTCTCTTTTGGAGAAATGCTCCACACATTGCATGGTAACAGTATTGTCCGGATTATCTCATGTCCTTTCTGGATATTTTTTCTCCGTAACTCGGACATTGGGGCAAAGGACAGTGATAGGATATTTCTGTGTTGTAACTGGTATTGGAAATCAGTGGATTTTTATAAGGATAATGACAGGATATTTCTGTGCTGTAACTGGTTTTGGAAACCTATGGGTTTTTCTCCTGTTTTTGGGTAAACCACTGGTTAACATATTTTTAAAGTAAAGATTGTCAGAAATTAATTTGCAGAAATTATTTTTGAATGCAATTTTCAAAAATTGTTTTTTATTATGCTTCAAAAGTTTTTTGTATGCAAATGAATCAATTAATTTGATGGAACGGGTATCACAGTTTCTAGGGGACTCGGAATCCTGATTTAAAAAACTATTTCTTAATTCTCCTAGATGACAAGAATTCGTTTTAATCAGATCGAAGTCGCTAGCTTTTGGTTTTGTCAGAAAATGGAATTTTAAATTCTTATTATTGGAATCAAAAGAGATGAAATCATTATCTACCTTATAAGGAGTGATAAGATTTATAAATGGTGTTCCTAAGATAACGGAGTTGTGAATGTCTTTTACTAAGACAAACGATGTCGCTATAGAAACTCCATTAATAATAACGGACGCATTGGTTTGAGAATTGATTTTAAGCTTTGTGTTATTAGCCGCTGCTAGAGTTTCCTGGGTATTTTCATGAAATTTATTGGGTATTAGACCTGTTTTTATGCAATTCAGATCTGCACCGGTGTCAAAAAGAGCAATAGTAGTAATTCTAAAATTGCTTGAGAATTTAAGGGTTATTTGAACAAGGTACTTCTTGGACGTGATATGTCTTAAGACATTAAGGAATTCTTGTGAGACCTCTTCAAGAAAAGGATTGTCAGGAGGTTTGTCTAGATTATCAGAGTCGGAATTGTCTAACTCAGAACTGAATTCAGAATTATCCTGGTTTTTTGAAAGAATTGTTTTCAGTAAAAGAGAGTCTTGAAATTGTTTTCTCGTAGAGCCTTGATCTCTACTTTGATTTGTTTCACCAAGGCACGATCACAATTATTTTTGGAAGAAACCCGACGTGCCAAACATGAGGAACATAATCAAAAGGCATTAGCTGTTGACGGGATGGCACCACCAGCAACCAACACCACCCCGCCACCGCCGCATGTTCACCAACAGCAGCAGCAGCAGCAACAGCAGCAGTAACAGCAGGCTAGTGGCGGAGGTCGCAACAACAAAGGAAATGGCTGCGAAAAAGGCCAACGCAACCAGTGGGCTGGACAGCAGCTAGGCCCAAACACTAGATAGCAGCAACTCTAGAACCAGCAGCAGCAGTGGTCCAACCAGCATCAGTGGCCCAACCAGCAGAACAGGGCCTCACCTGCATGCCCGTACCCGACTGTAGTGGCCCAGTTCCAACAGTCTTGGTCGACTGGCCTCTTGGGCCCTGCCCCAGCCACCAGGCAGGCCCACCAGCAGCAGCAGCAGGCCCACCTGGTTGTAGTCCAGCAGCAGCAGCAGCCTGGCCTCGACTGATTCAGGCCAAGCCTACACCATCGTGAACCTTCAACAGCCCGACGACAATTGGTACATGGACACCGGAGCCACATCTCACCTCACCCGGTCCTTAGGTAACCTATCTCAACTACGTCGGTTAAAGTGTCCTCAATTTATTACTGTCGGCAATGGTCATCGCATTCCAATTGAAGGTTACGGTAACACACACACCAAACATCCACACCAACCTTTCTCCCTAAACCACGTCCTATACATACCTAACATTATTAAAAACTTAATCTCTGTTAGAAAATTCACTAGCAATAATTCTGTGTCTGTCGAATTTGACCCTTTTGGTTTTTCTGTGAAGAAACTCAATACGGGGAAAATTCTTACACGCTGCAATAGTGTGGGAGATCTCTACCCATTCACTCAATATTCCGCTGTCAGACCGCAAGCACATCTATCCCTTGCGGCGATCTCTCCCTCAACTTGGCACAACAGACTCGGACACCCCGGAGACCTAGTTTTTACTTTTCTTAGGACTTCTAAGCGTATTCAATGTAATAATGAGAAAATTTTCCAACACTGTTTTTCTTGTCCACTAGGCAAACATACTCGTCTTACATTTATGCCATCAAACAGTGTTACTTTTTTTTCCTTTGATATTGTTCTTGCTGATTCGTGGACATCTCCGATTGTTAGCTCTTTGGGTCATAAATTCTATCTAGTATTCTTGGATGATTTTTCACACTTTGTCTGGATTTACCCACTGAAATCAAATCTGAAGTTTTTGCAAAATTCCTCGAGTTTCAAAAATTTATTAAAACACAATTTGAAAAATCTATCAAATCATTCCAATGTGATAATGGACGTGAATTTAGTAACTCAGCATTTCACAATTTCTGTTCTACACAAGGCATGGTTTTCCGTTTTTCTTGTCCCTATACTTCTTCCCAAAATGGAACGGTTGAACGAATTATACGTACCATCAATAACATGGTTTGCACACTTCTATTTCATGCATGTCTACCACCGCCTTTCTGGGTCTATGCTGTCAAAATAGTAGAATCCCTTTTTAATATTTTACCAACTAGCACACTCCAAAACAAGACCCCTACTGAAATCTTATACCGTAGGCTATCATAATATGATCACCTACGTATTTTTGGATGCTTATGCTACCCCAACATAGCATCCACTGTACCTCACAAACTTGCCTCTCGCACTCTGCCATGTGTCTTCCTTGGCCTATCTCCTAATCATCGGGCCTACTTGTGCTATGACATTGCTACTCGCAAAATCATCATCTCCCGTCACGTCACCTTTGACGAGACAACCTTTCCTTTTTCCAATCTCCGGAAATTTCAGACCACCGGAAATCCCCAGTCGACAACACCACTACTGTTTTCAGCAGTGTCGTCTGACCCCCCAGCAGCAAGGCTGCCACCCAGTCCAGCTCCCTACTCTCGGTCCCAAACACCACCCCTGCTGCACCCTGTCGAGTCTCCTGCACCACCCACACTGCCTCGATCCGGCAACGGTCGAGTCTCTGCACTGCGGCAACATCGCTACCATCACCCAAAGAACCGGTCTCGCAGCCCCTGCCGCTTTCCAGCCCAAAGAACAAGTCCCGACCTCCTACTGCTGCCCTCTCACCGCATGGAGACTCGTGCACAACACGGGATCTTCAAACCCAAGGTTCACTTCAATCTCTCCACACAAACATTATCACTCATTCCAAAGAATCTAAAACTAGCTAAACTGGACCTTAATTGGAATGCGGCCATGTGAGATGAGTTTAACACTTTAACCAAGCAGAACACTTGGGATTTGGTACCTAGACCATCTAGTGTAAATGTAATCCGGTGTATGTGGCTATTTCATCACAAGTTCAGAGACATCGGTGACTTAGAGAGGTATAAGGCAAGACTAGTTGCAAATGACACTAATCAGCAGGAGGGTATTGATTGTAGTGTGACATTCAGTCCGGTTGTTAAACCGGCCACTATTCGGACTGTTCTCATTATTGCTAAGGGCATGCATTGGCCGATTCATCAGCTAGATGTCAAGAATGCATTTCTTCATGGGGATTTGAAAGAAACTGTATACATGCATCATCCCCCTGGCTTTGCTCATCCGGCAGTTCCACAGTTTGTATGTCGTCTCAGGAAATCACTATATGGATTGAAACAGGCACCCTGCGCTTGGTATGATCGTTTTGTCAGGTATCTTCTGCAGATTGGTTTTATATGTAGCAGGTGTGATAACTCTCTCTTCACTTTTCACCGAGGTAGCAGCACTGCATATTTGCTATTATATGTCGATGACATTGTTCTTACTGCCTCATCTGACGGGTTGAAGAATGAAATCATTGCTCTACTCAAAACTGAATTTGCTATGACTAACTTGGGAAAGCTAAATTATTTTTTGGGTATATCGGTAACCAGATCTGCAGCAACTATGTTCTTGTGTCAGCGTAAGTATACAGAAGAGATAGTGTACAGGGCCAAGATGACAAACTGTAAAAGTATGCCAACTTCGGTGGACTCAAAATCCAAGCTTAGTGCCACTGACGGTGCACCAATTTCTAATCCCACTCTATATCGGAGTCTTGCAGGTGCTCTTCAGTATCTTACATTCACTAGGCCTGATATTGCATATGTCGTTCAGCAGGTGTGTCTGTTTATGCACGACCCCCGAGAGTCCCACTTTGCCGCCCTCAAACGTATTATCAGATATGTTAAGGGCACACTAGACTTTGGTTTACATCTATACCCATCTGCCCCAACTAAGTTGCTAGCCTACACGGATGCAGATTGGGCAGGATGCCCCGACACACGTCGCTCTACCTCAGGGTACTATGTATTTTTTGGGGATAATCTTATCTCATGGTCCGCCAAGCGGCAGGCCACGCTTTCCCGTTCGAGTGCTGAAGCAGAATATCGCGGAGTTGCTAATGTCGTCGCTGAGATCTGTTGGCTCCGAAATCTTCTTTTGGAGCTCCAGTGTCCATTACGCAAGGCGTCTATAGTCTATTGTGACAACATATCTGCTATCTATATGTCTCATAATTCAGTCCAACGTCAGCGGACTAAGCATATTGAGATGGATATCCACTTTGTGCGAGAGAAGGTTGCCCGTGGTCAGGTCAAAATTTTACACGTGCCTTCCTCTTATCAGTATGCATACATTTTCACAAAGGGACTACCGCGACAGCTCTTCACCGACTTCCGATCCAGCCTTAGCATTCGGCCTCCTCCCGCTCCGTCTGAGGGGGAGTATTAGCGAATATTCTTTGTATATTTTATAATTATGATAGATGTATATTTAAGGTAACTTAGGATTCTAATTGTATTAGGAATCAACCTTTGTAAGGTAAGTTAGGATTCGTACCATATTAGAAATTAACCTTATATAGCTATATATATTGTGAATAATGAAAGGAATCCCTAAGGAAAATTATTCTATCTTTCAATGATATATGGAAAATGATTCAAACAAAATTAAGGGTTGCTAACTGGAAGCAAAAACTGAAATGGTGACTGTTTATTTCAAGAGTAACAAACACAACGTATAAGAAATATTTTGTTAAAAATATATTATTTCAATTTTTTTAAAAGGGTAAAAAGGTTAATTAACTTTTAACTTTCAGGGTTCTTGCTTTTAATATATCCCTTCGGTGAAGATATAAATAACAATCAAACATGTGTCTGATGAGTAACTCGAAATTTGAAGAGAGTAAATTTAAGTGCAAACTGATGAATGATGAGCCTACAATCGACTAAATTTAATCTATTATTAATTTAGATTCAAATGAAAGAGATTATCACAATTTTCATTAGTTTTCTTAAAAAAAAGAGATTATCACAACATTGCTGTCATAAAAATGCAATACAAAAATAATGACAAAAAGGTTAGGAAAGAAAATTTAATTAACTATATATGGTCATACCACAGTCCGCTTCTCCTATCATAAAATGTCAAACTTTAACATTGAACCAATTGATCTAGAGCCACTGCTAATTGTTTAAAAGAAAGTCCTGGCAAAAGCAATAAACAATTTCACTATGGAAATAAGTAGACAATTATGGACAATGCATCCTAGCTTTTTTGCTTAAAGACAACAATATCAGTGCTTTCACTGCAGAAAGTAAAGTTATAATCGATATATATATAAGAATATTTCTTACGTAAGGAGGAAGATATATATATATATATATATATATATATATATATATATATATATACTAAAGGGGATAACAAACTAGGAAGAAATCGGGATATAAGGGATTGAAAAATTAAAGAATAATTGAAATATGCAGAAAGTGAATAAAGACTAACTTACCATTCAAGGTTCCAGTTAGGGAAACCATAAATCACAAGGTTCTGCAAGAATTTAAATCAAATAGGCGGTTGAACCAACCAAGTATTTAATGCAGGAATTTAAGAAATTTAAAAGCATGAAGTATTTAAAAGATTAGGAGGTAGTACCGTCCATAATCATATTCATTTAAAATAAATAAATTGGGATTTACAAAGTAAATTATCAAGGAGATAAACCTTGGAAATTTCTGGGGTATATTGGATCATATGATATGAGTCATATGAACTGAATCATATGAGTATTTGAGGGGGTATTTTAATCTAACCTAAAGGGGGATTTCTGTAAGAGCTCTCAACTTCTCTCTAGTTTAGAAAGAGAAAGAAAGAACTTATGAAAAAAAACTTATAAAACTAAGGGAGAGAGAGTCTCCTTTTATAGGAGTTTTACATGGTATTTTCGTAATTAAAAAGGAATCTAACTATTCATCCGAGTGGAGAATGACTATTCATCCTTGGCATTTTCTTGAATTATTGCTGGAATCTTTGCTTTTGCTTTTTTGAAAGTAGCTTTTTCGAGCACTTTCT
Source organism: Anisodus acutangulus (assembly GCA_029783415.1). NCBI lineage: Eukaryota > Viridiplantae > Streptophyta > Magnoliopsida > Solanales > Solanaceae > Anisodus > Anisodus acutangulus. The sequence continues at coordinate 26,977,987 of CM056511.1, read as the reverse complement.
TTTGTCGGAATTTTGTCTGAACTCTACTCCGGTATTTTGAATTCTTTTGGCAATTTTGTTCAGAATTTACTATTGCCAAAAACCGGACTGTCTTCAATATCAATCTCTGGTTCTTCTTCTTCTGACGAAGAGCCTTGTTTTGATGAAGACGGTGCAAATTTCAGAATTATGGCTTGCATTTCTTCTGGATTTTTAGCCGCTGCAAGCATTGAGGCCATCTGAGATTTCTGTGAAAGGAACTGGGTGTGCTCCTTTGTTTGTAGTGGTGCCGGTGGTGTTTGTGGAGGCGCCTGTAAAGGAATGGGTTTTTGGGTATCTAACCATTCCTGGACTTTTTGTGGTGCGAGGCTTTTTGGTATTTTAAAGCTATCCCACCATCGAATTTTGAATCTTCGTCGGATAATTGAGATTTTGTCTTCCGAATAATCTACGAACCATGTAAAAACTCATGGTAAGTGGAATTTTGTGTGAAAAAGGTGTAGAGGCACAAATCTTTTTTCTTCCTCAGAGGGTTTAAACTGGGATTTGAAGAGGCTGAAAGATTTAGTGACTTCTGGTTTTTGTATTTCTAGGGTGGATCCGAATTGCTCCCACCATGAATTCCACCATGTTGGAAATTGTGATGGATCACATGAGGTATCAAAATGGAAAAGCCAAGTGTGGCTTTGGCTGGTATTTTGAATAAAGAAATAATTGAACCAAGCTTGTTGGTAATCCCAATAATTAAAAGGGATATCAAAAAATGGCTCATTTTTGTGGGTATCTGGGAAATTTAGGAGTTGTGACAGGCCATTCCCCCAATCAATATGACAATTACGCTAAGTATTTTGCAGATTGAACAAGAGGGATCTGGTTTATTTTTGTGAAAATTAATTTTAATTGTCGCTGATCCTGATATTTCAAGGACAGCTTGATAAAAATATGGGGGTTTTAAAATATCCCATGATTTATAAAAACATTTTTGTCCAAAATAATTTTGTAGTGCCAAGAAAGGGTCTTTATTAAAAAATCATTTTTCAAGAGTAACAATATTTTGAAAAAATGGTTTTATGAAGAATTTAGGAGCAGGTTTTTTGGGGACTTGTGGTGTTACAAGTTGGTTTTTTAAAAATTGTTTTAGAGAAAGGGGTTTTAAAGACTCTTCTTTCTCGAGTTGGAGTTTTGAAAATTCTTTTTGAGAAAGGGTTTTTGAAGATTCTCGTTTCTCGATTTTTGTAAAATTTTGAGAGGTTTTTTCCTCTCCTGAGCTTTCAGCAACTTCTTGTTTGGGATTTTGAAGTTGTATCAATGCCTGTTGTAATTCTGGGGATCTCGCCAGGAGTTATAGATGATTTTCGGCTGTTATTTCCTGTGCTGGTGTTTTTTGCACAGATGCTGCGGCATTTTCATTTTCTTCTTTCATGACTGCATCATACCACGATAGGGGTTTTTTTTTTGTGGGAGATGTGGCAGGGAATTTTTCCTTTTCTTCTTTTGCGGGTTTTTTGGGGGCCATGGAATTTATTTGTTGTTGTGGTGCAACAACATGTGTATTTATTGGTGGAGGTATCTCTTCCTTTCTCTTTTGAAGAAAGGCTCCATACATTGCGTGGTAACAGTATTGTCTGGATTCTCTCATGTTCCTTCTGGATATTTTTTCTCTGTAACCCAGACATTGGGGCAAAGGACAATGATAGGACATTTCTGTGTTGTAACTGGTATTGGAAAACAGTGGATTTTTATAGGAATAATGACAGGGTATTTTTGTGATGTAACTGGTTTTGGAAACCTGTGGGTTTTTTCTCCTGTGTTTGGGTAAACCACTGGTTAAAATATCTTTAAAGTAAAAATTGCCAGAAATAAATTTGCAGAAATTATTTTTTGATGCAATTTTTGAAATTTGTAAATTATGTTTAAATTTTTTTTGTATGCAAAGGAATCAATTAATTTGATGGGACGGATATCATAGTTTCTAGGGAACTCGAAATTCTGATCTAAAGAACTATTTCTTAATTCTCATAGATGACAAGAATACGTTTTAATCAGATCGAGATCGCTAGCTTTTGGTTTTGTCAGAAAAGGGAATTTTAAACTCTTATTATTGGAATCAAAAGAGATGAAATCATTAGCTACCTTATAAGGAGTGATAAGATTTATAAATGGTGTTTCTAAGATAACGGAGTTGTGAATGTCTTTTACTAAGACAAACGTTGTCGCTATAGAAACTCCATTAATGATAACAGACGCACTGGTTTGGGAATTGATTTCTAGCTTTGTGTTATTTGCCGCCGCTAAAGTTTCTTGGATATTTTCATGAAAATGATTAGGTATTAGACATGTTTTTATGCAATTCAGGTCAACACCGGTGTCAAAAAGAGCAATAGTAGTAATTCTAAAATTGCTTGAGAATTTAAGGGTTATTTGAACGAGGTATTTCTTGGACGTGATCTGTCTTAAGACAGCAAGGAATTCTTGTGGGACCTCTTCAAGAAAAGGGTTGTCAGGAGGTTCGTCTGGATTTTCAGAGTAGGAATTGTCTGACTCAGAACTGGATTCAGAATTATCCTGGGTTTTTGAAAGAATTATTTTCACTAGAAGAGAGTCTTGAAATTATTTTTCTCGTAGAGCCTTGATCTATACTTTGATTTGTTTCACCTCCCTATGGAGTTCTAGAATTGGGGTTTCCTTGGATTCTTTCATCCCTTTACCCTTTTTCAGGATTTTGGTCAAATCGTAGGTATTTCTGGAGGTGTTTGGTAAAATCGAATTTTTGAAATCTTTTTTCTCGTCAGTAAAAGATTTGAGGAGTTTATTCAAATAATCTTTTTGGTGTTCGACATCTATGTGTTGAACCATTTCTAACATGAATTCTTGATCCTTAGTTAAAACGCAAACAAGTTTTCCTTTACCCTTATCAGAATTTTCAGAAGAACTGGTTGTAAGCAATTCATCTATTTGAAGGGCTTTGTTGTCTTCAGAAGACAGAGAAAAGTAATCAGGTTCTGACTCGGTATTTGAATCGGAGGAATCAATGAGAAGATTGGAGATTTTTTGGTTGACATCATCGTCGAGCTTCAATTCTTGTAATTTTGTATTCATTTTGCAGTATTTCGATGTATGACTTTTTTTGTGACATTTGTAACACGTAAGGTCCTTGTATTTGGAATCAGTTTTTTGGTATTTGATTTTCTGAAACGCTGAGTATTTTTGTAGGGGTTTTTGTAATACTCTTCGTTGGTTTTGCTGAAATCTCTCTTTTTGTAACCTCTAGAAGTACTCTTAATGGATTTATAAGTCTTGCTACAGTTTCCTGTACAACTGGAAGAGGGTTTTAAGAAATTCGTATCAAACTGTTTGCAAAAGGTTCCAAGTTCGCACTTAGTTCTCTTTAGCACCAGTTTGAGGTGTTTCTGCAATTTCAGGTCTTGACAAATCTTTGGACCTTTCTGTTGAGTTATACTGACTCGTTGTTGTCCGTATGTAAACTCACTGTAGGGTATAATCTGTTTACCGTAATTCTCTTTGATTTTGTTCCTAACCTTTTCTCCTAAAAGGGTAGGTAATCCGGCCAGGAATTTCTCTTTCCAAAATGGCTGGTTGGAATCTTCCCTGAGCATAACTCTGGTTAAGAAGGTATTTTTGTACCATTGGAAATCGCTGAGTTGCTTGCATTTGAGGTTGGAAAGTAATTCGGCATTTTTGTCTTTCAAATGTGAAGAATCTCCTACGAAATTTAAAGAGATTGTGAGAATCAAGGTTGCTACGGCATCTTGTAGGGGCTCATCTTGTTCATCAAGGATTGGTAATCATTCTTCCTTTTATTGATCAGCGAGATAATTATCCCACCAACCTTTCAATTGACCAGAGAATCCTGCGATGAGCAGTTCTGCAATGGGAGTCTTGCGTACCATTCTGGGTTTTGTAGGCATTTGCAACCATGGTTATTTGTTGAAGAAAATTGAGAATATTGTATTCGGTCATCCCATCTATATTCCAATCATAAATGGAAGAGACATTGAAATGGGATTGGGCAAGAGGTTTCACTATGCCTAGGTCAGAAGCAGGAATAAACTCGGCCTAAGTTTGGTATCAAAGCCATAAATGGTAGAGATAGAGAGAATATTATCCAGACCAGATGAGATTCCTTGTTAGAGGTTCGGAGACTTCTGAAGTTAGGGTGGTCCAGGGTCGGTAAGTCCTCAACGAACGCAGGCAGTTATACCCACGGAAAGACCTTTAGGAAGAAAGTCCGGGTGCTCTGTTATAGGAGTTTCATAACATGGATCCGTTTCTCAATAGATTTACTTCGCGTGATTTTGGTTCATCTTCTTCCATGGATTCAAAGAAGATAATAAACTCCGAAGAAATCTTGATACAAGATTTTGAAAAATCTATCGATAATTGGGAAATACCGAGAGTAAATCGAGATCAGATTTACAAAAATTCCAAGTACCAGTTATTCAAAACCGATTTCACAATCAAAACAGAGGAAAGGGATATCCAATTATCTCAACCTTTTGAAACAATCCAATTACTTTCTCAAAGTTCCTTGAAAAGACACCGAGAAAGAAATTACAAATATATCTATATTGGATTAGTCCAGGTAGAAATAAAACCCCTCACGAAGGAAGGATTAAACACCTCAATCCTTGCTATCTTACGTGATGCCAGATTCACAAATTTCAAAGATTCTCTATTGAGTTCTGTTGAGTCTAGTCTCTGCACAGGACCAATATCTTTTGATTGTTACCCAAATTTCTCAGTTTCTTTAAACGACAAAAATATCCAAAAATTCCTAGTCTTACAAATCAAGACTCACAATTGCCAAATGCTTGAAGGATCGATTCCCGTAGCTATAATTTACCGAATCCAATACAAAGCTATGACTTCAGCTTTTGCGACAAAAGTCAGATACCATAGTAAGAAAGGTGAAACCCTTATTTTACAAACTGATCTTTCTAGATCTAACATCGTTATACCGAGACCTATGAGATGGAAGGATATTTCCTTACCAGACGAATGGATCTTAGAAGGTGTTGTCAAACCGCAACCAAAAAATCTCCAATCTTCTCATTGATTCCTCCGATTCAAATGTCGAGTCAATACCTGACTACTTTTCTCTGTCTTCTGAAGACAACAAAGCTCTTCAAATAGATGAATTGCTTACAACCAGTTCTTCTGAAAATTCTGATAAGGGTAAGGGAAAACTTGTTTGCGTTTTAACCAAGGATCAAGAATTCATGTTAGAAATGGTTCAACACATAGATGTCGAACACCAAAAAGATTATTTGAATAAACTCCTCAAATCTTTTACTGACGAGAAAAAAGATTTCAAAAATTCGATTTTACCAAACACCTCCAGAAATACCTACGATTTGACCAAAATCCTGAAAAAGGGTAAAGGGATGAAAGAATCCAAGGAAACCCCAATTCTAGAACTCCATAAGGAGGTGAAACAAATCAAACTAGAGATAAAAGCTCTACTAGAAAAATAATTTCAAGACTCTCTTCTACTGAAAACAATTCTTTCAAAAACCTAGGATAATTCTGAATCCAGTTCTGAGTCAGACAATTCCGACTCTGAAAATCCAGACGAACCTCCTGACAACCCTTTTCTAGAAGAGGTCCCACAAGAATTCCTTGCTGTCTTAAGACAGATCACGTCCAAGAAATACCTTGTTCAAATAACCCTTAAATTCTCAAGCAATTTTAGAATTACTACTATTGCTCTTTTTGACACCGGTGCTGACCTGAATTGCATAAAAACAGGTCTAATACCTAATCATTTTCATGAAAATACCCAGGAAACTCTAGCGGCGGCAAATAACACAAAGCTAGAAATCAATTTCCAAACCAGTGCGTCCGTTATTATTAATGGAGTTTCTATAACGACATCGTTTGTGTTAGTAAAAGACATTCACAACTCCGTTATCTTAGGAACACCATTTATAAATCTTATCAATCCTTATAAGGTAGCTAATGATTTCATCTCTTTTGATTCCAATAATAAGAGTTTAAAATTCCCTTTTCTGACAAAACCAAAAGCTAGCGACCTCGATCTGATTAAAACTTATTCTTGTCATCTAGGAGAATTAAGAAATAATTCTTTAGATCAGAATTTCGAGTTCCCTAGAAACTATGATACCCGTCCCATCAAATTAATTGATTCCTTTGCATACAAAAAAAAATTTAAACATAATTTACAAATTTCAAAAATTGCATCAAAAAATAATTTCTGCAAATTTATTTCTGGCAATTTTTACTTTAAAGATATTATAACCAGTGGTTTACCCAAAAACAGGAGAAAAAACCCACAAGTTTCCAAAACCAGTTACATCACAAAAATACCCTGTCATTATTCCTATAAAATCCACTGATTTCCAATACCAGTTACAACACAGAAATGTCCTATCATTGTCCTTTGCCCCAATGTCCGGGTTACAGAGAAAAAATATCCAGAAAGAACATGAGAGAATCCAGACAATACTGTTACCACGCAATGTGTGGAGCCTTTCTCCAAAAGAGAAAGGAAGAGATACCTCCACCAATAAATACACATGTTGTTGCACCACAACAACAAATAAATTCCATGGCCCCCAAAAAATCCGCAAAAGAAGAAAAGGAAAAATTCCCTGCCACATCTCCCACAAAAAAAAACCCCTATCGCGGTATGATGCAGTCATGAAAGAAGAAAATGAAAATGCCGCAGCATCTGTGCAAAAAACACCAGCACAGGAAATAACTGCCGAAAATCATCTACAACTCCTGGCGAGATCCCCAGAATTACAACAAGCATTGATACAACTTCAAAATCTCAAACAAGAAGTTGCTGAAAGCTCAGGAGAGGAAAAAACCTCTCAGAATTTTACAAAAATCGAGAAAGGAGAATCTTCAAAAACCCTCTCTTACAGAAATCCCCCTTTAGGTTAGATTAAAATACCCCCTCAAATACTCATATGATTCAGTTCATATGATTCATATCATATGACTCATATCATATGATCCAATATACCTCAGAAATTTCCAAGGTTTATCTCCTTGATAATTTACTTTGTAAATTCCAATTTATTTATTTTAAATGAATATGATTATGGACGGTACTACCTCCTAATCTTTTAAATACTTCATGCTTTTAAATTCCTTAAATTCCTGCATTAAATACTTGGTTGGTTCAACCGCCTATTTGATTTAAATTCTTGCAGAACCTTGTGATTTATGGTTTCCCTAACTGGAACCTTGAATGGTAAGTTAGTCTTTATTCACTTTCTGCATATTTCAATTATTCTTTAATTTTTCAATCCCTTATATCCCGATTTCTTCCTAGTTTGTTATCCCCTTTAGTATATATATATATATATATATATATATATATATATATATATATATATATATCTTCCTCCTTACGTAAGAAATATTCTTATATATATATCGATTATAACTTTACTTTCTGCAGTGAAAGCACTGATATTGTGGTCTTTAAGCAGAAAAGCTAGGATGCATTGTCCATAATTGTCTACTTATTTCCATAGTGAAATTGTTTATTGCTTTTGCCAGGACTTTCTTTTAAACAATTAGCAGTGGCTCTAGATCAATTGGTTCAATGTTAAAGTTTGACATTTTATGATAGGAGAAGCGGACTGTGGTATGACCATATATAGTTAATTAAATTTTCTTTCCTAACCTTTTTGTCATTATTTTTGTATTGCATTTTTATGACAGCAATGTTGTGATAATCTCTTTTTTTTAAGAAAACTAATGAAAATTGTGATAATCTCTTTCATTTGAATCTAAATTAATAATAGATTAAATTTAGTCGATTGTAGGCTCATCATTCATCAGTTTGCACTTAAATTTACTCTCTTCAAATTTCGAGTTACTCATCAGACACATGTTTGATTGTTATTTATATCTTCACCGAAGGGATATATTAAAAGCAAGAACCCTGAAAGTTAAAAGTTAATTAACCTTTTTATTCTTTTAAAAAAATTGAAATAATATATTTTTAACAAAATATTTCTTATACGTTGTGTCTGTTACTCTTGAAATAAACAGTCACCATTTCAGTTTTTGCTTCCAGTTAGCAACCCTTAATTTTGTTTGAATCATTTTCCATATATCATTGAAAGATAGAATAATTTTCCTTAGGGATTCCTTTCATTATTCACAATATATATAGCTATATAAGGTTAATTTCTAATATGGTACGAATCCTAACTTTCTTTACAAAAGTTGATTCCTAATACAATTAGAATCCTAAGTTACCTTAAATATACATCTATCATAATTATAAAATATACGAAGAATATTCGCTAATACTCCCCCTCAGACGGAGCGGGAGGAGGCCGAATGCTAAGGCTGGATCGGAAGTCGGTGAAGAGCTGTCGCGGTAGTCCCTTTGTGAAAATGTATGCATACTGATAAGAGGAAGGCACGTGTAAAATTTTGACCTAACCACGGGCAACCTTCTCTCGCACAAAGTGGATATCCATCTCAATATGCTTAGTCCGCTGATGTTGGACTGAATTATGAGATATATAGATAGCAGATATGTTGTCACAATAGACTATAGACGCCTTGCGTAATGGACACTGGAGCTCCAAAAGAAGATTTCGGAGCCAACAGATCTCAGCGACGACATTAGCAACTCCGCGATATTCTGCTTCAGCACTCGAACGGGATAGCGTGGCCTACCGCTTGGCAGACCATGAGATAAGATTATCCCCAAGAAATACACAGTACCCTGAGGTGGAGCGACGTGTGTCGGGGAGTCCTGCCCAATCTGCATCTGTGTAGGCTAGCAACTTGGTTGAGGCAGAGGGGTATAGATGTAAACCAAAGTCTAGTGTGCCCTTAACATATCTGATAATACGTTTGAGGGCGGCAAAGTGGGACTCTCGGGGGTCGTGCATAAACAGACACACCTGCTGAACGACATATACAATATCAGGCCTAGTGAATGTAAGATACTGAAGAGCACCTGCAAGACTCCGATATAGAGTGGGATTAGAAACTGGTCCATCGTCAGTGGCAGTAAGCTTGGATTTTGAGTCCACCGGAGTTGGCATACTTTTACAATTTGCCATCTTGGCCCTGTACACTATCTCTTCTGCATACTTATGCTGACACAAGAACATAGTGGCTGCAGATCTGGTCACCGATATACCCAAAAAATAACTTAGCTTGCCCAAGTCAGTCATAGCAAATCCAGTTTTGAGTAGAGCAATGATTTCATTCTTCAACCCGTCAGATGAGGCAGTAAAAACAATGTCATCGACATATAATAGCAACTTTGCAGTGCTGCTACCTCGGTGAAAAGTGAAGAGAGAGTTATCACACCTGCTACATATAAAACCAATCTGCAGAAGATACCAGACAAAACGATCATACCAAGCGCGGGGTGCCTGTTTCAATCCATACAGTGATTTCCTGAGACGACATACAAACTGTGGAATTGCCGGATGAGCAATGCCAGGGGGCTGATGCATGTATACAATTTATTTTAAATCCCCATGAAGAAATGCATTCTTGACATCTAGCTGATGAATCGGCCAATGCATGCCCATAGCAATAATGAGAACAGTCCGAATAGTGGCCGGTTTAACAACCGGACTGAATGTCACACTACAATCAATACCCTCCTGCTGATTAGTGTCATTTGCAACTAGTCTTGCCTTATACCTCTCTAAGTCACCGATGTCTCTGAACTTGTGATGAAATAGCCACATACACCGGATAACATTTACACCAGCTGGTCTAGGTACCAAATCCCAAGTGTTCTGCTTGGTTAAAGCGTTAAACTCCTCGCACATGGCCGCATTCCAATTAGGGTCCAATTTAGCTAGTTTTAGATTCTTTGGAATAAGTGATAAGGTTTGTGTGGAGATATTGAAGTGAACCTTGGGTTTGAAGATCCTGTGTTGTGCACGAGTCTCCATGCGGTGAGAGGGCAGTAGTGGGAGGTCGGGGTAGTTCTTTGGGTAGGAAGCGGCGAGTGCAGGGGCCAGTTCTTTGGGTGATGGCGGCGGTGTTGCTGCAGTGCGAGGAGACTCGGCCAGTTCTTGGATCGGAGAAAGTGTGGGTGGTGCAGGAGACTCGACAGGGTGCAGCAGGGGTGGTGTTTGGGACCGAGAGTAGGGAGCTCGACTGGGTGGTAGCCTTGCTGCTGGGGGGTCAGACGACACTGCTGAAGACATCAGTGGTGTTATCGACCGGGGATTTCCGGTGGTCTGAAATTTTCGGAGATTGGAAAAAAGAAAGGTTGTCTCGTCAAAGGTGACGTGACGGGAGATGATGATTTTGCGAGTAGCAATGTCATAGCACAAGTAGCCCCGATGATTAGGAGATAGGCCAAGGAAGACACATGGCAGAGTGCGAGATGCAAGTTTGTGAGGTACAATAGATGCTATGTTGGGGTAGCATAAGCATCCAAAAATACGTAGGTGATCATATTATGGTAGCCTACGGTATAAGATTTCGGTAGTGGTCTTGTTTTGGAGTGTGCTAGTTGGTAAAATATTAAAAAGGGATTCTACCATTTTGACAGCATAGACCCAGAAAGGCGGTGGTAGACAGGCATGAAATAGAAGTGTGTGAACCATGTTATTGATGGTACGTATAATTCGTTCAGCCTTTCTATTTTGGGAAGAAGTATAGGGACAAGAAAAATGGAAAACCATGCCTTGTTTAGAACAGAAATTGTGAAATGCTGAGTTATTAAATTCACGTCCATTATCACATTGGAATGATTTGATAGATTTTTCAAATTTTGTTTTAATGAATTTTTGAAACTCGAGGAATTTTGCAAAAACTTCAAATTTGAATTTCAGTGGGTAAATCCAGACAAAGTGTGAAAAATCATCCAAGAATACTAGATAGAATTTATGACCCAAAGAGCTAACAATCGGAGATGTCCACAAATCAGCATGAACAATATCAAAGGAAAAAAAGTAACACTGTTTGATGGCATAAATGGAAGACGAGTATGTTTGCCTAGTGGACAAGAAAAACAGTGTTGGGAAATTTTCTCATTATTACATTGAATACGCTTAGAAGTCCTAAGAAAAGTAAAAACTAGGTCTCCGGGGTATCCGAGTCTGTTGTGCCAAGTTGAGGGAGAGATCGCCGCAAGGAATAGAGCTGCTTGCGGTCTGACAGCGAAATATTGAATGAATGGGTAGAGATCTCCCACACTATTGCAGCGTGTAAGAATTTTCCCCGTATTGAGTTCCTTCACAGAAAAATCAAAAGGGTCAAATTCGACAGACACAGAATTATTGCTAGTGAATTTTCTAATAGAGATTAAGTTTTTAATAATGTTAGGTATGTATAGGACGTGGTTTAGGGAGAAAGGTGGGCGTGGATGTTTGGTGTGTGTGTTACCGTAACCTTCAATTAGAATGCGATGACCATTACCGACAGTAATAAATTGAGGACACTTTAACCGACGTAGTTGAGATAGGTTACCTGACGACCGGGTGAGGTGAGATGTGGCTCTGGTGTCCATGTACCAATTGTCGTTGGGCTGTTGAAGGTTCATGGTGGTGTAGGCCTGGCCTCGACCGGGTCGGGCCAGTTGGTCAGCTGGATTGCAACCAGTGGGCTCTTCCTTCTTTGGTGGGCTGCCTGGTTCTTTGAAGCGAGACCAAGAGGCGATCGACCAAGACTGCTGGAACTAGGCCCCTACAGTCGGGTACGGGCATGTAGGTGAGGCCCAGTTCTGCTGGTTGGGCCATTGTTGCTGCTGGTTGGACCACTGCTGCTGCTGGTTCCAGAGTTGCTGTTTTCCAGTGTTTGGGCTTGGCTGCTGTCCAGTCCACTGGTTGCGTTGGCCTTTTCCGCAGCCCTTGCCTTTGTTGTTGCGACCTCTGCCGCCACGACCTCCGCCACTGGCCTGCTGCTGTTGTTGGTGAACATGCGGGGTGCTGTTGGTTGCCGGTGGTGCCATCCCGTCAACGGCTAACGCCTTTTGATTATGTTTCTCCTGTTTGGCACGTCGGGTTTCTTCCAACAATAATTGTGACCGTGCCTTAGTAAAACTTGGTAGTGGGTCAGCATGTTGAATCATTGTTGCAAGAGTATCGTATTCACCTTTCGGTAAACCCACAACTAATTGGAGTACCACCTTGGTTTCAGAAACAATGTCTCGATGTTGGAAAGTTGGTCGTCTATGAGTTTTAGTTGTTTGCAATATTCGAACATGTTGTTGAAATTCTCGAGGCGCGTATTGTTGAATTGCTCCTCCAAATATACAACCCGAGTATTTTTGTTGTCCTGAAATATTTCTTCCAACCGTACCCAAAGGTCACGTGTCGTGGCACCTGTTTTCATGATAGTACACAATAAGTCTTTTGAGATGGTGTCGTATATCCACTGTTTGACGATGGCGTCATGGCGACACCATGTTGATTCAGCAATATCGGTAGGACGAGAAACGGAGTCATCAATATGGTCGAGCACGTTGTATGCACATGCATGATTATAGAATAGTTCTGTCCACATGGAATATTGACAATCTTCTTGGTTAAGAATTATAAGGATAGAATTCTTGATATTTGTAACGGCGAACGCCTGGTGAAAAGAAGACTATGAACGTTGAGAGGGGTTGTCAAAAGTGCTAGTGGAGGAACCGGAATTCGTGGGGGACGACATGGTGGCTGCTGTTTTCGGTCGAGGGAAAAAAAACAAGAAACAAAGAATCTGTTTTTGGTCGAGAAAGTTGTTTCCGGCCGAGGGAAAAAAAACAAGAAACAATATCTGTTTTTGGCCGAGAAAGAGAAGGAGAAGGGAGAAGGGAGAAGAGTAGGGTTTAGGTTTTAGGCTCTTGATACCATAAAAGATAGAATAATTTGCCTTAGGGATTCCTTTCATTATTCACAATATGTATAGTTGTACAAGGTTGATTCCTAATATGGTACGAATCCTAACTTACCTTACAAAGGTTGATTCCTAATACAATTAGAATCCTAAGTTACCTTAAATATACATCTATCATAATTACAAAATATACGAAGAATATTCGTTAATAATCATCACTTCCTTCTCTGTTTGCATCTAATGATCCTCTCTTCCATTTAACTATTTTGCCCCTCCAACTTTCATTAAATTGATGCAGTGCCAAAACATAGTGCTCTAAATTCTAATCTCTATATTTTAGAAAGAGAACCCTTTGACGATTCTAATATTTCATGAAGTGAAAAGTGTATGTCAAAATCGTATTCTTTTTTCTTCTTTTTGTTGGCTTATATTATTATGATCTATTTCTGAATGTTTGTCGATTTAATTTCTTCTGGTTGCTTGAATAAGTTTTGCATCTCTATGGTTGAAGTCTTGAAGATAATCTCTATGTGCTTGTATCTTTATCAAGATATATTTAAAATCAATTAGATCAAATGATACATTCTAACATGTTTATAATAAACCGAAATCGATTAACGTTTATGGGTAAAAACAACTTCAAATATTTGGGAGAAAAAGCGGGAGATGACTTACATGATGACATGTCAACCCGTTCAATAATCTCTGCTGCATACTTCCTCTGAGATAGAAATAGACCACCTGCATGACGAGTGACAACTATACCCAAAACATAGCTCAATGGCCCCAAGTTTTTCATAGCAAATTCTAAGCTGAGAAGAGATATGATAGACTTGCGCATTTTATCAGAGGAAGCAATCAATATAATATCATCCACATATAACAGAATGTATGCCATAGAAGTACCGTGGCGATAGATGAATTGATAATGATCAGACCTGCTGTGAGAAAACCCAAGAGTAGACACATAATATGTAAATCTTTTGTACCAGGCCCGATGAGCCTGTTTTAGCCCATACAATGACTTCTTCAGAGAGCACATGTGATTAGGATGAGTGGTGTTCCTGAACCTAAGGGCTGATGTATGTATACAGCTTCCTCGAGTTCGCCGTGTAAGAACACATTTTTTACGTCCAGCTGATGAATGAGCCATGATTTTGAGAGAGATGTACTTAGAACAGTGCGAATAGTTGATGGTTTGACCACTGGACTAAATGTTTCTCCACAATCAAGGCCAACCTGTTGAGTTTTGCCATCACCTACAAGACGAGCCTTATGCCTCTCAAAAGAACTATCAGATTTTTTATGAGCAAAAATCCACATAAAATGAATCACATTAACACTGGGTGGACGGCGCACCAACGCCCATGTCTTATTTTCAATAAGAACATTATATTCATCATCCATGGCCATTTTACAATTCGGGTCACGAAAAGCAGACACGGGGTTACATGGTAAGGGGATTTAGAGACATCAGAATTGAGATTAAACTGTCTCTTTGGTTTAAAAATTACCCCATTGACTATGAATAACGGACCCTTGTCCCGTAACAGAAGTGGGTTAGATAGGAGTGGAAGCCGTGGGCTGGCCCACTGTAGAAGGTGCGGTGTTGGACTGAATTTGGGTTTGGAGAACAGTGGTTGGGTAATGGATGGACTGGGTTGCGCCAGTAGGCAGTGGGCCTGCTAGCAGATTTTGTGGACGAGAAATTGCTGGGCATGCAGGTCGTCTGCTGGTAGATTTTGAGAATGAGGGTGTTTGGGCCAGCAGGCAATGGGCTTTCAGGTGTCTACTGGTCCAGATGCCTAGGTGTGGGCTAGACCAAATGGTGGACCACATACGGTGAGAGCCCATCATCCAAAAAAATATAAGAATTGGACACTGATTTGTGCAACTTAGCAAACAAAAATTGGGTTTCATAAAAAATGACATGACGACTAATTATGATTTTATTTGAGGATAAATCATAACATTTATAACCACAATGATTAGATGGGTAACCCAAAAATACACAAGCGGTTGAGCAGACTTGAAGTTTGTTTATTGTAGTGGAAGGGAAGAGATGATAGCATAAACACCCAAACACCCCGAAGATAAGAATACAAAGGGTCTTTGTGATAAAGTATTTTGAGAGGAGATTGGTATGCTAATCCTTTGTTAGGGAGTATGTTAAGATGGTAAGTCGCCATTTGTAATGCATGATCAAAATGAAGGTGGTAATGAAGCATGAGCTAGTAATGTACAAACAATATTATTAATGGTGCAGATTTTTCTCTTGGCTTTCCCATTTTGTGATGACGTATGTGGACATGAAAATCGAAAAAATTCTCTAAATGGCCCATTATCAAATTCTCTCTCATTATCACATTGAATGTTCTTAATTTCCCGTTCAAATTGAGTACAGATGAATGCTCTAAATGATAGGAATGTGGAATAAACGTGAGACTTTTTAAATAACGGAAATGTCTACAAAAAATTAAAATAATCATCCAAAAATAACACATAATAACGGTGGCCCAAATTATCTCAAAACGGGAGATGTCCAAAGATCACTATGAATAATATCAAATGACAACAAAGTACTAGAATTTGAGGCAACAAACGACAATTTAACATATTTCCCAAGCGGACAAGAAGGACAAATATTAGTACTACGAACACTATTACACTCAATAAATTTATTTTTTAGGGAGGAAAAAACAGACGCTCTCGGATGACCCAAACGCGCTTGCTATAAGGAAGGTAGTAAAGCGGCAAACGTTGATGGTGTGGCTTGTTTTATGGTGATGGGATAGAGCTCTCCCCGACTATCACATCTCATTAGATGTATCCCAGTCCAGAAATCATTCACAGCAAATCCAAAAGGATTAAATTCAACAGAAACTGAGTTATCAGTTGTAAATTTCTGAACAGACACCAAAATTTTAATTAATTGAGGAGCATGAAGGACATTTTTCAAGTCTAAAGATGGGTTCAGGGGAGACAAATTTGTGTGACCATAACCACGAATTGGAATTGAATTACCATTACCAACAATTATGTCATGATTTTTGCTCAGATTGAAATAAGATGAGAGATTATCCATGTGGGTCGGGGAGACTACTGGGCCCGCAGCAGCGAAGGCCTGCTATGGCCGAGGCCCAAGAAGGCCAGGCTGCTGCCAGGTCTGGTTCTGCCGAGCATGTTGCTGATGTTTACCATTGGGCCTGGCCCAATATTGAGTGGGAAATGGGCAAGGTGAAATGGGCCACTTCCCACTGGCCCAGCCCCACGGCTACTGCCTACTGGCCTAAGGTTGTTGCCAGTGTTGCTGTGGCCCAGGCCCCTGCTGGCTGCCACCACGTCCGCCACTGCTGCCGCTGCGGATGCCACCGCCGCAGCCGCCGCATTGGTTTTTGCCACCATTTTTCTAATTTTGGCCCTTTTTGTCACCACCGTTGTTGCGGTTTTGGCTATAATTTTTTGAGAATGATTGAGGGTCATCGGTGTCGCCTGACGTGGCCACCATCATGGCAGAATGTGTTTCAGTTGCGGCCTTTTTAGCCAACCATGCTTCTTCTAGGGTGAGCATGGAACGTGCTTGATAGAACAGCGAGAGAGAATTGCTATGGCGAAGGATAGTGCCAACCCCATTATACGCCTCAGAGAGCCCCGCAACCATCTGAAGAACGAGACGATCATTTGTGACCGGTGCACCAACGTTCTTGAGTTGATCCAACAACTCCTTGAGCTTTTGAAAATAGGCCGAGGCATTCAGAAAATCCTCCATAGTTGTGTGAGAGAATTCTTGCTCAAGGGTTATAGCACAAGAGTTTTTGTTATCTTGGAATATATCACGCAGCCTATTCCAAACTTCCATTGTCGTGGCGTCGGGTTCGATAATTGTCTGTAAGAGGTCCGTAGAGATGGTGGAATAAATCACTTGGAGGACCGTAGCATCAAGAGTTTCCGACAACTCTATTTCATCATCGGTGGAAGACACCTTCTTCTTGCCTTTATCCGATTTGACGATGTGATGGATGACTTTATGAGACCTTGCGTGAATTTTTAAAAGTTTCGCCCACGTCGCGTATTGGACGCTTTCCATTTCAAGGACGATACGTATGTTATTCTTGATGTTGGAGACTGCAAGGGCAGGATGAAATGTATTCTTTGTTTTAGACATGATTGAGGAACAAGAGGAGAATTAGGGTTTCAGAAAAAAAAATGAAGGGACGACCGAGACCAAGGGAGGGGGGAAGTTTGTGGAGAAGGAAATTTTTTTCCCTAGATTGTTGATACCATGAAAGAGTATAATCCCTTGCTGATTTCATTAATGTAAATGGTTTATATACATGATATACAATAGTCATCTTAGGCTATAATTACGAAAATCAAATATACACTTACCTAATACAAAATATTACTACCATAATTACAAATGTACAAGATCACTAATAATATCACAAGAATATATAGTGTGTATTCTATCAAATAATATTTAATCTTACTAAGAAATCTTCTAAAATAAGTAGATTTTTTTTTATATGACAGACAATAAGAAAAGTAAGTACAAACACTAGCCCATAAAAAATATTTTTGTTTGATTCAACCTCATCATTCTCAAATAAAATCTTCTCACTTCAACGGTAATGCCAATGTTTTTAAAAAATATGAGTTTAAGAAGCATTTTTTTTTCAAGGACTACTCAAGTTCTTGAATCACCAAGATATATAAATAAATCATCATTCTTCTTCAATTTGGATGCAAAACACAAAATTAATTATTTAGCACAAAGATGCTTAGTAGCAACAAATCATCTAACACTGAATATCTCACATTAGCAATAAAATTAATTTGAGAAATGACCACAACAAATAAATCAGCCGCTAAGTAATTTTCTATTACAAATAAAGAAACATAACGTTATGGGTAATTTTGAACAGTGGAGTACTCATTTGAATAATGAATAAAAAAATAATGATATTCTCCAAAGAAGAAAATGGTGACAGGCCTATCAGTCCCCTCGATGCCTACCACGGTTACCCCGCGAGGCCCCTAGCACTTCTCTAGCTACCTCCCGGATGCAATTGGTCGTCCTGTCTCACATACCGGTCGCATCCCCACTACTCCCCCAAGCCTCCTTGGCCATCAACCTCTCCTCCATCTTCTTTGCACTAGCCATGATCAAACTGCCCCATTTGATTCTTAGCCTGTCATCCACAACCCTCATCTTCTTCTCCATCTTGATCTCCAAATCCATCACCAAAAGCTTATGTCGGGTTGTAAGATACTCACTCAGAATAACCTTGCAGTCTTTACAAAGACCGTTGTCAATCTTCCTAAGGAGCAAAAAGTCTATCTGAGTCTTAGCCACCGAGCTACGGAAAGTCACCAGGAGGAGGTCTTAGCCACCGAGCTACGGAAAGTCACCAAGTTCTCCTCCTTCTTCATGAACCTTGAATTGGCTATCACCATCGTAAAAGCTTTGGCTAACTTCAAGAGTGAGACGCCTTTCCCATTCCTATCCTCTAGACCAAAGCATTTATGCACGTCGTCATAACCCCCCGGAAATGATCCGATATGTCCATTGAAATTCCCTCATACAAATAACTTATCAGTGGGTGGTACACCTCCCACACCTCGTCTAAATCCTCCCAAAAGCATCTTTTATCCTCTTCATCAAAGCCCGCCTGCGGCACGTAAGCACTAATAATGTTCATAGTGGACCCTCAAACTACCAACTTAATCGACATCATCCTGTCATTGACCCTCCTAACCTCTACCACCTGATCCCTTAGCTCGCTATATACCAAAATGCCTACCCCATTCCTATACCTCGACCTACCCGAGAACCATAACTTATACTCGTCCACATCCTTAGCCTTAGGTCCTACCCATTTGGTCTCCTGGACATAGGCTATATTAATCCCCCTATTCTTAAGAATCTTAACTAGCTCTATGGACTTCCCCATTAAAGTCCCAATGTTCCAAGATCCTATTCTCAGCCTAGCATCTCTTTTACCCCACTTACCCTCCCTCACTCTCGCCCATGTCCCCGACCGAGAATATGCCCCTAGTCTACCATCAGTCACCAAAGCCACTAAAGCGGATATAAACTAATAGGCTAATCAAAGGTTTATACCTAAAACATGAACGCCAGGAATGCTATAACTAAAGGCAAGAAGAGTAAATGTAAGAACGTAATATACTAAGGGCAGGAATCAATATATTACGAAACAAATTCGACAGCCAAGCAAAGATAAGTTAGCAACAAGAATGAAGACCAGAGAGATAGAACCCGGATGTTAGGGTGTAAAGTCAGGAATCGAATGGAAAATAGACAATATTAAAACACGATCAAGCAAGGATGTAAACCCAGAGTAGCAATAATAAGAAAATAAAGACAATACAATAACACCTAACAGATTCAGCAAATAAAATTGGGCGGCGGACTCCAAAAATGTAGAACCCAATATCAGCTGATGTGTTATAACTAAGGCAAAAAATATGACTAGAGACAACAATAACGGCAGGCAATTCAGATTGAATCCAAGAATCATTAATATATGACAAGTAACCAAGTATGTCCCACTGTAATCAGCAAATATCAAAGCAAGAAAATATAGAACCTTTCTTGTACTGGGTCACCGGAAGTCTGCTTGTACTGGTGTTCGCCGGGAAAAATTCGCATGCGCCGATTCTCGCCTGAAAAGATCTAGTTCCTCGCCGGGGAATGATTTGGTTCTTTGTCAAAAAACAATCTGATTCTTCACTGGAAAAAGATCTTGTTCGGCCGGCCAATATATGCCTGTTGAAAATTTTGAATTTTGAAGAATACCCAAGTACTAAAATTCAATTCTGAGCCAAACCCAGATGGGAAATACGAAGCCGATGAGTTATTCCGGCTCCGGTAGTGAATCGGATCTAGGGTTTGGGTCGTAGAAGGAGTAGAGAGAGAGAGAGCTATAACGAAAGAAAATATCTATGCAGGTGATACCTATAAAAAAACTATATATCCAATACTAATTATTAGCTAAGATTAAGCTTTAGTCATACTAGGGGTGGCCAGTGGGCCGGGCTCGGGGTCGGGGTGGGACGGGTGAAGGGGGCGGGGTCGGGTTTGGCGGGACTTGCTCTAGTCCCGTCCCGATCCCGATCCCGTCGGAATCGGGTCGGGTCGGGTCGGGATCGGGGCGTGTTCCGGCTGGTTTTCCTTTTTTTTAAATAACATATGTATAAAAAAAACTCAATAAACAAGACAATATAGTGTAATAATAACATCACAAGGCTGTTTTTGTGTCTCTTATATTATTTAATAGACATATGATTTTTTTGTAATACAAATACAATTGTCTAAATTGCAACTTTGTGGTGTTGTCCAAAAGTTGCAAATTACATAATAAAATTGCAATTAAAAAATTACATTCTCAAAAAAACTGTTCTAATTGCTTGATAATTTCCTGTGGTTCTTCGGTTGGAATTGGTATTTGTTGGTCAAATTGATCCACGTCGCTTCCACCACCTTCGGATAAGATTTCGTTGTAGTTTTTGTCTTCTTCTTCGTTGATCTCCGGTTGACCGCACCTTCTCCGCTCCGCTCGTATCCAATCTCTGAATAATACTGCAATTTCCTAGCTGTCTCCGGCTAATGAGTGTCTGTGGTCTCCTATTTGATATCTGCCGGCAGAAAAAGCGCTTTCAGACGCAGTTGATGATGCTTGAATGTTCAAAACATCTCGGGCCATCAATGAAAGTGTCGGAAAGGTCTTCTCATTCCCCCTACAGTATTTCAGCAAGTCTTCATGTCCATCTTCATTGATAACTTCTTGGTACGGTACAGAACCCTGCAAAAGAAAAATATCCAACTCGCTAATTTGGTTAGTAGTAGAGGTACGGCCGCACATTCTATTTCTGAGGCTTTCAATACTAGCCGCAGAAACAGCATGTCTTTTGTGCAGGTTGTGTTGAAGATGAAGAAGATGGTATGGACGCCGGTGAGTTACTAGCATTTTCTTGTTGGTAAAACCTATATATTTTTTTGCATTGGTCTTCTACGCTAGACAACACTTCTTCTTTACTTTGTTCAATAGGTAGTGGGTGATTTAGATTTTTTGGACTTGGAGGTGGTAGTACTTCTATACAATCGTAAATAGTTTCAATAAGTGATTTAGTACCGTCTATTTTAATAGTCGGATTTAATACAACACCAATAATATAAATAGTGGGAATAGGAATAAAATAAACATTTTTAATAGCTGTCATATAAGCTGGTTTTTCCATATATTCACTAAGTAATAAAAATATTAGAGTTATATAAAACAACATAGTTGAAATAGTAGGATAATATATACCGGAAAATTCTTTTGTTGCTTGAAAAAATTTCTCTAAAAATACAATAAGTTCGGAAATTTTTACCCAATCACTATCTACAATCATATCAGCTGGATTTTGATTATGAGAGTTAAAAAATAAAGTTATAGGTTTTCTATAGTTGGCCATGGTATCATATTGGGACTTTATATGAAATGAAAATGTCAATTAGAACTTTTAGTGGAAAGTATATTTCAAAGAGAGAAGAAATAGCAGAGCCCAGTTGACGGAAGATGAACAACTTGTAAACGTTCTCCATATAAAATACATTCCATTCAGATGGAACACATTCAACTACACCAAAGTTGGCCATGGTATCATATTGAGACTTTATATGAAATGAAAATGTCAATTAGAACTTTTAGTGGAAAGTATATTTCAAAGAGAGAAGAAATAAGCGAGCCCAGCTTGACTAAGATGAACAACTTGTAAACGTTCTCCATACAAAATACATTTCATTCAGATGGAACACATTCAACTACACCAAAGTTGGCCATGGTATCATATTGAGACTTTATATGAAATGAAAATGTCAATTAGAACTTTTAGTGGAAAGTATATTTCAAAGAGAGAAGAAATAGCGAGCCAGTTGACGGAAGATGAACAACTTGTAAACGTTTTCCATACAAAATACATTCCATTCAGATGGAACACATTCAACTACACCAAAGTTGGCCATGGTATCATATTGAGACTTTATATGAAATGAAAATGTCAATTAGAACTTTTAGTGGAAAGTATATTTCAAAGAGAGAAGAAATAGCAGAGCCCAGTTGACGGAAGATGAACAACTTGTAAATGTTCTCCATACAAAATACATTCCATTCAGATGGAACACATTCAACTACACCAAAGTTGGCCATGGTATCATATTGAGACTTTATATGAAATGAAAATGTCAATTAGAACTTTTAGTGGAAAGTATATTTCAAAGAGAGAAGAAATAGCAGAGCCCAGTTGACGGAAGATGAACAACTTATAAACGTTCTCCATACAAAATACATTCCATTCAGATGGAACACATTCAACTACACCAAAGCTGGCCATGGTATCATATTGAGACTTTATATGAAATGAAAATGTCAATTAGAACTTTTAGTGGAAAGTATATTTCAAAGAGAGAAGAGATAGCAGAGCCCAGTTGACGGAAGATGAACAACTTGTAAACGTTTTCCATACAAAATACATTCCATTCAGATGGAACACATTCAACTACACCAAAGTTGGCCATGGTATCATATTGAGACTTTATATGAAATGAAAATGTCAATTACAATTTTTAGTGGAAAGTATATTTCAAAGAGAGAAGAGATAGCAGAGCCCAGTTGACGGAAGATGAACAACTTGTAAACGTTCTCCATACAAAATACATTCCATTCAGATGGAACGCATTCAACTACACCAAAGTTGGCCATGGTATCATATTGAGACTTTATATGAAATGAAAATGTCAATTAGAACTTTTAGTGGAAAGTATATTTCAAAGAGAGAAGAAATAGCAGAGCCCAGTTGACGGAAGATGAACAACTTGTAAACGTTCTCCATACAAAATACATTCCATTCAGATGGAACACATTCAACTACACCAAAGTTGGCCATGGTATCATATTGAGACTTTATATGAAATGAAAATGTCAATTAGAACTTTTAGTGGAAAGTATATTTCAAAGAGAGAAGAAATAGCAGAGCCCAGTTGACGGAAGATGAACAACTTGTAAACGTTCTCCATACAAAATACATTCCATTCAGATGGAACACATTCAACTACACCAAAGTTGGCCATGGTATCATATTGAGACTTTATATGAAATGAAAATGTCAATTAGAACTTTTAGTGGAAAGTATATTTCAAAGAGAGAAGAAATAGCAGAGCCCAGTTGACGGAAGATGAACAACTTGTAAACGTTCTCCATACAAAATACATTCCATTCAGATGGAACACATTCAACTACACCAAAGTTGGCCATGGTATCATATTGAGACTTTATATGAAATGAAAATGTCAATTAGAACTTTTAGTGAAAAGTATATTTCAAAGAGATAAGAAATAGCAGAGCCCAGTTGACGGAAGATGAACAACTTGTAAACGTTCTCCATCCAAAATACATTCCATTCAGATGGAACACATTCAACTACACCAAAGTTGACATGAAACAAATTTTACAATCAGTGCAATTTAACCTGCAATACAAGGTTAGTTGTCTTATTTTTCAAGTTAGTAATCCCAGAAATTATGGAAATAATTACTTTTTAAATGACCTGGCAGTATAAAAAATGTTTACATTCTCACTGTATCGAAGTTACTCCTTGGATAATAGTTTCCCTGAACCTTGAGAATGATAAGTGATGCCCCGGAATGGCTGCATCCTCCATGAGTAATGAGAAATCGCATCAAGGGAAACACAAAAGTGCCAAAAAAGGAGACAAGGTTCATGAAAATTTCGAATTTCCATTAACATCCAAAAATAGTAAATCATTTTCTCTGCTATTTACCTAAGATATCTACATCTGGTTTTGTAAACCAACCTGAAATTCTGATCCTGTGAGAAAAGGGTACTACAGCAACTTAAACTCTATCTACATATCAAAATTGGAACTTGTTGCTCCTTCAGCCTTTAGAGTCAACTTCTATGATACACAAGTGAATACCTATATCAGTTCAGAAATCCAATCTCCTCATGCAGCATATATTTACCCAGAATATCAGAGACGTCAAACTGGAAAGCACAATACGAAAAAACGTGAGACCAAGCACCCTACATAGTTCTGAAATTTAAAAGCTGTTGTGAAAGGAAAACAATGCAGTATTACCTAATCTAGGAACAGGAAACACTTCGATATCCATAAACAAAAATTTGATGAAGGCTTTCTTTCAAAGAAGCAATCATCCTCTAGCATTGTTTCCATGCAGCTGAGCAGCTCTTAGACTAGGCTCATCCTGAAGTGACATAAGATGCTGGAAGTTATTTGTCTCCTGTAAATTACAAAATGTAAAACTGGAAGATAATGGACAAACCTGCAAGCCGTATGTGAAACTCGGCTGCCTAAAATCCAAATGCCCCTAATAAATGGAAGAATCATTTAAAAGAATTCATGCTCTGAAGCATAATTTCTAGCCAAGAATGTTAAGTGGTAGCATAGCATACTAGTCCTGGAATGCTTTGTTGAGACCCGAGAAATCCATCATGGCCAGGTGCAATTGTGTTGAGTTGTCCCTGCAGTATGATTAGAAGAGATCTCGTTTACATGCATCTCAATCTAACTTGCAAGAAAATCTAACTCAATAGACCGATATCACATACCAGTCCCTGCATATTCTGTTGGTTAACATAATAGCCATCATGGGGAGGTTCCATCAAATTCAACTGTATCTACCAGTGAACACTAATTAGAGATCATAACAGTAGAAAATCACAAATTTATACTTGTAACTCTTTTTGCGAGAATAAGAAACAATCAGGAATGTGAAAGGGAAATATTGTAACCTACCAGACCCTGCACATTCTGCTGTGTGCCATAATAGCCATTCAACGTCATTCTACCCACACCGAGATTATCCTATAACCAGATTTTAAAAATTAATATATCACCAAAGTCTCACACGAGCCAAATATATTGTCACTCCAGACAAAAAGGACATGTGGCAAGTCCCGAGATTTCTGCAAGGTTTAAAACTACCCACTGCTTGTAGAAAAAGGATTTATCATACACTGAAAGTGTTTCTTATCATGCTAAGGGATTCCTTAATAAGGAGTTGGCAATAGGCAACAAAATAATAAATACAGTGCTAAGAAACAAACCATTTGTTGCAAGCTGTCTTGAGCTTGAACTATTGCAGCTTCTGGTTCAGTGTGCACCTGAGATACCATTGTGTTAACGGTCATGTCAGTGGAGGCAAATTATTATAACAAGTTATGCTAAAAACAATCGATGATCCTACAACCAACCTTCTGTTTCTTGTTTGCATTTTTCTTCCTACTTGTTTTGGTAGCATGAATCCCTTGAGTATCTTCTTCAAGATCACGAAATCCAACAGCACTGCTGCTACATTCTGTTAATGCAGAACTTGTATTGTTAACATTCACACAGTTCTTTAAAGCTTCATCTAGGACACAGAAGGCAATGGCATAACTCTCCGCAGATAAAGAACCCTCCTCACTCAGTTCAATTGCCCTTCTACATAGATCGTTGTATCTTTGTACCCTGGTTTGAATTCTTTCTGTCCCCTCAAACATCAACTGTCTATTCTTTGCATCTTTGCTCCACCTCTTCAAAATATATTGGGATGGGATGCTTGAAATACCACACATCTGAAGAACAATCATTGCATGCCTACAGAGGAAACCTTTGTATTCAAATAGAAGGCACGAACAAGAAACATCTGATCTTGCCTCATTCCATGTAACCATAAAATTTTCATCTTTCTCGCAGTCGTCAACTCTAAAAGTTACATTTTCCCCATTTTCAGCGTCCTCCTTTGGATGACACCCAACTACACCCAATACTTCAACTTGAAATTTCTTAAATATTGCATGTGTATAAATTGTTGACATCTGCTTTTCCCAAGGGGAAGGTGATTTTAAAGCTGGTTGTTTGTGCAATGTATCAAAGTCCGCTACCGCTTCCTCTTCATATCTATTTTGCAGAATCATTCCATATTGTCTCATAAACTCTTTGAGACTGATATTCTTATGAATGTACTTGTCAAAGAAGGAGCTTATACTCTCCGATCGTTGAGCTGTTGACATTCCAGCCTTAAAACTGCCTCTCATGTAAGCTGGAACCCACTTTTTGCGGTCCTCATACAGTGTATGAATCCATTCATTCTCTTGCAGTTCAAATCTGCTGACCATCTTCCACCATCTTAAATCAAATTGTTCATCAGTTACTGACTTAAATATACACTTGCTGAATTTTCCCATGAAATTCTCATGCTGTTTTACGACATGAGCAAGTATTTCCGGGATTCTTTCAAGCACATGCCAAAGAGCAAAGCTGTGATGTGAACTTGGGAAAACTTCTTCAGTAGCTGCTTTGAGTGACTTATCTTGATCAGTGATTATCACTTTCGGAGCCTGCCCACCAACTGCTCTAAGCCACGTCTTCATCAACCACACAAATGTTGGTTTGGTCTCATCTGCTACAAGTGCACATCCAAGTAACATAGGTTGACAATGATGGTTTATCCCAATAAAAAGAGCAAACGGCATCTTCTCATTGCTTTTCGTATAGCTCGTATCTAAGAAAACCACATCACTAAAGCTGACATAGTCTTTCCTACTTTTGGCATCAATCCAGAATAAAATCCTTAAGCGTTGATCTTCATTGAGATCAATTGCATAAAAGAAATATGGATTCTCTTTCTGGATATGCATGAAATACTCGAGCATAACTTGCGCATCTCCCTCCTCTAGTGACAAGGACTGGCCTTTATCAAACTGGTAGTGTAAATCATTAGTCAGCACACCAACTTCTTGACTTCCACCACATTGTCTAGACATCTCAACATACATCTTTCTTGTTCGTTCACTAACAGCATGAAGAATATCGATGTTATTTTTCTCAGCAACTCTAACATTCCTGTGGATTCGGAAATGATAAGCTAAGGCTGGCAAAAGCTCATGATTATGCTCCTTTATAAACTCATGGATATACCATTTTCCATCTCGCTTTCTCTTAACATGCATGCTTGCTTTGCAATCGGTCTTTTTGATGCTAGGACGTCTACTACTGCCAGTATCTGATTCTGGAGTCACGCCATATCTGGAACATGCAAATTTAGCATCGATAAATTCTTTTGATTTCTTTGAGCGACGGCTGTTCTTAATCGAGGTTGTGAATCCCATGGACTTGGCATACTCTTGGTAGAATGCATACGCAGCCTCATGGGACTCAAATTCGATCCCATCATGTGGCTCAAAATCTGCTGCATTTTCTTCAAATCTAGTAATGCTTCTCTTAGGAGAACCAGCAACTCCACCATCCCTATTGTCTACAGCATCAACCATATCACCAGTCAATTGAACACTACTTTGCACGACATCTATAAATCATCAACCATATTTTGGACAACATTTCGGTTCTTTTTGCTTAATCATGTTGTGTGTGAACAGTTCTTCAAGATTTATTTCCATGAGAAATCAATCTTCTCCAACAATAGCTGGAGAGAATAAAATGTCAATTCAGTGCTAAATAATATATTTTCTTGTTGATAGGTCTGCACTGAACAATTTAAAGTATGCAAAAGTTTCAAGTAATCCAACTCTCCTTCATGAAGAAACTTAAAACTCAATGGACTAAAGTGGACCTGAATATTGTTTACAATCCACAGTTCAGAAGCCAGGTTGAAAACCAAGTCTAGCACCCATGAAGATCAATGTTTCTACTTTAATCCTAATAACACAATAAGCAAATGAGTTATATTCTACAAAAGTTTGTCTGCAATAGCATACAAAATAAGAGATGCCTTTTCACTATGCTTAAGTCAAGACACTTTGAATTCCAAATGGATATCACATGAAGTGGAGTAAAATAGTAATAACAAACTGCATGTGTCAGAATAGTTTTCTTTAGTGGAGTCATTTCTCACAAAAAAACATGCTGTTGGCAAATTTACAGAACCACTAAATCATCAGGTCCACCAACGGAAATCTGATATCCTACCACTTGCTAATTAATTATAAGAAACCCTGCTTTCTTCATTTCTTGTACCTTTTCAAGAAAAAAGAAGAAAGAAACCCTACTTTCTTGGAATCTCAATCTCAACTGTTACTTACACAGAGAAAAGGAAGTGGAGAAGTGAATGGAATTGACAATTTAACAAGTCAAAGTCAAAATTATTCAAGCGGTTGTCCAGTAAATTACCCTTTGACATCACTATGGGTGCAGTATTTCAGCTGTCCATATTCGAGATCTGAGAAACAAAACTCCTCAACGAGCTTTACCAGCATAACTCTCACTAGAGAGAACAGAACCATTTTTTTTGAACTGGTAACTTAGGACAGGACCATTTTTTTAGAAGGAAAAATATCCACCACCACCCACCCCCGGAAAACCCCCTACCGAAGAGCCTAACAGCGACAATTTCCCACTTTGATCCCCTGATGACTCGAACCCTAACCTTATGGTTGGAGGTGAATGGTCCTTACCGTTAAGCTATCTCTCCCTTGTCTGGGAGATCGAACAAACTACTTCTTTTGTTTCAATTTATTTGAAACAAATTGACTGGAGTTTCAAAAAGTAGAAGTCTGTCGAAACTTTAGGTCTTAAACATGTCATAACATTTGTGTGGTTTTAAAACTTTTGAAATTTGTTTTTTTTTAAAAGGTAAATAATTTTATTGACAATTGGGAAAAATCCCGTATACAAGTCTTATACCAAAACAAGAGAACCTACACCAAAATATGATTCTCAACAAAAGAGATCCAATTCTCTATACAAATTGGGACCTCGTAAGTACACCAAAAAGAAACTAGAGACAAAATACTACTTTGCATTTTCACAAAATCAAGCTCCAACCCTTCAAATGCCCTCCTTTCTCTCTTTCCAAATAACCCAACTGATTGCTAAGGGGGCAACGCTCCAAGCCCTCAGGCTTTTCTTCCCCGTCTATGAGTCCAACTTTGTAAAGCCTCTTTCACTGTACCCGACATGACTCATTGCATCACAAACAAATTGAGAGCCGCCTCCATAACCGGCTAGCCACCTTACAATGCAAAAGAAGATGATCTACACTTTCGCTGGTACTTTTACACATAAAATACCAATTAACATAGGTGATTTTCTTATTTCTCAGGTTCTCCGCTGTTAAAATAACACCCCTTGTTGCCAACCATACAAAGAAACAAGCCTTCCTTGGAGCTCTAGGGATCCAAATGGAGCAATGGAGGAAAGCACATTCCTCTCACTAGCAACCTCTTATAATAAGAGCTAACAGTAAATAGGCCATCTCCGCTCTACAGCCATCTCTACACATTCGATAGGTTGTTTGGTGTGTCTAGCACATACAAAAGCTCTATCAAATTGTGAAACTCTTCCATCTCTCAATCATGAAGGTTCCTTCTGAATATTAGATCCCGGTGAATATCACCCTCATGAGATCTACAAATTTGCTGGACTGTCATCTCTCTTTGACAAGAAACATTATATAAATTAGGAAAGGCTTCTTTCAACTTGATCTCCCTGCACCACTTATGTGCCCAAAAACTGATCTGCTTCCGTCTCCCACCTTAAAATATATATGTCCACAAAACTCTAGCCACCCGTTCATGATACTCCTCCACAGTCCACACCCAAACAGAGTTACAATGTTTCTAGTCCTCCATCCACCATCCACTATATCATACTTTTCCGCTATCACTCCCTCCAGAGAGCATTCACCTCCACCCCGAATCTCCAGATCCACTTTCCTAACAGAGCTTTGTTGAACAACTTGAGATCTTTGACTCCAAGACCCTTTGTTGTTTTAAATATGTCATAACATTTGTGTGGCTACCAGTGTTATTAAAGGCGAGCGCCTTGTCGCCTATGGCAAGAGGCGAGGTGATGGAGTATCGCCTTTTCCCGGGGAGGTGACCAGTTAACAAAAAGGCGAGAAGAAGGCGACGAGGCAATGAGGCGAGAAAGGTGTCGCCTTTTGCAAAAAAAAAAAGAAAAGAAAAGAAAAGAGGCTGAATTAGTAAAATATAAAACGCAGAGTTAGGATAATTAATAAAACATAAAAAGCAATATACTGTTGAGAATCTTGGAATTCTAGAACTTGAAGATCTTGAAGAAGAATTAGAATAGACTTTTAGTATTGCTTGTCTTATGAATTATTGAGTCATTCAAGTTCTTCTAATTTTTGAATTGAAATATTTGCTAATATGTTATTGCTGTCGAGATTTTAATTATTTATATATGCAATTAAATATTTTAATATTTTGGTATTAATTGGCACCTCACTTCAAAAAGGCGAGTGCCTCGCCTCTCACCTCTCAAAAAGCGAGGCAGGCCCTTGTCGCTTTTTGTCGCCACGCGCCTTCCAAAACACTGGTGGCTACAAGAGTTTATCACTAAGGGTAAAATGAGAAGTTTAAGTTGAATTGTTCCATATTTAAAAAGAGGTCATTCTTTTTGGATGGACTAAAAAGGAAATAGGATCACATAACCTATAACGGAGGAAGCAGTGGCGGAACCAGATATTTATACAAGGGGATTTAAAAAATTCTAGAATGTCAGTTGTAATTTGAACATATGACCTAAAGCAAGTTTGAACCCCCTTTACCAACAGCATACCCAGTGTATTCCCACAAAGTGGGGTCTGGTGGGGAGGGTAAGATGCACGCAGACCTTACCTCGACCTTTATGGGGTAGAGAGACTGCTTGAATTTTTCTTCATGTCAAGGGGATTCAACAGCTCACCTATAACCCAAAAAGATCATTTTACTCTATTTGCCACGGGGAGTGAGTACTAAAAACAGAAACAACATATCTAGTGTAACTAATAAGAATACTCTAGCATATCTAATAAAGAATACTTGTGATCTGGGGAGGGTAGAGTAGAGTGTACACACATCTTATCAGTACTAACTAATAAAGAATACTCTAGCATGGAGTGCCTTAGACAGAAATACAGATCAAACAACCATGCCATACAGTCAAATATATAGCTCTTCCAAATGTGAGTAAAGTTGAAAAAAGCAAGCACATCTTAACCACTCAATCAAGCTGTTCATCTATAAGTAAGGTTGAACTTGTGCACTCAAAACATTGTGCAAACAGAACAAGACATAGATGAAAAAGGAATGAATAGACATACAGTAAAAAGGAATTACAGTACCTGGGAAAATTGAAGAAATTACCAAACCTGGACAAGGTAAAAACAAGAACTGGGGATAACAGGATAAATTTACACACAATTTACAAATAACTAAAAGCTCAAAAAAAAACCAATAAATTTACTGAAGAAAATTTGGGAAAACAAAAAACAAATGGTGATGAATTCCACTATATCAACTGGGAAAAAAACAAGATGAAGATGACCCACTTAGACTTACATGCCGTAGCGATAAACAGTTGGGAAATATTCAACAAATAAAAGAATGAATTGGTCATATACATATGAATGTTAGGGTTTAAAGCAAAGTGATATAAAAATCAAAACTTTGTCTAACCTTCCAATGTGATCGAAAAGCTGAAATTGATGTGAAACTGATTGCTTGGAATCAGAGGAATCCCCACGTCTTCAAGTGTTGCAGTGCTTTCTTGTGTTGTACTTGTTAAGTTCCAAGATGTTGTACCTCATTTTATTTTTATATTTTTCCTCTAGATGTTCTTGTTTGGATTGTTGTTATTGTCTACAAGTTTATCTCGATTTTTCAATAAGGATCTGTTTTCGTTGAGTGGTTTTCATTGGGCAAATGTCTACTAAATGACGGGAAAAAAAAAAAAGAAGCCAAATGAATCGAAATAAAGTGAAAAAACAACTGTGCTATATAAGAACTACACTACATAAAAATGAGTCAATATTCCCGACTTTCGGTTAAAATACTTTACTCGAGTTTTTATGATTATAAAAAAATTACATACTGCAGATAAAACATGCACTATGCAAAGTCCAAAATTTTCAGTCATTCCATATGCTCATCCATGATCTTGATGCAAGTAAGTGTGAACTAAAAAAGTTAATCCTTTCATTGTATGATTCATGCCTTGTTAATTAAGACATTTGAGTATCGTGTGAATCTGATGTTGACACATTATTGAGATTGTGAGAAACTTATATTGACACATTAATGGGAACCGTATCAATCCAATTTGATACAAAGACTATTGAGTTCGGATTGTGAAAGAGATATTTGGGGACTATTGAGTCTGCGAGATCATTGATATGATCATGTGCACGTGTGGTTATGAATTCGTCCCTCATGAGTCACCAACTTGACATTTCTTTGTGTGTGCACATTGCCTATGAAAGAGTTGGTCAATTTAGTTGAAAAATAATTTGATGATAAAAATTCAACCTTTACTTATCTTCTTTCATTATTTACTTGCTTTGATTTAATTTATTTACTGAACATGTCTATTCTGTTTGTTTAGATGATGATAACTTCTTATTTGATTTAATTGTTGATTAAATGTCTTTATTTTATGTTTCCTGTAGGGTTTTGACAGAATCACCGACCTTTTAGTAAATAAACTGAACTCGAAAAATGCTCTCTTCTCTCTCCTCGATATCCTATGCAAACCCTAGCTTAACCCTAAACTAGCCGCCCCATGGTCGCGCCGGCCACTAGACAGTCGTCAACGGCGGCTGATCAACCTCCACCGCTAGTTTCCACATCCAATACCAATCACTAGTTCAATCGAATCCACATGCTAATGCAGTCACTATCCCGAAAACCCTAGCCAGTACCACCTCCAACAATAATTTTGCTCAAGCTTTGATATCAAAAGACAACTCTCTCATGCAACAACGTGAACTTTTCCAATGAAGTCGATAATAAATGTTGATGGTATTCTAACGGTGAAGTCGACGGAGGCAGAAGTTAAACGAATGAAGATCATTGAGAACCTTCAATATGCAGTCATTGGGAAGTTCTCCCATAGATGGCCTGAACTTGAAGAATTGAAGAAGATCATACCGGTGCAATGTAGAGCAAAAGGGGAGTGTCAAGTAGGGTTTTCCAGGAACTGACATGTTCTTATCAGATTCAAGTTAATGGAGTATTTTATTAACATCACTTTATAAAGGTGCTTATTATTTGAAATCAAATTATGGATTTATGTTTCAAATGAGACCTCTCGTACATGATTCTAAGTTTAAACTTGATGAGGAAACTTCACAAGATATGGCATGGATATCATTCCCTAATGTGTTGCCATCATTTTTGTCAATGAATCATTGTTTTCTCTAGCTTCTGCTGTGGGGAGAACTTTACAATTGGATATGGCTACTATTAACAAAATCAATACCTAGATGTGCTAGGGTGAAAGTTCAAGTGGATTTACTGGGGGATTTGCCAAAGTTTGTCATGATGGAAATAGAAGATGAGAATACAAAGGAAATCAGACTGATGAAGGCGAAGATTCAATATGATTTTCTTCCCGAGTATTGCACTGAATGCAAGCTTCAAGGTCATTCTTGTAATGAATATCGTATATTGAATCCTGATTTGTATAATGTAGCAGCTGAGGAAGTTTCTAATGTATCAGACTAATGAAGATTCAAGGAAAAAGATAAAGAGAAGCATGAAGTACAAAAGAGGTATTATGGAAAAAACTTTCTAGTTCAGAAGCTTCTGCCAAGAGTTTTCTCAAGTGACAAAATTGAGGAGTATTCTAGAGTCAAACACAAAGATAGAAAAGGTAACAACAATGGTTTTCAAGGAGAACAACAAGGTGGCATGTTCTAATGTTATTGTGCACAATGAACAAAATCATAACAATGTTGATACTGTTAAGGAAATATGCAATGAACATAATAAACACAATGATGAAGTGGATAGTATAATTTTTAATGGGCATATGATCAAAGGAAAATGGGTTGCAGAAGGTTCTAATACAAAATAGTAGGTAGAACAAGCTTTTGCCTATAAACAGTGGGAAGCAAATCAGGAAAATGAAGGTTCTCAATCTTGGGCAGATAAAAGTGGAAGAAGGAAAAATCATTAAAGAAATAGCAGTAGGTAATGGGGAGAATCATAATGAGGAAGATAGGGTTACTGAAGCTGGTGCACTAGAAAAGGTTGCAGCACTTGGTAGTATTGAAGATCAATATAAGGACATGTCTAATGACAATGTTATACAGGACTTGTACAATGCAGAAGTGATTATTGAAGATCATAAAATGTCGGTAGAAGTAGCACTTCAGCAATATGTGAGACAACTCTTACTTCTTAGGCAGTTTGGAGTTGTTAATAATTCTATCTCTCAAGAGTTGCCATTGACAAAAGCTGACATGGAAAAGAATAAATAAGGGGAAATATCAATTTCATATGTTATTGAATGAAATTTGGTTACTGGTGATTTTTATCTCAATAAACCCGAGTCTCAGGATTTTTCCTCACATGGGCATAATTTTGAACCACTTGATGATGTCAACACTAGTTCCACACCAGTGGATAATGACCAGGAGAGGTAAACAATAGATCATGATGAGGAAGTGTAGGGAGATCAAGAATTTCAGCGGGATTAGAGGAAAGAGGATCAGCAAGGTCAGGAGATTCAGGAGATTCAGAAGATTCTAGCTGAAGCCAATTCTTTGTTAGGAAATAGCATAAGAGTTGTTTATTTTCTCTGAGAAGACAGTTTCCAAGAATGCTGAAAACCGATAGTTGTTAGAGGAAATAATGTAGGAAGTTTGGCAGTATTCAAGAATATTTCCCCTAATAAAGTCTTTCATGATCTGGTTTCCCACAATGCTGATGTTTCTGTAGAAGAAGGTTTTGAAAAGGAGAACATAAGCAAAGAGGAGAATAAAGAAGAAAACATTGAGCAGCATATTGAGAGGTCCTATAAACAGTCAAGACTGTTTCCAAAAATTAAATCCAACAACAAGGGCCAGAAGAAGACCAACAAGAATGACCTTATTAATAAGCACAACCTATCAGGGTGTTACCAAAGAGGACTGTTGATAAATCTAATTTTAAATTGTGATGATGAAGTCATTTATATGGATATTAGATCAGTAAAGACTCAAAAGGCTTTTCATAGGCTTCAAATGTTTCACAAGCATCACAATTTTTTTAATAGCTCTAATGGAACCTTTCCAACAAGCTAAGCATATTCATCAGTACATAAGGAGATTAGGAATACATATAAACAATTCTAACTATAATGGAAATATTTGGTATTTTGTAGTAGATAACATAGAAGTTGAAGTTATTATGGATACTGCTCAATAAGTTACTCTGAAGCTTAATTTCCAGGAGCTAAATCAACAAGTGCTAACCACCTTGGTCTATGATAAATATGATGAGATTGAGAGACATGAGTTGTGGGATAGTATTTACCAGCTTGCTAGTACCATGAGAGATACATGGATGATTGGTGGAGACTTCAATGTAGTTATGAATGAAGAGGAAAAAATAGGTGGCATTCTTGTCCAATCACAAGATGTAGAAGACTTTGTGTTTTGCGTGAACTCTTGTGAATTAGATGTAGTAAGTTTCAAAGGCAGTCCCTTCACATGGTGGAATGGAAGAGCTTCTGAGAATCACATTTCTTTAGAGACTAGACAGGATACTAGTGAATTCAGATTTATAGGCTTGGTTTGGGCATATAGAAGTGGAGCACTTGGCAAGAACTAGTTCAAATCATGCTCCTCTATTATGCACATATGGAGAAGCAGCTCAGGATCAAATTTGGCCTTTCAAGTTTCTTAAATTCTGCACAAAACATGAATCTTTCCATGATATAGTTAGATAGTGTTACACCCCAACTTTTGGGGTTGTGGTCGGCACCCGGTACCCTAAGGCCCGAGAATACCAACCATAGTACCTGAATCACACGACACTAGGCTTGGGCCGACAAGGCCTCTAATTAACAACAACCATCCCATAACTCCTTATATACTAGAAGATATATCTCCCGCAACTTGGGCCAAAATCCTGTTCAGAATTCTGTCTACCTTTACCCGAGTTTTGACGAACGTAGTCTCTTTGATTCACTGGATCCCAAATCCTTTAGATACACCCCAATACTTTACAATAAGTATTACTTACCCTTATATGGTCCCACCACTCATCCAAACTTACATTAGTCCGCTTATGATGCAATCGATGCAACGAGACGGAGTACGATGAACTTATCATTTCTTAAACTTTGGAAACTCCTTAAAATCCAATATGATTGCTTTTATTTAATTCTCAAATTGATATTTTCCTTGGATTTAGGTCAACTTACTCACGACAAATCCCCATACAGAAGTACCGGATGTAACAGATAGAACTGGTCTACTTGGAAAAATGATGTCCTTTTCATTAACTTCAAATGCAAATTGAAGAAGATGAAAGGAGTGTTAGCACATTGAAGCAGGAAAACTTTTAGGGATATTTTTAAACAGATAATAATCAGAGAGAAGATTATCAGGATAAAAGAGGAACTATTTGAAGAACATCTCAGTATCATGAATAGAAGTGTTTTGCAAAAAGCTCAAACTGAAATGAAAAGATACTTGCATTTTGAGATGGAATACTGGAGGCAAAAAGTTAGTTTAGATTGGTTTGTGGATGGGGATAGGAACATAACATTTGTTCATAATCTTGTAAAAGGAAGAAGGAAAAAATTGCAGATCAAGAAAATCTAGGACTCAAATGGTGTATGCATTGAAGATGAAGATCAGATGGCAAAAGAAGTTGTTAACTTCTATCTAGAGCAATTTAGTCAGGAGGACAGTGATCACAACAATGATAGTTTTATCGCACATGTTTCAGTTATGGTAGATCAAGATACTAATGAATGGCTATGCAAGATGCCAAGTATGGAGAAAGTCAAAGCAACAATATTCAAACTGAATGGTACTAGTGCCAGTGGGCCTGATGGCTTTTCAGGCTTGTTCTACCAGTCTTACTTGGATATAATTAGAGCAGATGTGTATAACATGGTGGTTGCCTTCTTTCAAGGACATACTCTTTCTAAGTCAATTACTCACACTAGCCTGGTGATGACTCCAAAACAGAAATTGGTTCAGAATTATTCAGACTTAAGGTCCATAAGTCTGAGCAAATTCATTAACAATATATTGTCAAAGGTTTTGCATGATAGATTGGAGAATGTGTTACCTGGACTGATATCCCCAAATCAAGATAGATTTTTCAAAGGTAGGAGTATCATTGAGAATGTTCTTTTGACTCAGGAAAAAATAACATACATTAGAAAGAAAAGGAAATCAACAAATGTGGTGATCAAGTTGGATATGGAAAAGACATATAATAGAGTGTCATGGCCTTATCTAACTAAAGTGTTGAGCAGAATGTGTTTTGCTTAATCTTTCATTGACATGATATGCAGACTAATTGGTAATAATAGGTACTCCATACTGTTTAATGGAAAAGCTAAAGATTTCTTTCATTCAATAAGAGGTGTTAAGCAATGTGATCATTTGTCACTAGCTTTGTTTATCATATCAACAGAGGTATTGTCTAGAGCTTTAAATTCTGTATTTGAGTGCAACAGTTATGTGGGATATGGCATGCCTAAGTGGAGTGCTAACATTAACCACTTAGCTTATGCAGATAATACAATTATCTTTACATCAGCTGAAAAGGATTCCTTAATGAAGATCGTGAGTATTCTACAGGATTATGAGGTAGTCTATGGACAACTTATTAATAGGGTGAAAAGTGCCTTTTACATGTACCAAAGAGTAGCAACAACTTTCATTCAAGAAGTAAAGCAGATTATTGATTTCTTAAAGGGCAAGTTTCCACTTGAATACTTAGGATGTCCAATATTCCATTCCAGGAAGAAAAAAGTGTACTACAATGAGCTCATCAAGAAAGTGAAGAACAAGCTTCAAAGTTAGAAAGGTAGATTACTTTCATATGGTGGTAAAACAATACTTATAAGCAGTATTCTTCAAAGTATTTCAGTTTATATGATCTCAGCAATAGTACCTACAAAGTACACTATTAATGAGATGCACATGATCTTTGAAAGGTTCTTCTGGAGCAACAAAAAGGAAGGCAAAAGTAGGCATTGGATATCAAGAGAGCATATCTGCTTGCCAAAAGTTGAAGGGGGTCTTGGATTCAGATCTTTATATAATGTTTCTAAAGCTCTTTTTTGGTGGTGGAGATTTAGAACCACTAACACTCTATGGACAACCTCATGTGGAATAAATATTATAAAAAACTCAAGCCTACAAGGGTGCAGGGCAAATAGGGTTCACAAATATGAAAAAAAAATGATAGAGGCTAGAGATCAGGTGGATTATTTGATATGGTTGGGACCTAATAATGGTACATGTGATGTTTGAGATGATAATTAGACTAGACTTATTCCTATTAGTCAAAATATTTCTTCAGATTTCCATATTGATTATAACATTGAGGATCTAGCATATTTCACGACAGTAGATGGTTACGACATTCCTAAAATGCAAACAACATTGTCAAAATATATCTTGGAGCATATAAAGACTGAGGTGAGCATTATGGGGAAATCTGAAGAACATGATAAACTTTGGTGGACTCTCACCAGTTCATGAAAATTTACAGTGGGAAGTGCATGAAACTTGTTAAGGCAAAATGATCAGGTCTCCATATATTTTCTAAGACTGTGGATAAAGGGAGTATTATTCAAAATTTCATTTTTCTTATGGAGGTTATGGAGGTATAATTGTCAGTTGATGATGTGCTTAAAAGAATGAAGATATCCATTGCATCAAGGTGTAGATGTTGTGATCAACCTCAACATAAGGAAAGTGTACAACACTTATTTTTTACTAGAAAATTTACTGTAGTTGTATGACAATATTACACTAGAGTAGCATGTATTATTGATCCTCTTATACAAATACAATAGACAATGGTGAAATGATGGAATAATCAATGTGCTTTAAAATTGAAACCTGTATTTCAGGCAGTGCCAACTTTTGTATGTTGGCAACTATGAAATAGAAGAAATAGAATAATGCATAGAGGTAGTATGAGTAGAAAGAAGGTGATATATGGTATTAATCAAAATCTGCATAATTTGATTTTCTCAATGTATCCATGATTGAGGAATGTTCCATATAATTGGCCTCCAATTGTGTAGTATTTGGAGGGATACAGATCAAGAGTGGGATGCAAGATGGTTCAATGGAGTTGTCCAATGATAGGTTGATACAAGTGCAACACAGATGGTGCCTCAAGGGGAAATTCAGGCCATAGTTCAGTTGTCTTTTGTGTAAGAGATGATATGGGAGATCTGATATATGCAACTACTAGAAGGTTGACAGATACTACTAACACCTGTGTAGAAGTTATAGTAATACATGATGGATTGAATACTGTGTTGCTAAGCAGTTGTCGCTTGTTGTGATGGAGACTGACTCCGTATCCATGCTTAACATATTACAAGGGGCAATGGAAAAATCCTTGGAAAGTCAGTACAGAGTTGAAAAAGATCAATTTCTGGAGGGATAAAGACTAAGTGCAATTTGCTCACATACTTAGGGAGGGCAATGCACTGACTAATTTTTTAGCTGATCGGGTTTTTGATTTTGCAGGTTCAATCCAGGTTCATATCTTTCAGGAGTTATCAGCAGAAGCAAGAACAATTCTGAACAGTGATAAGGCAATGTTGCCTTGTTTCAGATACAAAATATATAGAAGTAGAGAGCCAAATTGAAAGATCATATGCAGCAACAATAGAAGATCAATCACTGAAATTTGGTTGATCATACAATGTGAAAGTCATACAATGTTGATTCTGTCCACGAAGTCCCAACTAATGATAGGAAGGCAGCAATGTTTGATTTTCTAAAGTTGTCCTAGCTAGTGTGTGGTATTAACATGAATGTTCAACCTACTAACACGACTTCATTAGACAGTTAAAACAACTATTCAAATGCTGCTAATCCAAAATTTACCTTATTCAGCAATTGATCAAGTTCAACAAGTTAAAGTATATGAGTAAATCAGTCAATGACAAACATGGAATGCAACCAGTCTTTAGCTTGGAGATTTTCATTGGGATTTGATTCCATAGCGCCCGGTGAGAGCTTAGATGTGATTGATAGTGACATCAACCCAAAGCAGAAGAAGAAGGATGCAACATTGCAAGTTGTTAGTGATGATGTGTTTTCTATTCAAAGCTTATTTTCCACTTTTAGCTTAGGATATCTAGTTTTCTAGTTTCTTGTTTTTATTTTATTTTTTCATTCTTTCTCTTTAAATATTTGAATTTTTTATGCAATAAAACACCACTAGCACCTTGCTAGCTGGTTTAGCTTTTAAAAAAATTACGTTTGTTATTTTTTCCCGTATGTCTTTATATAAACTTTATAGATTAAAGGTAATGTTGTCTTTTTAAGTAACACTTGTCACTACTTATGGAAGGCGGTCAATGAGACTTACTGAGTACATATTGACTATTGTATTCATACTACACTAGCTGCACTTTTTGTGCAGGTACGGATCTTAGTACTAGCGCAGTCTGTAACTTAATTTCAGCTCGAGGATCCACCTTTAGTCGTAAGCCGCTTGCCTTCCACCGCATTGGACACGAGGTCATTTCTCTATCCTTATGGTATTACTTTTCCCATGTCAGATATTGTATTGGTTAAGACTTAATGGTACCTTTCTTCTTAGTTTTGCTCAATGACAAGCAACATCGGTTCTTGGTTATATTTTGAATTAGCTTCCGCGATGTACTAGACCATTTTCTTTATTTATAATAATTCAACTGCTAGACTTTATTGTTTTTGCTTTTGTATAATGAAATGGGGTTGACGAGTGTCTTGGTTCGCCTGACTTGGAATAATCGGGTGTCAAGTGTCATCATGACTACTAAGGAGATCTGGATCGTGACAAAGTGGTATTAGAACACTAGATTCCTAGGATCTTGCAAGTCATGACAATGTCCATCAGAATCTTGCGGAAAGATAGTAAACAAGATAATTCCCTTGTTAAATTGTTCAAAATGTATGCTTATCTTTTGTCAAAATGTTTAATTTTTTTTAATGAAATATAATTATTGCAAATAAAGAATAGCTTTTGTATGTTAAAGATGAAGAAAGGAGAAAGAAATTATTTTCACGAGGATAATATGAAAAACCAACCTATGATGCATCAGATGTCTCAAGAGTCGAGACATTGATTGGATTCAAACCTTCAAAATTAAAAATCGTCCCACTTCCGTCCTTGTGGTTTCATCAC
The DNA here is from genome assembly GCA_029783415.1 of Anisodus acutangulus. NCBI lineage: Eukaryota > Viridiplantae > Streptophyta > Magnoliopsida > Solanales > Solanaceae > Anisodus > Anisodus acutangulus. The sequence continues at coordinate 26,936,996 of CM056511.1, read as the reverse complement.
TCGTATGAATAATATACTGCTAATCCAAACTTCACATGGTGTCTTTAATGTCATCTGAAATTCCGAATTAAGATGCTTTATTTTCTATTCGTCTAAATTTGCATTATATTTGCTTCACAAGTTCGAAAATACCAACTTAAATAAAGAGAGTCAAATAAACGATGCACATTGTAGTCTCTTAACTTCAAATTAATCCCAAAATATGTTCTCTTATTCTTTTTAATGGTAAAAATATTTTCTGTCATCAATTATTCTCCAAGAAGAAAATGAAAATATTTCAAATGAAGGGCAGTGAAAGTAAAGTTGATGCCCTCAATATTGTGGGGATGAGATGCGGGTGTAATTTTAAAAAGTTATCTAAAGCAAATTAAATTGGGTTGGCTTATATAATGTGCCAATTCACCATATACTGTGTGTCTTTGTTATTATATTTCCTTTCCCTCTGTTGTAAGACTCTGGAATTAAGGAAAAAATATTTGAAATTACCGAAAATTAGAAAGAGATTGAAAAAAAATGAGGTTTTGTTGCTACAAAGTCACCTGTAAAATTTCCTCATGGTTTTCGTCTTTGGTGGCTGATCTGCAGGACCTGGGAAATTTTGCACTTCTTATGAGTTTGCAGCAACTATAAAAGTTCCAAACTTAAACCACCGCAAGGTGTGGTAGAATGACTAACATCCTTCAACTTAATCATAGTTTAACGTTCGAGTCTTGAAAAATGGAGACCATCCCAACAGGGAGTGGTTTACCCACTTAGTGGTCTACTAGGCGCGAATCTGTATTAGTTGATCCAGCGAGCTTCAGCTATTAGATGGTTACATCAAATAAAGTGTTAAATATACAAGATACACACAATATACATGTGTATATTGTGTGTCTATTGTCTCAGATTTGCTCCCATAAAAGGCTCTCGGTTTAGCTATTTTAGGTAATATAATTTATGGTAAATATTTAGTATCCTAGTTTAGGTAATGTTGTAATATAATTAGTAGTGTATTACCATAATTAGTGTATTACCATAAATGTATAGAATAAGGTTTTAGGAATATGATTCTCCTATTTTGTAACTTGTATATATAACCTTTCAAGTAATGAAAATAATTAAGGGGATTATTTCTTTCATGGTATCAAGAGACTAGGTCTAACAAAAAAATTTCTCTCCCAAATTTTGTGTTCCTCTCGGCCGAACCCCCCCCCCCCTCGGGTTTACTAAATTAGTCTTCCGCTCTCCAAATCTCTCTTACTATTCCCAAATTTCCCCTCCTCTACCTTTGTTCTTTCAATATATCTAAGAACAATTTTCATCCTGCCCTCATGGTTTCTAACATCAAGAACAACATCCCTATTGTGCTTGAGATGGAAAACGTGCAATATGCGACGTGGGTAGAATTGTTTAAAATTCACGCTATCTCCCATCAAGTTATCCATCACATAATTCCTCCCGCTGCACCTATTCCCGCAGAGGATCCTCAGTTATGGATTACTCTTGATGCTACCGTTCTCCAGTGGATTTATTCCACTATTTCGGTTGACCTCTTACAAACGATTATTGAGCCGGATACCACGGCTATGGCTACCTGGAATAGATTGCGTGACATATTCCAAGATAACTAACATTCACGTGTTGTCACACTCGAGCAGGAATTCTCTCTAGTTCGCATGGAAGAATTTTCAAACGTATCTGCCTATTGCAAGAAACTCAAGGAGTTGGCGGACCAACTCTGTAACGTTGGCGCACCTGTAACAAATAATCGTCTGGTTCTACAACTGGTTGCCGATCTTTCTGAGGCCTATAATGGCGTTGGGACTCTCCTTCGTCAAAGCAAGCCACTTTCCGCTTTTTATCAAGTCCGCTCCATGCTTACTTTGGAAGAAGCCGATTTGGCTAAAAAGGCGGCTACCGGAGCAATCCCCGTCGTCCTAATGACGTCCTCCATAAATTCTTTAGGTTTTGTTGATAATTGGGGCCAAAACCGTACTCATGGTGGCGGAAAAATAATCGTAAGAATAATAACAAAAACCGCGGAGGCAAACGCGGCGGTTTCGGTGGTCAGAAGTCCGGCAATGGGCCCCGTCCAGTCAACAGTGGGCCTTCTCCCTACTAGTCAAAGCAGTGGGGCCCATGGTAGTGGGGCTGGGGCAATGGGCCGTGGGCCAGCAACCCCTATTTTCCAGCACCTTTAGGCAGCCAGTGGGCTGGACAGTCTACTTTCAGGCCCAACATTCAGCAAACAGGTTCTCGGTTCGGCACTAGGCCGGGGCAGCAGGGTGGTATGCTTGGGCCTCAGCCCACACAAGCATTCTCAGTAGTGGGCCCCACATCTACTCACATCAACATTGAAGCCGCAATGCACACACTTGGATTGACGCAACCGGATCCAAATTGGTACATGGACACCGGCGCAACGACACACATGACCTCCAATCAAGGTACTCTCTCGTCTTATGCCAATTTGAGCAACCCTCGTGGTATAATCATCGGTAATGGTAACTCTATTCTAATTCAGGGTTATGGTCATAAAACTCTATCTCCCCCCAATCCTCCCCTTATCTTGAAAAATACTTTACATGCCCCTAAATTGATTAAAAACTTAGTGTCTGTCCGAAAATTCACCACTGACAATTTCGTTTCTGTTGAATTTGATCCTTTTGGTTTCTCTGTGAAGGATTTCAAGACAGGGAGTCCTCTCATGAGGTGTGATAGTAAGGGAGATCTTTATCCTATCACACCCGATTTCAGTCCATCGAGTCAAGCCTTGCCATCAGCCTTTGCAACTATTTCTCCTTCCTTGTGGCATGCTCGCCTTGGTCATCTGGGATCCTCTATTTTATCTGTTTTAGATAAAAATAGTTTTATTTTTTGTAAGGGTACGAGTCGTACTCCAATTTGTCAATCTTGTTCGTTAGGAAAAATTGTTAAGTTGTCATTTGTAGACTCAAATTCTCACACTTCAATGCCATTTGATATTATTCATAGCGACGTATGGACGTCTCCTGTTCTAAGTTCGTTGGGTCATCGGTATTATGTTCTTTTTTTGAATGATTATTCTAAATTTTTGTGGACGTTTCCAATTGCAAATAAATCTCAAGTGTTTTCCATCTTCATAAAATTTAGAGCATTCATTAGAACACAATTCGAAAGAGAAATAAAAAATATTCAATGTGATAATGGAAAAGAGTATGACAATAGAGTGTTTCGGGAGTTCTGTGCTAATAATGGGATCAATTTTCGTTTTTCGTGTCCTCATACATCTTCACAAAATGGGAAAGCCGAACGCAAATTTCGTTCCATAAATAACATTGTCCGCACTCTCTTAATTCATGCTTCCGTACCCCCATATTTTTGGCATCATGCTCTTCAAATGGCGACATATCTCCTTAACATAATTCCTTTCAAAGGTCTGCCATATTCTTCCCCCTCCAAATTTTATATAATAAGAATCCTTCTTATTCTCATCTTCGGGTTTTTGATTGCTTGTGTTATACGTTATTCCCATCCACCACAATTAACAAACTTCAGGCCCGGTCTACTCCATGTGTGTTTTTGGGTTATCCGTCTAATCATCGTGGTTACAAATGCTTTGATTTATCCTCCAAGAAAATCATCATTAATCGCCATGTAATTTTTGATGAAACCCAATTTCCATTTACTAAAGTTCATACTCCCGAGCCTAGTTCGTATAATTTTTTGGATGAACAAATATTCCCGTATATTATTCAGCATTTTTCGGACATCTCCCGCACCCAAAATTCTCCAATGGCCCATCGCCTGGCCGGGTCCAATCGCCCGTCTCGGTCATCTCGCCACCGTTTCATCGGGCCGCTTCAACAATTGGGCCAGTCCAGCCCAACACTGGAACTGGTCTAGTTACTGTTCCCGACCCAGTTTTTGCGTCCAGTTTTGGGCCAGCAAGCCCACTGCCTGCTGGCCAGTCCGTTCCGAGCCCAGCAAATTCCCAAAATCCACTCAATTCTTCCTTGACTCATAGACCGGTCACTCGTAGTCAGCGGGGTATTTTTACACCTAAAAGACATTTTAATTTACATTCTAATGTCTCTAAATCCCCCTTGCCCCGTAATCCTGTATCTGCCTTAAACGACCCGAATTGGAAAATTGCTATGACTGATGAATATAATGCTCTTATTGATAATAATAAGACGTGGGAGTTGGTGCCCCATCCTTCTGGTTTTAATGTTATCAGGTCTATGTGGATTTTTGTTCATAAGGAGAATTCAGATGGTTCATTTGCTCGACATAAGGCGCGGCTTGTGGGTGATGGTAAGACTCAGCAGGTTGGTATAGATTATGGGGAGACATTTAGTCCGGTGGTCAAACGGGCTACCATTCGCACTGTGCTTAGCTTGGCCCTTTCGAAGTCATGGCATATTCATCAGTTGGATGTCAAGAATGCTTTCCTACATGGTGATCTCAAGGAAACAGTCTATATGCATCAGCCGTTGGGATTCAGGGATCCCAACCGTACTCATCATGTCTGTTTGTTGAAGAAGTCCTTATATGTGCTTAAGCAATCTCCCCGGGCCTGGTATACAAGGTTTGCTGACTATGTTTCGACTATTGGGTTCACTCACAGCAGGTCAGATAATTCCTTATTCATCTACCGTCGTGGTTCGTCCTTGGCCTACATTTTGTTGTATATGGATGATATCATTTTGACGGCCTCTTTCGATGCCTTACGCCAGTCTATCATGATCATGCTCAGCTCTGAGTTTGCTATGAAAGACTTAGGGCCCTTGAGTTACTTTCTGGGGATTGTCGTCAAGCATCATTCCGATGGATTGTTCTTGTCTCAAGGAAAATATGCAGCCGAGATCATCGAGAGGGCTGGGATGTCATCATGTAAGTCCACTTCCACTCCAGTTGATACTAAGCCCAAGCTTGGTGCCGCAACCGGCGTCCCTTACGAGGATCCAACCCGCTATCGCAGTCTTGCAAGGGCCCTTCAGTATCTTACCTTTACCAGACCGGATATTACGTATGCTGTCCAGCAGGTGTGTTTATTCATGCATGATCCCAGAATTAAGCACATGAATGCACTCAAACGCATCATTCGGTATATTCAGGGTACACTGGACTATGGTTTGCATTTGTATTCTTCATCGACATCCACATTTGTCTCATACACAGATGCTGATTGGGGTGGGTGTCCAGACACCGCATACGACGCCTGGCTCTCAGATGTTCCTTGGCAACAACTTGGTCTCCTGGTTCATGCAAGCGTCAGCGACTCTATCTCGCTCGGTCTTAGATCGAATATCGAGGGGTAGCCAATGTGGTCTCAGAATCATGTTGGTTACGTAATTTGCTTTTAGAGCTTCATTGTCCAATTCAAAAGGCAACCTTGGTTTATTGCGATAATATTAGTGCCATTTACCTTTTTGGTAATCCGGTTCAGCACCAACGCACTAAACATATCGAGATGGACATTCACTTTGTCCGTGAAAAGGTTGCTCGGGGGTCGAATGCAGCGTCTGTCACGTCCGTCGAGATATCGTACAGTGCACATCTTTACAAAGGGTCTTCCCTCGGTCCTTTTTGAAGATTTTAGGGACAGTCTCAGCGTTCGAAGACCGCCTGCTATGACTGCGGGGGTGTGTTAAATATACAATATACACACAATATACATGTGTATATTGTGTGTATATTATCTCGGATTTGCTCCCATAAAAGGCTCTCGGTTTAGCTGTTTTAGGTAATATAATTTATGGTAAATATTTAGTATCCTAGTTTAAGTAATGTTGTAATATAATTAGTAGTGTATTACCATAATTAGTGTATTACCATAAATGTATAGAATAAAGTTTTAGGAATAAGATTCTCCTATTTTGTAACTTGTATATATAGCCTTTCAAGTAATAAAAATAATCAAGGGGATTATTTCTTTCATAAAGAACAAATTCAAAACCTTCAGATCAAGTAACATGGATAATTTATGCCAAAAGCTCACACCAAAAACTCAGTCTTGCATCATGATTTTGTTAACTAAAATTTATGACCAAAGAGATCAGGACATGTACAAGCATACAATGACAAGGGACCATAAAACCATGGAAGTAAACTAATGGTAGAGTGCCATGCACCAAATGCTTAGAGAACAGGATAAACTGAATATCCTGTACAACACCCAATTAGACGTCTAAATTACATTTAAAAATATTTTTGATAACCAGGAAATCCTTGAGGCGCGATTTCAGTGGATAATCAATATGTTCATCCCTTAAATACCAAGCTTTTGTATGTGGTCTCGAACGCGTCCACTGCATCAAACCAACACATCACACGCTACTGGGTCTTACCAGTAAATTAATGCCCTCAGGGGCATCTATAATGTTCATAAAACAATTTGTCCGAATGTAAGACGAACAATGCATGCTCCAAGTTCAGCTAGAAGGTTCTGGTCCGTCATGTAGAGCACAGCATACTGTTGCTTTATGATGTCCTTGGTATACTTCTGATGTCTATGCCAGTAGATGTGGACCATAATCTTGCTGTTGTATCAGAAGATGCTGCAAGGGGAGTGTGTTTTGCTTGATGGCAGAGAAAAATTGAAAAGCCAAATACTTCGGATCCCAACTAAAACTTGCAGTTGAAATGGACAGCAGGAGCCTAAAGCACCTAAGAAGCCTTTTGAGTTAGAAATTCTTTTGGCAACATTGAAAAGCACAAAAGCATATCTGTCTAATCTGAAAACGTCTTTGGGGATAAACAACAGATCTAAAAGGTTCTAAATCATCAGATTCTCCAACTCCAGATGTCATATTAAAATCCAACAACCCAAATCTATTTCCAGGCAATTATGATCTTTTCTCAAACAAGAACTATATTGGATTCACTCTGCCAACCTATACCACATTTATTATTTTCAAGTTCAAACGTTGAATCAGCCCCTAGTCCACCATATCATTTCACTCCCTCTAATGAAAACCTCATTTCTGTTTCTTCCCTTGTGGAATGTTGACGAACATTAAAGCTCTCCTCAACGCCTATTTTCTACCCACAGAAAAAAAACCAAAACCACAATTCAAATGACACAAGACAGGATAAGTACTCAATGCACCAAAAATGCTTGAGAATACACAGTCCCAAACCCAGCGTTCATGTCCTGGAAAATGCACCAAAATTTTTAAAAAATTTACATGTGATGAATTTGAAAGAAGATGCCAGGAAAAGGCGGGGGGAGTAAAAAAGGCAACTGGCATTATTTCTGAACTTGAATTTGATACCTATCAGAGTTTTCTCCAAGGTAAAGCCATCCACATTCCAAATCTTGACAGTATGATTAGAAGATGCAGTGGCCAGATACCTATAAATTACAATTTTAAAAGGAACTAAGAATTGTTATACCATGTTAAATGGAAAGTGTCCCAAGCACATTAGGAAGCAAAATAGTATTTACGGGAACAAGTAAGCAACTAATAGATAAGAGACCAGAAACGTAGAAGAAAAAACACAAGGAATCATGAAAAACTCTCACCTGTGAGGTTCGCATAATTCATGCGAAAGAAGACATTTGAGGATATAACCATCATGAGCCTGTAACTTATGCAGAGGTTCAAAGTTGGTTATCGTTTGCATTTTATGTGAAGTCAGTTTTAGTAATATTCAGTCACAGCTGTAGCAAAATAGTTGCAGCAACAATGCGAATTCATGAGGATCTTGGCACGTGAGAAGGAAAATTTGGCTTTGAGCTCAATCAGACTGAACGATCTAGTTCAAAGGAGGCAAGGCAGTTAAAGATAGGAAGAATTGATAAGCCAGCTCAGTGAGACATTTAACATTTACTATATTTAGCAAAATAGAAACTAAAAAAAAAAACTAAAGTATGCTTTTGTCGATTTCTTTTGTTGTTTCCTTATTCTTTTTTCTCTCCCTCTCCCTCTCCCCCCACTCCCCATTGATGAAGGAATTTGGGGCTCAGGGAAAAGATCGCGTGCACTTTTTTTCCCGATAAGTAATATCACACACAGTTTATAATGCTAGAATCGGCCACTGGTTACCTCAGTGCCACGTAATAAACGCCAAACATAACATGTTCCACGATTGTTTGCAGCAACAATTAAGCTTCCATCCCACATTATAGTCAAAGATCGAACAGATGTATCCACCTACGATGCCTAAGTTTTCAAATATACTGATAAATAGCAACTTGTGTACTTCACATTAAACATGCACAGGCCAAGAGATAGTGATGACTAAAAACCCTTTATTGTGCTATAAATCGAAAAAGCATTTCCTTTTGAAAGAAATTGATAATCAACACCTGTGATCAGTTAATGTCTAACATGCTCGCCATCCAACTGAAATAGTTGAATCTCTAAAAAAATTCATTTCTTTTATAATGCTAATGGAAATTCACTAATGAATGACTCCTCCAACCATCATTGCAATTCCTAGGGACCATAATCCAAAAGACTACAAGATATATGAACTAATGAAAACTATACTACATACCAACTCACAGCTACATGAATTTGCTCTCAAATCACACACACGGATATTGCGATTTTGGTCTCCAGATATCAACTCAGTCTGCAAACACATAGAAGAATGAGATCCATGAAACAAGAAAAGCTCAACCCATTCTCATTGAAAAGAGAGGGTGGATTAATCAAACACGTATTCTGGTGAGGCATACACAAATAAATTGGAAATATTCAAGTCAAGAAAGATAACTGTTTTCATATAAAGATTTTGAAGAATTAGGTCTGCTGAAATAAAGAATGCCAATAAATTTGTCATAAGTGGAGAAAGAGTACCTTGGTTCCGATATATAAAGATATTTTACAGACCACAATTGTGTTAGATTTATAAGTCATGCGATGAAACATTCAGAAATTGATAAGAGTATAAAGCAAGTGACATTAAAAGGGTAACAGATAACCTTATAATAAAATTTATACTATTGCTAAGAAATACCTTCCAGAGTTTTATCCAAGGTAAAGCCATCCACATTCCAAATCTTGACAGTATGATCAGAAGATACAGTGGCCAGATACCTATCAATTAACAATTTTGAAAGGAACAAAGAATTGTTATATATTGTTAAATGGAAAGTGTCCCAAGCACATTAGGAAACAAAATAGTATTTACGGGAACAAGTAAGCAACTAATAGATAAGAGACTAGAAACGTAGAAGAAAAAACACAAGGAATCATGAAAAACTATCACCTGTGAGGTTCGCATAATTCAGGCGAAAGAAGACATTTGAGGATCTAACCATCATCAGCCTATAACTTATGCAGAGGTTCAAAGTTGGTCATCGCCTGCATTTTATGTGAAGTCAGTTTTAGTAATATTCAGTCATAGCAGTAGCAAAATAGTTGCAGCAACAATGCGAATTCATGAGGATCTTGGCATGTGAGAAAGGACAAAATTTGGCTTTGAGCTCAATCAGACTGAACGATCTAGTTCAAAGGAGGCAAGACAGTTAAAGATAGGAAGAATTGATAAGCCATCTCAGTGAGACATTTTACATTTACTATATTTAACAGAATAGAAACTAAAAAAGGGAAGCCTAGTGCACTAAGCTCCCACTATGCGCGGGTCCGGGGAAGGGCCGGACCACAAGGGTCTATTGTACGCAGCCTTAACTCACATTTCTACAAGAGGCTTTTTCCACGGCTTGAACCCATGACCTCCTGGTCACATGGAGACAACTTTACCAGTTACTCCAAGGAAAACAAAAAAAAACTAAAGATGCTAGTGTCAATTTCTTTTGCTGTTTCCTTATTCTTTTTTCTCTCCCTCTCCCTCTCCCCCCACCCCCCATTGATGAAGGAGTTTAGAGCTCAGGGAAAAGATCGCGTGCACTTTTTTTCCGGATAAGTATTATCACACACACAGTTTATTACGGTAGAATCGGCCACTGGGTACCTCGGTGCCACGTAATAAACGCCAAACATAACATGTTCCACGATTGTTTGCAGCAACAATTAAGCTTCCATGACACATTATAGTCAAAGATCGAACAGCTATATCCACCTCCGGTGCCAAAGTTGTCAAATATACTGATAAATACCAACTTGGGTACTTCACATTAAACATGCACATGCCAAGATATAGTGATGACTAAAAACAATTTATTGTGCCCTATGTATTACATTATAAATAGAAAAAGCATTTCCTTTTGAAAGAAATTGATAATCAACACCAGTGATCAGTTAATGTCTAACATGCTCACCATCCAACTGAAATAGTTGAATATCTAAAACGATTTCATTTCTTTTATAATGCTAATGGAAATACACCCATGAATGACTCCTCCAACCATCATTGCAATTCCTAGGGACCATAATCCAAAAGACTACAAGATATATGAACTAATGAAAACTATACTACATACAAACTCACAGCTACATGAATTTGCTCTGAAATCCCACACACGGATATTGCCATTTTTGTCTCCAGTTATCAACTCAGTCTGCAAATATATACAAGAATGAGATCCATGGAAAAGAAACAGAAAAGCTCAACCCAATCTCATTGAAAAGAGAGGGTGGATTAATCAAACACGTATTCTGGTGAGGCATACACAAATAAATTGGAAATATTCAAGTCAGGAAAGATAATTGTTTTCATATAAAGATTTTGAAGAATTAGGTCTGCTGAAATAAAGAATGCCAATAAATTTGTCATAAGTGGAGAAAAAGTACCTTGGTTCCGATATATAAAGATATTTCACAGACCACAATTGTGTTAGACTTATGAGTCATTCGATGAAACATTCAGAAATTGATAAGAGTATAAAGCAAGTGACATTAAAAGGGTAACATATAACCTTATAATAAAATTTATACTATTGCTAAGAAACCTTCCAGAGTTTTATCCAAGGTAAAGCCATCCACATTCCAAATCTTGACAGTATGATCAGAAGATACAGTGGCCAGATACCTATCAATTACAATTTTGAAAGGAACTAAGAATTGTTATATATTGTTAAATGGAAAGTGTCCTAAGCACATTAGGAAACAAAATAGTATTTACGGGACAAGTAAGCAACTAATAGATAAGAGACTAGAAACGTAGAAGCAAAAACACAAGGAATCATGTAAAACTCTCACCTGTGAGGTTCGCATAATTCAGGCGAAAGAAGACATTTGAGGATATAACCATGATGAACCTATAACTTATGCAGAGGTTCAAAGTGGTCATCGTCTGCATTTTATGTGAAGTCAGTTTTAGTAATATTCAGTCATAGCAGTAGCAAAATATTTGCAGCAACAATGCGAATTCATGAGGATCTTGGCATGTGATAAAGGACAAAATTTGGCTTTGAGCTCAATCAGACTGAACGATATAGTTCAAAGGAGGCAAGACAGTTAAAGATAGGAAGAATTGATAAGCCAGCTCAGTGAGACATTTTACATTTACTATATTAAACAGAATAGAAACTAAAAAAAGGAAGCGTAGTGCACTAAGCTCCCGCTATGCGCAGGACCGGGGAAGGGCCGGACCACAAGGGTCTATTGTACGCAGCCTTAACTCACATTTCTACAAGAGGCTTTTTCTACGGTTGAACCCATGACCTCCTGGTCACATGGATGCAACTTTACCAGTTACTCCAAGGAAAACAAAAAAAAAACTAAAGTAAGCTAGTGTCAATTTCTTTTGTTGTTTCCTTATTCTTTTTTCTCTCCCTCTCCCTCTCCCCCACCCCCCATTGATGAAGGAATTTGGAGCTCAGGGAAAAGATCGCTTACACTTTTTTTCCCGATAAGTATTATGACACACAGAGTTTATTATGGTAGAATCGGCCACTGTTTACCTTGGTGCCACGTAATAAACGCCAAACATAACATGTTCCACGATTGTTTGCAGCAACAATTAAGCTTCCATGACACATTATAGTCAAAGATAGAACAGTTGCATCCACCTTCGGTGCCAAAGTTTTCAAATATACTGATAAATATCAACTTGTGTACTTCACATTAAACATGCACAGGCCAAGAGATAGTGATGACTAAAAACCATTTATTGTGCCCTATGTATTACATTATAAATAGAAAAAGCATTTCCTTTTGAAAGAAATTGATAATCAACACCGGTGATCAGTTAATGTCTAACATGCTCACCATCCAACTGAAATAGTTGAATCTTTAAAAAGAATTCATTTCTTTTTTAATGCTAATGGAAATCCACCCATGAATGACTCCTCCAACTATCATTGCAATTCCTAGGGACCATAATCCAAAAGACTACAAGATATATGAACTAATGAAAACTATACTACATACAAACTCACAGCTACATGAATTTGCTCTAAAATCTCACACACAGATATTGCCATTTTGGTCTCCAGATATCAACTCAGTCTGCAAACATATAGAAGAATGAGATCCATGAAAAAGAAACAGAAAGTTCAACCCAATCTCATTGAAAAGAGAGGGTGGATTAATCAAACACGTATTCTGGAGAGGCATACACAAATAAATTGGAAATATTCAAGTCAAGAAAGATAACTGTTTTCATATAATGATTTTGAAGAATTAGGTCTGCTGAAATAAAGAATGCCAATAATTTTGTCATAAGTGGAGAAATAGTACATTGGTTCCGATATATAAAGATATTTCACAGACCACGATTGTGTTAGATTTATGAGTCATGCGATGAAACAATCAAAAATTGATAATAGTATAAAGCTAGTGACATTAAAAGGGTAACATATAACAAATTTGCATGTATGCCTGGTGGAGTTATAATAAAATTCATACTATGGCTAAAACAAACTAAAGTATGCTTGTGTCGATTTCTTTTGCTGTTTCCTTATTCTGTTTTCTCTCCCTCTCCATCTCCCCCACTCCCCATTGATGAAGGAATTTGGCGCTCAGGGGAAAGATCGCGTGCACTTTTTTCCCCAATAAGTAATATCACACACAATTTATAATGGTGGAATCGTGTTACCTCGGTGCCACGTAATAAACGCCAAACATAACATGTTCCACGATTGTTTGTAGCAACTATTAATCTTCCATCCCATATTATAATCAAAGATCGAACAACTGTATCCACCTCCGGTGCCTAAGTTTTCAAATATACTGATATATACCAACTTGTGTACTTCACATTAAACATGCACAGGCCAAGAGATAGTGATGACTAAAAACCCTTTATTATGACCTATAAAAAGGGGCAGCGCGGTGCACTAAGCTCCCATTATGCGCGGGGTCCGGAGAAGGGCCGGACTACAAGGTTATGTTGTACGTAGCCTTACCTTGCATTTCTGTAAGAGGCTGTTTCCACGGCTTGAACCCATGACCTCCTTATTGTGCCCTATGTATTACATTAAAAAGGGCAGCCTGGTGCACTAAGCTCCAGCTATGCACGTGGTTCGTGGAGGGCCGGACCACAAGAGTCTATTGCACGCAACCGTACCTTGCAATTTCCATGACTTGAACCCATGACCTCCTTATTGTGCCCTTTGTATTACATTAAAAAGGTGTCACGATCCAAACCGGAGGGCCATGACGGGCACTCGGACCCTACCTCCCGGGAACCAATCTTCACATACTTACCAGCTAACTATAATCAATCATGGCCATAAAGACCGTCACCAAATATCTGCTGACACACACATCAAGGCCGACATGGCCATACACGACTACTAATCATAAGAGAACTATCTACAAGCCTCTAAAGAGTACGTAACATCATAAGGTCGGGATAGGGCTCTGCCATACCAATATGCATATGCAAAATATCATACCATGACTAGATTGCAACTTTGGAACAAGTAGAGTGCTCCAATATCAGCCGAACCAGCCACCTAATAGTGTGAACCGTCACTTGTCTACATGATCCTGCGGGCATGAAACGCAGCATCCCCAAACAAAAGGGACGTCAGTACGACTAATGTACCGAGTATGTCAGGCATGAAAACAACATAACAGAGATACCAAAATAACTTAAACAGAACAGTCGATAGAACTAGCCGACAGTAACAGCTGACAACAACAGCCGACAGAGAAAGCCGACAACAACAACCAATAGAAACAGCTGACCAATAGTAAATGCTTCTGATGACCCTAATATATATATATATATATATATATATATATATATATATATTGGCCACACATAGACATCTTTCTTCCCCTTAACCGCCTCTGTGGGCATCAGGTTATATCGGTCTCTATGGGCATAATCATTATCATATTGGCCTCATTGGGCATCTTCCTTTTCGTGATAGTCTGTACCAGCTGCAGGTGGTGTTGCGTATATAACGCTATTTCCTTTTCCCATCCCCTACATATATATAATGCATACCATACAGTAGTGTATATAACATATGTGGGTCCAGGGTAATACATGATTATAATGCAAATGCATAAATGACAATAAAACATTCTGAACTTATCGGATGACATAATATCTTTGTACCTTCGGCTAACACTGTGAACATTAACATGTACCTTCGGCTAACATTGCGAATACCAACATGTACCTTTGGCTAACATTGCGAATACCAACATGTACCTTCGGCTAACATTGCGAATATTAATATGTGCCTTCGGCTAACATTGGAAATATCAACATTTTCCCATATACCTCAATAAGAATTTGGGAACATATTTAGACAGACTTTTAATATAGGAATAAATAACATGACCATTTTTAACTACTAAGAGTAGAATAATTTATGGAACAATACCACGTTTACGTTTTGTTCTTAGAATATGCCAAATGAAAGAAATGATTTGCCTTAACATACCTTAGCCATTTTGTGTCCACAATACAACTAAAGCAGCCCGTAATGCACTTCAATCTTATTTTTCAAGAAACCGTTTTCTTTCACCTTACTTCACTTCAAAGAAATCTCCGATTTGCTATCATATGGATGCAACCAACGTGAACATGACCTCTGTATCACTCTTCGTGTTGCCTCAATTGTAATAGATTTTTTTTCTAACTCGTTGCTGCCAACTTCTCATAAGGAATTTTCTCTAGTGAAGATAAGAAGTAATATATCATTTCTATATAATTAAAACGTTCTTGTACATGATTATAGTTGCTGCATATAGAATGTTCTTAGGACACCTATATCTCTCCAAAAGTAACTTAATAGTGGAAAGTGCCAAAGTGTCCACTACTTGTTGTGTCATGGGACACGTGGAACATCCCCATGATACTTATACAACTAATTCATTAGTCTTCAGCTAAAATTCAACAACTAACCAATTACACACATAATTAATTTCTCCATCTCAAATCACTTAAATAATAATCACCTTTAATATATTTCATATACTCATTATCACACTCATGTGATATAGCTCTAGTCCATAATCTCCTTTGGGACATACAAAATATTATTTCAAATCATCGTTATCACACCCTTTTTAAATGCTTAAATTATTTCGGGACCGCATCCTTCCATACACCAAGCTCTTGATGTGAATACCTCAATATAACCAATTTACTCGGCCTCAAGTCTACTTGCATACGTCTAGCTGTTCAACCCATCGCCAGAAATTATGGGGTGTTACATCCTTTCCCTTTAGAAACATTCATCCTCGAATGTTGGGGATCTAATTCCCATCACATAGCATGAAAACATAACCCCCTCTTATGCTTTTCTCGGGACCTCGGCGTTGGTTTGAAATAGGTAAGGATATTTGTTTTTTTTCATCTCCTCTTCCGCCTCCCATGTCACTTCTTTTATATTCTTATTCTGCTATAAAATATTCACGGATGCTACTTTCTTAGTCCTCAACTTGCGGACTTGTCGATCTAAGATAGTAATAGGAACTTTTTTATATGATAAATCATCTGTAATCTTCATATCGTCAATTGGTACAACGCGAAAAGGATCTCCAATACATGCATTTAACATTAAAACATGGAATACCAAATGAACATCCTCTAACTCCAAAGACAAGTCTAACTCGTAAGCTACTTGGCCAATTCATCGAATTATGCGATATGGCCTAATGTACCTTGGGCTGAGCTTTCCCTTTCTCCCAAACTTCATTACTCCCTTCATAGAAGAGATCTTCAAGAAGACCCAATCATCCACTTGGAATTCTAAGTCCCGCTGTCGCACATCTGAATACAACTTCTGACGACTATGTTTGGATAAACTTCATATTCTCTATGGCCTCACATACTAGGTCCGGCCCAAAATAATTCTGATTCGCCTACTTCGAACCATCCGATAGGAGATCTACATTTTTGTCAATACAAAACCTCATATGGAGCCATTTTAATGTTAGCATGATAATTGTTATTGTACTCAAATTCAATAAGGAGAAAATGATCATCCCAACTTCCCTTAAAGTCCAATACACAAGCTCCTAGCATGTCCTTGAGCGCTTGAACCGTACGCTCAGCTTGCCCGTCTGTCTGAGGGTGGAAAGTTGTGCTAAGATTAACTTGAGTGTTCAAACCTTTTTGAAATGATCTCCAAAATTTAGCTATGAATTTCGCACCTTGGTCATATATAATAGAGATAGACGTAAATCTCTTTAACGTACAACCTTGCGTAGTCCTCAGTTGTGTAGGTAGTTTTGACTGCCAGGGATTGAGCTAATTTGGTCAGTCCAATAACAATCACCCGAATAGAATCAAACTTATAATAAGAGCGAGGTAATCTCGTAATGAAATCCATATTAACTATTTTCCATTTTTACATCGGAATCTCAATGTTCTGAGTCAAGTCATCGGGCTTTCGGTGTTCTATCTTTACTTGTTGACCGTTAAGACACTAAACTACCAACTCCGCAATGTTCCTCTTTATGTCGTTCCACCAATACATACCTTTGAGACCATGATACCTCTTAATAGA
Source organism: Anisodus acutangulus (assembly GCA_029783415.1). Lineage (NCBI taxonomy): Eukaryota > Viridiplantae > Streptophyta > Magnoliopsida > Solanales > Solanaceae > Anisodus > Anisodus acutangulus. Next base: position 26,920,198 of record CM056511.1, on the reverse strand, counting down.
TCCAGGGTGAATGGAATATCACAAGCAATGGACCTTCGTCATAATCTTATCTCATAATCCTGCTATATTGTGAATACACAAGTGGACCTTCCACCTGAGGTCCCTCTCCCATTATACTCGAATGTTGTGGTTTTCTTTTGTTAAATATCTTTCCCGATCTTCTCTAAAAATATGATCTTCATCATGACGTTCCCTTTTTCTTCCAGTGTGAGGGATGGCCCTGTTGTATCCTGAGTCACAGGCTATCACTATCTAAATCCTCCAACTGGGCTCCCACTTAACTAACTAATGCGTTCCCTTAGGTCAATTTCTCCTCTGTCCTCACATTAGTCAAGCCACTTGTAGGTGAATGATTCTATTATCAACTTAGTTTTGTTTACTAACTGGTGGGTTGAAAACTCTTATATTGGTAGTGTCTCAATCGTGAACACTTTATGAACAATGTCATTCAAATATGAAGTGCGTGTATCATCGCAGTTAACTCTCATTCATGGTCTGAAAGGAATATCTTTTTTTTCGTACTTTCTCAATACTCGTAATTATAAACAACTTCGTTTCTTTACTTCTTTTGACACCTGTTCACTCATTTTCTTACCTGTCGTACTCTTCTTAATTCTAAAATATTCTGGTGTACATACGTAACCTCAAACATTGCTCCTGATTCCAATCCTTGGCGTTACTACACCTTAAAGGATGAGTTGTTAACTTATTCCCTTATTCAGTACGTGGAAGATTCTAAATAATTTGCATTACATGACGTTGTCCTACTATATCCAAACTTGGTCATTATACTTAGATTCGAATTCCTTCACTTGCCTTATAGCTAAGGCTTTCTGTCAATGGCGCTTCGGGAAAAGATTCCCTCAATCTCGTTAAGATGTAAACCCATTACTTTATCTATTTCGTAGAACCTTTGATCAGTCAAAAAATGCTCATAGACATCTGTATTTACCTGACATTTTATCTTCATTATAATGTCATTACCTCTTGACATATATCTTTAATGTCTACCCTATATCCATAGGTATTATTGGCTCATTTCCATCTGTTTAGGTGCTAATCTCGAGCTTTACTCACTGTTACTTCCGTTTACATACTTTCTGAGAGGTATGACTGCATATGTTGTGGAACATGTACTTATTTTTTTTGGATCCCATTCACGGTGTCACATGATCCAATGACTTGTCAAACTTTCTTATCTTATCATTATTAGATCTCCCATCGAACGAGTGCTCATTCGTTTTACCTTTACATTTTCATTTCAAATTGCCTTGGGGGGTCTCTTATCTCAAAGTATTTCTCATACTGTCTTCTTGAACATTAGGGGTTCATCACCTTTTCCGAAGAGTTCTTACTATCCTTCCTCTACCGTTGGTCCTTACACTGTTATGGAGTAATAACACCTTTGTGAAACCTGGATAACTATAATTTCATTCACCTTTACCATTCCTATTGTAATCCTTCATTCTACTCGTCATTAAACAAAAAATATTTCTGCCTTGATACTTGATCCTACCATTCCATTCAAACTTATTAACTGCTTTCATATTTTCTTACGACCATGCTTCGATTGTTCCATAATTTCATCCTCAATTGTCCCTATTATTATGCAGAGATTATTTAGAATTGTAACATACTACACAATGTGGCCAAAGACCTTACCAGTTCCATACCTATAGCATGCCTTAGCTTACTAACATTGATACGTGTAATTCTCAATACTATGCGGTATTGTCCTTTACGCACGAACGAGAGGCTTATGTCCCTTTCCACTACCGTGGGTAACTCGATCCTTATATATGACTTGGGCTCACCATTCTGGGTACGTTACTTTACGTGATCTTCTTAAATTTACTGATGGTCACTCTTTAAATGATTCGATTGTGGCAATCCGTTCTCGTTAATGATACCCCGAGATAATTCCCAATCTATTCTAGGTAAGATATTACAATTTAGGTCGCATGTACATAACATATTCCCTCATTCTAATTAGCAAGAGTCATTGTAAAACATGTAGATTTTCATAACCTACTAAACCTTCCAATTATGTCTTCTGCATTTTATTTGTACAACTCATAATCATCTTATCCTTACCTTTGCGTATCAACTTGGGAAACCTCGGAACATTGTGGCCCTGGCTGCCACCCAAACCAAATCCCATGTACCTTTGCGGCATAATATGACGTGCACTCGACCCTACTAACTAGAAGATGGTCAGGGCAGTCTTACTCGACCTTTACAACTTTGACCTTGAGATATTAGCATCTTTGACCCTTCTAACTATCGGTGATCCCTGACTACTAAATTTCCAGACCCCTCAAAGGCCTATCTATATCAAATGCTCTAGGATGAAGTTGTGCATGGAAAGGAAACTTACTCATATCCTCTGATGGATCTGTCTCAATAAAGAGAATATGACTCGTATTTACACTCAATCCTACTTTAATCTCCCTACTAATCATAGCCCTACTGGAAGAAGGCATTACTGTAATCATAAACACAATAAGGTCTACATAGAGAATCCTTACAATCCTCTGCTTTCCGGTGCTTAATACTTCCTTTACTTTACTCCCAAAGCAAACATTCCGCTTCCAGGCTTATATTATCTCCTCTGTATACGAATGAGATAACTTCTCATAATCGCGAAACTTTTTACATCATACTGCCCTTCTGGCTTATCAATCGTATGGTAGAAGTCACTCATTTACTGGCGACGAATATGAACTAACCGAAGTCTTTTTGGTAACCGACATTACTGAGACAGTATCAGGCATGAGTTAAACTCGAATTCTTAAGACTCAGCTCTACTGCACGATCTATGATAAGAAAGAATGAAAACCATCCCTAAATGCCTTGCAGCCTCCTGTTTATAAGTGTGGCGCACAACACACCCATAAACAATACTCTACTACACACGGCTTGCAGACTCCTTAGGACAGAACTACTCTGATACCAAGTTTGTCACGACCCAAACCGGAGGGCCATGACGAGCACCTGGACCCTACCTGCCGGGCACCACTCTTCACATACTTATCAGCTAACTCTAATCAATCATGGCCACAAGGACCGTCACCAAATATTTGCTAACACACACATCAAGGCCGACATGGCCATACACGACTACTAAACACATGACAACTGTCTACAAGCCTCTAAAGAGTATGTAATATCATAAGGTCAGGACAGGGCCCTGCCATACCCATATGCATATGCAAAATATCATACCACGACTAGATTGCAACTCTGGAACAAGTAGGGTGCTCCAATATCAGCCGAACCAGCCACCTAATAGTGCGAACCGTTACATGTCTACATGATCCTGCGGGCATGAAACACAACATCCCCAAATAAAATGGACGTCAGTACGACTGATGTACCGAGTATGTTAGACTTGAAAAACAGCATAACAAAGATACCAAAACAACTGAAACAAAACAGCCGATAGAACTAGCCGACAGCAACAGCCGATAGAACTAGCCGACAGCAACAGCCGACAGAGATAGCCGACAACAACAATCGACAGAAATGGCTGATAAGTAGTAAATGCCTCTAAGGGCCCTAATACATATGCCTAAATGTTATGCACAATGCAAATGCGGTATACATATATATATTGGCCACACATGGGCATCTTCCTTCCCCATAACCGCCTCTGTGGGCATCAGGTTATATTGGCCTCTGTGGGCATAATCATTATCATATTGGCCTCATTAGGCATCTTCTTTTTCGTGATAGTCTGTACCAGCTGCAAGTGGTGTTGCGTATATAACGCCATTTCCTTTTCCCATCTACTACATATATATAATGCGTACCATATAGTAGTGTATATAACACATGTGGGTCCAGGGTAATACATGAATATAATGTAAATGCATAAATGATAATAAAACATTCTGAACTTATCGGATGACATAATATCCTTGTACCTTCGGCCAACACTGTAAACATCAACATGCACCTTCGACTAACATTGGGAATACCTACATGTACTTCGGCTAACATTGGGAATATCAATATTTTTCCCATATACCTCAATAAGGATTTAAGAACATATTAAGATAGACTTTTAATATAGGAATCAATAACATGACCATTCTTAACTACTAAGAGTAGAATAATTTATGGAACAATACCACAATTACGTTTCGTTCTTAGAACGTGCCAAAAGAAAGAAATGAATTGCCTTAACATACCTTAGCCATTTTGTGTCCACAATACAACTAAAGTAGCCCGTAATGCACTTCAATCTTATTTTTCAAGAAAACCTTTTCTTCCACCTTACTTCACTTGGAAGAAATCTCCGATTTTCTATCATTCGGATGCAAGCAACGTGAACATGACCTATGTATCACTCTTCATGTTGCCTCAATTGTAATAGATTTTTTTTTCTAACTCGTTGATGCTAACTTCTGATAAGGAATTTTCTCTAGTGAAGATGAGAAGTAATATATCATTTCTATATAATTAAAACGTCCTTGTACATGATTATAGTTGCTGATTATAGTTGCTGCATATAGAATGTTCTTAGGACATATATATCTCTCCAAAAGTAACTTACTAGTGGAAAGTGCCAAAACGTGTCCACTACTTGTTGTGTCATGGGACACATGGAACATCCCCATGATACTTATCCAACTAATTCATTAATCTTCCGCTAAAATTCAACAACTAACCGATTACACACATAATTAATTTCTCCATCTCAAATCACTTAAATAATAATCACCTTTAACATATTTCATATACTCATTATCACACTGGTGTGATATATCTCTTGTCCATAATCTCTTTTGTGACATACAAAATATTATTTCAAATTATTGTTGTAACACTGTTTTTAAATCCTAAAATTATTTCGGGACTGCATCCTTCCATACATCAAGCTCTTGATGTGAATACCTCAATATAACCAATTTCCTCGGCCTCAAGTCTACTTGCATACGTTTAGCTGTTCAACCCATATCCCAAAATTATGGGGTGTTATAAAAGGGGTAGCCCGGTGCACTAAGCTCCCGCTATGCGCGGAGTCTGGGAAAAGGCCGGACCACAAGGGTCTGTTGTACGCAGTCTTACCTTGCATTTCTGCAGAGGCTATTTTCACAGCTTGAACACATGACCTTATTATTGTGCCTTATGTATTACACTAAAAAGGGAAGCCGGCTGCACTAAGCTCCTGCAATGCGCGGGGTTAGGGGAATGGCCGGACCACAAGGGTCTATTCTACACAATTTTACCTTGCAATTCTGCAAGAGGCTGTTTCCATGATTTGAACCCATGACCGCCAGGTCATATGGAAAATTGGAACAATCTCCGATTGAAGAAAAAAAAGCTGAGGGTCACATGGCAGCAACTTTACCAGTTACTCCAAGGCTCCCCTTCAAAGCATTTCCTTTTCAAAGAAATTGATAATCAAAACCAGTGATCAGTTAATGTCTAACATGCTCACCATCCAACTGAAATAGTTGAATATCTAAAAAGAATTTATTTATTTTATAATGTTAATGGAAATTCACTCATGAATGACTCCTCCAACCATCATTGCAATTCCCAGGGACCATAATTCAAGACTACAAGATATATGAACTAATGAAAACTATACTACATACCAACTCACAACTACATGAATTTGCTCTCAAATCACACACGGATATTGCCATTTTGGTCTCAAAATAACAACTCAGTCTGCAAACATATAGAAGAATGAGATCATGAAACAAGAAATAAGAAACAAAAAAGCTCAAGCCAATCTCATTGAAAGGAGGGGGTTGATTAATCAAACACGTATTCTGGTCAAGCCAACGGTCCTGCTCCGCTTTATAATAAGAGAGTGTGGTTGGGCTTTATACTAAGAGCTCTGTTATAAGGCTAGTACACCGAGCAGCTTCGAATTCTGCTATGCCGGTGCACAAAGTAAGAAAGATAACTGTTTTCATATAAAGATTTTGAAGAATTAGGTCTACTGAAATAAAGAACGCCAATAAATTTGTCATAAGTGGAGAAAATAGTACCTTGGTTCTGATATATAAAGATATTTCACAGTCCACAATTGTGTTAGATTTATGAGTCATGCGATGAAAAATTCAGAAATTGATAATAGTATAAAGAAAGTGACATTAAAAGGGTAACAAATAACCAATTTGCATGTATACCTGGTAGAGTTATAATAAAAATCATACTATGGCTAAAAAAACTAAAGTATGCTTCTATCGATATCTTTTGCTGTTTTTTTGTTTTTTCTCTCCCTCTCCCCCGACTCCCCATTAATGAAGGAATTTGGGACTCAAGGAAAAGATCGCGTGCACATTTGTTCCCGATAAGTAATATCATACACAGTGTATCATGGTGGACTCGGTCATTGGTTACCTTGGTTCCACGTAATAAATGCCAAACATAACATGTTCCACGATTGTTTACGGCAACAATTAAGCTTGCATCCCACATTATAGTCAAATATCGAACAACTGTATCCGCCTCTGGTGCCTAAGTTTTCAAATATACTGTTAAATATCAACTTGTGTAATTCACATTAAACATGCACGGGCCAAGAGATAGTGATGACTAAAAACCCTTTATTGTGACCTATAAAATGGGGCAGCCCGGTGCACTAAGCTCCTTCTATGCGCGGGGTCCGACGAAGGGCCGTACCACAATGGTCTGCTGTACGCAGCATTACCTTGCATTTATGCAAGAGACTGTTTCCATGGCTGACCTCCTTATTGTGCCCTATGTATTGCATTAAAAAGGGTAGCCTGGTGCACTAAGCTCCCGCTATGCGTGTGGTTCGAGGAGGGCCGGACCACAAGAGTCTATTCTATACAGCCTTACCTTGCATTTCTACCAGAGACTATTTTCATGACTTGAACCCATGACCTCCTTATTGTGCCCTATGTATTACATTAAAAAGGGGCAGCTCGGTGCACTAAGCTCCCGCTATGTGCGGGGTCCAGGGAAAGGTCGGACTACAAGGGTCTATTGTACGCAACCTTACCTTGCATTTCTGCAAGAGGCTGTTTCCACGGCTTGAACCCATGACCTTCAAGTCATATGACAACAACTTTACCAGTTACTCCAAGGCTCCCCTTCAAAGCATTTCCTTTTCAAAGAAATTGATAATCAACACCAGTGATCAGTTAACGTCTAACATGCTCACCATGCAACTGAAATAGTTGAATCTCTAAAAAGAATTCATTTATTTAATAATGCTAATGGAAATTCACTCATTAATGACTCCTCCAACCATCATTGCAATTCCTAGGGACCATAATCCAAAAGACTACAAGATATATGAACTAATGAAAACTATACTACATACCAACTCACAACTACATGAATTTGCTCTCAAATCACACACACGGATATTACCATTTTGGTCTCCAGCTATCAACTCTGTCTGCAAACATATAGAAGAATGAGATCCATGAAACAAGAAACAGAAAAGCTCAAGACAATCTCATTGAAAGGAGAGGGTGGATTAATCAAACACGTATTCTGGTGAGGCATACACAAATAAATTAGAAATATTCAAGTTAAGAAAGATAAATATTTTTATTTAAAGATTTTGAAGAATTAGGTCTGTTGAAATAAAAAATGCCAATAAATTTGTCATAAGTGGAGAAAAAAGTACATTGGTTCTGATATATAAAGATATTTCACAGACCACAATTGTGTAAGATTATGAGTCATGCGATGAAACATTCAGAAATTGATAAGAGTATAAAGCAAGTGACATTAAAATGGTAACATATAACTAATTTGCATGTATGCCTGGTGGAGTTATAATAAAATTCATACTATTTCTAAGAAACCTTACTGGTCTTACCAGATTATGGACGATGTTTTAAAACATCTTTGGAGAGCAATGAGTGATCCCTAAGGATGTGAAGCATTTGCTGATGTGCTTGCTTGGACATAGAGTTGGAAATTAGCTAAAGCAAATCTGGAGGACTGTTCATATTTGCATCGTGTGGGCTATTTGGTTTGAAAGGAATAGGAGATGTTTTGAGGATAAGAAACAACACTCATCTGATTGTAAAATGAACCTTGATACTTTTTTGATAGGTAAATGTACCTTGATACTTGTCTTTTTCCGTAATGCAACACTCGAAAGCACCTTTTTAAAATATGCCAAACAAAATCTGCTTATTAAATACTGAAAAGAGCACTTTTCAAATGAATTGACCGAACACAAACTGCTTCTCTCCAGAAGTACTTTTTTGAAAAGTTGTTTTGACGGAAGTGTTTTTCAAAATATGCAGTTTTTGGCAGCTTGGCCAAACAGGCTCAGAGTACTTGTTGTTGTTGTAGAAACTTGTATGACAGTATATGGATAAGGGTAAATTTCGAAAGTAGATAGTTCTAGAAAGCTCTAATTTTTCATAAAAGATAAATTGATTACTATTGAATTGAACTGACCTTTAGAGCAGAATAGATATTGATGATCCATATAGCACACCGAACTATGTTTAGATTGAGATGTAGGATATTGATTGTTTGATAAAGTTTCTAAGAATTACACGGTATATTCTTAATTAGACATACCAAAACTATAACACTTCTTGAAATATACCAAGTAATCAACAGAAGCATAGCTGAGAGACCTGTTATACTATCAGAATATTTGGCACACAAAGATGTAGTAGTAAAAATATAAAATAGCGTTGCTATTTATGCTAGTGGTAGCTCTACTTTCTTTAGCACAACTCCATATTTTCTGATGGAGCCTAGTCTAAATGGCTCATTCAAAATATTTCCTTGTTCAACCAAAAATGCATAGATTTGATATGGATATTTATTTGATGAAGAAAGTTAACAAAGCCATAAAATTTGCTCAGAAAAATATACAGGATAAAAGTGACTAAACGACACTGCTCTTTATGAGGTTCTCAAAAGTTCGACAATTCAGTCAAAAAGTTAAATATATTATACTGACTGACCTTCACACAATTCAAAGATCAATATACAAAACCTGATTAGGGTGCAAAACTACAGTGTTCACAGCTGCCCGACTTTCATATTCCCTCTGACAACCTGATGCCCTACTCATTCAAAAGATTCAAAGATACAATTGACTTAAAGGAAAGATGAGAAGTTGGAGAGATCGCAACACATCCGACGTTGATATCTACATTACCTCAAATCCCAAATCTTACAGTGCCATCTTCAGATCCAGAATACATCCAATTTCCATCATACTGAAATTCTACTGCCATCACATTATTAGTGTGTGAATCAAAGCTCCTCAGCTGCCAAAAAAGTATGTCAAAAACTTCTTCAACTTGAGGCACCAAAATGAACACAAACTAATATGTCAAAGCCACAACAGATGAAAACACCAGGTAACAAAAGAATTCTGGAAATAAAAATAAACGAATAAAGAAGGAAAGTCTGAAGACCTAACGGTTGAGCATTGTTAGAGTTGATGTCAGATAATCGAATGTGAGGATTTCCAGCAGCAGCCAGGAAGCGTTTATCTGGAGTAATTTCGAGATGATTATCATGCTGTATACAGGTCAATAAAGGGAAAGGAATCAAAGGTCGATATATCAGATAATTATTCCAATAAAAATAAGTTGATTTAAAATGCAATCATTTTTTCATATGTTTTGATTGTCTCTCATATCGTCCTTGCAAATATAGTTTGTTTCGACTGATGAATAGCATCTCAACTACTTGGTGAAAGAAAGATCAAATACTTAATGCACTACACAAAATAATGCCACTCAAAAGTGAAGCTTGAGTCCATTTCCAAATTTGCAGCCTTGGCATCAAATTTATGCCGTAATGACATAAGTCACATATATGTGAGAACGTAGTTCGGTAGAAACACTTTATGTAAAAGTGTAGGTAAAAGTTGGGCTAAAGTGTATCTGAAAGGTTAAACAAAAGAAACGCTGAGTCGAGAGATGGCTCTCTGTCTTTAAGATAAAATTGCCCCGTATAAATACTTTTATGGTATTGGGAAATAACCTCCCAAGATAAAACAACAACTAATCAACTGTACAAAGCAAATACAATTGATTACAGCGAAGAAAATGAATAAGAACATATTACTTGTTTGAGTTTTCGATTCTCTGTTTTCTGAATGTTCTGAACAGAAGATAAGATTTTGTGTTGTGTATCGGGTTCTCTATAATTTTAACAGAACTGTTCAATTTATAAGAGGAGAAAGGGAGGCAAACAGTCATGTCTGTTGGTGTCTTCAACGTTCTGTTCAGTTGAATAGTCACGTCTGTTGGAGTCCATTTTGATATTTTGAAAACTTCAAGGACCAAAATGTAAATAGTTAATATTTTAGGGACCAAAAGGAAAGTTCTGGAATAAAGAAACAGCCCACGACTCGAGCCCGAGCCTGAGCCCGAGCCTGACGGGCGGCGGCGGCGCGCGTGGGGCTTAGCTTCGAACCCAAGCTCACCTAGGTCATATCCCTTCTAAACACATGGGTTACCCCTTGGGGCCCCAAACCCTTACTCAAACTTAGAGTTTATATATATCATAAACTCTCCATCTTCTACCAATGAGGGAGATTTGTCATTTTTGGCCAAAGACCCTCCATATTTTTATGTCTCAAACACCTTACTTTGTGTACCAATATATCTTTCATTTCTTAACGAAATTTGACGATACTTGACACTAACATCATCTACTCACTTAGTAGATTAGGCTTGTGTGAAGAAACGATATTTCTGATATGCGATGCCCACGTGTTTAAGTCATTAAAGATGGAATAAATTCAATCCCACATTTAGTAAATTTCCAACAATCTCCTCTAGAAAGAGAATTGGTGCACACAGGGTGCCAAAGTTCAACAATCTTTCAGCGGAAAGATATTGCATCAGGATAGGTAGCTTTCGGCTTTGAACCTTCCTTAGTCGATTACCATCAGATATACTTATTGCGCGGTGAACACGATATCTTGAACCGTCAGTGTTTAGTGTAAACCAAGACAATGATATCAACACAATAACTCTCCTTATTCATTTCTTCTTATTATTTTGTCCGTTGTGGGCACGGACAACGCTTGAATTCTTAAGTGCGTACATTTGAAGCGACATGTCTTCGCACTTAAATAGGTAATCTCTTATAAGGTATATTTCTCTACCCCTCTATAGTTTAGTTTTCCTATTGAACCAAATTCCTGGAATCTCCAGTCAGTAAGGTTGGGTTACAACCATAAAGATTCTTATTGTTTGGGTTTTAAGCCCATTTCCCTAGACAAGCAAAATATTTGATCTTTGGGTAGTCCTTTAGTTATTGGATCCGCTAAGTTATCCTTTGATTTGACGTAATCAATGGAAATGACACCCGTAGTGATCAACTGCCTAACGGTCTTATGCCTCTGACAAATCTGTCTAGACTTGCCATTGTACATATTACTATGTGCCCTTCCTAAAGCCGATTGGCTGCCACAGTGAATTATCACCAAAGGTACGGGTTTATCCCAACAATGGATATCCTTTAAGAAGTCGTGAAGCCACTCTGCTTCTTCTCCTGCTTTGTCCAAAGTGATAAACTCTTATTCCATCCTGGATCGGGTGATGCATGTTTTCTTATAGGATTTCCAAGATACAGCCCCACCACCAATTGTAAAAATATACCCACTGGTGGATTTGGTGTTCTTTATGTCCGATATCCAGTTTGCATCACTGTATCCTTCCAGTACGGCTGCGTATCTTAAATAATGTAATCCATAAGTCAGTGAATATTTCAGATATCGTAGTATCCGATTTAGCGCCTTCCAATGATCATCTCCAGGATTACGAGTGAACCTAGCCAACTTATTGACTGAATAAGCGATGTCGGGTCGGGTGCAGTTTGTAATGTATATTAAACTACCAATGACCTATGCATATCGCTCCTGGGATATGGGTACACCACTATTTTTATCAATTCTATGATTTATATCCATTTGTGACTTCATAGGGGGACTGTCAAATACATCAAATTTCCTCAAAACATCTTCAATGTAATGAGATTGAGATAAGATCAGCCCGTCAGATGTCTTAGAAATCTTAATTCTAATATTACATCTGCAATACCCATATCTTTCATGTCAAAATATTGTTTTAACATGTTCTTGGTTTCCAGGATCAAGTATAGACTACTTCCAGTGATGAGCATGTCATCTACGTAAAGGCATATCATGACAAATGAGTCAGAGTTTCCTTTGATATAGATACACTTATCACATTTATTTATGCAGAAACCTTTTGATAATAAAGTATTATCAAACTTTTCATGCCATTGTTTCGGGGCTTGTTTGAGTCCGTACAAAGACTTAACAAGACGACATACTTTCTTTTCTTGTCCTGGAATTACATACCCCTCGGATTGTTCCATGTATATTTTCTCTTCCAATTCTCCATTTAGGAAGGTTGTCTTAACATCCATTTGATGTATCTCAAGATAACGCAAAGCTGCAATGACTATGAATACCCTTATGGATGTTAATCTAGACACAGGGAAGTATGTGTCGAAGTAATCGAGGCCTTCCTTTTGTCTGTAGCCTTTGACTACTAATCTGGCCTTATATTTGTCAGTAGTTCCATATGCTTTGTACTTTATTTTGAGTATCCACTTACAACCCAAAGGTTTGCTTCCCGGAGGTAGATCAACTATTTCTCAAGTATGGTTCTGCATGATGGAATCTATTTCGCTTTCTATAGCTTCTTTCCAGAGCGGTGCTTCTAGAGTTGACAATACTTCCTTAATTGTCCTTGATTCATTTTCAACCATATAGGTTAGAAAATATGGACAAAGGTGTTGTCCTTTTTGGCCCTTTTGCTCCATCTTGGTTTAACCTCTGGAACCCCTAAGTTCTATAGGTTTGGAACATTAAGTTCTGAATAGTCAGTAACTTCTGAGTCCTGTAGATCTGGAACGTCTAGTTCCGAATAATCAAAGACTCCCGGGTCTTGTTGATTTTGAGCATTTTGTTCATAACTTCGTTTGCGTGAAATTATTTCTTTTTTCCTTTCTAGGAAAGATCTGTTCAAAAAATTCAGCATTCCTTGATTCCATGATCGTACCCTCGTGGATATCAGGTATCTCCGATTTATACACTAAGAAGCGATAAGCGCTACTGCAATTTGCATATCTGATGAATATGCAATCTACAGTCTTAGGTCCAATTTTGACGTGTTTTAGTTTAGGTACGTCGACCTTTGACAAATAGCCCCACACATTCAAATATTTGTAAGTGGGTTTCTTTCCTTTCCATGATTGATATGGAGTTTTATCCTTACCCTTATGCGGAACTCTATTGAGAATTATATAAGCGGTAAGAATCGCTTCGCCCCACATGTTTTGGGATAAACCGGAATTGATAAGTAAAGCATTCATCATTTCCTTTAACGAATGGTTTTTGAGTTCGGCAACACCGTTAGACTGAGGCGAGTAAGGAGCGGTCGTTTGATGAACAATGCCGAATTGAGCACAATATTCTTCAAACGGTGCTACGTATTTTCCCCCTCTATCATTACAAATTGCCTTAATCCATAGGTTTAGTTGATTTCAACTTCTGCTTTATAACGTTTAAATGCTTCAAACGCTTCATTTTTACTTTTCAACAAGTAAATATAAAAATACCTTGTACTGTCATCAATGAAAGTCATAAAGTACTTGTTCCCCCTCTAGTTTGCACAAACTTTAAATCACATATGTCGGTGTGAATAAGTTCTAGAGGAGCGGTGTTTCTTTCGATAGAATGGAAAGATGATTTGGTTAATTTTGCCTCTACACACACCCCCACATTTATGTTAAGGGTTTATGTGGAAGGAAGGCCACAATTCCAACTTTACTAACTTTTGAATGGATTTGTTGTTAACGTGTCCTAATCTATGATGCCATATATTAGAAGACTCAAGCAAGTAGGTAGAAGACTTTGTTTCATTCGATGAACGGATTATATACATAGCATTCATTTTGAAGAGGCTGTCACACGCGAAGCCTCTTCCTATAAATATACCATTCTTAGTTATTATAAATTTGTTGGACTCAAATACTAGTCTAAAACCAGCGTGGACTAACAGTGGCCCTGAAATCAAGTTCTTGAGGATTTCAGGAACGTGCATCAATTCCTTCAGAGTAAGCTCTTTGCCTGAAGTCATTTTGAGGATAACATTTCCAACCCCTTGCACTTTAGAGGTGGCGCGTTGCCCATGAACAACTTCTTATCCGTGACTGGGGTGTAAGAGGAGAATGTATTTTTTGTCAGAGCAGATGTGACGGGTTGCACTCGTGTCTATCCACCATTTCCTTGGGTTCTCCACCAGATTTGCCTCTATCACCACTGCTGAGAAATCCACAATCTTGTCGTCAAGATCCGGAGGATTACCCTCGTTTTGTACAATGTTAGCCTCTGTCTTGCGTTTGTTCTTGGCCTTCAGGTCATTTGTGACCTGGTTATTTTGGCCCACTTCAGTCATTTTGTTAAACTGAGTGTCCACTGCATCCTCACTAGAAGGAGGATCTTCTGTTTGAGATAGTAACAGGCTCAACGCAGTAAGATAGAACAATATTTTAGTCTCCTTCTCTTGTTGTAATTGTTATCCATAACCTTACGTGGGCGTTTGCTTTGGAAACTGTCAGGAGCATGGACAATAATATTTCCTTGAGCAGTGCTAGAGATAACAACATTTCATTGAGCGGTGATTGAGACAACAATATTTCCTTGAACAGCAGCATCAGAACTAGAAACAAAACTGTTAACAGTAGTAGAACTAGAACTACAAACGTAATTGTTAACAGAATTTTCAACAGAATAGTTGGAAGAAACAGAGCCAAACCCAGAGTTAGAACCACAACTGAAAACACAACTGTTGACAGACATCTCTCGAACACTTAGAAAATAGCAAAATTTTGTCTTAAAACTATAGGTAAAAGTTGAGGTAAAGTGTATCCGAAATGTTAAACAAAAGAAACACTGAGTCGAGAGATGACTCTCTGTATTTAAGACAAAATTACCTCGTATAAATTCTTTTACGGTATTGGTCAATAGTCTCTCAAGATAAAACAACAACTAATCAACTGTACAAAGAAAATACAGTTGATTCTAGCGAAGAAAATGAATAAGAACAGATTGCTTGTTTGAGTTTCTGATTCTCTGTTTTATGTATGTTCTGAACACAAGAGAAGATTTTGTGTTGTGTGTATCGGTTTCTCTGTAATTTGAACAGAACTGTTCAATTTATAAGAGCAGAAAGGGAGACAAACAGTCATATCTGTTGGTGTCTTCAACGTTCTGTTCAGTTGAACAGTCACGTCTGTTGGAGTCCGTTGTGATGTTCTGAAAACTACAGGGACTAAAATATAAATAGTTAACATTTCAGAGACCAAAAAGAAAGTTCCGAAAGAAAGCAATAGACCAAGACTAAAACCCGAGTCCTAGCCCGGACCAGACGGGCGCGCAGCGGCGCGCGTGGGGCTTAGCCTCGAACCTAAGTTCACCTAGGTCCTCTCCCTTCTAAACACATGGGTTACCCCTTGGGGCCCCAAACCCTTACTCAAACTTAGAGTTTATATATATCATAAACTCTCCATCTTCTACCAATGAGGGAGATTTGTCATTTTTGGCCAAAGACCCTCCATATTTTTATGTCTCAAACACCTTACTTTGTGTACCAATATCTCTTTCATTTCTTAACGAAATTTGACGATACTTGACACTAACATCATCTACTCACTTAGTAGATTAGGCATGTGCGAAGAAATGATGTTTCCGATATGCGAGGCCCACATGTTTAACTCATTAAAGACGGGATAAACTCAATCCCACATTTAGTAAATTTCAAATAAAAAGTTCATTCATCTTAATTTCATTTTCTCTCTGAAAGGTGGAAGTTCTAATCGTCTGCTTTAACAAAATGCATCATACGAAATGTAAATCATCCACCTCCAATGATGATATAATTATGGTAAAACGAGGGTTGGCAAAAAACATCTAGGTAGCAACAACAACAGTGACGATAGGTTGTTCCTGAAGCAGCCATACATCAGCCATATAACCATCTCCTTGTTGAATTAGAGAGGAACACTTTTATTTAATTAATTATATTCTCAATACATCCCCATTCTTTTTACATCGGCCACGCCCGTGAAAATTCTTTTTGATAATGGATGGTCGTAAGATCGATCTCAAGACCTCTGTCTGCTCTGATACCATGTTAAAATGCGGACTACATATAAAGGGACATTTGGTATCTCGAAAAAGGAAACACAAGCATTGTACATCAATGTGAGACCATCTGTTGCAACCTTTTTTAGCAGGTTCACCTGCATCTATGCTTAAGCGTTCTAGCAGGAACGTCATGGATTAGTTTAGTTACATAAAAACGGACCCAAAACACAAAAAATTAAAAGATAAAATAAAGAGAAAGCAAGCATAAACTGAGGGTGTGATTCAGGATATAGGATAGTTCGATAGCAGCGGACATTCTTTGCCTCCCAAAACTTAATAGTGTGATCATTCCACCGATGATTGTTGACTCATCTCATCTTTATTCCTTTTCCTATTCAAATAAATGAACTTTGATAAATTGCTCACAAAAGTAGGAATTATTTTTGGCTTAAAAATAATACTCATATTGTACTTGAAAACACAGCACTAGGGTCATGTTTTTATCTATGAAATGTTTCACAAGTATAAATTCGTATTTATTTTTTCTTTTTAACAAATTCATAGTAATATATATAAAGCTTTTATTAGAATTAAGTAAGGCTGTCCAACGGGGCGGGGCAGGTCGGTCCCGACCCCGACCTGGTCCCGCTTAAAAAAATATATCGGTAATGGGATTCGAACCGAGACGGGACCTGGGCTCGTCCCACTCCAGTCCTGATAGACCTATCCCACCCCGATCCCGTTTGAAACCTCCCCTTTGCATAAAATAATCGTTGCACAACGGCCATTTTATATTTTGGCCTCCCCCCTCCCCCTACCCCTTAATATTTATTTTTAACTCCTAAGTTATTATATTTACACTTTAACTCAATTCTCAACTATAAATACCCAATTCCCAAGCACTTCTCTAGCTACTTCTCGAATGCAACTGGCCGTCCTGTCCCACATACCGATCGCATCCCCACTACTCCCCCAAGGCCCCTTGGCCATCAACCTCTCCCACATCTCCTCTGCACTAGCCATGGTCAAACTCTCCTATTTGATTCTTAACCTGTCATCCACAACTCTGTTCTTCTTCTCCATCTTGATCGCTAAATCTATCACCAGAAGCTTATGTCAGGTTGTAAGATCCTCCCTCGGAATAACCTTGCAGTCTTTACAAAGACCTTTGTCAACCTTCCTAAGGAGCAAAAAGTCTATCTGAGTCTTAGCCACCGAACTACGGAAAGTCACCAAGTGCTCCTCCCTCTTCAGGAACCTCGAATTGGCTATCACAATCCTAGAAGCTCTAGCGAACTCCAAAAGTGAGACGCCTCCCCTATTCATGTTCCTGAGGCCAAACCCTCCAGGCACGTCACCATAACCCCCCGAAAGTGACCCGATGTGTCCATTGAAATCCCCTTATATAAATAACAATCTCAATGGGTGGTATACCACCCACTAAATCATCTAAATCCTCCCAAAAGTGCCTCTTCTCCACCTCATCCAAGCCTGTCTGTGGCGCGTAAGCACTAATAATATTCATAGTGCACCCTCCAACTACCAATTTAATCGTCATCATCCTGTTATTGGCCCTCTTAGCTGTACCATATGACCTCTTAGCTCGTTGTCTACTAAAATGCCTACCCTATTCTTATACGTCGATCTACTCGAGAACCATAACTTATACCTGTCCACATCCTTAGACTTAGGTCCTACCCATATGGTCTCTTGAACATATGCTATATTAATCCTCCTCTTCTTAAGAATCTTAACTAGATCTACGGACTTCCCCGTTAAAGTCTCAATGTTCCAAGATCCTATTCTTAGCCTAGCATCTAACATAACCCTCGTCCCCAACACTGACCGAGAACATGACCCTAGTCTACCATCAGTTACCAAAGCCACTACAACGTATATAAAATAATAGACTACTAAAATGTATACCCTAAGACAAGAAGGGATCAAAGTGAAAACATAAGTTAACAATAATCTAGAGGCAAGTAACCACTACGCCAAGAATGCAATAACTAAAGACAAGAAGAGTAGATGCAAAAACGTAAAGTCACAAATTAATACAGCGAAGCGGCAAAATGAAACAACAAGAGTAAGGACAAGGAGGTACCAACTCCAGTTGAATCAAACCTGTTCACCAGCAACAATCATTGTTCACTGGTATTGTTCACCGACACCGAAAGTACTGTTCGCTGAAACTGTTCACTGTGGCTGCATTCACTACCGTAAAACTGTTCACTGCCGGAGAGTCCCTGTTTACCAAAAATCCATGTTCACCGCCGGAACATATCGGAATAGTGGGACCTGTGCAGATCTGACCAGAAAACCCATTGTAAAGGGGTTTCTGGCAGAGGAGAAAAGCAGCTGATGAAATCGTCCCAAGCAGAAAACTCTGGTCGGAAATCGTTCCAACCAGAAGACTCTGGCTGGAATGTTTCACCAACAGTCAGGAAAAGGAAAAGCGTACCTGGTCGGAGCGCAGTGGTGTCCGTCGGCGAACGAGATTGTTTACTGCCGGAGAAAACGCCAGAAAATCACTGCCGAATTTTTTTGTTTGCTGTCAGAAAATCATTGTTCACCACCGGAGCCTATCGGAGCAATTGAGAATTATGTAGATCTGGTCGAGAAAAACTGATCTGGGCGCAGTGGTGTCCATCGATGAACGAGACCCTAGTCTCCGATCACAGGCCGGAGTGGCCCACCAATGTGGGTTTACCGTCGGCGAGGGTGGGGGTAAAGGTAGAGGGTGGGGGTGGGGTGTGTGTTACCATTGCAAGTTCAGAGGAGGTTCAGGGGAGAGAGAGAGCGCAGTGGTGTTACCGGGGCTTTTTTTATTTAGACAAAAATAAATAAAACAAAGACAAAAGCCCCGTGTCATCTTCTCCAAAGAACTCCATCACCCCTGGTCGATAGTTTCCCCAAAATAATCATTGGAAACACCACTGTAGTTTTCTTACTCCATTAAAACTCTTACCCGTATCATCTTTTCCCCCAATAATCTGACACCATTGTTAGGCTATGGATGGAAATGGCTTTTGGAATTGAGGTTTACCATATCCAAAAATCAAAATAAATAATTCTCCACACTAAGTTTTCTTGTATACATAATACACTTGAGAAAATAATTTCTTTAGTTGTTGCTGGTAATAGCCATCACACCTTTTGTTATATTTTTCTTTTTCTCTTAAACCATCTATAGAGATTTAGGAAAAGGAAAAAAAAGAAGATAAGAAGAAATTAACAACATATTTGCATAAACTTCACTAATGTATAACTTTCAGATTAGATTTTGTCAAGTTTATCTGTGCAATTTTTTTAATAAGGCAAGTACATGTTAATTGGTGGTGTCAAAACAGGTTGCTCCATTCAATTTTTACTTTGAATTAAGCTCGTGAGCCGCCAAGTACCAGTATAGGCGCAGAAGGAGTCCTTCATCCTTTCTCGATTCGGTCTTCGAGCTTCAATTTCCATGAAGAAGAAAATCGCATGGGAGTGCAAGCATTTCGCTAAGAAAACAAAACAGGAAGCGGCGATAGCAAACATTACCCTCACTCAGAACAATATGCTCTTGGGAGACATGAAAGGAAGAATCCGAGGGTAGCCTGATGATTAAGGGTGTCAACAGGGTATCCGGTTCCGTTTCCCCTGTCGTCGTTGTAGTCAATAGCTCGGTCACAGATTTGGCTTATCGAATTGTTACTATTAACGAATATTCTCCGAATATTCTCTGTATATTGTGTAATTATAATAGATGTATATTTAAGGTAACTTAGGATTATAATTGTATTAGGAATCAACCTTTGTACAGCTATATAAATTGTGAATAATGAAAGGAATCCCTAAGGGAAATTATTTTATCTTACATGGTATCAAGAGCCTAAAACCTAAACCCTACTCTTCTCCCTTCTCTCTCTCTTTCTCGACCAAAAACCAGAAATTCTCGGCCAAACAGAAATTTTTTTTTCCGGCCAAACAGAAATTCAACAAGGCAGCCACCATGTCTTCCCCCACAAATTCCGGTTCCTCTACTGGCACCTTTGACAACCCCTCTCAACGTTCATCATCTTCTTTTTACCCGGCTTTCGCCGTTACAAACATCAAGAACTCTATCCCTATAATTCTTGATCAAGAAGACTGTCAATATTCCATGTGGATAGAACTGTTCTATATTCATGCATGTGCATACAACGTGCTCGACCGTATTGATGACTCTGTTCCTCGTCCCACAGACATTGCCGAATCGACATGGCGTCGCCTTGACTCCATCGCCAAACAGTGGATATATGGCACCATCTCTAAAGACTTGTTGTGTACCATCATGAAAATAGATGCTACGGCACGCGACCTGTGGGTGCGGTTGGAAGAAATTTTTCAGGACAACAAAAATACTCGGGCAGTGTATTCGGAGGAGCAATTCAATAATACGCGTCTCGAGAATTTTAACAACATGTTCGAATATTGCAAACAACTGAAACTCATAGCCGACCAACTATCTAACGTCTGGAATTCTATTTCTGAAAATAAGATGGTACTTCAATTAGTTGCGGGTTTACCGAAAGGTGAATACGATACACTCGCAATGATGATTCAACAAGCCGACCCTCTTCCAAGTTTCAACAAGGCACGTTTACAACTGTTGTTGGAAGAAACCCGTCGTGCTAAACAAAAGGAACATAATCAAAAGTCGTTAGCCGTTGACGGGATGGCAACACCTGCGGCCAGCAGCAACCAGCCACCACTGCAAGACAATCAGCAGCAGCAGTCCCGCGGCGGAGGCCATGGCGGCAGAGGTCGCGGCAACAAAGGCAAGGGCCGCGGAAAGGGCCAACGCAACCAGTGGACTGGACAGCAGCCAGTCCCGCAGCCTGCGAATTTCCAGTGGGCTGGACAGCAGCCAGGGTGGCCCAACCAGCAGAACTAGGCCTCGCCTGCAAGCCCATAACCGACTGCAGGGGCCCAGTTCTAGCAGCCTTGGTCGACTTGTCTCTTGGGCCCGACCCCAGCCACCATGCAGACCCACCACCAGCAGCAGCAGGCCCACCTGGTTGCATTCCAGCAGCAGCAGTACCCCATCAGCCTGGCCCCGACTGATTTGGGCTAGGCCTACACCACCATGAACCTTCAACAGCCCGACGACAATTGGTACATGAACACCGGAGCCACATCTCACCTCACCCGGTCGTCAGGTAACCTATCTCAACTACGTCGGTTAAAGTGTCCTCAATTTATTACTGTCGGCAATGGTCATCGCATTCCAATTAAAGGTTACGGTAACACTCACACCAAACTTCCACACCCGCCTTTCTCCCTAAACCACGTTCTATACACACCTAACATCATTAAAAACTTAATCTCTGTTAGAAAATTCACTAGCAATAATTCTGTGTGTCGAATTTGACCCTTTTGGTTTTTCTGTGAAGGAACTCAATACGAAAAAATTCTTACACGCTGCCAGTTTCTGATGAGTGGTCCGAGAAGCTAGCATTTTCGAAGATGATTCGATTTCTTGTTCGCGGGTCGAACCGGTAATGTTTGAAAGAAAGACTGCTACATATTATCTTTGTTCCAAAAAATTCATATGTAAATCTGCATATTGATTTTGTATTTAGTAAATTTGCACCGTATCTGTGAGTTTACAATGGTATTCAAACTCCAAACCTGAAGATCAAGTGACAAGGGTCATTTCATGCTAAAAACTCAGTCTTGTATCATGATTTCGTTAAGCAATAATTTCAAATCTAAAAGACATCATGACATAGATAAGCTAACAATTTCGAGAGATGCCATGGAAGCAAATCAATGGTAGAATACTATTTGTTTACACCAAATTCTTAAAAAAAAAAGATAAAATTGAATTAAGTTGTACAACACATTGAACGTTCGAATATAATGTCCATTAAACAAATAGTCTGAGATGTAAGACAAACGATGCCCATTTAGAGGTTCAGGTCCGTCATATAGAGCACATCATACAGTTGCCTTATGATGCCCTTGGTACACTTTTGATGTCTTTGCCAGTAGATCTGGACCGTAATCTTGCAGTTGTATCAGAAGATACTGCAAGAGTGTTGCTTAAGTTTAGGTGTTTTATGTCGGAACAAATTGAAAAGCTGAATACTTTAGAGACTTGCTATTAAAACTCGAAATTAAGATGATGAGCAAGAACCTAAGAAGTCCTTTTAGTTAGAATGGATGATTTAGTAATGTGGTTGATCAAGTAAATACAGATATCTGGAAGCTGGTGAGGGTTACATATTCAAAGATACATCATATTCCCATAAACTGGCCAGCACTGGTAGAATAATTGTAGAATTACAAGCCTAAACTTCTCTACATGTTGATCTCTTGGACACCACCTGCAGCTAATATTGTGAAGTGTAATACAGATGGAGCATCCAAGGGCAATCCAAGAAGAAGTTCTTATGGATTTTGCTTGATAAATCATGCAGGAGATCTGTTATATGCACAGGCTGAGGAGATTCATGAAACAACAAATATTGAGGCTGAAGCAGTTGCCATTAGAGAAGCTCTAGCACACTGTTATTAGTGGATTGCATCAGGTAGAGCTGGAAACAGACTCTCTAGTCATGGTTAAGATTTTATCAGTATAAGGGAAGTACCATAGCGCATTGCTATCATACTGGACGATATCAAATGTCTTTTTCAGCACTGTTTAGTTCATATCCAGCACATTTTAGAGAAGGGAATGCCTTGGCAGATTGTATTGCTAATCTGGCTTTTGATAATCATGAAAGGAGAAGTTTTAACACATTCAAAGATTTACCAATTACAGCAAGGAAGATACTGAACAGTGATAAGCACAACTGCCCTCCTGTGAGAATCAGACCAAAAAAGATCAAGCATACATGACATTCATGAGGAAAAGAAGCAGTTTTGTTTTGAAGACCATGAACAACATTTTTAGATTCATATGGCTGAGAATTACAACACTCTTAATCAGGCCAGATGTGCAGCTCAAATATGCAGACAAGAGGATAGAATCACAAGGGGATCAACCTAGCGTTTTGGTGTTCATAGATAGTATTAGATATTTCACATCTTTAGAGTTGTTTTTTCTCATTTTAGCTAGCTCTTTATACATGATGATGTAATTTCAATTTTGATTATTAATAAAAATCACCACTAGACAGCTGTCTAGTAATCTATTAATCCAAAAAAAAACATGATTTTGGCAATGCAGCATTGACAAACACAGTAGCATATTGGTCTCATCTGAAAAGGTCTTTTGGCATAAAGAGCAAATCTGGAAAAAAATCATTCACATAGTCTGACTTCAGAAATCATAAGATCCAATAACCTAAATCCATTCCTACTTAATTATGATCTTTTCTCAAAGAAAAACTACGTTGGCATGGTATCTCCCCACCTATATCATGTTTATTGTTTTCAAGCATCAAACCTTGAACCAGCGACTGGTCCACCACACACTTAACCCAGCCAACAGAAAGAAAAAAAACTTTGACCCGCTCCATAACATTTCTAACTATGATAACATCATTTCTGTCCCATCACTTGTTGAATGTTGATGAACAACAACAACAAAGCTCTCTTCAATCACTATCTTGTGACCACAGCAAAAACCAAAACCACAGGAACCCAACAAAAGTAACCAATACTAAGAAGTCCAGTAAATGAATCAAATGACAGCCACATGTAGAAATGAGAGGTATTTGTAATCCAATCATACTTAACAATAGAAAGAGAGAAAGAACCAAGGGGTAGTCAAACAATACAAGTACAACTCCTTTGCCCCCTAGTCCCTCATACTATAGTCAATTATTTCCTTTTTCTAATGATAAGAAAAATCCTTCCTCTTTTGAGAAACAGAATAGATGTTCATTTAAATCAACAGGATTCCATGTCTCAGCCAACTGGCCCAATCCAAATGACACAAGACAGAAAAAGTACTAAGTTAAACTTTAGCCAGGAGGAAATATCAGAAATGTTCTTACAGTTCACAACAACTTCAGTATGTACCTGTGAAGAGAAAAGAACCATCACCTCAGAATACAGTTCCAAAGCCAGTGTCTATGTCCTGGATAATACACATTTCATGTGATGAAGAATTTGAAAGAAGCTGTTTGGGAAAGAGAAGTAAGAAGAGATATATGGCAATTAGTGTTTGTGAAAGAAATAATCCCCTTGATTATTTTCATTAATTGAAAGGATATATATACAAGTTACATATTTCCATAATAGGAGAATCCTATTCCTATTCTATATCTAGAACCTTATTCTACCATAATTCTAACTATACAATTATGGTAAGTGTATATCCTAATTATGGTAAGTGTATATCCTAATCTAGGTAACAAATACACTACAATATACACAAAATATACTTTCCTTAATATACAAAATTTTCCCACTGCTTTGCTGCCCAAAGCCGTGATGGGCCTCAGTGATTTGGGCTCGCCCATCGCTTTGTCGGGCCGCCCATCGCTTGTCTTTGGGCCACTGCTTTGTATACCTGTGATATATACTGTTGTATATTCAGTGTATATCACAGGTATATTACCTTTGTTTAACACACCCCCGCAGTCATAGCGGGTGGTCTTCGAACGCTGAGACTGTCCCTAAAATCTTCAAAGAGAACTGCTGGTAGACCCTTTGTAAAGATGTCTGCAATTTGATAACGAGATGGGACATGGCATACGCGAACGTGACCCTTTGCAACCTTTTCACGGACAAAGTGAATGTCCATTTCGATATGCTTAGTGCGTTGGTGTTGAACTGGGTTACCTGAAATGTAGATGGCACTAATGTTATCGCAATATACCAAGGTTGCCTTCTGAATGAGACAATGAAGCTCCAAAAGCAAATTACGTAGCCAACATGATTCGGAAACCACATTCGCTACCCCTCGATATTCTGCCTCTGCACTGCAACGTGATAGAGTTGCCTGACGCTTTGCCGACCAGGAGACCAAGTTGTTGCCAAGGAACATACAATAGCCAGAAGTTGACCGTCTGGTGTCGGGACAACCACCCCAATCAGCATCCGTGTAAGAGACAAGTGTGGATGTAGATGAAGGATACAAGTGCAACCCATAGTCCAGTGTCCCCTGAATTTACCGAATGATGCATTTGATTGCATTCATGTGCTCAACTCTGGGATCATGCATGAATAAACACGCCTGCTGAACCACATACATAATATCCGGTCTGGTAAAGGTAAAATACTGGAGGGCCCTTGCAAGACTGCGATAGCGGGTCGGGTCCTCGTATGGTGCACCTGCTGCGGCACTCAGCTTGGGGTTTGTATCAACTGGCATGGAAGTGGACTTACAAGAAGACATCCCAGCCCTCTCTATGATCTCAGCAGCATACTTTCGTTGAGACAAAAACAAGCCAATTGAATGACGCTTGACGACAATCCCCAAATAATAACTCAAAGGCCCTAAGTCTTTCATAGCAAACTCAAAACTGAGCATGGTCATGATAGACTGGCGCAAGGCATCGGAAGAGGCAGTCAAGATGATATCATCCACATACAACAGAATGTAGGCCAAGGACGAACCACGGCGGTAGATGAACAAGGAATTGTCTGACCTGCTGTGAGTGAACCCAATAGTTGAAACAAAGTCAGCAAACCTCGTGTACCAGGCCCTTGGAGACTGCTTAAGCCCATATAAGCACTTCGTCAACAAACATACATGATGAGGGCAATTTGGATCCCTGAAACCCAACGACTGATGCATATAGACTGTTTTCTTGAGATCACCATGTAGGAAAGCATTCTTGACATCCAACTGATGAATTGGCCAAGTCTTGGAAAAAGCCAAGCTAAGCACAGTGCGAATGGTAGCCGGTTTGACCACCGGGCTAAACGTCTCACCACAATTTATCCCAACCTGCTGAGTCTTACCATCACCAACAAGTCGCGTCTTATGTCGAGCAAATGACCCATCTGAATTCTCCTTATGAGCAAAAATCCACATAGACCTAATAACATTAATACCATATGGACGGGGCACCAACTCCTACGTCTTATTATCAATAAGAGCATTATATTCATCAGTCATAGTAATTTTCCAATTAGGGTCATTTAATGCGGACACAGGATTGCGGGGTAAAGGGGATTTAGAGACATCAGAATGTAAATTAAAATGTCTTTTAGGTGTAAAAATACCCCGCTGACTACGAGTGACCGGTCTATGACTCAAGGAAGAATCGAGGGAATTTTGGGAATTTTCTGGCTCGATGGATCGCCAGCAGGCAGGCCTCGCCGACCCAAATCGGAAAAAGACTCATCAATCGACCGCCTGCACTGGGGATCGCCCAATTGCCGACCGATCCAGCCATCGAACTGGCCGGGCGATACTGTGGGTCCAGCGGGTAGTGGGCCCACTGGAGGATTTTGGGTGCGGGAGATGTCCGAAAAATTTCGAATAATATACGTGAATATTTGGTCATCCAAAAAATTATACGACTTAGTCTCGGGAGTATGAACTTTTGTAAAAGGGAATTGGGTTTCATAAAAAATGACATGGAGATTAATTATGATTTTCTTGGAGGATAAATCAAAACACTTATAACCACGATGATTCGACGGATAACCCAAAAATACACACGGGATAGACCGAGCCTGAAATTTGTTAATTGTGATGGATGGGAATAATGGATAACACAAGCACCCAAAAATCCGAAGATGAGAATAAGAAGGGTTCTTATTATATAGGATTTTGAGGGGGGAATAATATGTCAGACCTTTAGAAGGAATTATGTTAAGAAGATATGTGACCATTTGTAGAGCATGATGCCAAAAATATGGAGGTATGGAGGCATGAATAAAGAGAGTTCGGACAATGTTATTTATGGAACGAATTTTGCGTTCGGCTTTCCCATTTTGTGAAGATGTATGAAGACACGAAAAATGAAAATTTATCCTATCAGTAGCACAGAATTCCCGAAACTCCCTATTGTCATACTCTTTCCCATTATCACATTGAATATTTTTTATTTCTCTTTCGAATTGAGTACGAATGAACGCTCTAAATTTGATGAAGACAGAAAACACTTGTGATTTATTCGCAATTGGAAACGTCCACAAAAATCTAGAACAATCATCTAAAAAGAGAACATAATATCGATGACCCAATGAACTAAGAACATGAGACGTCCATAAGTCGCTATGAATAATATCAAATGGCTTTAAAGTATGAGAATTGGAGTCTACAAATGGCAACTTAACAATTTTCCCTAATGAACAAGATTGACAAAGTGGAGTGCGACTCGTACCCTCACAGGAAATAAAACTATTTTTATCTAAAACTGATAAAATATAAGATCCCGGATGACCCAGACGAGCATGCCACATGGAGGGAGAGATGGCTGCAAAAGCTGATGGCAAGGCTTGACTCGATGGACTGAAACCAGGCATGATAGGATACAGATCCCCCCTACTACCACACCTCATGAGATGACTCCCCGTCTTGAAATCCGTTACAGAGAAACCAAAAGGATCAAATTCAACGGAAACGGAATTGTCAGTAGTGAATTTTCGGACAGACACTAAATTTTTAATCAATTTAGGAGCATGTAAAGTATTTTTCAAGAGAAGGGATGGATTGGGGGGAGACAACGTTTTCTGACCATAACCTTGAATTGGAATAGAGTTGCTATTACCAACAATTATACCCCGAGGGGTACTCAAATTGGAATAAGAGAAGAGAGTACCTGATTCGGAAGTCATGTGAGTAGTGGCCCCGGTGTCCATATACCAATTTGGGTTCGTTTGAGTCAACCCCAACGTGTGCATCGCGGCCTCGATATCGATCTGAGTGGGGCCTGCTGCGTGATGGGCTTGCGGAGATCAGGGCCCAAGAACTCCTGTCCGTGATGGAGCTGGGCCGTAGCTGCTGGAGTTGTTGATGTTGGGCCACAGGCCAGTGGGCCGCCACTGCTGGGTGTTGGGCCTCGAATCGCTGCCACCCCACCGCCGGAATTTGCCGCCGAGTAGACGGGTCGCCGCCCACGGCCCACTGCCCCAGCCCCACTGCCATGGGCCCCACTGCCCCAGCCCCACTGCCATGGGCCCCACTGCTGGGACCAGGGAGGTGGTGGGCCACTGCTCTCTAGATGGGGCCCACCGCCTGCTTGCTGACCACCGGAACCGCCACCGAAACTGCCGCGTTTGCCCCTGCGGTTTTTGTTATTATTCTTGCGATTATTCTTGCCGCCACCATGATTATGGTTTTGGCCCAAATTATTAACAAAACTCGAAGAACTCGGAGAGGACGCCAGCATGACGACGGGGCTTGCTCCGGTAGCCGCCTTTTTAGCCAAACTGACTTCTTCCAAAGTAAGCATGGAGCGGGCTTGATAGAAGTTAGGAAGAGAGTTGCTTTGGCGAAGGAGAGTTCCAACACCATTATAGGCCTCCAAAAGACCGACTACCAACCGTAGAACGAGACGATTATTAGTTATCGGTGCGCCAACATTACGGAGTTGATCTGCCAACTCCTTGAGTTTCTGCAATATGCAGAAACGTTTGGAAATTCGTCCATTCGAACTAGAGAGAATTCCTGCTCGAGTGTGACGACACGTGAATGTTGGTTGTCTTGGAATATGTCACGCAATCTATTCTATGCAGCCATAGCCGTGGTATCCGGCTCAATAATCGTCTGTAGAAGGTCCACCGAAATAGTGGCGTAGATCCACCGGAGAACGGTAGCATCAAGAGTAATCCATAACTCAGGATCCTCCGCAGGAAGCGGTCTAGCGGGAGGAATGATGTGATGAAGAACTTGATAAGAGATAGCGTGAATTTTAAACAACTCCGTCCACGTCGCATATTGGACGTTTTCCATCTCAAGGACAATAGGGATACAACTCTTGATATTGGAAACCATGAGGGCAGGGTGATAATTGTTCTTAGACATATTGAAAGAACAAAGAAGGAAGGGAAATTTAAGAGAGGTGATTTTTAGAGCGGAAGACGAATTTTGGAAGAGAAACCCGAGGGGGGGGGGTCTCGGCCGAAATCAAAGAGAGGAAAAAAGTTGAGAGAAAAACTTTTGTTTAGACCTAGTCTCTTGATACCATGAAAGAAATAATTCCCTTGATTATTTTCATTAATTGAAAGGCTATGTATACAAGTTACATATTTCCATAATAGGAGAATCCTATTCCTATTCTATTTCTAAAACCTTATTCTACCATAATTCTAACTATACAATTATGGTAAGTGTATATCCTAATTATGGTAAGTGTATATCCTAATCTAGGTAACAAATACACTACAATATACACAAAATATACTTTCCTTAATATACAAAATTTTCCCACTGCTTTGCTGCCCAAAACCGTGATGGGCCTCAGTGATTTGGGCCACTGCCCACTGCTTTGTTGGGCTGCCCACTGCTTTGCTGTTGGGCCACTACTTTGTATACCTGTGATATATACTGATGTATATTCAGTGTATATCACAGGTATATTACCTTTGTTTAACAGTTTGCTACCTATCAGAGTTTTCTCCAAGGTAAAGCCATCCACATTCTGTATCTTGACTGTATCGTCAGAAGATAAAGCGGCCAAATACTACCTATAAAGTACATTTTTGAATGGTACTAGGAATTGTTAAAGCATGTTAAGAATTGAAAGAATCCCAAACACAATAGGAAGCAAAATAGTATTTACTGGAACAATTTAGCAGCTGAAAAGACACTAGAAATTTAGAAGAAAAAGACGAGGAATCCATGAAAAAGTCTCACCTGTGAGGTTAGCATAATTTAGGCGAAAGAGACATCTTCTTTTTTTTAAAAAAATTGGTACTATAGGCGAAAGAGACATCTTTGTGTAACTTATGAGAAGCTCAAAGTTGGTCATTTTCTGTATTTTATGTGAAATCAGCTTGAGTAATGTTCAGTCACAGCTGTAGAAAACACTTGAATCAACAATAAAATTCATGACACTTTTAGTAACATTCAGTCACATCTGTAGCAAAACATATGCAGCAATAATCCAAAACCCATGGCACGTGAAAGGAATGAAAGATGTTTGACTATGTGTTCAAGCAAACTCAAGATCCTAGTTCAAAGGAGGCAAAAAAGTAACAGACATGACAAATAAATAAAACAACTCAGTGAAAGTTTCTACATCTACTGGTGGAGCAGTATAGGGAGACGAAAAGAGACCTACATATGATGTTCATTGACCTAGAAAAGGCATACGACAAAGTCTCGAGGGAAATTTTATGGAGATGCTTGGAATCTAGAGGTGTACCTGCAACATACATTCGATTAAGAACATGTATGATAGAGCCAAGACTCAAGTGCGAACAGTAGGAGGAGACTCGAAACACTTCCCAGTCGAGATGGGGCTGCACAGGGATTAGCTCTCAGCCTGTTTTTATTTGCCTTGGTGATAGATGAATTGACACGGCATATCCAAGAGGAAGTATCATGGTGTATGTTATTTGCAGATGACATAATATTGATCACGAGACACGCGGCTGAGTTAATGATATACGGGAGATTTGGAGACAAACCCTAAAGTCTAAAGGCTTCAGGCTGAGCAGGATTAAAACAGAGTACATGAAGTGCAAGTTCAGTGTCGCAACACATGAGGCAAATGGAAAAGTGGGGATTGATAATCAAGTCATTCCCAAGAGAGAAAGCTTAAGTATCTTGGGTCTATAATCCAATGAAATGGAGATATCGAACGTCACATCGTATTGGAGGCTCGCATCCGGTGTCTTATGCGATAAGAAAATCTCGCCGAGACTTAAAAGGTAAGTTCTATAGAGTGGTGGTTAGACTGACTATGTTGTACGGGGTGAAGTGTTGGCCAGTCAAGAACACACATATTCAGAAGATGAAGGAACCAAAGATGAGGATGTTTATATGGATGTGTAGGCATTCTAGGAGTGACAAGATAAGGAACGAGGATATACGGGACAAAGTGGGAGTAGACTTCTTCGTGGTGGACAGGATGCGGGAAGCGAGACTAAGATGGTTCGGGCATGTGAAGAGGAGGAGCACGGATGGCCTAGTAAGTAGGTGCGAGAGGCTGCCGGTGATAGGTTTGAGAAGAGGTAAGGTAGACCGAGGAAGAATTGGAGAGAGGTGATTAGACAGGACATGACACATCTTCAGAACACCGAGGACATGACCCTAGATAGGAGAGCATGGAGGTGGAGGATTAGGGTAGACGAATAGTGGGTAGTCGAGTATTTCTCCCTTCCCTGTTGATAGAGCAAGGTTTTAGTCTGGAGCATCTATATGTTTCCTTTCAGTATTATAATTTTGATGCTAGCATTATCTTATCCTTCGATTTTATTACTGTTGTTGTTTCATTTACTTTCATTAATTACACTACTTTATTGTCAGTACTTTCCTTTCTTCATCATTTCGTCATTGGTTTTACTCTTGCTCTTCTTTCAAACTTGTTCTCGAGATGAGGGTCTATAGGAAAACAACCTCTACCCTCTTGTGGAACTATACTGGGTATGTTGTTGTATATTTAATAGAATAGAAAATTACAAATTTGAAATTCTCTAATGTTGATTTCTTTTTCTTTCTTCCCTTATGTTTAGGGTTACTCCGCGTATCTCAAAGTCTATTCCAATTATCTGAAGCAAATTCTCGCATCTCAGTTTTATGTGCTTCTTCCTCAAGAAAAGACACTCACGATTTTTTTAAAACATGTAATGCCATTGTTACTTATGTTCTTTAATATATCTTTATAGTTATCCTTCACATAATTCTCATGTAGCTTTATTCCAAATATCTCATAAAGACAAAAAAAAGTATTGAAGAAAATATTCAAATTACTTAAAATCATTTTAAATATTAAAATTTAAAACTAACAAGCTACAAAAAAAAAAAGAACTACAAGTTAATAACGTTCTCACATTACATCTAAGTTGTGTTGCATCTTTTCTTCTCTCTTGTGAGTTCTTTTCACTCATTTGACAGTATTCTTAAAGCAACAGTTTCACTAGTTTACCAACTAGAATATCAATAACTATCTTTTCCTTGTTTTCTTTATGCATTCAAGCCTTTTTCCTCTATTTTTTCATTGGATAAAAGTAAATAAATTTATGCACACTTTTATAACATTATTTGGTTGCTATCTAATACACACACATATAAACATATCTTATAATCAAGAAATCCTCAAGGGTCGTCTTGGGCACCATTAGAAACTTGGAGGATAATAAGCATGTACCTCAATCATTCTCCACTTAATTATCAAGATTCTGTCTACGAAAGAGCTTTAACTCGTGATGTGTGCCACACCTATCCTTAACACTAGACTAGATCCCTAGGCGCAACAGTGGATTATATATATAACCTAAAAATAATTTTAAATTTATATTTAAAAGATCTTTCTGAAAAGTTCAATATAAATGTGAACTAAATACTTAGAAAATATCATATCTATAATAGAATTAATATGTCCATTTGGTGTAGGAATGCCTTAATAATTGTCTCGGTATCGATAGTGTGTCCACACTCTACAGTCATATCCTTCTAATGCATGCGTTTATAGAAAGGCCAAAGTCATCTGCGGCCACCTAACAAATTCAACTTAGACACCTCACCTTAAACTTGTTCCGATTGAACACCTCCACTATTAAAAAGTGTATCTATTGAACATTTTTTGCTGATATGGTAAAAAAAGTATTCATTTAAACTATGGCTGGCCAGTGGGAGGGGATGGGAAGGGACGAGACGGGATTTGGGGGGACGGTAGAGTGGGTCGGAATCGGGATAGGCGGGACGAAGGGGGACGGGATTAGGGGATGGGAAGTGGTCCCATCCCATCCCACATCCCGCTATGAGAGGGGACGGGATTTGGGGGGACGGGATGGGACGGGACGAGAAGGGGGATTTGGGGGACTTTTAAAAACTTTTTTCTAGACATTTAAACACTTCAATAATTGAACAAGATAGTGAAAAAACATCCCAAGGCTAATTGCCTCTTATATTATTTAATAGAAATATGATTTTTTGTAATACAATTTCAAAATTGCAACTTTGTTTCGTAGTTCAAAAGTTGCAAATCGCATAGTAAAATTGGCATTAAAAAATTACATATGCAACCATACCTTTTCTAATTTTCTGACAATCTCTTGAGGATCTTCTGTTGGAATTGGAATTTGTTGGTCAAATTGTTCAACGCCGCTTCCTGCTCCCTCGGATAACATTTTGTTGTAATTGTAGTCGTCTTCTTCATTGATCTTTGGTTGACTGCACCTTCTGTTGGGTTTAAATGATAGATTGAATGAGAAATGGAAGGAGTTCCCTCTTGCTTTGTCCCACATCGGTAGTGGAAAGAAAAGTGAGAGTTCCCTCTTGCTTTATAAAATAAGCATTTGTCCCACATCGGTAGTGGAAAGAAAAGTTCTTCTACTTATAAGTAGAAGTACTCCTTCTTGTTGCTAAAGGGTTAAGAAGAGGGTCTCCCCTCGCGCCGTCGTCATCGCTCGGCTCGGCTTCGGCTTCGGATTCGGATTCAGATTTAATTAACTAATCCAATCCTACCCGTTAGTGACCCGGATCCGTGTGTCTGACCCGCGACTCGGTTTCTTTCCATATTTAAATTTCCCACCAGTTTTTAGTGGCTGTTCAGAAGGGTTGCAAACCTTCAGAAACAGTACTTCCATGGCTATAAATTCGTTTGTTTCCTCAGAATTTTACTCACTAATTTTCTGAAAAAACACAAACTTCTTCTTCTTCTGCACAAATAAATTCAGTGTGATATACTGCCATTGAGTGGTTCGCCGCTACCTGAATTTGGAGTACTACTATTCTGGTAAGATAATCGTTCTATCCTGGGAGGGGATATTCCATCAACCTCGAGTATTGTGAGGGGAATAATTTCCTTAAGGTGAAAGTGACTCACAATTGGACTATGCACGAGTTTTGGGAAGTTTGATGTATATTATGAATTGTACACGACCGGATATAGCATGTGCTATAAGCAAGCTGAGTCGATTCACGAGTAATCCCAATCAAACTCATTGGATTGCAATGAAACGAGTCTTGGGGTATTTAAAACACACCCAAACCTATGTTTTGCATTATAATAAATATCCCGCAGTAATTGAGGGATATAGTGATGCAAACTGGATCACCGGATCATCTGAAGTTAAATCCACGAGTGGATATATTTTCACCGTTGGTGGAGGATCAGTGTCTTGGAAATCATCAAAACAGACATGCATCGCCCGCTCTACAATGGAATCTGAATTTATAGCTTTAGACAAGGCCGGTGAAGAAGCTGAATGGCTCCGGAATTTCTTAGAAGATATTCCATTCTGGCCCAAACCTTTGGCTCCTATATGTATACATTGTGACAGTCAAGCAGTAATAGGTAGGGTAGGGAGCGTAATGTACAACGGAAAATCTCGTCACATACGACGAAGACACTATACCGTTAGACAACTCTTCTCTAGTGGCGTTATCACGATTGACTATGTAAAGTTAAGAGATAACGTGGCGGATCCGCTTACAAAAGGCTTATCTAGAGAGGGAGTTAGTAAATCATCAATGGGAATGGGGTTAAGGCCGAGAACAAGTCATTATGGCGGTAACTCTACCTAGCAGACTGGATGATCGCAAGAGCTAGGTTCAAGGAGATCAAACAAAGTTGTGACTGACGGTTCAACATTGTCAAATAACTCAACCCATTCTCGGATGAAGACAATGTTCAGAAATAAGGATAAAACCTTATGGCTTGTTAATGAGTTAATAAAGCATTAAGGTTCTTTAATGATTATCTAAATCTGGCAGTGTATGACCAGATAATGTGGCTATAGGACCACATGTTTAGAAATCACCTATGTGAGTGTTAAGTGTAAGCCGCTTTAAAGGGGAATGACAGTGAAAGACCATTCTCTATGCACTCATGAAACCAGGAAGTGTCCATGGCTGAAACGAACACAATCATGAGAACCATAAACGGTTGAGGGTTGATTGTGTGACTTATGTTGTCTAGGTATACACCAAAGTTCGACGGTTCAAAGATATCAAATCTACCGATTGATCGAGTATATCCGATATAAGTTCACTACGGAAAGTTCAAAGGGAAACCTACTTATCCAGATGCAGTCAATTCTCGCTTGTATATCACACCTGTCCGCGCATTCCTTTATCTTATAGTCATTCCCCATTCATGTGGGGGATTGTTGGGTTTAAATGATAGATTGAATGGAAAATGGAAGGAGTTCCCTCTTGCTTTGTCCCACATCAGTAGTGGAAAGAAAAGTTCTTCTACTTATAAGTAGAAGTACTCCTTCTTGTTGCTAAAGGGTTAAGAAGAAGGTCTCCCCTCGTGCCGTCGTCGTCGCTTGGCTCGGCTTCGGCTTCGGCTCGGCTTCGGCTTCGTCTTCGGATTCGGCTTCGGATTCGGCTTCGTCTTCGGATTCGGCTTCGGATTCGGCTTCGGATTTGGCTTCGGCTTTGGATTTGGGTTTGGATTTGGATTTGGATTTGGTCAAATGATCTGATTGATTGATAATCTTTTTGGACCAATTTTTTTTTAATTTTTAATTATTATTTAATTTAATTAATTAACTAATCCAATCCTACCCGTTAGTGACCCGAATCCGTGTGTCTGACCCGCGACCCGGTTTCTTTCCCATATTTAAATTTTCCACCAGTTTTTAGTGGCTGTTCAGAAGGGTTGCAAACCTTCAGAAACAGTACTTCCATGGCTATAAATTCATTTGTTTCCTCAGAAATTTACTCACTAATTTTCTGAAAAAACACAAACTTCTTCTTCTTCTGCACAAATAAATTATGTGTGATATACTGCCGTTGAGTGGTTCGTCGCTACCTGAATTTGGAGTACTACTATTCTGGTAAGATAATCGTTCTATCCTGGGAGGGGATATTCCATGAACCTCGAGTACTGTGAGGGGAATAATTTCTTTAAGGACACACTTTGAACTAAGTGGGCTCGATTATATTCTGAAAAATTATTCTTATTTTTCAACACTGATTCTGTTTATTTTCAGTTATTATTATTTACTGATTTTTGGAATACAGATTGATAACACCTTCTACGCTCCGCTCTAATCCAATCTCTAAATAAAACTACAATCTCCAAACTGTCTCTCGTCAATGAGTGTATGTGCTCTCCTATTTGAAACTTTCAACCACAAAAAGCGCTTTCAGAAACTGTAAATGACGCTTGAATATTCAACACATCTCGGGCCATCTTTGATAGAGTCAGAAATGTCTTTTCATTCTCCCTCAAGTATTTCAGCAAGTCTTCACGTCCATTTTCATTAGCAATTGATTCGTACGTACAACACCCTGTAAAACATAAACATCAAACTCGCTAATTTGTGAAGCACTTGAACCACTATACATTCTATTTCGAAGGCCTTGAATACTTGAAGCAGAAACTACATATTTTTTATAAGGTTGAAGTGAAGTAGAAGAAGATGGTACAGAAATCGGTTGATTATTTGCACTTTGCTCTTGGTAATACATATACAGAGTTTTCATTGTGTTTGTATGCTAGAGATAACATCTTCTTTAGGTTCTTTAGTTGGTTCTGTTGGAAGTATTTCTAGGCATTCATAAATCGTTTCAATAAGGGTATTACAACTGTGTACTTCAATAGTATGATTTAATACATCACCAATAAAATAAATAATGAGAATAAAAAAAAATATTTTTGTAATAGCTGGAGCGTAAGTTGGTTTTTTCATATATTCATTAAATAATAAATATATTAGAGCTATATAAAATAACATAGATGAAATAGTAGGATAATAAATACCAGAAAATTCCTTAGTAGCTAGAAAAAATTTCTTTAAGAATACAATAAGTTTCCAAATTTTATCTCAATCATCATCTACAAGAATATCTGAAGGATTTTGATTATGGGCGTTAAATACTAAAGTTATAGGTCTTCTATACTCGTGAGCAACAACTAACTATTCATACAAAGAATTCTACCTAATTGCAACTTCTTCTTGAATTTTCCTATAAGTTAATTCACAATCATGACATATTTTTTTAAACTCTTTGCGTCTTTGTATTTTATTACCTTTAAAAATAAAGTTGATAGCAAATTGTATTTTATCAATGATGTTTTTAAAAAGTTTTAGGTCATCCTTTACAATTAAGTTATAAATATGACATGCACATCTAACATAAAAAATATCGGGAAAAGATGGAGTCCATCGAGTTTTTAAAATGTTTACAACATAATCATTACAAGAAGCATTATCTAATGTAATAGTCATAATTTTATCAGTAATTCCATAATATTCACTAATTTCATTAATATTTCTTGAAATAAAAATCCAGTGTGTCTTTCATCAATATATCTATATGCTAATATACGTTTCCGCATAGACCAATTGTGATCTATCCAATGACATGTAACAGTTAAATAATCATCACCATTAGTACTGCCTATGTCATAAGTGATAGCCATTTTCCCATTAAAATGATACAATGCATAACGTAAATATTGTTGATATTCAGGCGCAAATTTAAAAACATCTCTTCTAACAATTGATCTAGGAAAACCATTAAAAACAGAATTATATGTTTTTCGAATGTAATAAATAAAACCAGGAGAAGAAGCAAATGAAAAAGGCAAATCCTTCACAACAATTAATTTTGCTAAATTTTCCCGATCTTTGTGTTTATCATATTTCGGATCTATAACTCCCCCCGTCATCGGATTAATTCGACTCTGTACTTGATCGGGGGTACTATATGATCCTTGTCCAGACTCAGAAGGCATTTGCACACTCGCTTTTTCAGCCAAGTATTAGTTATACCTTGCTTTGTGATCCTTTTCCACATGTCTCATTAAATCTCCTGTCCCACCTTAACCATTTTCAATTTTAATCGTGACAAATTTCACAAATAGCTAGTTGATTAGGAATGTCCTTTCAAAAAAAATCTCATGTAGGTGATTTTAATTTTCGTTATAGGGGGAATATGAGGGATTCAAGTTTCAATTTCAGCCTGAGACTCAATCTGAGCCTGAGGTGGAGCTGCACTAGTGGGTGTGTTATCTAAATTATCTTCTAATTCATTTTCTAAATCATAGTCTGGATCAGTAGTTGGAGATGCAGAATATACCTCATGATATAATGATTGCACATTTGCATTAATATCAACATTAAAAAGTTCAGTTTCATCTACATGAGTGAAATTATCATAATTAGGATTACTAGAAGATGCACCATTACTCCTGTTACCCTTACTACCTCTATCAGAAAAACGTCCACTTCGTTCCATTATAATTATGAAAATAAAGAATTATAGTTAAGAAAACTAAGTACGATAATAAAATTA
The DNA here is from genome assembly GCA_029783415.1 of Anisodus acutangulus. Lineage (NCBI taxonomy): Eukaryota > Viridiplantae > Streptophyta > Magnoliopsida > Solanales > Solanaceae > Anisodus > Anisodus acutangulus. Next base: position 26,881,790 of record CM056511.1, on the reverse strand, counting down.
AACAATAATAATTTAAATAAAAGAAGGAAAGAGTGTACCAAACGTCGACGTGTAATCGAAGTTGAAAATCAAAACTTTGCTCGATGATCCTCAAGCTAGTTGCGAACTTCACTCCCAATTTTTGAACTTTAATAGAAATTACCAAATATAATATTTAGTGTATAATTTAGACTTGTAGAGAGAGAGAGAGATTAGAGAGATGGTAGGAAGATTTGTGAGAAAAATGAAGAGGCAAATGAGATATTTATAGTTGACAAATAGAGTTAACGTGTAAATATACTAACTTAGGGGTTAAAAATAAATATTACGGGGTAGGGGGGTTTATAGGGTGTTGGGGGGCCAAAATGGCCGTTTGTAGCCGTTGCCAACGACTATAATTACAAATGATCGTTTGTGCAACGGCTACATTCTGGAAACGGGACTGGATCGGGGCGGGACGGGCCGGGATCTGAATAGGTGGGATCAGCCCTAGTCCCATCCCGATTTCGAATCCGACTAGAGTCAATCCCTATCCCGTAATTTACCCGACGAGATCGGGACAGAGTCGTGATCGGGACGGGTCGGGGCAGGATCGGACGTCCCGGCCCACTGACCAGCCCTACTTTAAACGCGTAAAACAAGTCAAAAAAATATTTGCCCTCCTTTTTTCCAGCTTATATACCTAAAAATATCTATAATTTGAATAATAAAAAAAATTAAGTAAAAAGAAAAAGACACTGTACGTTTTCCTCTTCCACCCCTGCAATTCATCTTTACCATCCGCATTCCCCTCTGTCTCCGCCATTCTTCTTCTCTTTTTTTTTTTTTCAAATTTCTTTTAATTCATTCATTTTTAGTATAGTTCTTTTGTTTTCTTCACCTTGTAGCCGGAAAAAATGGAGATCCACCACCACCTCCTTTTCCACACCACTCTCTTTCTCTCTCGCTCCTCTCTTCTACCAAAATAAATTATATTCAAAATAAGAAAAATCAGATCTTAAAAAAGAAAAGAAAAATGTTGGCTCTAGGTAGACGGCGGCAGGTGTACGGGACAGGCGGACGGTGGCGTTGAAGAAAGGAGGAGGGAAGGTTGAGTGTGTGGGGCTAGGGTTAGAAATTAGATTTTTATTTTATTTTTCCCCTTAAAAATATTTTTTTCTCATAATATTTTAATTTAGATTTTGAATCCGAAATGCCACACGTACTCAGTTGATTTGCTATTTTGCAATGTCATTAGCAATTGCATCACACTATTCTTATTATTTTGCTCATTATCAAAAAAGTGTTCAATAGATATATCTATTAAATAGTGCAGTTGTTCAATCGAAACAAATTTAGTATCTAAGTAGAATCATGGATAAGTTTAGATGGTTGTTGATGACTTTGGAAAGAAATCTACAAAAACTCAAAAGGGTTATATTTTTTTATGAAACTTAGGACCTCGAGGTGGAACATCGATAATGGAAAGGATAAAAAGATTCCTCATAATGTATTGGGGTATATTTCCTTAAAGTTGAGACATCAAACATTATTTATGTTTAGAAAAACAAGTGTGGGTATGAGGTGGCATAAAAAGAACATCTTGAGGCAAATGTGTTAAAACGTCCTATTAATTCTGAAGATTGGAAATAATTTGATAAGAATTATCAGCAATTTGCACAAGAACCTCGTAAAATTAGGCTCGCAACTAATAGTTTTAATCCATTTGGTAACACAGAGTACATTTTATCGTATGTGGCTTGTCATTTCAGTTTCCGTGTATCTTTCCTCTTTGGAAATGTTTTAAGGACACATTTTGATAATGTCATCGCTTATTTTTAGTCCTCAAGTACCTGGAAAGGATAAGGATGTTTATTTGCATCTTCGGTTGATGAATTGAACGAGTTATGTAGTGATAACGTAGACATTTGATGCATTAAAAAAGTACTTCAAGATGTATGTTGTTTTATGGACCACAAATGATTTTCCAGCTTATAATAGGTACTTAATTTCTTTACAATCCAGTTACACTTAGTAAGAAATTGGTGGAATAAGTAAAAAAAAATTAAAAAAACTACCAGAAAATAATATCTTACGGCAATTAGATTTCTCGTAACTAATAGATCAGAAAGACTCCCACATAAAATAAACATCATTATGAAAGATCTAATTAAGTGAGGAAAATATTTTATTTAACATACTAGAAGAGTTTGAAGTTGCGATATAATTTAGATGTCATGCACATAGAAAATAATATTTGTAAGAATGTTTTGGGACTATTATTGAATATTAATGAGAAAACTAAGGACACATATAAAGTAGGGAAAGATCTTAAGGATATGAACACAAGAAATGAATTACGACCGCAACAAATGGTTCCAGTTATATGATGCTACTTGCTTGTTAGGATATGTAAGGAAAATAAAATTGTGCATTTATAAATTTCCTAGGGTTTATGCTCAAAATCTCGTGGATGATGATAAAATAATTTGACTGAAATGTCAGGGCTATCATATAACTAGAACCATTTGTTGCACCAATGTTTTTCTTCTTATGTTTATATCTTTAAGATCTTTTCTTAATTTATTTGTGTCCTTAGTTTTCCATCAATATTCAATATCCCCGAAACATCAGCACAAATATTATTTTTTATGTGCATGACATTTAAATTAAGCTCTAACTTCAAACTCTTTCGATATGGTAACCCAACTAACACTTTCCTCAATTCAACTCTTAATAACAACGTTTATTTCATTTGAGTCTTTTACTAATCTATAGTACTGAGAAAATACAATTGTTGTAAGGTATCATTTCTAAAAACTCTTTTGGCTTCAATGTTTTTCCTACTTTCCCATCAAACTTCTTCTCCCCGATAATGACCCATGTAACATTTATCACTTTTTTTTAAGGTAACTTTAACATTTTTACTTCTTAACTTGTGTGAAAATGTATTTTTATTGCAGGACATGTCATGTATCCTTTTAGTGGTCCACCAGATAAATTACCTTATTCATATAGCTGAACACTATAGTGAAAGTATATTTATGTCCTAGAGACAATCTGTATTAGGATAAATATACTTTATACACATTCATATTATTATTAATAGAAATTAGTATTTTAGCATTTGCAATTATTGAATTATTAATTGATTGTTTGTAATTATTCATTAATGTGCATCCCTTGAGCTTACGTTGTCATTAATAGAGTGAGATATTGATGATAGAGCGTAACTCTTAAAATAGCCTCGACTAATGATCATCGAGAATGGGATATCGATGATATGTGATAAGTCGACATGTGGTCCGCATCACATCCTTAGAGGATGTAGTATGTCTCACATGCTACGAGTAATGGCAACTCGTGATGGACACATGGATACTTTGGAAGTATTGGTATACCATGCTGATATACTGTTTGTTAAACTTATCTAAAGTATGATCAACGTGTGGGAGATAGAAGTCCTTAGACTTGAGGTCAATACGCGCCTTGTCTACAAAGTAATGTACTTTGATCCCGTCCTAAGCTCAAATGCCTTATAGGTTGAGATATGACTTGTATTGGGTACATTACGATGTGGATTAAAGGTGGTAGTTGAGCCAATATTAGGATTCATTCCTCGGATTATTATTCGAGAGAACACTCGGATTCTCAGTGATATTAGGTTGACTAAGTCGTTGGCCAACACAATAGACATATTTAGAATACGGTCTAGTTGTCAACTAATATAGATGAGATACAATGATTAAGCCATTTGGATAGACACTTGACAATTACTAAGCTTGATCGGGTGTGTCGTGAATGAAAGGATTTTATCTTACCACATAAAGGTTAAGTTAACTGGATTCACATAAACGTACTTCACATATTCAGTTCGTCTTCCGGCGCAGTCTAGGAGTTCCGCGTAAACCTTAATTTGATTAATGTCGATATGAGAAAGCATGTAGGATCACACTATGTCGATTGTCCGTTTCGATCTAAGGATGTATTAAGAGAGTAATTAAATGTTAGATTTGGAATCGAGATATTTAAATGAATAATGATTATTTTAATTAAGTCAAAATTAGATTTTGGATTTAATTAAGAATGCACGGAAAATAAATAGAGACAGTGCAGAAGCATGTCGAGCGCCGCTACGCCCATACCCTAGGGCCGCAGCGCCTCTGCCTCAAACTTTGGGCCAGGCCCAAGGTCAAACCCTAATCCGATTTTGACCTATTTTCAACTATAAATAGAGGCATTCATCTCATTATTCACACACCAATTTTCTGAAAATCATTCTAAGCCTTAGAGACTTAGAATCAAATATTCTCTCGAACCTCTGCCGGATTTCCTAGCTTTTCGAAGGAGAAATACATTGAAGCTTAGAGCTTGCAATCGGAAGGGCAATTGCGTGTGCACCTCACGGTTGATAAAGATTCCAGATAATTCTAACTTGTAAGTATATGTTTTATGTTACAAGTTTCATTGTTGTATAACCATACCAGAAATGTTGTTGGGGTAAGTAAGAAACAAAATTTTAAACTTCCGTTGTGCCTTACTTATGTGTTTTGACCCCAACAAAACCCTACATATAGAACTTACGAGTATTATACAAGTTAAATTATAGAGATTTTTCTAATGTACTACTCCCTCCATTCCAATTTATGCGACTTTATTTCCTTTTTAGTTTGTTCCAAAAAGAAAACTTCATTCTAATTTTGGAAAAATGCTATTTAAACTTTTCATGTCACTTAATGACAAATTTTATGGTACAATTGTTATGGTATATTTAAGATCACGAATTTCAAAAAATTTATAGTCACATAAATGTTAATATATATGTTTAAAATTACAAGTTTCAGAAGTATTCCTTTCTTTCGTAAACTCCAAACCCAGTTAAATAGGGTCACATAAATTGAACCAAAGGAAGCATTATTTAGACATCTTGGATGCTAAAGAAGTTAAGTACTTACCATAAGTTGGAGAGTCAATTGAGGTCTATAAAACAACATGCATCATGAAACACTTCATGCATCAAATGTCTCTACATTGTCACTCCTAACTTATTCAATTTACCAACCAAAGGACGCAAATAAACATCAATATTCATTCTAGGTTCTCGAGGACTAGGAGTAAGCAGTGGAAGATTATAAGGAACTAAAATGACATGCCACATACTATAAGATGTGCTCGTGTTACCAAATGGATTAAAATCCTCGGTTGCAAGGCCAATTCTAATTTTAACATGTTCTCGTGCAAACCACGGATGGTTCTTGTCAAGCCTAAGAATCAATATGATACCTTAACACATTTGCCTTTCCAAATGTATATTTATGCCACCTCAAGTCCATACTTTATTTTTTGACATAAATAACCTTTATTGCCTCCGCTTCAAGGAAAAATACCACAAGACTTGATGAGGAATCGTTTTATCATTTCCATTATAAATTTTTCACATTCTTATCTCCCTAAATTTTTATTGGAAAGGACGAAAAAAAATTGATTTATATTTTTCGTTGATTTTGAGATGTTAAGTACTTAATTTTTACATTTTTTATCTTAGTTGTAATGGTTATTTACAGCCAAAAAAAACGTAATCCAGTAAACATTTATTGTATAACTTGGAAAAAGACCATTTACATTTGCATCTTAGTTTTGACAGGAAAAATTAAGACAGTCTCCCTTAGGGGTGAGCACGGGTACAGGGTACCCAGATACCCGACCGGAACCGACACTAACGGGTAGGTTCCAGGTAGTAAAATTAGGAACCGATCAATGTCGGGTCCGGTTCCGGTTCCAACAAATAGAGATAGGGTACCCGAACCCGGAATCGATACCCGAAACCTATGAAATATTAAATATTTTTACTTTTTTAATTCCATTATTTTTTAGTTAAATAAAAAAGAAAAAAAAGGTCATACTAAAGTACACCATTTAAGTGGGAAAAAACCAAATGCAGAACAATCACTTTCACCATCAAGAAATAAATCAAATAATATAAAGTGACAATCATAAGCCGAGAAAAAGCCAAAAGCGGTAGAAAACTGAAAAACTGAATTTTTTAAACTATGTACTCCTTTAAGTTGTTGAAAAAGAAAGTTGAAACGAAAACCAAAGCAAATCTTTGAAACATTCTTGGGATATTTGCTCCGAAAGGATTCTTTATGGGTTTTGTGGCACTGGCTTTCAGAGGATAAGCAGACGAGTTTATTCATAAACTAAAGCTGTTATACGAAGGCATTATTTTGCACAAAGAAACACCGATTCCGGGTACCCGGAACCTACCCGGAACCGCAGGGTCCGGGTAGGTTCCGGATAGTAAATTTAGAAACCGATCTTTTACTGGGTAGGGTCCGGGTAGTTCAAAAAAGTTAGGATATTCGAATCCGCTCACCCCTAGTCTCCCTTGGAGCTCTTTTATCTTAAAAGATATTAATTCTCGTTTCTTTTCATTTCATGTACTTTTACTATGTATTTTGGCCTTAACTTTGATAGGAAAAGTTAGGACTGGCTCCCTTATTACAATGATAAAGGTCAGAGTTGATAGATGAGATTGTAGTGCATAAATGCAAACAATCCAAATATATTGGATTAATATTCCAAGATATTATATGATAGATGAAGAAGTAACACTAAAACTATAAGATGATATCAAGAAAAATACGATAACATGATGACTACAATAAAGGAGTAATATTGGAAAGATAAGTACTAAGAATAATTTTGAGACCACCGATACTATAGAGAAGTAAATGCTGGACATTTACGGCCCAACATAATCACAAGAAGAATGTCGCAGAAAATGTGAATGTTAATATGACCATGCACTGGTACATAATTGAGCAAGGTGCAAATAGCACATAAAGAAGAGTACTAAGAATAAAGGAGTAATATTGGAAAGATAAGTACTAAGAATAATTTTGAGACCACCGATACTATAGAGAAGTAAATGCTGGACATTTACGGCCCAACATAATCACAAGAAGAATGTCGCAGAAAATGTGAATGTTAATATGACCATGCACTGGTACATAATTGAGCAAGGTGCAAATAGCACATAGAGGATAAAACGTGCGGACGGATCATGTTCTACGCAAACTCTATATGCATCAATCTTTTTGTGCAAGAATGTGAAAATTGAAGGTGTTAAACAAAGCAATATACCCGTGATTGACACCCAATATACAAGAAGTGTATATCACGGGCAAATGAAGCAAAGCAGCAAAATAGTCTCGGATGAGGCCCATTACTGGCCCATCATGGACAGGAATCAGTGGCCCATCACGGGCTGGCTGATGGGTGTATATATGGTATATATTGTTATAATATTGTAGTGTATTTGTTACCTAAATTAGGATTATACACTTACCATAATTGTATAGTTAGAATTATGGTAGAATAAGGTTTTAGGAATAGAATAGGAATAGGATTCTCCTATTTTGTAACTTGTATAAATATCTTTCAATCATTGAAAATAATCAAGGAGATTATTTCTTTCATGGTATCAGAGAGACTAGTTCTAACAAATTTTTTCTCTCCCAAATTTTGTACCATTCTCGGCCGAAACCCCCCCCCCTCGGGTTTCTCTTCTGAAATACGTCTTTCGCTCTCAAAATCTCTCTTAATATTCCCAAATTTCCCCTCGTTCTTTGTTCTTTCAATATGTCGAAGAACAATTATCATCCTGCCCTCATGGTTTCTAACGTCAAGAACAATATCCCTATTGTGCTTGAGATGGAAAACGTCCAATATGCGATCACGCTATCTCCCATCAAGTTATTCATCATATCATTCCTCCCGCTACACCTCTTCCCGCTGAGGATCCTCAGTTATGGATTACTCTTGATGCTACCGTTCTCCAGTGGATCTATTCCACTATTTCGGTTGACCTTTTACAGACGATTATTGAGCCGGATACCATGGCTATGGATACCTGGAATAGATTGCGTGACATATTCCAAGATAACCAACATTCACGTGTCGTCACATTCGAGCAGGAATTCTCTCTAGTTCGCATGGAAGAATTTTCAAACGTATCTGCATATTGCAAGAAACTCAAGGAGTTGGCGGATCAACTCCGTAATGTTGGCGCACCTATAACAAATAATCGTCTGGTTCTACAATTGGTTGCCGGTCTTTCGGAGGCCTATAATGGCGTTGGAATTATCCTTCGTCAAAGCAACCCTTTTCCCGCCTTTTATCAAGCCCGATCCATGCTTACTTTGGAAGAAGCTGGTTTGGCTAAAAAGGTGACTACCGGAGCAAGCCCCGTCGTCATGATGGCGTCCTCCCCAAGTTCTTCAGGTTTTGTTGATAATTCGGGCCAAAACCATACTCATGGTGGCGGCAAAAATAATCGTAAGAATAACAACAAAAACCGCGGGGGCAAACGCGGCGGTTCCGGTGGTAAGCAAGCAGGCAGTGGGCCCCGTCCAGTGAACAGTGGTCCACCACCCTCCTGGTCCCAGCAGTGGGGCCCATGGAAGTGGGGCTGGGGCAGTGGGCCGTGGGCCAACAACCTCTATTTTCCAGCAACTCCCGGCAGCCTGGCGACCTTCAGGCCCAACAATCAGCGATGGCGCCCATCACATCGCCACCGCCCAAGAACGCTGGGCCCAACAGCCTACGCCCCGCCAGTCCCGTCCTGGAATACTTGGGCCCCGACCTCCGCAAGCTCACCATGCAGCAGGCCCCACTCAGACCGATATCGAGGCCGCGATACACACATTGGGTTTTACTCAACCAGACCCAAATTGGTATATGGACACCGGTGTCACTACCCACATGACTTCCGATTCAGGTACTCTGTCATCTTATTCCAATTTGAGCAACCCTCGGGGTATAATTATTGGTAATGGCAACTCTATTCCAATTCAGGGTTATGGTAAAAAAATGTTGTCTCCCCCCAATCTATCCCTTATCTTGAAAAATACTTTACATGCCCCCAAATTGATTAAAAACTTAGTGTCAGTCCGAAAGTTCACCACTAACAATTCCGTTTCTGTTGAATTTAATCCGTTTGGTTTCTCTGTGAATGATTTCAAGACCGGGAGTTATCTCATGAGGTGTGATAGTAGGAGGGATCTGTATCCTATCATGCCCGATTTCAGTTCATCGAGTCAAGCTTTGCCATCAGCCTTTGCAGCCATTTCTCCTTCCTTGTGGCATGCTCGCCTTGGTCATCCGGGATCCTCTATTTTATCCGCTTTAGATAAAAATAGTTTTATTTCTTGTAAGGGTACGAGTCGTACTCCAATTTGTCAATCTTGTTCGTTAGGAAAAATTGTTAAGTTGCCATTTGTAGACTCAAATTCTCATACTTCAATGTCATTTGATATCATTCATAGCGACCTATGGACGTCTCCGGTTCTTAGTTCGTTGGGTCATCGATATTATGTTCTCTTTTTAGATGATTATTCTAAATTTTTATGGACGTTTCCAATTGTAAATAAATCTCAAGTGTTTTCAGTCTTCATAAAATTTAGAGGATTCATTCGTACCCAATTCGAAAGAGAAATAAAAAATATTCAATGTGATAATGGGAAAGAGTATGACAATAGAGAGTTTAGGGAGTTCTGTGCTAATAATGGGATTAATTTTCATTTTTCGTGTCCTCATACATCTTCACAAAATGAGAAAGCCGAACGCAAAATTCATTTCATAAATAACATTGTCCGAACTCTCTTAATTCATGCTTTCATATCCCCATATTTTTGGCATCATGCTCTACAAATGGCCACATATCTCCTTAACATAATTCCTTCCAAAGGTCTGACATATTCTTCCCCCCTCCAAATCTTATATAATAAGAACCCGTCTTATTCTCATCTTCAGATTTTTGGGTGCTTGTGTTATCTGTTATTCCCATCCACCACAATTAACAAACTTCAGGCTCGGTCTACTCCGTATGTGTTTTTGGGTTATCCGTCTAATCATCGTAGTTATAAATGCTTTGATTTATCCTCCAAGAAAATCATAATTAATCGTCATGTCATTTTTTATGAAACCAAATTTCCTTTTACAAAAGTTCATACTCCCGAGCCTAGTTCGTATAATTTCTTGGATGACCAAATATCCCCGTATATGATTCGGCATTTTTCAGACATATCCCGTACTAAAAACTCTCCAGCGGGACCACTGCCCGCTGGTCCCCATCGTCTCGATCAAAGACGCCTCGGCCATCTCATCGCCGCTTTAGTGATTGGGCGATCCCAGCCTAATACCGAACTGGTCCAGCCTCGTTATTGTTTCCAACGCTGTGACTGCTTCCAAAATTGGGCCAAGAGCCCATCGCTCACGCTACCCGTCCGAGCCCAAAGAAATTCCCAAAATTCACTCAATTCTTCCTCGAGTCATAGATTGGTCACTCGTAGTCAGCGGGGTATTTTTACACCTAAAAGACATTTTAATTTACATTCTAATGTCTCTAAATCCCCTTGCCCCGTAATCATGTGTCCGCTTTAAACGACCCGAATTGGAAAATTGCTATGACTGATGAATGTAATGCTCTTATTGATAATAAGACGTGGGAGTTAGTGCCCCGTCCCTCTGGTATTAATGTTATCAGGTCTATGTAGATTTTTGCTCATAAGGAGAATTCATATGGGTCATTTGCTAGACATAAGGTGCGGCTTGTGGGTGATGGTAAGACTCAGCAGGTTGGGATAGATTGTGGTGAGACGTTTAGTCCGGTGGTCAAGCCGGCTACCATTCGCACTGTGCTTAGCTTGGCTCTTTCAAAGGCATGGCCTATTCATCAGTTGTATGTCAAGAATGTTTTCCTACATGGTGATCTCAAGAAAACAGTCTATATGCATCAGCCATTGGGATTCATGGATCCCAACCGTCCTCATCATGTCTGTTTATTGAAGAAGTCCTTATATGGGCTTAAGTAGTCTCCACGGTCCTGGTATACGAGGTTTGCTGACTTTGTTTTGACTATTGGGTTTACTCACAGCAGGTCAGATAATTCCTTGTTCATCTACCGTCGTGGTTCATCCTTGGCCTACATTCTGTTATATGTGGATGATATCATTTTGATTGCCTCTTCCGATGCCTTACGCCAGTCTATCATGGTCTTGCTCAGCTCTGAGTTTGCTATGAAAGACTTAGGGCCCTTGAGTTATTTTTTGGTGATTGCCGTCAAGCGTCATTCGGATGGTTTGTTTTTGTCTCAAAGGAAGTATGCGGCTGAGATCATCGAGAGGGCTGGGATGTCATCCTGTAAGTCCACTTCCACTCCAGTTGATACTAAGCCCAAACTTGGTGCAGCGGCCGACGTCCCTTACGATGATCCGACCCGCTATCGCAGTCTTGCAGGGGCTCTTCAGTATCTTACCTTTACCAGATCGGATATTACGTATGCTGTTCAGCAGGTGTGTTTATTTATGCATGATCCCAGAGTTGAGCACATGAATGCAATCAAACGCATCATTCGTTATATTCAGGGTACACTGGACTATGGTTTACATTTGTATCCTTCATCGAAATCCACACTTGTCTCATATACAGATGCGGATTGGGTGGTTGTCCGGACACCAGACGGTCAACGTCTGGCTATTGTATGTTCCTTGGCAACAACTTGGTCTCCTAGTCTGCGAAGCGTCAGACGACTCTATCCCGCTCAAGTGCCGAGGTAGAATATCGAGGGGTAGCAAATGTGGTCTCAGAATCACGTTGGTTACGTAACTTGCTGTTAGAGCTTCATTGTCCCATTCAGAAGACAACCTTAGTATATTGTGATAATGTTAGTGCCATCTACCTCTCAGGTAATCCGGTTCAGCACCAACGCACTAAGCATATCGAAATGGACATTCACTTTGTTCGTGAAAAGGTTGCTCGGGGGCAGGTACGCGTATGTCATGTCCCGTCAAGATATCAAGTTGCAGACATCTTTACAAAGGGTCTTCCCTCGGCACTCTTTGAAGATTTTAGGGACAGTCTCAGCATTCGAAGACCGCCCGCTATGACTGTGGGGGTGTGTTAAACAAAGCAATATACCCGTGATATACACCCAATATACAAGAAGTGTATATCACGGGAAATGAAGCAAAGCAGCAAAACAGTCTCGGATGAGGCCCATTACTGGCCCATCACGGACAGGAATCAGTGGCCCATCACGGGCTGACTGATGGGTGTATTAACGGTATATATTGTTTTAATATTGTAGTATATTTTTTACCTAAATTAGGATTATACACTTACCATAATTGTATAGTTAGAATTATGGTAGAATAAGGTTTTAGGAATAGAATAGGAATAGGATTCTCCTATTTTGTAACTTGTATAAATACCTTTCAATTAATAAAAATAATCAAGGGAATTATTTCTTTCAGAAGGTAATAAAAGTGATAAGGTAAACCGAAAATTACTTGAAGGAAATTGTTTCCGCTAAGAATGGACTGATAAAAAAAAAGTCTCAACTAAGAATGTAACACAATAGAAGCAAAAGAATCCTATAGGAAATAATAATTTGTTGGGTTTATGATTGCTATTAAACTTACATTAGGCAAGAAGTTTGTTAAGAATCTTCTTATTCTGGATAGTGTCAGGTATTTCGTGTAGTAATAAGAGTGAAAGTTAGATCTAATTCTAGAGAACCACTTAAGAGACAACTTATTTACTTTTAGAATGTAATGGACCTTAATAAAGGTGAATGGATTTGGAAGATTAATATAACCAAAACCAACTAATTGAAATTGAGTCATAGTCGATTGAATGATTAGTATTTGAAGAACTACTTACTATAGATTAATCTATTTTAAATCTGCAAAAGCATTCGTTCTACCTATTTATCAAAAAATATCTGCAAAAAACATTCCTAATACATTAACACGTGCTCAAAATATACTAAAAGGTAATTGTTAAATATACACCATATACATGTGTATATTGTGTATATTAGTCTCGGCTGGCTCTCGGGTTTGGCACCTTTGTGCCGTGTAATTTATGGTATATATTTAGTATCCTAGTTTAGGTAATGTTGTAATATAATTAGTATTGTACACTTACCATAATAATTGTATTACCATAAATGTATAGTTAGTATCCAAGTAGAATAAGGTTTTAGGAATAGAATAGGAATAGGATTCTCCTATTATGGAAATATGTAACTTGTATATATAGTCTTTCAATTAATGAAAATAATCAAGGGATTATTTCTTTCATGGTATCAGAAGTCTAGGTCTTAAAATCCTCTCTCCAATTTTTTCTTCCTCTTGGCCGTCGACCACCAGTGCACAAAGCCGAGACCAAAGTTTTTCCGTAACTTGTTCTCGGATTGGTTGATTCCGATGGTACCTCTACTTCCCAAATTTTTTCTCCCAAAATCCCTCAATCACATATTGTTCTATCAATATGTCTATATCCTGGAATATGTTTCATCCTGCCCTTACAGTTTCTAACATCAAGAATAGCATCCCTCTTGTTCTTGAAATAGAAAACGTCCAATATGCGACGTGGGCCGCACTGTTCAAAATTCACGCACGATCGCATCAAGTCATCCATCACATAATCCCCGCGGTTCCTGAGGATACGGAGGTGCTAAAACACGAGGATGATCCTAAGTTGTGGACGACTCTTGATGTTACCGTCCTTCAGTGGATATATTCCACAATTTCTATCGATCTTTTGCAAACAATTATTGAGCTTGACGCTATGGCACAGGAAACTTGGGATAGACTGCGTGATATATTCTAAGATAATCAACATTCTAGAGTCGTTACCCTTGAGCAGGATTTCTCCCACGTCAATATGGAAGATTTTCCTAATGTTTCGGCTTATTGCAAAAGATTAAAGGAATTGGCGGACCAACTTCGCAACGTTGGCGCGCCAGTTTCAAATGATCATTTGGTCCTCCAAATGGTTTCCGGCCTGTCCAAGGCCTATAGTGGTGTGGGAACGCTTCTTCGGCAAAGCAACCCGCTTCCGCAATTTTATCAGGCTCGTTCTATGCTTACACTCGAAGAAGCAGGCATGGCAAAATGAGCGGCTACCAGTGCTAGTCCCGTAGTCATGATGATCGAGTCCACGGAGTATCCTACCGATTCCAACAACTCGGGCCAAAACCGCAACAATGGTGGCGGCAAAAAAGGTGGAAATAAGAAAAATAATGGCAAGAACCGCGATGACAACCGGTAGAATGGTGGTGGCGGTGGGGGTCCTCGCGGTGGTCAGCAGCAGCAGCAGTTCTGTGGCCCACAGTGAGCCCCTATGTAGTGGCAGTAAGCCTCGCAGCAGCAGTTTGGGCCCATTTCCAGTTTTCCCCACAGCAGCAGTTTCGGCCCAGCCAATTCTCACCCAACTGGCAGCGGGCGGCCCAGCAGCAGTCCAGGCCCAATTCAGCTTGGACTACATACAATCAGTAGTCTAGGCCGAGATCGCAAGCAGGGGTGTTTGGGCCTCAGCCCCTGCAGGCCCATCACGCAGTAGTACCCACATCTACCGATATCGAAGCCGCCATGCACACACTTGGTTTAACTCCTCCGGACCCAAATTGGTATATGGATACCGGTGCCACTACTCACATGACATACGATTCAGGTACGCTCTCGTCTTATTCCAATTTGAGCAACCCTCGCGGCATAATTGTTGGTAATGATAATTCTATTCCAATTCGTGGTTATGGTCATAAAACTTCCCCCCCCCCCATCCACCTCTTATCTTGAAAAACACCCTACACGCGCCCCAAATTGATTAAAAGCTTAGTCTATGTCCGTAATTTCACTACTGACAATTCCGTTTCTATTGAATTTGATCCATTTGGTTTCTTTGTGAAGTATTTCAAGACGGGGAGTCATTTCATGAGGTGTGATAGTAGGGGTGATCTTTATCCTATCACACCCGGTTCCGGTCCATTGAGTCAAGCACTGCCATCCACCTTCGCAGCCATTTCTCCTTCCTTATGGCATGCTCGTCTTGGTCATCCGGGGTCCTCTATTTTGTCGTCATTAGATAAAAATAGTTTTATTTCATGTAAGGGTACGCGTAGTACTCCAAATTGTCAATTTTGTTCTTTAGAAAAAAATTTTAAGTTGCCATTTGTAGACTCAAATTCTCTTACTTTAACGCCATTTGATATTATTCATAGCGACTTATGGATGTCTCATGTTCTTAGTTTTGTGGGTCATCGGTATTATGTTCTCTTTTTGGATGATTATTCTAAGTTTTTATGGACATTTCCGATAGCGAAAAAATCTCAAGTGTTTTCCGTCTTCCTAAAATTTGGAGCATTCATCAAAACCCAATTCGACCGAGAAATAAAAAATATTCAGTGTGATAATGACAAAGAATATGACAATGGGATGTTTCGGGAATTATGTGCTAATAATGAGATCAATTTTCATTTTTCTTGTCCTCATACGTCTTCATAAAATGGGAAAGGCAAACGCAAAATTCGTTCCATAAATAACATTGTCCGAACTTTATTGATTCATGCTTCTGTACCCCCGTCTTTTTGGCATCATGCTCTCCAAATGGCTAATTATCTCCTTACCATAATTCCTTCCAAAGGTTTGACATATTATTCCCCACTTCAAATTTTATATAATAAAATTCCTTCATATTCACATCTTCGGGTTTTTGGGTGTTTGTGTTATCCGTTATTCCCGTCCACCACAATTAACAAACTTCAGGCCCGGTCTACTCCGTGTGTGTTTTTGGGTTTTCTGTCTAATCATCGTGGCTATAAATGCTTTGATTTATCCTCTAATAAAATCATCATTAATCGCCATGTCATTTTTGATGAATCCCAATTTCCATTTGCTAAAGTTAATACTCTCGTGCCTAGTTCATATAATTTTTTGGATGATAGTATATCTCCGTATATTATTCAGCATTTTTTGGACGTCTCCCGCACCCAAATTTCTCCAGCGGGCCCACTGCCCGCTGGCCCTACTGGTCCATCACCCACTTTCAGTCCTAGTTCATACGTATGACCAGTTCATGCGGTTGGGCGATCAACCCAGTGCAGGAACTGGTCCGGGCCGCTCCAATTTACGATTTGGGCCAAGAGCCCACCGCCTGGTCACTGGTCGTCCCGAGTCCCGAAAAATCCCAAAATCCACCCGCCTCTACCCCGAGTCATGGACCAGTCACCCGTAGTCAACGGGGGATTTTTACACCAAAAAGATATTTTAATTTACATTCTAATGTTCTTAAATCACCCTTACCTCGAAATCATGTGTCTACATTAAATGACCCGAATTGGAAAATTGCTATGACCGATAAATATAATGCTCTTATTGATAATAAGAAGTGGGAGTTGGTACCCCGTCCATCTGGTATTAATATTATTAGGTCTATGTGGATTTTTGCTCATAAGGAAAATTCAGATGGTTCATTTGCCCGACATAAGGCACGGCTTGTGGGTGATGGTAAGACTCAGCAGGTTGGTGTTGATTGTGGTGAGACGTTTAGTCCAGTGGCCAAGCCGGCTACCATTCGCACTGTGCTTATCTTGGCTCTTTCGAAGGCATGGCCTATTCATCAATTAGATGTAAAAAATATTTTCCTACATGGTGATCTCAATGAAAAAGTCTATATGCATCAACCGTTGGGATTCAGGGATCCCAAACATCCTCATCATGTCTATTTGTTGAAGAAGTCCTTATATGGGCTTAAGCAGTCTCCACGGGCTTGGTATACGCGGTTTGCAGACTATGTTTCGACTATTGGGTTCACTCACAGCAGGTCGGATAATTCATTATTCATCTACCGTCGTGGTTCATCCGTGGCGTATATTCTGTTATATGTGGATGATATTATTTTAACGGCCTCTTCTGATGCCTTACGCCAGTCTATCATGACAATGCTCAACTTTGAGTTTGCTATGAAAGACTTAGAGCCATTGAGTTACTTTTTGGGGATTGCTGTCACTCGTCATTCCGATGAGTTGTTCTTATCTCAACAGAAGTATACAACTGAGATCATCGAGAGGGTTGGGATGTCATCCTATAAGTCCACTTCCACTCCAGTTGATACTAATCCCAAGCTTAGTGACGCGGCCGGCGTACCCTACGAGGATCCGACCCGCTATCGCAGTCTTGCAGGGGCCCTTCAGTCTCTTACCTTTACGAGACCGGATATTACATATGTTCTCCATCAGGTGTGTTTGTTCATGCATGATCTCAGAATTGAGCACATGAATGCACTCAAACGCATCATTCGGTATATTCAAGGTACACTTGACTATGGTTTGCATTTATATCCTTCCTCGACGTCCACACTTGTCTCGTATACAGATGCTGATTGGGGTGGCTGTCCCGACACCAGATGGTCTACGTCGGGCTATTGTATGTTTCTTGGCAACAACTTGGTCTCCTGGTCTGCGAAGCGTCAGTCGAATCTATCCGCTCAAGGGCCGAGGCTGAATATCGAGGGGTAGCTAATGTGGTCTCGGAATCATGTTGGTTACATAATTTGCTTTTGGAGCTTCATTGTCCCATTCAGAAGACAACCTTGGTTTATTGCGATAATATTAGTGCCATCTACCTTTCTAGTAATCCGGTTCATCACCAACGCATTAAGCATATCGAGATGGACATTCATTTTGTCCGCAAAAAGGTTGCTCGTGGTCAGGTACACGTCTGTCATGTCCCGTTAAGCTATCAAATTGCAGACATCTTTACAAAGGGTCTTCCCTTGGTCCTTTTTGAAAATTTTAGGGACAGTCTCAGCGTTCGAAGACCGCTCCCTATGACTGCGGGGGTGTATTAAATATACACAATATACATGTGTATATTGTGTATATTAGTCTCGGCTGGCTCTCGGGTGACACCTTTGTGCCGTGTAATTTATGGTATATATTTAGTATTCTAGTTTAGGTAATGTTGTAATATAATTAGTATTGTACACTTACCATAATAATTGTATTACCATAAATGTATAGTTAGTATCCAAGTAGAATAAGGTTTTAGGAATAAGATTCTCCTATTATGGAAATATGTAACTTGTATATATAGTCTTTCAATTAATAAAAATAATCAAGGGATTATTTCTTTCAGTAATAAACAAAAGCATAGCTGAAGGACTACAAGAATATGTGGGGCATGCAAAGACGAAATACAAGTAAATGTTCCACATCACATCTGTTTAGACTAGGGGTGTCCAACGGGCCAGGCCGGCTAGGCCCCGGCGGGACTCGTCGGGAAGGGGAGGGTCGCGATGCAGCTCCGATGGGATTAGCTGGCTTGGCTAGGCGGTATGGGAAGAAGTCCCGTCCCGTCCCACATCCCGCCGGAGGAGGGGGCCGAATTTGGGGCATGGGATGGGTCGGGATCGGGATTTGGTTTTTTTTTGCCACTTAATTTTAAAAAATAATATAGATAAACACTTTAATAATTGAACAAGATAGTTTAATAAATACATCCAAATGCTGTTTTTGTGCCTCTTATATTATTTAATAGAAATATGGTTTTTTTTGTAATATAATTTCAAAATTGCAACTTTGTGGTGTTGTTCAAAAGTTGCAAATTACATAGTAAAATTGTAATTAAAAAAATTACATAGTTAACCATACTTTTTCTAATTTCCTCACAATGTCTTGAGGATCTTCGGTTGGAATTGAAATTTGTTGGTCAAATTGTTCAACGTCGCTTCATGTTCCCTCGGACAAGATTTCGTTGTAGTTGTAGTCTTCTTCTTCGTCGATCTCCGGTTGACCGCACCTTCTACGCTTCGCTCGAATCCAATATATGAATAGAACTGCAATCTCCAATATGTCTCCCGCCAATGAATGTATGTGCTCTCCTATTTGAAATCTTCCAGCAGAAAAAACGCTTTCAGACGATGTTGATGACGCTTGAATGTTCAACACATCTCGGGCTATCTTTGCTAGTGTCGGAAATGTGTTCTCATTCTGCCTCCAGTATTTCAACAAGTCTTCATGTCCTTCGTCATTGATAATTAATTAGTACGGTACAACACCTTGCAAAATATAAACATCAAATTCGCTAACTTGTGAAGAAGTTGAACTACTAAACATTTTATTTCTAAGGCCTTGAATACTAGCAGCAGAAATCACATGTTTTATAAGGTTACGGCGAAGTAGTAGAAGATGATACAGAAGCCGGTTGATTATTTTCACTTTGTTGTTGGTAATATATATATACTTGTTTGCATTCAGTGTATATGCTGAACGTAACTTCTTCTTTAATTGGTTGTTCAGTTGGGTCTGTTGGAAGTACTTCTAAACAATCATAAATCGTTTCTACAAGTGTTTTACAACCATCTACTTTAATAGTCGGATTTAATACCGCACCAATAATATAAATAGGAAAAAAATATATTTTTAATTTTATAAACATTTTTTAATAGATGGAGCGTAAGATGGTTTTTTCATATATTCATTAAGTAACAAAAATATTAGAGCTATATAAAATAACATATTTGAAATAGTAGGATAATAAATACCAAAAAAATCTTTAGTAGCTTGAAAACATTATTCTAGAAATCCATTAAGGTCTAAAAAAAATTTCCAATCATTATCTACAAGCATATCCCTTGGACTTTTATTATGGCGTTAAATAATAAAGTTATAGGTTGTCTATACTCGCAAGCAATAAGTAGTTGCTCATACAAAGAATTTCACCTAGTCGAAACTTCTTCTGGAATTTTTCTATACGGTAATCCACAATCATAACAAGTTTTTTTTATACTCATTGCATCTTTGTATTTTATTATCTTTAAAAATAAAATTTATAGCAAATTGTATTTTATCAAGAATGCTTTCAAAAAAATTTAGGTCATCCTTTACAACTAAGTTATTAATATGGCACACACATCTTACATGAAAATAATAAGAAAAACATGGAGTTAATCGAACTTTTAAAAATCTTATAGCATAATCATTAGAAGTAGCATTATCTAATGTAATAGTCATAATTTTATCAATTATTCCATAATAATCACAAATTTCATAATAATTTGTGCAATAAAACTTTCAGTGTGCCTATCATCAATATATCTATATGCTAAAATACGTTTTTGCATAGACCAATTTTGATCTATCCAATGACATGTTACCGTTAAATAATCATTACCGTTAGTACTATGACCTATGTCAAAAGTGATGATCACTTTGCCATTAAAATGATACAATGCATAACGTAAATATTGTTGATATTCACTTGCAAATTTAAAAGCATCTCTTCTCACAGTTGATCTAGGAAAACCATTAAAAGCAGGATTATATGTTTCTCGAACGTAATGAATAAAACCAAGAGAAGAAGAAAATAAAAAAGGCAAACCCTCCGCCACAACTAATTTTGCCATATTTTTCCTATCTTTGCTTTAATCATATTTACGACCAAAAATTCACCCCGTTATCAGGTTAATTTGACCCTGTACTTGGTCAGAGACACTATGTGAACCTTGTCCCGACTCAGCTGGCACACCCGATTTTTTAGCCTGGTATTGATTCCACATAGCTGTGTGCTCGCCTTGTACATGTCTCAATAAACCTCCCATTCCACCTTGACCTTTTCCGGTTTTAAATTTATAAACATTTTTATAAATTTTACATCTAGCTAGTAGATTCTCTTGGTCCCAATCAAAAAAATCCCATGCAGCTGATTTTAATTTTCGTTGTGTGGGGCCTCAACTCATACTAAGGGTAATATAAGGCATTCCAGTTTCAGTTTGAGGCTGAGACTTAGTATGAGCCTGAGGTTGAGATGCACTAGTGAGTGTGTCATCTAGATTATTATCTAAATTAAAGTCTGGTTCATATACCTCATCATCTAGTGATATATTATTGAAAGAGCAGTTTCATCTATATGAGTGAAATCAATGAAATCATTGGGACTAGAAATAGAATTACTAGAAGAAGTACCCTTACCCTTGTTACCCCTACTAGAAGAAACACCCTTACCTTTAACCTTAATCATAAGTCCAAGGCGTTCCATTATAATTATGCAAATAAATAATTAAAGTAAATAAAATTAAGTACGATAATTAAAATTAAGTAACAATAATAATTTAAATGTCACGACCCGACCCGACGGGCCGCGACTAACGGTCCTAATGACGTCATTATACTAACCTGTCACACATAATCCAACTAACACTTAATGAGTCTGAAATCCGGCAGCATAACACTGCAACAACAACATAAGCCAGGATAGGAAAGCCGACAAGGCTGTCTTTACCCAAGAAAGTACCTGTCTCATGAGGAGTCACAACTAGCCAATATAACATAACAAGCAAGCCGACAAGGCTGCCACCAGATAGTAACTTATATACATGGGAACACCCCAACACAGAATACAATAACATGACTGACCAAAATAGAGTCATAACCCTTACATAAGTACAACCCACAACTGTCTACAAACCTCTATAAGAAGGACAACGACAAATGATGGGACAGGGCCCCGCCGTGCCCCTAAATAAAAATATAAGTCTAAAAGAGGTTCGGTACCAAAATGACAAAGCCTTGGATCAAAGGAGCTTTCCAACCTGCTGAGTAGGAACCAAAACCGGAGGGTCACCAAACTGAGCACCTGTACCTGCGGGCATGAATGCAGCCCTCCGAGGAAAGGGGGTCAGTACGAAATAATGTACTGAGTATGTAAACATGAAATACTGCAAATGAGATCATAAGTAGCCAATGGATAACACGAGGTCAGTATAAAAATCAGGATTCAAATCCAACTGTGCCATAAACAATAAAAGTCAGTGTGCCTTATAAAAATGAGAGTCAAGTCAAGAAAACATGAATGCCTGTCCATATACATATATATACCTGTAACGTAACCCGACCCACTAATGCGGGACTCGGTGGAATCATATCATAACCCGGCCCATATTAGGACTCGATGAAGTCATATCATAACCCGGCCCATGCTGGGACTCGGTAAAGTCATATCTCATCTATGGATCTATCCTACGTAACCCGACCCTCTAGTGAGGAACTCGGTGAAAAATACAAGGTTGTGCACGAACATAACCCGGATCGGGACTCGGTGAAGTGAAGTAATAACACTTAGCACGAGTAGATTTCATGAGTAACCATATGCAATCAAAATTTTCATTTGACTCGCAGTAAAATCAATATAATAATATCATAATAAACTCTTTACTGAAAAATCATAGGCACTTCTCATAACTAACATCTTTAGGAATTAAACTGTATAAGAATCATGTACGTCCGCCGTACTTTCATTAAATAAAAATCATGCCAAAGAAAGAAGGAATAGTTCACATACCTCTTAGACGAACTAATCAACTTAATATTAGAGTACGTCTCATTTTAGAATTTCAACCTATAATAATGGTAATACGCTCGTCAATTCTATGATCACTAGCATACTTTATATCGAATAACGAATTCCTATTCTATAAAAATTCGGGCAACACTTCCCTTGCTTATACATGTTTCCACAACTTTCAAACGAGGCTAATAACATCAATAACGAAGCACCAATTAAGGGCACAACCAAAACAGCAACAAAGGAGATTTACACACCCACTTCTCATGTAAATTTAGCCTCTTAATCCACATTAAAAACAGCCCACAAAACAGTCCATGTTCCAACAACAACGAGGGTAGAATGTGAAGCATTTCTACGTCTTTCTACACCCTTATTCCTTTAGGACTTACATTAGCAATTACCACACCTAAACATGCATAATTGTAACTAAATTTTTAGCATTATAACACCACAAAATAGTCCCTAAAACAGTCCATATACATCACAACATGTCCAACAATTTCATGCAAGTTCTTGGCCACAACATGTCATAATTCCATAACTCTTATCTTAATTCCTAAAATCCAATTTCGTATTTCAATACTTTCATATAACTAATTCCAACTAAATATCCATGTGTCCTTTCAGTTTCATCATGCAATTAGTGACAATAATAACAACAATCACCAACGAATCCAATAACACCAAAATCTGTCCCAAATCGGCAACTAGCCTAAAATTGTCACATGCAACGCTTAAATTCCAATTTTTCCTTAACACAAATTCATTACCTTAATTCTAACAACATGCATTCCAATTATATTATAGAAAGAATAATTTTATACCTCAAATTTCATCCGAAACAGTTCATAATTTTCTGCCCACTGCTTGTCCGAAAATCCCCACTGTTTTGTAATTTTTCTCCTTTTTTTGTTCACTTCTTCAACTCCAATTGACATTCAAGTGTTCTACAATGTTAAGCCATAATCCCTACACGTTTTTCTTCCAAAATTTCATCCAAAAATTTTGAAATTTCTAGGCTAAAGTCTCGGCCAGCAGTGGTTGTTTTTGCCACTGTTTTTGGTGTTGTTTTGCTTCTAATTTTTGCTGAAAAATGTAGTCTAGGAAGAGAAGATAAAAACCTCAAATTTGGCTATGGGGTTGGGGGTTCTCGGCTAGGGTATGGCGGAGGAGAGGAGAGGAGAGTTTGTTTTAAGTTTTGAATGAAGAAGATGAAAGAATGTAGGTTAATTAAAAAAAATCTGGATTTTTAATATTACACTTTGGCCCCCCAAGTTCTTCAATTAATAAATGTTAAACCCACCTCTTTTAATTCCCGAGAATTTCATAAAGCCTCGTATCCTCAATGTCATAATTTATAATACAATACTATTCCATAACTCCATTGGAATACATTCAACTACTAGGATTAATTCTCGTCGTCATATATATAGCACTAAAGAAAAACTATTCCGGGATAACATCCGTTTATACACTAATTTTCTGTATTAACATATGTAAGTGCTCCTTATATTCAATATCCGAATCTTACTTCCTTAATGACGTTCTTAATTATCATCTTAATCTTACGAGGTGTAACATTCTTCCCCCCTCTGAAACATTCGTCCTCGAATGTTCATAATAAGTCTTATGCTAGAAATTTTTTGGCAGAGTCTCCTTTATAATTATGTCTATCCACCTATATTCAGCAAACCAACAGGTGCCACACAGGGCCCCAATATATCACTCATATACAATTCCCAATTACCAGAATCAAATAAGGAGTTAAATTACATTACCTGGAGTCATAGGGAACAAGTAAGGATATTTCTTCTTCATTTCATCTTCTGCCTCCCAAGTCATTTCCTCCTTATTGTTGTGTCGCCACAATACCTTGACGGAAGCCACATCCTTCGTCCGTAACCTCCTGACCTGGCGATCAAGTATGGCTATGGGACTTTCCTCATAAGACAGCTCATCTGTCACCTGGACATCATCTACTGGGAAGACTCTGGAAGGATCACCAATACAGTTACGCAACATAGTTACATGGAAGACTGGATGTACCGCCTCCAATTCAGATGGTAGATCCAACTCATAGGCAATTTTACCTATCCTACGAATGACCTGGTAAGGCCCGATGTACCTTGGGCTAAGCTTTCCTTTCTTGCCAAACCTCATCACACCCTTCATGGGTGACACCTTTAGGAACACCCAATCATCAACCTCAAACTCTAAGTATCGACGTCGATTATCAGCATATGACTTCTGTCGACTCTGTGCTGCTAATAATCTCTCCTAAATGAGCTTCACCTTATCAACAGCTTGCTGAACCATGTCTGGGCCGATCAACTTGGTCTCACCTACATCAAACCAACCAATAGGTGACCTGCACTTCCTCCCGTATAAGGCCTCGTGCGGTGCAATCTGGATGCTAGAATGATAGTTGTTGTTATATGCAAACTCAATGAGTGGTAAATGATCATCCCAACTACCTCCGAAGTCAATAATACAGGCTCTCAGCATATCCTCTAATGTCAGGATAGTATGCTCTGCCTGCCCATCCGTCTGAGGATGAAATGTTGTGCTGAGACTCACTTGTGTCCCCAATCCCTTCTGGAATGATCTCCAGAAATTAGATGTAAACTGAGCTCCTCGGTTTGATATAATAGATGTGGGAACTCCGTGCAGTCTCACTATCTCCCTGATGTACAACCTAGCATAGTCCTCAGCTGAGTAAGTAGTCCTAACTGGAAAAAAATTGGCTGATTTCATCAGCCTATCCACGATAACCCATATGGAATCACACTTCCGTTGAGTGCGAGGTAAGCCTGTAATGAAGTCCATATTGATCACTTCCCACTTCCAAGTCGGGATCTCAATCTCCTGTAATAATCCACCAGGCTTCTGATGCTCAACCTTAACCTACTGACAATTTGGGCACTGGGAAACAAATTCTGCTATGTCTCTTTTCATGCTATCCCACCAATACAAGCATCTAAGGTCATGGTACATCTTCATCGACCCTGGATGAATGGAATAACGGGCATTGTGTTTCTCTCCCATAACCTGCTGTCGTAGCCTTGCAACATCAGGTATACATAACCTGCCCTCATACCTCAGCACATCATCAGGTGTAACCTCATATAAAGTCTTTCCCTTTCGGAGAGCTCCATCTCTATACCGGGCCAGAACAGGATCCTCATACTGACATTTTTTTACCCCTTCCACGATAGAGGACTCAGCAACATCCCGAATAAGAACCCCGTTATCTCCCGAATCTGCCAACCAGACTCCAAGACTAGTTAGCTTGTGTATCTCATGAACCATCTCCCTTCTGTCTGACTGCACATCCGTCAAGCTATCCATGGATCTACGGCTAAGAGCATCTGCCACAATATTGGCTTTCCCCGGGTGGTACAAGATATCAACATCATAGTCCTTTAGCAACTCTAACCACCGCCTCTGCCGTAGGTTCAACTCCTTCTGCTTAAAGATATATTGGAGACTCTTGTGATTCGTATAAATATCAACATGAATCCCATACAAATAATGTCTCCAAATCTTCAGGACATGAATCACCGCTGCTAGCTCCAAATCATGAATGAGATAATTCTTTTCATGCTTTCTGAGCTGTCGGGAGGCATAAGCTATAACTTTGCCATGCTGCATCAACACACAACCTAGCCCAATACCTGAAGCATCACAATAACTGACATAACCATCCGGTCCCTCGGGAAGAGTCAGAACTGAAGCCGTAGTCAACTTATTATTCAACAAATGGAAACTGTGCTCACAAGCATCCGTCCACTGAAACTTAGCTGCCTTCTGTGTTAGCCTAGTCAAAGGCGCTGAGATCGAGGCAAACTTTTCTATAAACCTTCTGTAATACCCTGCTAGCCCCAAAAAACTGCGTACCTCAGTAGGTGTCGTAGGTCTGGGCCAAGTCTTCACCACCTCAATCTTCTGTGTATCCACCTGAATGCCATCAGCTCCGATAATATGCCCCAAGAATGCCACCGAAGTCAACCAGAACTCACACTTGGAAAACTTGGCATACAACTGCTGGTGCTGGAGGACCCTAAGTACCGTCCTCAAATGGTCTGCATGCTCCTGCTCTGAACGGGAATAAACCAGGATATCATCAATGAATACAATGACGAACATGTCTAAGAATGGCCTGAATACCCGGTTCATCAAATCCATAAACACTGCTGGAGCATTGGTCAGTCCAAAAGACATCACCCTAAACTCATAATGTCCATATCGGGTTCTGAATGCTGTCTTTGGAATATCTGCCTCCCTTACCCGCACCTGATGATAACCTGACCGCAAGTCTATCTTCGAGAAGCACTTAGCACCCTGCAACTGGTCAAATAAATCATCAATCCTGGGAAGGGGGTACCTGTTCTTGATGGTTACCTTGTTCAGCTGCCTATAATCAATACACATCCGCAGCGATCCATCTTTCTTCCTCACAAATAACACTGGTGCTCCCCATGGAGATGTACTCGGCCTAATAAAGCCTTTCTCCAATAAGTCTCTCAGCTGCTTCTTCAACTCCTTCAGCTCTGCAGGTGCCATTCTATAAGGAGGAATGGATATAGGTTGGGTACCTGGCAATACATCTACACTGAAATCTATCTCCCGCTCTGGAGGGAGACCTGGAAGATCATCTGGGAATACATCCGGAAACTCACTAACTACCGAAACTGACTGAAGAGCCGGTACCTCCGCTTCTGTATCATGCACCCGAACCAAATGATAGATACAACCTTTTCTGACCATCTTCATTGCCTTGAGGTATGAAATAAACTTACCCCTCGGCGATGCTGCATTCCCTTTCCATTCTATAACTGGCTCATTTGGAAACTGAAATCGAACCAACTTCTCCCCACAATCAACATTGGCAAAACAAGAAGCCAACCAATACATACCAATAATGACATCAAAGTCGGCCATATCCAACTCTATCAAATCTGCTAAGGTATGACGGCTATATATCACCACCGAACAATTTTTATACACACGCTCAGCTATAACCGAATCTCCTACCGGTGTAGCTACCTCAAATGGTTCTATCAGCTCAGGTTCTATCCCTATTCTATTAGCAATAAGAGGGGATATGTAGGTCAAGGTGGAACCTGGATCTATCAAAGCATATACATCACAGAAAAAGACCGATAGTATACCTGTAACAACATCTGGTGATGCCTCCTGATCAAGTCTGCTTTCCAAAGCATATATGCAGTTCGAAGGACCGCCGGAACTAAAAACTCTACCACGTCCTGCTGGCGTCTGAATACCCCACCCGGTGGGGCGCATAGCTATAGATGACGACGAACCAGCACCCGACCCCGTTGGCCGAGCCATCCCACCTGAACCACCCATATTGGGACACTCTCTCATCATATGGCCCTGACGGCCGCAAGAGAAGCAAGCACCTGTGGTCGAACGACATTCCCCAATAGGAAACTTACCACACTGAGAGCACCGAGGATAAGGTGGCCTCAACTGACTAGAGCCCCTATTCCTCTGAGAACCCGAAGCCCTGAAGCTCTGTCCAGCTCCTGAATACCCGGGGCGGTTGAACCTCCTGCCCGTAGATCGTAGAGAGCACTGCGGCCGGGCCGAGATGAATATCTCGACATCTTCTTTGGAACTGTCTGCCTCGAGACTCACCGAAATAAGCTGCCGACCTAGCCCTCTTATGCTGGTCCCTATCATGACCTCGGTCTGGCTGTCGCCCTCTATGTCGGTTCTCAACCCCCTGTGTGTATGCCTGGATACGAGCAATATCCATACCCGGCTGAAGAGCCACCGCCATACAACCATCGATCAGATAATGGTCCAGCCCCATCACAAAGCGATGCACCCTGTCTGCCATATCTGCTACAATAGTGGGTGCGTATCTGGCCAATGAATCAAACTCCAGGCTATACTCACGAATGGTCCTGCCACTCGCCTCAATCAGAAGAATCTGGCCCACTCTAGCTCTCCTCATCTCTGGAGGCAAGAAGTGACCAAAGAAGGCCTCTGTAAACTCCTCCCATGTAGCTGGAGAAACATCCTCTCCCCTGGATAACTCCCAAGTCTCATACCAGTTTGTAGCTATATCCCGCATCCTATACGAAGCCAACTCCACAGACTCAGTCTCCGAAGCCCTGATTACCCTCAAGGTACGCTGCATCTGTATGATAAACTCCTGCGGGTCATCCTCGGGCCTTGACCCGAAAAACTCCAGTGGACTACAGCTCAAGAAATCACGGACCCTCAAACTATCTGTTCTGGGGCCAACTCCTGTTCCCTATCTATAAGTCTGCCCTGCCACTAACCTAGTCAGCAGCTGCACCGCATCTCTCATGGCTCAGTTCTCTGCCCCCGGCTGAGGAGCTGGAGGCTCAGGTGCTGGGGCCTCAGAAACTGGTGATGTTGCCCCCTAAACTGGAGCCTCTGGTGGTGGCAACGAAGCAGAGCTCGCCGAATGGGGAACAGTCTCCGGCATAGACTGAGTACGGGACCTGGTAACTCTCTGAATCCGACTAGTATCTCCCACTGTAGACTTGCCCTTCTGGGCTGCTATCGCCTTATTCAGAGGCATAGTTGTAACATAGTAAGTCGTCAGAAAGGGGTTATCCTAATAATATAGCTCTATTGTACGATCTAATAGATGAAAGAATAGAAACCAATCCTAAATGCCCTGCAGCCTCCTGCATATAAGTATGGTGCACAACATACCCATACGCAAGACTCTACTAGACACGGTCTGTAGACATTTCGAGGACTAACTGCTCTGATACCACTTTTGTCACGACCCGACCCGACCCGATGGGCCGCGACTAACCGTCCTAATGACGTCATTATACTAACCTGTCACACATAATCCAACTAACACTTAATGAGTCTGAAATCCGGCAGCATAACAATGCAACAACAACATAAGCCAGGGTAGGCAAGCCGACAAGGCTGCCTTTACCCAAGAATGTACCTGTCTCCTGAGGAGTCACAACTAGCCAATATAACATAACAAGAAAGCCGACAAGGCTGCCACCAGATAGTAACGTATATATATGGGAACACCCCAACACAAAATACAATAACATGACTGACCAAAACAGAGTCATAACCCTTACATAAGTACAACCCACAACTGTCTACAAACCTCTATAAGAAGGACAACGACAAATGATGGGACAGGGCCCCGTCGTGCCCCTAAATAAAAACATAAGTCTAAAAGAGGTTCGGTACCAAAATGACAAAGCTCTGGATCAAAGGAGCTTTCCAACCTGCTGAGTAGGAACCAAAACCGGAGGGTCACCAAACTGAGCACCTGTACCTGCGGGCATGAACGCAGCCCCCCGAGGAAAGGGGGTCAGTACGAAATAATATACTGAGTATGTAAACATGAAATACTGCAAATGAGATCATAAGTAGCCAATGGATAACACGAGGTCAGTATAAAAATCAGGATTCAAATCCGACTGTGCCATAAACAATAAAAGTCAGTTGTGCCTTATAAAAATGAGAGTCAAGTTAAGAAAACATGAATGCCTGTCCATATACATATATATACCTGTAATGCAACCCGGCCCACTAATGCGGGACTTGGTGGAATCATATCATAATCCGACCCATATTAGGACTCGGTGAAGTCATATCATAACCCGGCCCATGCTGAAACTCGGTAAAGTCATATCTCATCTATGGATTAATCCTACGTAATCCCGCCCTCTAGTGAGGGACTCGGTGAAAAATGCAAGGCTGTGCACGAACATAACCCGGCCCGGGACTCGGTGAAGTGAAGTAATAACACTTAGCTCGAGTAGATTTCATGAGTAACCATATGCAATCAAAATTTTCATTTGACTCTCAGTAAAATCATTATAATAATGTCATAATAAACTCTTTACTGAAAAATCATAGGCACTTCTCATAACTAGCACCTTTAGGAATTAAACTGTATAAGAATCATGTACGTCCACCGTACTTTCATTAAATAAAAATCATGCCAAAGAAAGAAGGAATAGTTCACATACCTCTTAGACGAACTAATCAACTCAATATTAGAGTACGTCTCATTTTAGAACTTCAACCTATAATAATGGTAATACGCTCGTCAATTCTATGATCACTAGCATACTTTATATCGACTAACGACTTCCTATTCTATAAAAATTCGGGCAGCACTTCCCTTGCTTATACATGTTTCTACAACTTCCAAACGAGGCTAATAACATCAATAACCAAGCACCAATTAAGGGCACAACCAAAACAACAACAAAGGGGATTTACACACCCACTTCTCATGTAAATTTAGCCTCTTAATCCACATTAAAAATAGCCCACAAAACAGTCCATGTTCCAACAACAACGAGGGTAGAATGTGAAGCCTTTCTACACCTTTCTACACCCTTATTCCTTTAGGACTTACATTAGCAATTACCACACCTAAACATGCATAATGGTAACTAACTTTTCAGCATTATAACACCACAAAATAGTCCCTAAAACAGTCCATATACATCACAACATGTCCAACAATTTCATGCAAGTTCTTGGCCACAACATGTCATAATTCCATAACTCTTATCTTAATTCCTAAAATCCAATTTCGTATTTCAATACTTCCATATAACTAATTCCAACTAAATATCAATGTTTCCTTTCAATTTCATCATGCAATTAGTGACAATAATAACAACAATAACCAATGAATCCAATAACACCAAAATCTGTCCCAAATCGGCAACTAGCCTAAAATTGTCACATGCAACGCTTAAATTCCAATTTTTCCTTAACACAAATTCATTACCTTAATTCTAACAACATGCATTCCAATTATATTATAGAAAGAATAATTTTATACCTCAAATTTCATCCGAAACAGTCCACAATTTTCTGCCCACTGCTTGTCCGAAAATCCCCACTGTTTTGTAATTTTTCTCCTTTTTTTGTTCACTTCTTCAACTCCAATTGACATGCAAGTGTTCTACAATGTTAAGCCATTATCCCTACACGTTTTTCTTCCAAAATTTCATCCAAAAATCTCAAAATTACTGGGCTAAAGTCTCGGCCAGCAGTGGCTGTGTTTTGCCACTGTTTTTGGTGTTGTTTTGCTTCTAATTTTTGCTGAAAAATGTAGTCTAGGAAGAGAAGATAAAAACCTCAAATTTGGCTATGGGGTTGGGGGTTCTCGGCTGGGGTATGGGGGAAGAGAGGAGAGGAGAGGAGAGTTTGTTTTAAGTTTTGAATGAAGAAGATGAAAGAATGTAGGTTAATTAAAAAAAAATCTGGATTTTTAATATTACACTTTGGCCCCCAAGTTCTTCAATTAATAAATGTTAAACCCACCTCTTTTAATTCCCGAGAATTTCATAAAGCCTCGTATCCTCAATGTCATAATTTATAATACAATACTATTCCATAACTCCATTGGAATACATTCAACTACTAGAATTAATTCTCGTCGTCACATGTATAGCACTAAAGAAAAACTATTCCGGGATAACATCCGTTTATACACTAATTTCCCGTATTAACATATGTAAGTGCTCTTTATATTCAATATCCGAATCTTACTTCCTTAATGACGATCTTAATTATCGTCTTAATCTTACGAGGTGTAACATTAAAGAAGGAATGAAGGTACAAAACACCGACGTAACGTTGACGTGTAATCGAGGTTGAAAATTGAAACTTTCCTCGATGGATGATCCTCAAGCTAGTTGACAACTTCACTCCCAATTTTTTTAACTTTGATATAAATGAGCAAAAAAAAATAATATTTAGTAGGCAATGTAGAATTGTAGAGAGATAAATTAAGAGATTAGAGAGATTGTAGAAAGATTTGTGAGAAAAATGAAGAGGAAAATGAGGTATTTATAGTTGAGAAATAGGGTTAAAGTGTAAATATATTAACTGAGGGGTTAAAAATAAATATTAAGGGGGTAGGAGGGTTTATGTGGCGGGAATGGGGGAAAAATGGTCGTTATAGCCGTTGCATAACGACCAAAATCGAAATTTGGTCGTTGTTGCAACGGTTATTTTTGCAAAGGGGGAGGGGGGCGGGGCGGGACGGGGTCGAGATAGGCGGGACGATCCCAAGACCCTTCCCGAGTTCGAACCCCGACACATAAATTTTTTTTTACAGGGGATTAGGCCGGGCCGTGCCGAGTTGGGATCGAGCCGACCCGGCCCACTGGACAACCCTAGTTTAGACTGATGCTAGTGATTTGTCTATTTTCTTTAGCACAACCATCTTTTTCTGATGGAATCAAGATCGAAATAGCTTCGTTCAAACTATTCCCTAGTTCAACCCAAAACTCATAGAACTGATATGGAGATTTTGGTATATGAAGAAAGCAAATGAAGCTATAGAACTTTTCACTAAAAAATGGACTAGATAAAACAATAATAATATTTAACACATTTCTTCCATGTGATTTTACGTCTATCTCATCCCCTATTTAACGCCTTCACTCATCATTGTTCACACCTACGGACTGGTGCATCTGTAGGACGACGTAGGACATGACCAAACATTCTCAAGTGACCTTCCATCTCATTATTCTAAATGTGTACTATTTGCATCTTCTGACGAATGTGGTCATTTTTAATCTTAGCTAATTTTGTATAACTGCACATCCATCTTAGCATCCGCATCTCTGCAACACTCATCTTGTGAATATGTTGGACTTTAGTGGCCCAATATTTACTATCATACAACAACGCCGGTCTTATAGTTGTTCTATAAAATTTACCTTTCACTTTGGTAGGCATTAATCTACCACACAACACCTCGATAACACTAGCGTTAATTCTATGAGTAACATCTGCACATGTCATTAAATTATTTGCATTTTGACACCGCAATCCCGGGTAGTCTCACCTCAACTTTGCTTTTCTAATATTGACCAAACTTGCAATACATGTATTTAGTGTTGCTTCAACTTATTCTAAAACCCTTACTCTAAAAAAATATTATCCATAGTTCAAGTTGTTGGTCAACACCCCTACTGATTTTGTCAATATCGTCAACAAATGACATATACCATGAGACCTCATCTTGTATTATGTTGGTTACTCGTCCATCACGGGTAAACAAATGGGGGCTTAATGCTGAAAACAATGCTCTTTGTATGGTTCTCAAAGAGTTCAATAATTCAGTCAAAAAGTTAAGTATATGGTGTGTTTCACGGATTCAGAGATCACAGTGTAAACTTGATCAGGGTGCAAAACTCCAGTGTTCACAGCTGTTAGACTTTCATATTCTCTCTGACAACCTGGTGCTCTATATACCCAAAATATTCAAACATATGTTGACTTGAAAGAGACATTGGAAGCTGGAAAGATCACAAGCAATCTGTCTCATATCTACTATAACTCTACTCCCGAATATATCCAATTTCCACCACATTGAATTCCAACCCATTACATTGTTACTGTGTGCATCAAAGCTCCTCAACAACTAATAAGTATGAAAAAACTTTTCTGATTTGGGGAGCTCAAATGAGCACAGATTAGATATTTCAGAGCCAGAACAGAGTAAAACACTGAGTAATAATGAAATGGAATTAGGAAAGGAAATACTAAACAAAGAAGCATAATCTGGAAACCTACTGGCTGAGGAATGTTAGAGATGATGCCAAATAATTGAATGTGAGAAAGTAAAGAAGGATGTATACATAACTTTTCCGATAAAAATAAGCCGATTACAATACAAATGTTTTCTATATGTCTTGATGGTCTATCCCACCTTGCCCACGAATCTACTTTGTTTGTATAGATCTCAAATAACTTGGAGAGAAAAGTTCAAATGCTTAGCACAATAATGCTACTCAAAAGTGAAGCTTGAGTCCACTTTCAAAGTTGCATTAGATTTATCCCCTACTGACATAAGACATCACATATATGTGAAAGTACAATTTGGCAAAAATATTTTGTTGGTTACAAAGGTGCAGGAAATGGAAATTACAAGTAACTGCTAAGTATTACAAGAACTGAAATTACAATTCAACAACAAACTGAAATTACACAGAATTTGAATAACAAACTGGAACAGTTTTTGGTATGCTGAGTAGAGTGTTTGCACTCTGTCTTTAAGACAATATTGCCCCATATATATCCTTTCTACGTCCTGGACAATTGTCTCCCAAGATAAAACAACAAGTGAACAAATGAGCAAAGGAAACTCAAGTGTTACCGTGAAGAATTTTGAGTAATGAAATGATGCTGGAAGGTTGTAGAAAGACTAAAATCGTTTCTGTTTATGTGTGTCTGCTTGTGTTTTCGTGTACCTCAATAATGGTGACAAGTGGTCCTTTATATAGTTGAATGAGAGGCTCATGGACTGCCCACATAAGTGACATTACTGGCCAAATCTGACTTTCTTGAATTCTGTTCTCTGCCAAATCTGACTTTTTTGAAACTTCAGGGACCAAAGAATTCTGTTCTCTGCCAAATCTGACTTTCTTGAAACTTTAGGGACCAAACTGTACATCTTGAAACTTCAGGGACCAAACTGTATATATAAAAGAATTCTGGTCCAAACTGTACATATGAAGGAATTCTGATCCAAACTGTACATATGTAAGAATTTTGGTCCAAAAAGATAATATCAGATGAAGCCCAGCCCACAGCCCACGACCCGCGACCCAGATCGAACGGGACGGGCGGGCGGAGGCGGCGCGCGTGTGGGCTTTCCTCGAACCGAAGCACATCTAGGACCTCCCTCCTTTAAACACATGGGATACCCCTTGGGGTCCCAAACCCCAACCCAACTTTGATACTTATAAACAAAATAATTCTTTCTTCCTCCACCGATGAGGGAGAATTGATCTCAATACCACACTTTTCCATGCTTCAAACACCTCACTTCGTAGACCAATATCTCTTTCATTTGTCAACGAAATTTGACGATCCTTGGCTCTACGGTTATCTATTTACTTAGTAGATTATGCACGTGTGAAGAACCGGATTCTCCAACATGCGGAACACTAGTTTTTAAGCCGTTAAAGTTGGTCGGACACAACTCCCGCCAAAGGCAAATTTCCAACAATTCCTTCTTGAAAGAAATTTTGGTGCACTCACATGGTGCCTTTTCATTTCCAGTAATATTTCAGCGGACCGATGTTGCTTAAGGAGAGGTAGATTTAGCTTTGAACCATCTATAGTTAAATACCATCGAACTTACTTACTGCGCGGTGAACGTGATGTCTTGAACTGTCAGTGTTTAGTGTAAGCCAAGTCAATAGTACCAACACAACAAATTCCCTTACTCTCTTCTTCGTAATGTTTTGTCCGTTGTGGCCATGGACAACTTCTTGGATTCTTAAGTGCGTTCATTTGAGGTGGCCCATACTCGCACTTAAATAGATGGTCTCGTACAAGGTATCCTGCTATACCCCACTTCACAAGTGTTAGGAACCATTAAATGTTTCCTAAACCCTAACCTCAACTGTTGAGGATCATTAAAGGTTTTGAAAACTTAACCTTTACCCATACTGCAGATAACACTTAACGTCTATTGCGGGAACGACTTTGGATTTGGTGTTTCTTTACAGAAATCACTATCTGAAGTGCTCATGCTTCCACTGAAGCGATCAACAGAACCTTTACAGCTTAGTTTTCCCATTAAACCAAATTACTGGGATCTCCAGTTAGTAAGGTTGGGTTACCACCGTATTGGTCCTTATTCTTTGGGTTTTAAGCCCATTCCCCTAGATAGGCAAACCATCTGATCCTTGGGTAAGTCATTTGTCAATGGGTCTGCTATATTATCCTTTGACTTAATGTAATCAATGGATATTATACCCATGGTGATCAGCTGCCTAACGATCTTATGCCTCCGTCGAATATGACGAGACTTACCATTGTACATAGCATTCCGTGCCCTTCCTAGAGCCGACTGGCTGTCGAAGTGGATCATTACCGAAGGTACGGGTTTGTTCCAACACGGAACATCCTCTAAGAAGTCATGAAGCCACTTAGCTTCTTCTCCTGCTTTGTCTAAAGCGATAAACTCCGATTCCATTGTGGATCGGGCGATGCAAGTTTGCTTAGAGGATTTTCAAGACACAGCCCCACCACCAATTGTAAATATATACCCACTGGTGGACTTGGTGTTCTCTATATCAGATATCCAGTTTGCATCACTGTACCCCTCTAGTACAGCTGGATATCTCGAATAATGTAACCCGAAAGTTAACGTGTATTTCAAGTATTGTAATACCTGATTCAACGCCTTCCAGTGATCATCACTTGGATTACGGGTAAACCTAGCCAACTTATTAACTACATAAGCAATATCAGGTCGGGTGCAGTTTGTTATATACATCAAACTACCGATCACCTGTGCATATCTCTCCTAGTGTACAGGTGCACCAAGATTTTTATCAAGCTTTTTATTTGTATCCATTGGTGACTTTATCGGTGAACTGTCTAATATCTCGAACTTTCTCAAAACATCCTTGATGTAGTGAGACTGAGATAAGAACAGTCCGTCAGACGTTTATAGATTTTTATCCCTAAGATGACATCTGTGATACCCATATCCTTCATGTCGAAGCATTGTTTCAACATGTTCTTAGTCTCTAGGATTACCCTAGGATTACCCTAGGACAGCTTCATGTGATCAACATTTCATCTACATACAGGCATATCATAACAAATGAGTCAGAGTTACCTTTCGTGTAGACACATTTATCACACTCATTAATGGCGAAACCCCTCGATAGTAGAGTACTATCAAATTTTCCGTGCCATTGCTTCGGGGCTTGTTTCAGCCCGTACAGAGATTTGACAAGCCGACAGACTTTCTTCTCTTTTCCTTGAACCACATACCCCTCGGGTTGGTCCATATAAATTTCTTCTTCCAAATCACCATTTAGGAAGGCTGTCTTGACATCCATTTTATGTATCTCAAGGTCACGTAAAGGTGCAATCGCAATGAATACCCGTATGGATGTCATCCTAGATACCGAGGAGTATGTGTCAAAGTAGTCAAGACCTTCTGTCTGTCGATAGCCCTTGACTACCAACCTGGCCTTGTACTTGTCTATAGACCCATCTGCTTTATATTTCTATTTGAGTATCCATTTACAACCGAACAGTTTATTTTTCGGAGGAAGATCAACCAACTCCCAAGTATGGTTATGTAGAATGGAGCCTATTTCACTCTCAATAGCTTCTTTCCAGAGCGGTGCTTCTGGAGTTGACAACGCCTTAGCAATTGTCCTTGGTTCTTTATTAACCATATAAGCTACAAAGTCAGGACCGAAGGATTTATCCTTTCTGGCCCTTTTACTTCGCCTTAGATCCATTTCTGGAGTCTCCAAGTTTTGAGAATCTAGAACACTAGATTCCGGATGTTCAGCCACCTCGAGATCCGCTAGATCTGAACCATCTAGATCTGGGCCGTCAACGACTCCCGGTTCTTGAGAGCTTTGTGCATAACTTCGTTTGCGAGAGGTTATGTCTTTTTTCCTTTCTAGGAAAGGTACCTTCAAAGAATTGAGCATTCCTTGATTCCATGATTGTACCCTGGTGGATATCTGAAATATTTGACTTATGCACTAAGAAGCGATAAGCACTACTGTTATTTGCATATCCGATGAATATGCAATCTACAGTCTTAGGCCCAATCTTGACCTGCTTTGGCTTGGGTACTTCAACCTTTGCCAAACAACCCTACACCTTAAAATATTTGTAGGTGGGGTTCTTTCCTTTCCATGATTCATATAGAGTTTTGTCCTTACCCTTATGTAGGACTATGTTAAGAATCGTATTAGCAGTAAGGACGGCTTCTCCCCACATGTTTTGGGGAAGACCGAAATTGATGAGCAAGGCATTCATCATTTCCTTCAATGTGCAGTTCTTACGTTCCACCACACCGTTTGATTGAGGTGAGTATGGAGCCGTCGTTTGATGAACAATGCCTTCTTGGGCACAATATTCCTCAAATGGCACTACATATTCTCATCCTCTATCGCTACGAATTGATTTAATCCGTAGGCCTAGTTGGTTCTCAACTTCTGCTTTGTAACGTCGGAACGTTTCAAAGGCTTCATCCATACTTTTCAATAAGTAAAGGTTACAATACCTTGTGCTATCATCAATGAATGTCACAAAGTACTTGTTTTCCCCTCTAGTTTGTGCGAACTTCAAATCACATATATCTGTGTGAATAAGTTCTAGAGGAGCGGTATTCCTTTCGACGGATCGAAAAGAAAGCTTGGTGATTTTTGCCTCTACGCACACCTCACACTTATGTTGAGGGTTTAAGTCGATAAAAGGCAACAACTCCATCTTTACCAGCCTTTGGATAGACTTATAGTTAACGTGTCCTAATCTATGATGCCATAAATTAGAAGACTCAAGCAAATAAGAAGAAGGTTCACCTTTATTTCTTGACCGCATTACAAACATGACATTCACTTTGAAGAGGCCTTCATAGACGAAGCCTCTCCCCACAAATGTGACATTCTTAGTGAGTACAAACTTATTGGATTCAAACACTAGCCTAAAATCAGCATTAACCAATAAAGGTCCAAAAATTAAATTTCTTCTAATCTCTGGGACGTGCATCACTTCCTTTAGAGTGAGCTCCTTTTCGGAAGTCATCTTCAAGACCATCTTTCCTACCCCTAGCACGTCAGAGGAAGCGTTGTTGCCCATGAACAGCTTTTTGTCGGTGACCGGTGTGTATGTGGAGAAGGTATTTCTGTTGGAATAGATGTGTCTGGTAGCACCTATATCCATCCACCACTGCATCGGATTCTCAACCAGGTTGGCTTCTAGCACCACTGCCGAGAACTCCTCAATCATGTCATCCAGGAGCGTGTCCTTGACGACGTTAGCATGCGCCTTGCTTTTAGCCTTGGCTTTCTGTTGTTGCTCAGTCTTGAGCTTGCGGCATTCCTTGATATTATGACCAGGTTTCCCACAGTGGTGACAGTTACCTCTGAACATCTCCGCTGCGTGGGCCTTGCCGTCTTTCTGGAACTTCCGCTTCTTGCTTGAGTTCCCTTTGGCCTCAGCCAGATTTACCTTTGCCTCAGCAGGTTGTTTACCCCTAGGCAAGGCCTTCTTGCACAAGCTCTTCAAAGGTCATCTCCTTTGTCTTGAGTTTCAAGTAACTCATAAACTCATTCCACGAAGGAGGTAACTTTTCAATCAGCGATGCAACAAAAAACTGCTAATTTGGTTTCATTCCTTCCAAATTCAGGTGATGTAAAATCATTTGGAATTACTGGACTTGGGACATAATGAATTACTGGACTTGGGACATCACTGTCTTACTATCCACCATTTGGAATTTTAGAAATTTCCCAACGATGAACTTCTTAGTACCCGCATCTTGTGCGTTGTACTTCTTTTGCAATTTTTCCCACAGCTCTTTGGCAGTGCCAACGGTGCAATAGACCGTGTAGAGAGGGGTCTGCTAAGCAGTTCAATATGTAATTCTTACACATGAAATCGCTATGATTCCACGCATCAAGAACCATCTTCATGCAATTAATGACATGGATACCAAGGCCCCCTTCACCCGTTTCATTAGGCGAAGAGTCTATTTCATCTCTAGCTTGTGGAGGATCTTCCATTAGGAACCGGGCCATGCCCATAACTGTCAAGTAGAACGGCATCTTTTGCTGCCATCTCTTAAAGTTTGAGCCCATGAATTTTTCAGGGCGATCATGGTGGGAGGCAGAGGATGGAGCAATAGCGGGGAAGGCAGCAGAGTTACTACCTTGGACAGTAGCGACATCAACAGTAAGTTGCTGCCTTTGACAGTAGCGGCAGTAGCGGGGAAGGCAGCATTGTTGCCTTGAGTGGCAGCAGAATCAGTCACGTTTCCAGCCATGTTGCAGCAGTTACTGTAAGCAAATATTGTCTTAAACTTATTGGTTACAAAGGTGCAGGAAATGGAAATTACAAGTAACTGCTAAGTATTACAAGAACTGAAATTACAATTCAACAATAAACTGAAATTACACAGAATTTGAATAACAAACTGGAACAGTTTTTGGTAAGCTGAGTCGAGTGTTTGCACTCTGTCTTTAAGACAATATTGTCTCGTATGTATCCTTTCTACGTCCTGGACAATTGTCTCCCAAGATAAAACAGCAAGTGAACAAATGAGCAAAGGAAACTCAAGTGTTACCGTGAAGAATTTTGAGTAATGAAATGATGCTGAAAGTTTGTAGAAAGACTGAAATCATTTCTGTTTATATGTGTCTGCTTGTGTTTTCGTGTACCTCCACAATGGTGACAAGGGGTCCTTTATATAGTTGAAGGAGAGGCTCATGGACTGCCTACATAAGTGCCATTACTGGCCAAGTAATGATAATTATAGAGGTAGTAATTCACCAAAATAAATGGTGAATTTGATTGCAATGGATGGCATTTAGGAAGAGTAATTGAGTGCTGTTGACGTTCTGTTCTCTGCCAAATCTGACTTTTTTGAAACTTCAGGGACCAAACTGCACATCTTGAAACTTCAGGGACCAAACTGTACATATGAAAGAATTCTGGTCCAAACTGTACATTTGAAGGAATTCTGATCCAAAAAGATAATATCAGAAGAACCCAACCCACGATCCGAGAACCGGACCGGGCGGGCGGGCGCCGACGGCGCGCGTGTGGGCTTTCCTCGAACCGAAGCACATCTAGTTCCTCCCTCCTTTAAACACATGGGATACCCCTTGGGGTCCAAACCCCAAGCCAACTTTGAGACTTATAAACAAAACAATTCTTTCTTCCGCTACCGATGAGGGAGAATTGATCTCAATACCACACTTTTCCATGCTTCAAACACTTCACTTCGTGGACCAATATCTCTTTCATTTCTCAACGAAATTTGACGATCCTTGGCCCTACGGTTATCTACTTACTTAGTAGATTATGCACGTGTGAAGAACCGGATTCTCCAACATGCGGAACACTAGTGTTTAAACCGTTAAAGTTGGTCGGACGCAACTCCCGCCAAAGGCAAATTTCCAACACATTTTATGTAAAAGCTCATATATTCATCTTAATTTCATTTTTCCTCCAAAAGGTGGAAGTTGTAGTATCAACATCACGTCATCTGCTTTAACAAAAGGGAGCATACTAATGCTAAAGCACCCACCTTCATTAATGATTGATTGTTGCTAATGCAGGTATGCAGCCATAGGTATAGAACAGTCCTAATGCTACTATTTGAACAAAAGCTCTTAATATCTCAGATGTTACAAGGATCAACCGGAAGTTGTTTCAACAACAACATACCAGTGAAATCCCACAAAGTGGGGTCGGGGAGGGTAGAATATAAGCAGACCTTACCCCTATCGGTAGACCCTCAACACAAGTACAAGCAATTCAAAGCGGTATAAAAAAAAGGCAGCCCGTGCACTAAGCTCCCGCTAACAATATGAAGAAAAAAAAAGAAATAACGGAGATGAATAAGACATGCATAATACTATAAAAAAACATGATAGTTTAGTCTGAAAAAGAGCATTAAGTACCACATATTATATGATAATCGAAGTACAAGCAACACCAGATAGTAGCAAAAATCGAGGAACAAAAAACTACAAGAGTAATAATACGAATACTATATATATATATATATGTGTGTGTGTGTGTGTGTGTGTTATGCATGTCGTAGCAATAGGGGCATTCAGAAGAAGAGGGCAAGTATACCCGAAAGAAAATACACATTAAAAAAAAGATGCTCTTTTATGTGAATTTTGTTAGCAATACAAATAAAAGTGGCAACAAGAATTAAAGTTAAGGACACTCATTTTGGGCATTGGATAGTTCAATAGCAGCAGCAGACACTTTATAGGTAGCACCAACCATGGTTGACTCATCTTTAATCCTTCTTCTAATCCAAACTAACACACAGATACATACAAAGAGTTCTTTGAGGCATTGGTAAATCTTTTTTTCATCCAAAAAAAAAAGGGTCATTTCTTCCATGGGGGGACGGGGTTCAATAGGGTTTTTTGTGACAATGAGACACGGAGAATAAGGTTGAGTTGGATTTGTAACCATGGTAGAGTTGAGAATAGGTAAAAATATGGAGTAAAGATTTTGGTCCCTTTAGTAGGATTAGTGCTAATTTAGTATCTCACGTACAATTTAGCTACACTTCAGTTCCCTAAACTTTAAGTTGCCTTTGTGTTTGCTCAGATAAAAGTCCAAAATAGTCCTCAAGGATACATTAAAAATTAGGGATGGCAATTGGGTGGGGCGTGTGCGGGTACCCCTGCCCCACACCCGTACCCGTCAGAAAATTTTATACCCGCCACCCATGGCGGGTACATTTTCAACATTCATATCCGCCTAGGTGGGTATATTCCTAAATCCACACCCGCTTCACCACCCAAGTGGATATCCGTCACCCGCCTATTAGCCCAGTTGGGGCGGTTATGAGTATAACTTTGGTGAGTAGTAGGTGGGTATGGGTATAACTTTGGTAGATATAAGGCGGGCGGGCGGGTATAACTATAAATCCACCACTTACCCATCCCGTCTACTACCCGCCAAAGTTATACCCATACCCGCCTACTACCCGCCAAAGTTATATCCATACCCGCCCCAACTAGGGCGGGTGCTGTGCGGAATCCAAAAAATTGTACTCACCTGCCATCACTAACTAAGATGTTCAGGATATGTAAAAAATTAAAAACTCAAACTATTTTATCAATTCTAAGGAACATGTCAATATGTTGCACCAAAAAGGCAATAAAAATAAATAAAACTTACATAAATGACTATACTTTGGATTTTTTAGGCATAGCTACACTTTTGCTAATTACATTTCGTAGCTACAGTAACATGTATTCAAAATTCGGTAGTATTCAGATTCGACAGTATTTCGCTGTATTCGATTCGGATGTATTCAATTCAGTTGTATTCAGGCGTAGCTACTTTTACACTGTATTCAACTTATTGTATTTAAATTGGATTGTATTCAAACAACATAAATGCAAAAAAAAACATTGTATTCAACTTATTGTAATTAAATTCGATTGTATTCAAATAACATAAATGCAAAAAAAAAAACATTGTATTCAACTTATTGTATTTAAAATCAATTGTATTCAAACAACATAAATACAAAAAATACATGAATATTCAACTATTTCAAAATTTAGTGTATTCATTTATATACAAAAAATCTCCTTCGAAATACAAGCGAAATATATAAAAAAAATACTCTAGTTTACACTAAAAAACAATAAATATACACAAATACAAATATACTCGGATCTGAAATACAAGAAATAAAATACACTATGTTGGTTCACCGGAGTTCAATGTGATTTTTCCG
Organism: Anisodus acutangulus; assembly: GCA_029783415.1. Lineage (NCBI taxonomy): Eukaryota > Viridiplantae > Streptophyta > Magnoliopsida > Solanales > Solanaceae > Anisodus > Anisodus acutangulus. The sequence goes on along the minus strand of CM056511.1, from coordinate 26,838,344 downwards.
CGCGCCTGCCAGATCTGAGCCACTGTTTAAATATGAGAAAATATAAACTCTAGTGTGTTCGTCAAGATTGAAGTCAGTTAAAATTAACTCCATTTTCAAAAAACCAATCATATATAGTAGTGGAATACGTAGACGTAGCTTCCAATATAGCACAAAAAAATAAGACGGGCTAAGCTCAGCAACTCCTAAATATAATTGGGAACTGAATTTTAGGATTTTACAACAAAGAGGGAAAGAGAAGCGTCTAATGAAGGAGCAAGATGAGATACGGTGTAGAATACATCTGAACGACGGAGGATCAGCGACCGAAGAACGACGAATAATAGGAGGCACCGGTCAGATTGACGACAACTGGAGAACAAGAAAGAATTGAAGGCCAGATCTGAGCCACCGTATAGATCCAGCACCGGTCATATTTGAGCCTCGGATCTGAGAATGAAATCATCGGTGGTCGTCATTGCTCCGGCAGTGGGGCAACGGCGGAGAAAGGGACACAAAGAGAGAGGTGAGGGAGAGGAGAAGAGTGAGGGATAAATACAAGTCATAAACCTAATGTTTTTCGTATAGTTGTTGATGATAATTAACATATAACTTTTAGCTATGGAATGTAATTAACATAAACTATAATTGCTAAATATAATTAGGTACTAATAGTTAGTCATGCCACGTAAATTTTCCTAAAAATATTTTTTGTATTTGAGCTTGTGCACAGATTAGGCACCTTTGACTTCGTCATAATTTGTTTCATTTCTTCTTCTTCTTCTTCTTCCTCCTCTTCCTCCTCTTCCTCTTCCTCCTCTTCTTCGTCCTCTTCCTCTTCCTCCTCTTCTTCCTCTTCTTCATCCTCCTCTTCTTCTTCCTGTTCTTCTTCTTCTTCCTCCTCCTCTTCCTCCTCCTCCTCCTCTTCCTCTTCCTCTTCCTTCTTCTTCCTCTTCCTCCTCCTTCCTCCTTCCTACTCGTCCTCTTCCTCTTACTCTTCCTCTTCTTCTTCTTTCTTCTTCTTCTTCTTCTTCTTCTTCTTTCTTCTTTCTTCTTCTTCTTCCTTCTTCTTCTTCTTCTTCCTCTTCCTCTTCTTCCTCTTCCTCCTCCTTCCTCCTTCCTACTCGTCCTCTTCCTCTTACTCTTCCTCTTCTTCTTCTTTCTTCTTCTTCTTCTTCTTCTTTCTTCATCTTCATCTTCTACTTTCTCTCATTTCCTTCGTCTTCGTCTTCGTCTTCTACCTCCGCCTTAGTTCTCGTCAATATTTGCATCTATAGAATTTCAACTCCCACTTGACCGCCCGATTACTCCTTGTATTCTTCGCTTTTCTTTGAGCTTTCAATGAAGTCTTCCGGCTACATTTCATTCGTCAGAAATACATTCTCCCTTTCTTACCATCCCTAACCCTTCAAAAAGGCTAAAGATGGGGGAGATGTATGTGTTTGAAATATAAGTAATGTAAACTATCTCCAAAACATGTATAATATGTATATAATTAATTAGTATACGTTGATTATACACAAATTATACAACAATGATACAAATTATGTACACATACTGTATGAATACACATTATATACAACAAACATATAATTTCTATACATATGCAGTAGTGATACATATTATATACAATAATGATACAATTTCTATACATATGATGAAATTAGTTAAAAAAAAATGACTACAAAATGAAATTATTTTGAAAAGGCTAAAAAATGACTTTTAAGATTCTTGGGTCATTTGGTGAAAGTCAATAGTTTCACCCGGATGGCTGATTGTGTTCTTTTTTCTTAATATAAACTACTAATAACCCTTCAAATTACGAAAGAGCGCTTTTATTTTTTTTAATATTGGGATGTCGTCTGTGCTGTGCACGGGTCCAATGTCTTAGCGGTACATCGTACTTAAAAAGGGATATTGTTCTAAGGAATTTGCAATTGGGAATCCACCTTTGTTACATTATTATGGTGCCCCTATATTATCTTGTTCCTTTAACCTTCAAGAAATTACTTAATTGTTTGCGTAGCTATGTCATGAATGTTGAGATGCTTTGATGATCTTGAATGTTGAGATGCTTTGATGATCTCAAACATGGTACAGAAATTTCTTAAGTGAAAGAATTGTTTTCAACATCAAAAACACTAAACAATTGCCTTTACAAATATAAACACACACACCCGCACCTTCGGGTGTGGTTGAGTTGGTTTGGTGGGTGACTTCCACACAGGAGACCTGAGATCGAATCCCCAACAATGCCTTCTCAATCTAGCTCGTAGCACGAGGTTTACCTAGTGCGCTTTACATCTCCTGTGTGGTTTATGAGCGATTGCACAGGAGCGGGTTTGCCCAATGCTCACCACAGAGTGCTCACCCGAAAGGCAGAGGCTGTGGCAGAGGCTATGGTAGAGGCTACGGGTTTCCCCCGGAATTTCAAAAAAAAAAAAAAATAAATACACACACTATTCATGGTTATCTACATATGAAATATGGAACACTCTGTTGAGTTGGGGAAAGAACTGTTTCAACATCCAAAATACAGAGCACTTGTCTATACAAAGATAAGCACACATTAGTCACAGTTATTTACACAAGAAATTGAGTTGGGCGGTTATCTGAAGCTTTCTTTAAACACAACAATTATAACGATAATCATCATGTCGTGCTGAGAATATAAGGGAGCAAATAGTACCCCAAAGAAAAGATGTTTATGCATACAGTTAGTCCAATCACCATGTGAAAAATCTTTGTTATTTTCCCAAGTAAACAACCATAGTTTTTTGGTTTGTAAGAAAAGGACTCTCAATATAAGTACAGGTGATTTTCGGATCCATTTTTTCCCCATAGAGTAGAGGATTTGTAGAGTTTCAGTGATACGATTCATGTAATCATAGCTGAAACTGACTAAAACTTATTTAACAAATTTCTCAAAGTACATCTGATACACTAAGAAACTAATTGCAATAATATACTCTTGTCATGAACATGAACATTTCAGCTTATGGGAGAACTGTGAGTGGACAACACTGTTGTTTTAGCAAATGTAAATTAGATAAGATATATGTTAAGAAGATATAGTTTATCAAATTTGATAGGAAATGAGAAGCAGAAAAGTGTAACTGCAAAAAAAGGAGCTGCAAGTGTAGACGAACCTATTCTCTCACACCCCTACACATGGGAGAACTGTGAGTCGACAACACTGTTGTTTTAGCACCCTTGGAACAATCGGGAACTGCTTAAACCTATTAGATGCACTCTTAAGCATAGACTCAATAAAACACTCTACAATTTTGAAAACTATATTAATAGCTGTTCACTTTCGTCATGGACCTCAGATTTTGACCTTTCAGATTCTTCTTCTTCGCCCTAATCGTCTGAGCTTTCCGACTAATTTCATTGATGAAGTGAGAATAAGAAAGTCTGCTTTCTAGCTTTATAATGATGACTAATATTGTGCAAAGATCATATGAATCTTGGGAAAACAAAAACAAGTTACATGAATCTTGCCTGCTTGTTGTTATAAGCATTCATGAGCTTTCAATTCTTGGCTTTCCTTTTTGCAGCTTTCGCATCATATGGTGCTTTTTTCTTTCAACAGGTAGAACCATTCTTATAAGTGAACTCATTACATTAAATATGTAGATTATATCCATAAAAAAGAATGTAATGAACTCATTCTTATTCTGCAAAATAAATGCTGATATTTCCACCACCAATGCTAATTGACTCTTCTTCAATGAGAGTACTGAAAAAAGTTTGCAACCGGTAAACTGGTATAACAACATAACAATATGACACGTACGAAGTGATCACGGGACCAAATTGGCAGCTTAGTTCACTAATTTTAGGAAATGAATTGAATTACTTACACTTGCGCTCATAGATTTCTGTTTTCATCTCTAGCTTTGCTCACCTTTATTTATAAGGTCAAACCAAGAAGCACTCAATTGCTAAGAACCAACTATTAAAGGAAGCGTTGCTTATCGAATAATCATAAAGTTACAGCTGATATAGCCTTCACATTGGGATTTTCTTTTTTAAGTGTCTTCCCGAGTTCCTCACTGCAGTAGCATACATGACCATTTGTCGGTTACATCACACAACTATAGATATGCTACTGAATCTAAAATTATTATAAGAAAACGAAGAAGGAACTGGGAGGCCTGTTAGGGTTATTAGGATCTTTCTTGGCCTCTCTGTCTTTCTTGACCTTCCTTTTTTTGTCTTTCAACGTGGCCTTTCTCTTGCCCATCTTACTGAAAATAAGAGAAACGGAATTTGTTTCCAATATACCAGAACCGATACACAAGTCGGAATGAAAGGTAACAATGAAATTATTTTCATTAACGAAAGAGTATATATACAATTTACAATTTTTATAATATGGAAAATTCTATTCCTATTCTACTCCCAAAACCCTATTCTATTTGTACAATAATTCTACAAATATGATAAGTGTACAATGCTAATTATATGCAAAAACAACTCCTAAAACCCGTGATATACACGGTCTCTTTATGGCTTGTATTTCCGTGATATACACGGTATACACGGCACTGTATATACCGTGTATATCACGTTGTTAAATAGAGCAATATACCTGTGATATACACTCAATATACAGCAGTGTATATCACAGGCAAAGCAGTGGACTGGACTGGCCCAGCAGTGGGCTCTCGGCAATGGCCCAGCAATGGGCTCTCGGCAATGGCCCATTCTCGGACAGATTGAGGACAATACAATCTTGTATATATGGTATATATATTTGTAGTATATTGTAGTATAAAGGTTACCTTAATTAGTGTTATACACTTACCATAATTGTATAGTTAGAATTATGGTAGAATAAGGTTTTAGAAATAGAATAGGAATAGGATTCTCCTATTATGAAAATATGTAACTTGTATATATAGCCTTTCAATTAATGAAAATAATCAGGGGGATTATTTTTTTCATGGTATCAAGAGACTAGGTCTAAACAAAAGTTTTTCTCTCCCAACTTTTGTCCTCTCAATTTCGACCGAGACACCCCCACCCCCCACCCCCTCGGGTTTCTCTTCCAAAATTCATCTTCCGCTCTAAAAAACACCTCTCTTAAATTTTCCTTCCTTCTTTGTTCTTTCAATATGTCTAAGAACAATTATCATCTTGCCCTCATGGTTTCTAACGTCAAGACCAGTATCTCTATTGTCCTTGAGCTGGAAAACGTCCAATATGCGACGTGGGCGGAGTTGTTTAAAATTAACGCTATCTCCCATCAAGTTCTTCATCAAATCATTCCTCCCACTAGACCTCTTCCTGCGGAGGATCCTGAGTTATGGATTACTCTTGATGTTACCATTCTCCGGTGGATCTACGCCACTATTTCGGTTGACCTTCTACAGACGATTATTGAGCCGGATACCATGGCTATGGCTGCCTGGAATAGATTGCGTGACATATTCCAAGACAACCAACATTCACGTGTCGTCACACTCGAGCAGAAATTCTCCCTAGTTCGAATGGACGAATTTTCTAACGTTTCTGCATATTGCAAGAAACTAAAGGAGTTGGCAGATCAACTCTGGAATGTTGGCGCACCGATAACTATTAATCGTCTAGTTCTACAGTTGGTTGCCGGTCTTTCAGAGGCCTATAATGGTGTTGGAACTCTCCTTCGCCAAAGCAACCCTCTTCCTGACTTCTATCAAGCTCGCTCCATGCTTACTTTGGAAGAAGCCGGTTTGGCTAAAAAGGCGGCTACCGGAGCAACCCCCGTCGTTATGGTGGCGTCCTCTCCTAGTTCTTCGAGTTTTGTTAATAATTGGGGCCAAAACCATAATCATGGTAGCGGCAAGAATAATCGCAAGAATAATAACAAAAACCGCGGGGGCAAACGCGGCGATTTTGGTGGCGGTTCCGGTGGTCAGCAAGCAGGCGGTAGGTCTCATCCAGGGAACAGTGGCCCACCACCCCCTGGGCCCAGTAGTGGGGCCCATGGCAGTGGGGCTGGGGCAGTGGACCGTGGGCTAGCAGCCCTTACAATCCAAAGAAACCAATTCCGGCTGGTGGGTCAAGCCAACGCCAGGCCCAATACCCAGCAGTGGAGGCCCACTGGCTAGTGGCCCAACAGCAGCTACGGTCCAGCTCTATCACGGATAGGAATTCTTGGGCCCCGACCTCCGCAAGCCCATCATGTAGCAGGCCCCACTCAAATTAATATCGAGGCCGCGATGCACACATTGGGGTTAACTCAACCGGACCCAAATTGGTATATGGACACCGGTGCCACTACTCACATGACTTCCAAATCAGGTACTCTCTCATCTTATTCCAATTTGAGCACGCCTCGGGGGATAATTATTGGTAATGACAGTTCTATTCCAATTTTAGGGTATGGTCAGAAAACGTTGTCTCCTTCCAATCCACCCATTCTGTTGAAAAATATTTTACATGCTCCTAAATTGATTAAAAATTTAGTGTCTGTCTGAAAGTTCACTACTGACAATTCTGTTTCCATTGAATTTGATCCTTTTGGTTTCTCTGTGAAGGATTTCAAGACGGGGAGTCATCTCATGAGGTGTGATAGTAGGGGGGATCTGTATCCTATCATGCCTGGTTTCAGTCCATCGAGTCAAGCCTTGCCATCAGCTTTTGCAACCATCTCTCCTCCCATGTGGCATGCTCGTCTGGGTCATCCGGGATCTTCTATTTTATCAGTTTTAGATAAAAATAGCTTTATTTCTTGTAAGGGTACGAGTCGTACTCCACTTTGTCAGTCTTGTTCATTAGGAAAAATTGTTAAGTTGCCATTTGTAGACTCCAATTCTCATAATTCAATGCCATTTGATATTATTCATAGCGACTTATGGACGTCTCCTGTTCTTAGTTCATTGGGTCATCGATATTATGTTCTCTTTTTAGATGATTATTCGAGATTTTTGTGTACGTTTCCAATTGCCAATAAATCACAAGTGTTTTCCGTCTTCATCAAATTTAGAGCGTTCATTCGTACTCAATTCGAAAGAGAAATAAAAAATATTCAATGTGATAATGGGAAAGAGTATGACAATAGGGAGTTTTGGGAATTCTGTGCTAATAATGGGATCAATTTTCATTTTTCGTGTCCTCATACATCTTCACAAAATGGGAAAGGCGAACGCAAAATTCGTTCCATAAATAACATTGTCCGAACTCTCTTAATTCATGCCTCCATACCTCCATATTTTTGGCATCATGTTCTACAAATGGCCACATATCTCCTTAATATAATTTCTTCTAAAGGTCTGACATATTCTTCTCCCCTCAAAATCCTATATAATAAGAACCCTTCTTATTCTCATCTTCGAATTTTTGGGTGCTTGTGTTATCCGTTATTCCCATCCACCACAATTAACAAACTTCAGGCTCGGTCTACCCCGTGTATATTTTTGGGTTATCCGTCGAATCATCGTGGTTATAAATATTTTGATTTATCCTCCAAGAAAATCATAATTAATCGTCATGTCATTTTTGATGAAACCCAATTTCCTTTTACGAAAGTTCATACTCCCGAGCCTAGGTCGTATAATTTTTTGGATGACCAAATATCCCCGTATATTATTCAGATTTTTTCGGACATATCCCGCACCCAAAATCCTCCAAATGGGCCCATCGCTCACTGGACTCCATCGTATCGCAGACTGCTCTGGGCATCGGATCACCCCAGAATTGGGCCATCCATCGATTTGGGCCAAGAAAGCCCACCGCCATCTTGCCACCCGTCCCGAGCCCAGAAAATTCCCAAAATTCCCTTAATTCTTCCACGAGTCATAGACCGGTCACTCGTAGTCAGCGGGGTATTTTTACCCCTAAAAGACATTTTAATTTACATTTTGATATCTCTAAATTCCCCTTGCCCCATAATCCTGTGTCCGCATTAAATGACCCTAATTGGAAAATTGCTATGACTGATGAATATAATGCTCTTATTGATAATAAGATGTGGGAGTTGGTGCCCCGTCCATATGGTATTAATGTTATCAGGTCTATGTGGATTTTTTCTCATAAGGAGAATTCAGATGGGTCATTTGATAGACATAAGGCGCGACTTGTGGGTGATGGTAAGACTCAGCAGGTTGGGATAGATTGTGGTGAGACGTTTAGTCTGGTGGTCAAGCCGGCTACTATTCGCACGGTGCTTAGCTTGGCTCTTTCAAAGACTTGGCCTATTCATCAGTTGGATGTCAAGAATGTCTTCCTGCATGGTGACCTCAAAGAAACAGTCTATATGCATCAGCCGTTTGGTTTCAGGGATCCTAACCATCCGCATCATGTCTGGTTATTGAAAAAGTCCTTATACGGGCTTAAGCAGTCTCCACGGGCCTGGTATACGAGATTTGCTGACTTCGTTTCAACTATTGGGTTCACTCACAGCAGGTCAGATAATTCCTTATTCATCTACTGCAGTGGTTCGTCCTTGGCCTACATTATGTTGTATGTGGATGATATCATCTTGACTGCCTCTTCCGATGCCTTGCACCAGTCTATCATGACCAAGCTCAGTTCTGAGTTTGCTATGAAAGACTTAGGGCCTTTGAGTTATTTTTTGGGGATTGCCGTCAAGCGTCATTCAGGTGGCTTGTTTTTTTCTCAACGGAAGTATGCTGCTGAGAACATAGAGAGGGCTGGGATGTCATCCTGTAAGTCCACTTCCACGCCAGTTGATGCAAACCCCAAGCTGAGTGCCGCAGCAGGTGCACCATATGAGGACCCAACCCGCTATCGCAGTCTTGCAGGGGCCCTCCAGTATCTTACCTTTACCAGACTGAATATTACGTATGCGGTTCAGCAGGTGTGTTTATTCATGCATGATCCCAGAGTTGAGCATATGAATGCAATCAAACGCATCATTCGGTATATTCTGGGGACACTGGACTATGGGTTGCACTTGTATCCTTCATCTATATCCACACTTGTCTCTTACACGGATGCTAATTGGGGTGGTTGTCCCGACACCAGACGGTCGACTTCTGGCTACTGTATGTTCCTTGGCAATAACTTGGTCTCCTGGTCGGCAAAGCGTCAGGCAGCTCTATCACGCTCAAGTGCAGAGACAGAATATCGAGGGGTAGCGAATGTGGTCTCCGAATCATGTTGGCTACGTAATTTGCTTTTGGAGCTTCATTGTCCCATTCAGAAGGCAACCTTGGTATATTGCGATAACATTAGTGCCATCTACCTTTCAGGTAACCAGTTCAATACCAACGCACCAAGCATATCGAAATGGACATTCACTTTGTCCATGAAAAGGTTGCAAAGGGTCACGTTCGCGTATGCCATGTCCCGTCTCGTTATCAAATTGCAGACATCTTTACAAAGGGTCTACCAGCGGTTCTCTTTGAAGATTTTAGGGACAGTCTCAGCTTTCGAAAATGGCCCGCTATGACTGCGGGGGTGTGTTAAATATAGCAATATACCTGTGATATACACCCAATATACAGCAGTGTATATCACAGGCAAAGCAGTGGACTGGACTGCCCAAAGATGGTTTCTCGGCGATGGCCCAAAGAATGGGCTCTCTCAGAGCTCAAAGAAGGGCCCATTCTCGGACAGATTGAGGACAATACAATCTTGTATATATGGTATATATATTTGTAGTATAGTAGTGTAAAGGTTACCTTAATTAGTGTTAAACACTTACCATAATTGTATATTTCGAATTATGGTAGAATAAGGTTTTAGAAATAGAATAGGAATAGGATTTTCCTATTATGGAAATATGTAACTTGTATATATAGCCTTTCAATTAATGAAAATAATTAAGGGGATTATTTCTTTCACACGTGTATATTTATCAACAAAATTAAAACATGAATAATGCACACTGAGCACTCAAAGCAGTACTAAATGACCAGCAGAAAACAAATTTTCATCTGAAAAATTACCAAAGCAAATCTCAACAACTAAAAAAAACTCAACTCTGAAAATTCAAGTTTCAAAGTATTACAGAGTTTTTAGTTAAGTTAAAAAGACAACCTTCTATTATTTACCTTGGTCTTCAAACAAATTAACCATACAAAAATCCAAAACTCAATCAATGTAGACCACTTGCAGTCTCACAATCAATATCTTTTTTTGGTAAATGAAGGATGCCACAAATACTTCTCCTTGGTCTGTCATGAATTGAAATGTCGTTGGAGTTAGACTACAAGCACAAAATATAAATGTACACAATCATTCTTATCGGATTCATGTGTGGACAACTTTCCCCTCTTGGACTCTACTATCCTAGTATGCTCTACCACTGCCACAAAAGAAGCCCCAGAGGCCAACCAACTGTAATGTAGCCAATTGAAGGGGAATACTCAATCCTCTCACAAAGCTCCTGACTCTCTCTTCCTCTGTAGGTATCAACGGTGTTGCATATCGCGACAAGGCATGGAAGCGAGTCTCAAAATCAGCAACTAACAAACCCGTCTGCTCTAACTTGGAGAACTTATCACGCTTGCTCACACGCAAGCTCAGGGGCATATACTTCTCTAGAAAGATCCAATAAAACCTGGTCCATGATAGTGGAGGTTACCCCGCTGGTCAACAATCAACATAAGCCCTCCACCATTGCTTTGCAGCCCATATAAGATGAAGAGCAACAAAGCAAACTCGGTGTGACTCGACGATACCCAAGGTATAGAGCCACTCATGACTACTCACTATAAACTCATACACATCTTCCTTGGGATGGCCATAGAATACGTGAGGCTTCATGTTGAAGTAATGATCCCATATCTTCCGTTCATCGCGGGCCATACAAGTCTCTATAATGGGCCGAGGACCAGACTCTGGTGCCGAAATCTCATCAATACGGGGTGTTGAAATAAAAGCTAGGTGAACCCCTGGAGTACGGAACTCGAGAGTCTGTCTCTCTCCCACTAAGGTCTGAGACCCACCTGGGCTAGTGGGATTAACACCTGCATGGGAAAAACCATCATGCACACTCAATAATCTAACCAAAGTGTCTTGAAGAACTGGAGTAGCTATAAATTCAGGCTAATCCTGGGCTAGCCCCATCTCCTTATTATACTGCTCATCTTGAGGCTCAATATACAGCTCGGGAGGATACTGATCTAGCATGAGCCTGACTGACTCTCTGTGCTCCACCCCATGCCGGTGCATCTTCTTGGGCTCTACCTCAGCCCCGAACACGTCCTCTACCGCGACCGCGTACTGCAGGTGCAAATGCGGGTGGCTCCTCTCTTCCTGCATGGGCACGAATCCTCACCATCTGTGAGAGAATAGGAAACAAAGGCCAGATACCAATTTGATAAATCATAGCATGAAAGGAATGAAAAAGTGAAGTTTATCAATCCGCAAGACGCTACTAGACATTACTCTTGTATTTAAGACTGTTTGACCTAAAGCTCTAATACCAACTTTGTCACGATCCCCTTTTAAGGCATCGTGGTGACACCTGTGTTTTTCACATTGATTGCAAACCGCCTCTCATTTAATAACATAATAAAGTAAGACATGCGAAAATAATAAGATACTTAATAAAATTATCTACTCATAACATAAATACGAAAATAAGTCGGAGAATAGGTTATACAACCCTAAAATTTGGTCAATAATACAAGAGCTCTAAAATTGAATACAAGATCTGATAAAAGGATAACATAATCCAAAAATCTAGAATGTCTCCTGAACAAATAGAAAACAATAGTAAAGATAGGAACATCCAGGGCATGCTGGAAGGAAGGCCCTTAATTATTATTATTATTATTATTATTATTATTATTATTCAATAGAAAACAATATTGGATAACACATGGATTCAAAAGGTAAGACCCTTTTACTTGAATTGTTTTAGCTGAATATTGATGGTGTAACGACCCGTTTGGTTTTTTTAGACTTCTTAACTTGTTCGAACCAAATTACCTTTCATCATAACCTTTTATCGATATCATGACTCGCGGGATTGGGTGGCACATATTTCGAGGGGAATTTGTATATGTTTTGGAAGGCAAATCTTAAGGTTAGAAGCCTCCTAAGATTTGACATGAGAAGAGTCAACTTCCGCTCGAACATGTCTGTGTCAAAGTCTCATTATTTCAGTTAAGTCTGTAACATCATGTATGACATAATCAAGCCTTTATTTCGCTTTCTGAGGCATTTGGATGTATTTGAGTCCTTATTTTGCTGCTTGTATATTTTTGGCAAATTGGGAGTGATTGGTGGGTAAAGCACATCATAACAATGTTGGATTGATATTTTGAGTTCGCGAGCAAGTCTGTAGCATCAGTTGTATTCAAGAAGTATATTTGGTTGTATCTGGGAGGTCTCGAATAAAATTTGTGTGTTGGATTGATGGTTCTCTTAGAACTTAAGATTTTTAGGTCTTGATACATCTACCCCTGCGGAGCCGCTTTTGCGGAGGCTGGTTCGCAGATGTGAGATTTATGGGGATGGGACTAGGTCCTCTTCGGCGAATAACTTGCGTAGGTGTGAGGCCGTACATGCAGATAATTTTCCGCCTTTGCGTCTTGTTGACGTAATAAATGAGGTTGTTCCTATGGACATTCTTTCGTATATGCGAGATCACTTCTGCAGGGTATCATCCGCAGAAGTGTGAATTGCTAAAGGCATAATCTTCTCTTAAAACCCTTCCTTCCTCATTTTGAACCCCAACATTTTCAAGCACATTTTGGGAGCTAGGAAGCTCATTATGGGTATTTAAATGAGTTCATCAACCACCATCTCTTGAGGTAATTTATTAATCATCCTCTAAGCTCTATGATTTCTCTTATTTTATTTTCAAGTTTATTTCCATGTTGATGGGTAGAAAAAAGTCTAGGGTTTAACCCAAGTTTCCGAAGGAGTTGTTCATGAAATTTAGGTGTCAAGATGTGGACTTTTATGTTGATTATTTAGACTTGGGTGTTGTAATCTAAGGGGAAACGATTGATAGGCTTAAATCTCTAGTTTTAATTCATGTTTTTATATGAATCCTAGGATTTTCCCAAATTTGGCGATTTTGGTAAAAAGGGGCAATTAAAGGCAAAATGGTGATTAGTTTTCTATATAACTTAAGTATATGACTATTTAGACTTTGGGTAGCGTATTTCTAAAATAAAGTTTTGATTTTGCACTCGTGGGCCCCGGGTCACTTTTGGGTTGCGTTATGGGATTCTTTTTAGAAGTCTATATTTATGATGTGCTTAGATTGTATGTTAACTTAGAATCTATAACATATAGACTACGATCATTCAGAAATGCTCTTGAAGGATGAGGCATTGGCATGAGAGTTCATTGCACCTGCTAGACCGTGAGGTAGGCTGCTGTTTATCTTTTAATACTTCTAGTAGAGAATCGTATGTAGTTTGTAAAAAGTGATGGGGAAAGCATGATAGGCCTTCGTGCATGGTTGTAGTGATAAATTCTACTTAGATTGGATTGACAGCTGTTATGTGGGCTTGTCTCCATGTTTGCTTCTATTTCTGAATTATTGTATGAAACTATCCTTGTCACTTGGTATCTCACTTATATCTCATGAAAAGGAAAGCCTAATATTAATGCCTTGAGTTGTATTTAGTATGCATGTCATATATCATTTGATTCTATGATTTGCGATGTTGTTGAAATTGAATCCATGGATGGCATGCCTTTCATATTTCTCATATGATTGATATGATGGTAAAGTGAGTGATATCCTCCGATGTCTTTACCGGAGAGCGAGAGTGATTGATAGCCTCCGAGGTCTTTATCGGAGAGTGAGAGTGGTACATGGACTTTGCGGGTCCCCCTCATGTCATAGCTTTATGGCAACGTTCAATAGCATGTGTATACCAGGTTTGAAAATGGCCAGTTGCATTGCATCAAATTACATTCTTTGACATTGCATTCATTTCACTTGCACTGCATACCAATTATACCTATTGATGTATTTTCATGATACGTATGTTTGGATGATATAAAATGGAATCGTATTATTCTACTCTTAAAAAGGAAAAAGGAAGTAAGATGGGATTTTAATGGCTTTTTACGTAAAGGATTGAAATATTTAATCTTTATGAGAATGCTTGCTCAAAATGATAAAAAAACTAGACCTTACTAAAATATTGCCTTACATAGCGTAAAGGCAGAATCTTCATGAATTTATGTGCCTAAATGGATGTGAAGGATGGGTCTTTATAAGTAAACATACTTAATTTGCTTAAAGGACTTTTTTGTGATCACATATGAGTAAAGATTTAGTAGTTCCATGTTAACTGATAAGAAGTGAGTTTTAGGGTAAATTAGAGTTAGATGGACTTAGGGTGATGTTACGGAGAATGATATGAGTTTGAATTGTGAAAATTCATTATGAGTATACTGTGATTAGATTGATCTCCTTGATTCCATATTTTCTCAATTTTCATGTTCTAATCTGTTATGTGATTAGCCGAGGATTAGGCTAAGACGATAGTCATTGCGTGGTAGACTTAATCTTTATACATGTTACATTTTTTCTATCGTTGTCGTACTATGATGCCTAAGGGGGTACGTTGTGTACTCATATTACACTTGATGCATATTTTATTTGGATGCAAATGCCATCTATTGTTCAGTTCTGATTCCCGGGGCGATCTCTGGATGTTTTAGGGTGAGCTACACATCCTATCAGTAGCCCTGGTCTTCCTCGTATTGTTACTATGTTCCTACTTTCCAGGACATATTGATGTTAAGTTCCTTTCAAGTTGTTGACATTATTAGTCACTCTTGTATAAGTCAGATCAGGTTATGGCGAGGCGGTACTTGTGATATTTCGACATAGGACACATTTTATTTGGCAGTCTTTTTGATGTTAAATACTATTGGATGGGTTACTTTTATTGGCATTGGAATCACATCACATTATGGCAGGGTAACTTTTCACAGTTTAATGAATCTTCCACTTATTTGATGGGCTGGTTAGGGGATTATTTATGGTTAAACTCTTCACAACTTATCAATGACTTTGATGAAAAATTTTCAGTTAAAATGGATTGGTCGTACCTATCCAATAATGGATTATGACTGACTCGCTATTCACTCGGTAATGTAATGTTTGGTATTGAGGTTTAAAGCATTTTATGGAAAATTCAACTCTTTTATAAATTTTTTATTATTTTGCTTTTATTTCATGAGTTTGATTAAATAGTTTTGGGGATGGTTTGCCTATCAAAGGGGATAGTATATGTGTCATCGTGACCCGTGAAAGGGGTCGTGACAGATGAAGAACAAATCCTTTAAGACATAGGATGAATTTACCCTATTTACAGTAGAAAATCATAAAGTTCATACGAGGTTAAACTCATTTTCCTTTTAAGACAAGCTCAGGGCTCACACACTTATATTTTGAGATAATCTTAGTGTCCAAAAGAGGGGAAATCATGTTCAGGTTTTGGGTTAATGCAAACTGAAAAGTTTTTATTCAAAAACAAGAGTATATGAACACATATCATGGGATAATCTTAACAATGAACCAACAAAGGGAGTGGGGAAATGGGATCATGCTTCTTTTGAACCTATACTCAAAATATACACACGTGTTTTACACAGAGAACAACAACCAAGAAAAGATGGCCATGTCCCATTAATACACATAATCATATTACAATAGGTTATGCTTTGAGGCCTAGATTTAATTGCACATCTTGCTAAAAGGCAATATTATTATTATTATTATACAGAAAGACCTTAGTTCAAGGAAGAGAACTGCAAATAGATGTACCACATCATTCTCTTCTCTATTTGAGAATATGCATAAGTAGAGTTGAGATGGACTCAAACTTTACTCAAAACTAAACCAAATCAGATCTTTAAAGATGAGTAAAGTTGTGGCTGAAGCAAAAAGAAAAGAAAGGGAAAATTGATTGGGGCGATTTCAAGTCATAGCTGCAATCTACACTTGGTCATGCGTACTAATCACGATGATGCACCTCATACCATACCGCGCATGTCACATCCATCCCCTTATGTGCGAATCCAAGAACGTGTCCTCAAAATTAGTTAGAGATTGAAACAAAGAAGTTTAGACCTTGAACTGAATCTTATATGCACGATAAGGAATGAAAGAATTGAAATTTTCTAAATGTTTTATAGCCTCTCGAAGATAGGCACATAGCTCTCCGTACCGATCCACAAGACTTTACTAGACATTACTCTTGTACTCATGAGACAGGTGAACTTAGTGATCTGATACCAAATTTGTCATGAGCCAAAATCTCAAATGGCCATGAGGGAAAATATCGTAACTCATAGGCCAACCCAAGTGAAAGGATAAAGTCTTTCAACATAAATTAAAAGCGGAATTTAAAGAAAATAACCCATAAGTCAATAACAAGCCTCATTACTCATAATATGAGGAAATCTAAGTCATACATCTCCCAAGACGTGGAAGTCATAAGTACAAGAGCTGCTAAATTAGGAATACGATATTGAATACTAGAAATATTGTCTAGAAGATAAAGATAAAAAAGTAAGGTAGAAATGGAGTCCAGTGTCATGGAACATCTAGTAGATCACCATGAAAACTCCAAATGATATGCCCCATCGATAGGCAATATCTCGCCCACTAGTAGAGTCTAAAACAGAACATGTATACAAAAAGATGCAGCAAGTGTAGAGTGAGTACGGAGAAACATGTGTACTCATCAACATCATTGAACGACCCCAAACTGAAGAGATAGCACTGGTTGGTTCTTTCGATACTCGCCTCCAACAATATACTATATCCAATTCGGCCTCTACAGACCAATATATGTGTCTCATCAACAGTATATAAACAATATCATGAAATGGATATGCGTAAACCATGCAAATGCATAATATCAGTTCAATATCAAGAATAATTCCTCTTTTATGATTCAGATGATATGTGTAGTGATGAATGCATAATGAATCAATATATGCAAGTACAAGTCACACATGGCTATCATGAGCCTACATAATCAACAATCATACCAAATCAGTAGATTTATCACTACCTCCAATGCCCTAAGGATCACATGTAATCCCCGTCATAAGAATTTTATCATTATTCCAATAATTAGCCATACAATTAGACCGGTACCCACACAAGTGCTCGTTACCTCACGAGTATGGGATCCCCAATTCCCTATTACGCCCCTTATTTACTTAAGCAAACACTAACACTTCATAAAGAGTCTAGTAAGTCTCCACTTACCATAGATTTGAAGTCCTAAAGCTTACAAACGGTCTTTCCCTTCCTCGATATCTATGAATATCCCAATCTCAAATCCGAGCGAGAATTACGCCTCCTGGAAGCTCTACCGCATCCAAAATCGCCAAACAATTTTAATCTAGTCAAACTAGTGCTCTACAAGGTTAGAGGATTCTAACGATACCCATATTACTATACTTTAATTCATAACCAAAAAATAACCTCAAAAAGTCGATCTCGAGCCCCGATGGTCAAAACTGGAATTTTATAGCAAAACTGATTTACCCATAACCTATGGAGTCTAACTCCAGAAAATGATTCAAATCTGTAACGACCCAAATCATGGTCATGATGGAACCTATACTTAACCCACCAGTAGGCGAACCATCCCCCAATAAAAGAAGAAAACAAGTTTAAGAAAAGATGAAGTAATAAAGGAAGCATTTATCACAAGTCTTAAATATCATAAATATTGGAAAAAATCCAAATAGCCCCCAAAATCTTATCTGAAGGTACAAGAGATCTAACAATACAGAAGCTGAAATACATGCCCGAAGACAAAATATATGTCTGTCGAATATAAAATAGAAAGCAAGTAAAAAAGGGAGGATCCAGGGGCCACGAACGATCAAGTAGCTCACCCTGAAGCCTCCACAGTCGCCCTTGCAAACAACCACGAGGTCTGGAGATAGTGCCTAGATTAGTATCTGCACGAAAAGTGTTGCAAAAGTAGTATGAGTACAACACTAGTACTTGTAGGCATCATAGGCCGACAACGAAGGAAACTCACATAAATAGCATAAAAGGGTACGAAACATACAAGGGAGGGTGAAATATTCATATCACAGATTGAGCACGTTGAACACAACGCAGTACAAACTTAAGTCTTTCCTCAACATCTACCTTAAGTCCATCCGACTATAATAATCTTAAGCGCATTTTTTATCATTTTATAACTTAAAGTCTTAACCTTTTCATAATTATGAGCACATAGTTGAAGTCCTTTCATCAATGCAATTACAGATAAATCATGTAGCCACATAATCAATGAGAATAAAATCAATGCAGATGCTATATAAATGGAATGTCGTGCAATGCAACTGGACATTACCAAACCTATATACACATGCTAGGGGTCATTGCATCTAGTCATGACCCATGGGGGACTCGCGAGGTCCATATACTATCCGGAATAGGTCCCACCAATCATTCATAATATCAACCGTATCATCCACCCAAAATAGTTCCCATTGGACTTTCACAATATCAACAGTATCATTCACCCAAAATAGTTCCCATCGGGCATACACAATATCATTCTTACCTCATTTCGGCCTCATCAGACCTTACTGTACCTCAAATCCATAATGAATATCAACAAAATATATGTGTGACTGAATGAACATGCATAATTTCATAATGTCACGAGTCAAAGGTACGGAGAAGTAAGTATTCATCATAACATCTCATTTAAGCATATATTTTCCAATAACTATCATTTTCTCATAACATTATCAAGTTAAAAAGTGACAGATGGTAATCCGAATCAAAAAGTACAAATAGACATCAAACATGGCTAACATAGCCCACATAACAGATGTCAAACCATCCTAAGTGGATTTATCACTACAACTATACCCGAAGTCCTATCATGCATTCCCCAATGACTATTAAACTATATATATGTGCCTCAAATCGGAGTCCAAAAGGGTAAGCCATAACCTACCTCAAAGCCGAACATGAGTCACGAACCCTCAAGCCAATGTCTTTTTTTGGAGTGTTTTCAAACAATCGAAGTCTAATAATATGAATTTCTACATTAAAATACAAATCTAAGGATACCCATATTCCATATTTTCCCGAAAATCCCAAAATAAACTCAAAATGTCCAAACTCGAGCCCCAAGGGCAATTATGGAATTTTAATTTAAAATTAGGTTATCCAAATATTAGTTAGTCTAGATCCAAAATATCAATTCAAAAAGCCCAAATTTTGGTATTCAATTTCTCTTTTTCCCCGATTTCATTCTAGGGCTAAAATCCCCAATTTTACACTAACCAACATGAAAACGAAACTAAATAACGAATTAAAATAGTGGGAAAAGTTAAATTAAAGATTAGGATCTTACCCCCACAAAAAATCAACTTCCTAGCACTTGAAATTGCCTCCAACCGAGCTCTCAAACCCAAAATATGATTTAATGAAGTCTAGGTTCGAATTGGGGGTTTTAAGCACTGCTACAGTGGTTTATTCATCGTGATTGCGGATAGACCATTGCGATTGCGATGAGTCTTTCATGACCTGGCCTAGATCCTCACCTCATGATCGCAAGGCCCTGCAGGCAACCGCGTAGCACCGCGACTCACTTCCTTGACACACGCGTTATTCCGTGACCGCAACACATACTAGGCGATCGCAATGGTCACCCATCCCATGAATCGCGATCACATCCTCTTTCTATGATCGCGAAGGAGGATTTTAGACATCAACAACCAGTAATCTCTCAAGAATCTAAAACATCCTATCCAAAACTCAAAACTCATTTGGGACCCCCCGAACACAAACCAAATATGCTTACTAAGTATAGTCGATTCTAGGAACTCGCTTGCGCACTCAAAATACTAATTCGATATCATTAAGACACGTTTTTACACAAATCACCTCTAACTTTCTCAAAATTCAAAATTAGTTAACCAAGTACCCAAAATACACCCGAATGCCTTGGGACCCAAACCAAAGACTCGACTAAGTCATAAATGACATTCCAGACCCAACAGAGTTGACCAAACTCGAATATAGACATATTTACCCAAAAGTCAACTTTTGCTCAAATCTTTCATTTCCAAAACTCAAGAAAGCTCTTAGTTAGAATTTGCTTTCAGAAAAGAATCCAATTTACCTCAAGAAGAGTCCCACCCCTCCTCGCAAGATATAAATACCAAATTAGGTCATAAAAAGGACAATTTATGGGTAATAGGTTAGAAAGATCTAAACAACCAAATGGGTTATTACATCATAAACCAAACTGTGAAACAAACTGAGTATTATACTTTGAATTTCCACCTTGGTATTGTCATACCCCAACCTTGGGGAGTGTGGCTGGCACCAGTCTGCAAGCCTCTAAGAGAAATATCATATATCATCAGGTCGGGAAAAGGCCCCGATATACCGAAAATGAGTATATATAAGTAGTATAACATATCACTCTTTAGATAGCAACTTCGAAAGAAGGGTAGTGCGACGACCAACTGCTAAGCTGAGCAACCTACTGTGGAGGTGCATCTGTCTGTATACCTGCACCTGTGGGCATGAAACACAGTGCCCCAGCCATGCGGATGTCAGTACAAAAGAATGTACTAAATATGTAGGGTATAAAGAAACGTAAATAAGGCAACAATAAGTGAAGGGAACCAAGAAATACCACATGAAACTCATAAGTGTCACAATGAACCAAATTACATATACATATGATATAATACCATACATAACGTCGTAGGTCTTTATGGGAAATATCCTGCATATAGTATATAACTTAAATAACGTTGTAGGCTTCTGTGGGAAATATCATTAATATCATATCTGTATAAGATACATATATAATGTCATTGGCCTTTGAGGATAGTATAAATACGTAGCATATACATATAAAGACCACTTTAAGGACATGCCATAGCTACAAATCCTGTTGGAGCGACGTGAGGTCATTACACCTCCAACTATCCGTATGCAGATTACATGTTGCCTTCCATTTTCATATAAATAAATAAGAAAGTAAAACTTACAATTTTTAGCTTTTGGGATGACTCCAATGAACCTTGTCTTATGAATATAAAGTCGTTAGGGTCGAGAGTGAAACATACGCTCTATAAAGCATAGAAAAAAATGTGAAAATCAACCTACAAAACAGAACACACGTATGCTCTTAGTGATTAGGGATATAGTTCTTATTATGAAGCATTTTGCATTTGTCATTATCAAGTCGATCATGCAAAAAGAGAGAAAGTAAGCCCTATATACCTTGTTGTTGACTTTATATGGGTCCCATAAGTCCTATCATACTCTACGAATGATTATCTACAGTGTATGAATGATTCGTATCAATAACAGATTTATAACCAATAAAAAAGTTCATTTAGACATTTTTCCGAACAACTTGTGTGCATAATATTTGTATGATCTTGGTAGATTAATCTATACCTCTAACACACCACAAACTTCACAAGTTCATTCCTTTAATATCTTTAACACATACAACAAAGATACACTACTATCACAACTCCATAATTTCAACAAAATAGCCCAACTATAACTTTTCCCTAGCTTCAAGTTCATAAACTCATATTCTATAGGATTTTCTTTAACAATAAATCCTCAAACATTTGCATAATCCTACATATAATAAGACGGATATGAAACTTACCTTCAACCTCTAGAACTACTCCAAAACAATGGTTACTTCACCATCAAGCAACATCCAAAATTGCTACAACAAGGAAGGAGACGATCTAACGATGATCACGAGATTCCCTACGTCGGATTTATGTAATTTATCTTTGGTTTCACCTTGTATCACTTGAAATCTCTTATAGAGGATTAGAGAGCTACTTAGGGTTGTTAATATAAGGGGAAATTATTTTAAATCGAGTTGGGGATCTATATATAGGAGAGAGAAAAGTTTGCACCGACCTGTCCCGAGACAAGTCCTGCAACTCGCAGGACCTTCCTATGTCTCGCAGGACAAGTCCAGTGTCCCTAAAATTTTTGTCAGCTATTGTCATTCATCTGCGTCTCCTAAACACCTCCTGTAAGTTACAGGTTGTTCTCTCCGATTCACAGAGTGCTCAAGGAGGCGACATATTTTTAAACTTTCGTCGAAACTTGTTTTCGTTGATCTTATGAGTCTTAAACCTTCCCAAAACTTAATCAACACATCTGTAAACCCTTGTAAATTTATTAGAGGGGTCCTGCCATCTTTGAGTCTATATTGGCTAATGTTACGATAACGACGATGCACGAAAATACGAGGTGTAACATCCTTCCCCTCTTAAGAACATTCATCCTCGAATGTAAATAAAGATTCTAACTCTGAGAATTCCTGAAAATTTTGACAGAGTTTCCTCTATCAATAGGAATATCCAAAACCTTTCAAGCTACTAGAATACATATTCAATGCCACATAGGGCTACAAAGCAGAATAATATCATAATATCGGCCCCCACACGACCGTCTATCTATCCAGAACTCAAAAAAGGTTAGATATAACTCACCTCAACTGTCAACTGCCAAAACCTGAGTTGCATCTGTCACATCTATTTCAACAATATCATATAAGAAAGATATTTATAGGATAATCATGTTAGATAGGATAAAAGTAGAGAAATCGTATCGCACTAGTCTCAAGCTCGTTTGGAAAATTTAAGCAAACGACTTTCGTCCTACAATCCTCGTTAGCATAACAAAAGCCAGCCAATCCATACCCATAATGACATAGAAATCAACCATTTATAATTCATTCAGGTCGGCTAAAGTATGATGATTACAAATCATCACAGCACAACTCCGATGTACCTGCCTAACAATCACAGATTTACCAACTAGCGTAGGCACTTCAAATGACTTATGTTGTAACTCAGGTTCCCTACCACACTTATTAGCAACAAAGGAAGTGATATATGACAGAGTAGAGCTTGGATCTATCAATGCATACACATCAATAGAAAAGAAGGATAATATACATGTAACCATATCATGAGATAACTCTAGATCTTTTTGACCCAATAATGCATAGATGTAGTTTTGATGACTGCCTGAGTTGGATGCTCTACCTCTGCCTCTACCTCTACCAACCGATGTTTGCATACCTTACCTAAGAGGGCATACAAATAAAGAAGAAGAAGCTACAGATCATGTCGGCTGCGCCATATCATCTTCGCCTCTCATCGGACCCTCTATAGTAAAATGCCCCAAATAACTACAAACATAACATATATCTGACCCCCGATGGCACTACCTTAGATGGGCCTTACCACACTGATCGTATCGAGGCAAAGATGGCCTCATATGGCTCGAATCTCCTCTATATTGTGGGCTTGATGCTTGGGAACTCTGACCCTGACCCGAATAAATAGACTGATCATGACACTGGTCTTGGAACTGGGGTGGTGCACTAGTTGTTTAATAGGATAGGCGCCTACGAAACTATGGCCTGAACCCACCCCTAAATTTTCTTGTATCACCAGATAAATGAGCCTTCTTATGCTGGCCCGTACCATGCTATTGATCAGCCTGCTGCTGCCTCTTACGGTCCTCCAATTTATGTACATAAGTTTGAATGTGAGCAATATCCATATTCGGGGTCAGTGAAACCATAATTCATTCATTAACCAATTGCGGACCCAAACCATTAATGAATCGATGTACCCGATCATTCTTGTCCATAATTGTAGGAGCATATATAACCAAAGAGTTAAACTGTAAATTGTACTCCCGCACACTCATATTACCCTGCTCCAAACTTAAAAACCTATCTTGCCTAGCTCGATGAAGCTCTACATATAGATATTGTTGTAAGAATACCTCAGAGAACTCTCTACATCCTATTGGTGGGGCACGGGGTCCCCTAGATTACTCTCAGGTCTCATACCATGTCATAGTAACATCCCACAATCTATAAGAAGCAAGCTCTACCAACTCAGCATCAGTGGCATGCATAACTTGTAAAGTTCACCACATATGGTCTAGAAAGCTCTATGGATCCACATTTGGATCTGATCTTGTGAATATCGGAGGGTCCAAGTTGATGAAATCCCAAACTCTCGGGCTGATTGCTCTATCAGAAGGGCCGATAGTCTAACGCTGGGCCTGAGACGCCATAAACTGAGTCAATAATTGTATGGTGCTCCGCATGTCAAGATCTTGCTCAGGAGATACCTGGGGAAGAATTAGGGCACATCAGCTCCCCTATGCTCCTCTGGAGACAGTGAGGGTGGAGTCCCGGAGGCCCCAGATATAGCCTCATCCTGATGCTTCTGCTATTCCGGATTAACGGGTTGTACCTGACTGGCACCCTCTCCCGCCTCAACATCCAACCCTTGAATAGTCGTCTCTCGTCTAGTCATAAGGATGGCTAAAAGCATAAATAAGATACAATTTGGGAGTTAAACACTAAAGACTCAGCTCTATGGCATGATCTAGATTCAGAAAAAAGGTAACCATCCTAAATGTCACGTAGCCTCCTATTTATAAGTGTGGTGCACAACACACTAATAAATAAGACCCTATTAAACACGGCTTGCAGACTCCCTAGGACAGACCTGCTATTGCGTGACCGCGACACACACTAGGTGATAGCGATGGTCACCCACCTTATGAGTTGCGATCGCAGTCCTCTTTTCGCGATCACGAAAGAGGATTCCAGACACTAGCAACCAACAATATCTTAAGAATCCAAAACACCTGATCCGAAAATCGAAACTCATCCAGAACTCCCCCACCCCCCGAACATAAACCAAATGTGCTTACGGAGTGTACTTGATTCTATGAACGTGCTTGCACATGAAACACTAATACAACATCATTAAAATGAATTTTTCCACAAATCACCTATAACTTTCTCAAAATTCAAAATTTGCCAACCAAGTATCCAAAACACACCCGAATGCATTGAGATCCAAACCAAAGACTCGACTAAGTCATAAATGATATTCCAGACCTAACGGAGTTGACCAAACTCGAATACAGACACATTTACTCAAAACTCATATTTTGGTCAAACCTTTCATTTCCAAAACTCAAGAAAGCTCCAACTTAGGATTTTCTTTCAGAAATGAACTCAATTTACTTCAGGAAGCGTGCCAATCCTCCTTGCAAGCTATAAACACCAAATTAAGGTCACAAAAAGGACAATTTAGGAATAATAGGTCAAAAACATCTTAACGACCAAACGGGTTATTACAATAAATACTAATCAAACAATCACTCCCTCGAGTGACAACGGAAAAGATGGAGAAAAATGGTACTTGAATTGTCGAACAACTGAGTATTCTACTATAAATATCCACCTCTGTATTTTCATACCCCAACCTTAGGGGTGTGGCCGACACTCGGTGCTTGAACAGCCTGAGCGTACCACCTGTATATCATATCCTATATGCATAATCGTCTGGGCCGATAAGTCCTCAGAATGGAAATATGATAGAAGTCTGAACTAACAACCCTTAACATAAGATAGCAACCCAACATATATATATACACATAACGGGGGCGACAAGGCCCTAACAAGAATACCAACAACTAATAGGAAGGCCGACAAGGCCGTACAAAGCAACTATACAAAGACCACTAGTTTTCAAGCCTATAAGAGTACTATTGTTGACACCTAATTTTTACCCTTCAATAATGTTAGTTAATTATTTAAAATTCTCGAGTCACAGATGGAACAAAATATACCTTTTACAAGACGAATAAGATTTTACAAAATTATTCTGAGAATATTTTGTCATTTCATTTAACAAAATATCATTTGGTATATTTATTATATATCATGTCCTAATTGTACCATATTTTGACCATAAATTATGATTTTAGAATTTTGATGGATAATTGGTGAAATTATTTGTCCTAAAACTCTATCTTAATTGATATTAAAAGTGGGCTTAAAATGAACCTTTTAATTTAATTAGGCTACCTACAAAATTATTTGGTCATTTGTTAATTTAAAACATGACCACATTTGCACAATGTGGCCATAATTAGATTAAATGTTTTTTAAGAAAATCAATTAGGTCGTCCCCCCTTAATTTAATCGCTCGAGTCTAGTCCCAAGTGCCCAGTCTCGGCCCAGTCCCTCATCTAGGTGTAAAAGCTAAAGTCCCCTGTTAGACCCCGAAGTTTCATGCGTAATTGAGAAGCGTAGTTAGTCGACTTGGACACAGGTGACTTAGGATTCCTATAAAGGGTCATCTATGACTCAGATATGCATTAAGAATATATACAGAAGGTTGGAGGTCATCAGGATTGAAGGAATCATGCCTCGATGATGTTTGACGAAGATCGGACGATACACTAAGCATTTAGCATCGCAGTTGAGATCTGCCTCGCAGACTGGCCACATAAGAGAAACAAAAAATTTGGAAAGTTCTTGGAGCATATGCGGCCTCATATGCGACCGCATATGGCCATATGCATCCGTATATTGCCTCGCATCCTGAGACGGTGGCCGACCTTTGTGGGTTATTTAAGCGTGGAAGCTCATTTCTCACTCATATTTGGACCAAAACTAGACCTCTCACTCCCTGAAATGTCCCCTAACATTTCTTATGTATCCAAGAGCTAATCCAAAGGGAAACAACTCAAATTCATCTTGAAAGTATGTGAAAACTATAAGGAAAAACTTGTTCGAGGTTGCTGTGGAGTTGAGGGTTGTTGTGAGTTGAGTTAAGCATGGATTACTGGTTTCATCTATTGAATAAGGTAAGTAAATAACCTTTTTGGTTGTGCTTAAGGTTATCTTCATGTTGGTTGAAATGTTTGGGTGAAGAACTATGAGCTAGAGCTTGAATAAGAAGGAATGTAGTTGTTCTGTTGATGGACTATTTTGAAGTAATAATTGTAACTTTCTATAGTTTGAAATCATGAGAAGTAGCTTGATAATAATGTTATTT
The DNA here is from genome assembly GCA_029783415.1 of Anisodus acutangulus. Lineage (NCBI taxonomy): Eukaryota > Viridiplantae > Streptophyta > Magnoliopsida > Solanales > Solanaceae > Anisodus > Anisodus acutangulus. The sequence goes on along the minus strand of CM056511.1, from coordinate 26,811,545 downwards.
GTATGATTATGCTTATTTACATGTCGAGTTTGTTGAAGAGTTTTTGTTTCATGATATTGGAAGAATGAATTATTTTGGCAATAATTCTTTGGTATTGGTAGTTGGAAATTATGAGAAAATAGTTGTTTATGATGATGTTGTTGTTTTTATTATGGTTCATGTTGTTCTTGGTTTGGAGAATGGAAAGAAACGGGGGAGATGCTGTCCGAATTGTCGTAAAGTAAGCTTATACTTATTGGTATGGACCTTTTTCATTGACGTTGGCATTTTCTATTATTGTAGACGAATCGTGAGGAGGTGGACCACATCATTGTCATCGGAGATCCCTTTTTCAAGGTATATGAAGGCTAAACTCTTCTTTCTTTTGATATGTTTGTCAAATGGGGATGCATAACGAAATGTTCGCCAAGGAGAACTCTAATCTTCCCTATGGAAAATACCCTTGTTTTCTTTACTCTTGATTATCCCTCGTATGGAGCAGTTTCCGCACATTATAGTATCTTGTTATGTTGTCATCATATGGCTCTTGTTGGTTTCGCAAAAGCTAGGAATGCTACGCCTTGACTTGTTAGTCTTATTGAGGAGTGAAATAGTCATAGCCCTTGTTGATGTCGCGAAGGTTATAGATGATGGGCCTTGTCTTGTTGACTCATATGAAAGAGTATAAATGAAATAGTACGTTATCTTTTCAATGATATCAAAAAATGAGGCTTTACTCTTGATGGATTAGAAGCTCAGGCCTATGGCTATTAGGATGAACATGCTCATGTAAAAAGGCTTCTCGTGGCTTTAAGATAAAGTGAGAAGTTATTGATGATAGTCCTAAATGCTAGTTAAGAAGGTAACAATCTTACATTATTACGATAGGTTCATAGAAGTCTAGTATGGCTTACCACTGAGATACAACCAGTTGGGCAGATAGTTACATACCACCGGGTTATGGCCGGTTGGGCAAACATGTATTCACCGCCGAGCATTGGCCAGCTATGCAAATATACGTTTTACCACTGAGCGATGGTCAGTTGGGCAGATGAGTATTACCACTGTAGTTGGGCATGATAACGCTGAGTCCTATATCTGGGTCGGGTACTACTGAGTCCCTCTTTAGTATCGGGTACGATATGCTGTTGACCATATTTGGGCAGATATATAGTTACCACTAGTCAGACAATTACGTATCATTGGTTACTATTGGTAGGGCAGACACATTATGTACCACCGGTTGGGTAGGCATATACTTATCACATGGCTATGGCCGGTTGGGTAGTTACCACTGACCAGACATGAAGATGAGCAATTTAAGGTTATGATGTGATGTAAAGGTATAAGATTTGGTTATAAGATAAGTATGAACCTTATGTATAGTATGGCCCTCAGTGGCATTTTATAGGTTTAGGTTGACTCGATATCCATCTCTTTTATGATTATGCAATATCATATTTTATTTCCACCTTTACATAATCAGTACATTATTCGTACTGATGTCCCTTTGCATGGGGACACTATTTTTCATGCTGCGCAGGTTTAAGTAGGCAAGGATAGGACCTGCCCTCTTAGATTGTGTATGAATATCAGCTTTTGTGGTGAGCACCACTTCCTTCTGGAGTATTTCCAAGTCGAGGGTATGGTTTTATCTCTTTTGGGATATTTTGGGTATGATAGGGGCCTTGTCCCCACTTATATTTGGTGTTGACATTTTCCTAGAGGCTTTGTAGATGAGTCTTATCTTGTACAATTATTCTATATGCCATTTCTGGCCTCAGTATGTGTATATCCGTTATGGTGGGATCTTCTGTTCGCAAGGTCTTATATGGTGTTGTTTCACAATTAGCATTTAGAGGCCTTGTAGGCCTAGACAGTTATATGTTTGTATGATGATATTCAATGGGTTTGCTTGGGCCGTCCAGGTGCTGAGTGCCGGCCACCCCTAAGGTTGGGGTGTGACAAACTTGGTATCAGAGTAGGTATATCCTAGGGAGTCTACAAAGTTGTGTCTAGTAGAGTCTTGTTTATGGATGTGTTGTGCACCACACTCATAAACATGAGGCTACAACATATTTAAGATTGGTTACCCTTCTTTATAATTTCGATTCGTGCCACATATTTTAGTCTTGAGAACTTAATTCCACCTTGCACCAGTGACGAGTAATGAGAGATTCCTACCAGGATAAGGTATGCGCTAGATGTACGAACATTGTGTTAGAGTTTCTAAATACCAACAGCGACCTTATCAGTTTGTAAAGAAAGTAATGAAAGATTAACAAATGTAAAGTATGAATTTCAGAATGGAGATGGAGTAAAGGGAAAGAGGTATAGGGTTCCAGAATGCAGAAGATGGTACGAAGATTGATATTAAAATAGAATAATACATAATCTTAGAAAGGAGCAAGGATAATAATAGCAGGACGATACAAGTTTTAGTGGGACATTCGAATGAATGTAAGGAGTGTCTATGAATAGTAGGATAAAGTACATTAATGCGACGAGCCCATAGCCAGGTAAATTAGAGTAGTGCAATGGAAGCATGGTGGGTCAGTTCGAAACACCTGACACTTAATCCATGTAAATGATTTAGGAATCCCTAATATAAAAAGATGGTACTTTGGTAAGTTGTATGGAAGGTTGCCGAATTACGAAGGATGTTGAAATGATTTAGAAGAGATGATATAGTGGCTAAAAGGAATGCCAAATTTATATACCCTTACCTCTTTCAGATTTCAGGTATTGAGAATGATACAGATGTGACAAACACATCCCAGATATTGGAAGTCTGTGTTCAAGGTACGTTATGGCTACTATATGGTTATGTGGATGAATATACGGTCATGTGATACCGATGTTAGGATATGTCTTGTATTATGGGATCCTATAAGCAATAGTTGTGTTTTCCGAGTTGTATGGCAGGTTGGGATAGTCCTGGTTACAAAGGAAGCCCCATCAAAAATTTTGAAGAATTTAAGAGTTGAGATCTTAGGATATAATGCCTCAACATTCAAGGATAAATGTCCTTAAGGAGGGAAGAATGTTACACCCCTAAGTTTCATACGTAATTAAGAAATATGGTTAGTCAACTTGGACTTCGGTGACTCGGGATTCCTTCCAAGGGTCATGTATGACTCAAATGGACATTAAGAAGATATACGAAAGGTTGGAGGTCATCAGGATTAAAGAAAACATCCATCAACGAAGTTTGACGAAGATCGGATGACACGCTAAGCATTTCACGTCGTGGTTGGGATTCACCTTGCAGACTGGGCCGCGGAAGAGAAATAAAAATTTTGGAAAGTTCTGGGAGCATATGCGGACTTATATGCGACCACATATATGGCCTCATATCCTTGAGGTGGTGGCCGATCTTTGTGGGTTATTTAAGCGGTGGAAGCTCATTACTCACTCATATTTCGACCAAAAGTAGTCCTCTCACTCCCTCAAAGGTCCTCTAACAGTTCTTATATATCCAATAGCTAATATAGAGGAAAACAACTCAAATTCATCTTGAAAGTATGTGAAACCGACAAGGAAAATCTTATTCGAGGTTGGTACAGAGTTGAGGGTTGTTGTGAGTTGAGTTAAGCTTGAATCCCAAGTTTAATCTATTGAATAAGGTAAGTAAATCACCCTTTTGGTTCTTCTTAAGTTTATTTTCCTATGGATTGAATTGTTTGGTTGAAGAACTATGAGCTAGAGCTTGAAATAAGAAGGGATGTAGTTTTTATGTTGATAGACTGTTTTAAAGCAATAATTGTAACTTTATATAGTTAGAAATTATCAGAAGTAGATTCGTGATGATGTTATTTATTAGTATGACTATGCTTATTTACATGTCAAGTATGTTGAAGAGGTTGTGTTTCATGATATTGGAAGTATGGATTGTTTTGGAAATAATTCTTTGGTATTGGTGATTGGAAATTATGAGAAAATAGCTGCTAATGATGATGATGTTGTTGTTGTTATTGTGGTAGATGTTGTTCTAGGTTTGGAGAAGGGAAAGAAACGGGGGAGATGTTGTCCGAATTGTCGTAAAGTAAACTTCTGTTTGTTGGTATGTACCTCTCTTATTGACGTTGGTATTTGTCTATTACTGTAGATGAAGCATAAGGAGGTGGAACACATCTTCACTATCGAAGATCCCTTATTCAAGGTATGTGAAGGCTAAACGCTTCTTTATTTTCGCATTTGTGAAATGACGACGCATAACGAAATGTCCGCCAATGAGAACTCTAATCTTGCTTATGGAAAATATGTTTATTTTCTTTACTCTTGATTATCCTTCACAATGAGAAGTTTCCGCACGTTATAGTATCTTGTTATGTTGTCATCATATGGCTCTTGTTGGTTTCGCAGAAGCTAGCAAAATGCTATGCCTTGACTTATCAGTCTTATTGAGGAGTGAAATAGTTATAGCCCTTGTTGGCATCACGAAGGTTATAGATGATGTGTCTTATCTTGTTGACTGTTATGAAAAAGTAGAAATGAAATAGTACATTATCTTTAAATGAAAGTCGAAAGAATGGTGCTTTACTCTTCATGGATTAGAAGTTCGGGCCTATGACTCTTACGATGAACACGCTCATATAAAAAGGATTTTAATGGATTTAAGATAAAGTGAGAAGTTATCAATGATAGTCCTAAACACTAGTCAAGAAGGTAACAATATTACATTATTACAATAGGTTCATAGAAGTCTAGTATGGTTTACCGCTGAGCTATGGCTAGTTGGGCAGATAGTTACATACTACCTGGTTATGGTCGGTAGGGTAGATATGTATTCATCACCGAGCATTGGCCGGCTGGGCAGATATGCATTTTACCATCGAGCGATGGTTGGTTGGGCAGATGAGTATTACCACTACAGTTTGGCACGATAATACCGAGTTCTATATATGGGTCGGGTATGACCGAGTACCTTTTTAGGATTGGGTATGATATGATGTTGACCATGTTTGGATAGATATACAATTACCACCAGTCGAGCAGTTACATATCATTAATTACCACTGGTTGGGCAGACACGTTGTGTACCATCGAATGGGCAGTTATGCACGATTATTTATCACTTGTTGGGCAGGCATGTACTTTTCACCAGGCTATGACCGGTTGAGAAGTTACCACTGACCAGACATGTAGATGAGCGGTTAAGGTTACGATGTGATGTAAAGGCATAAGATTCAGTTATAAGATAATTACGAATATTAGGTATAGTATGGCCCTCAGTAGCATTTTAGACGTTCAGGTTGACTCGATATCCCTCTCTTTAATGATTATGCATTATCATGTTTTATTTCTGCCTTACATATTTAGTACATTATTCGTATTGATGTGTTTTTACCCGGGGATACTATTTTTTATGTTGCACAAGTTCATGTAGGCAAGGAGAGGACCCACATCTCATAGATCATGTATGGATATCAAATTTTGTGGTGAGATCCATTTCCTTCTGGAATATTACCGAGTTGAGGGTATGGTTTTATCTCATTTGGGGTATTTTGGGTATGTCTGGAGACCCTGTCCCGACTTATGTTTTGTGTTAACATTTTCCTAGAGGCTTTGTAGATAAGTCATGTCTTGTACAATTGTTCGGTACTACCTTGTCGGACTCAGTATGTATACATCAGTACAACCTTGTCGTCCAGGTGCTGGGTGTCGGCCACCCCCCAAGGTTGGAGTGTAACAATCACAACCCTAGCCGTAAATGAATTTTCTCCTTCATTGCCGAGAATGGAAACTGTTGCTCATACGACTGCCTTTTAGAGAGTTGCGTATTTAAAAATGGAAAGAGCATTAATTTCTCTTGCCATTTCCTACCTACCCACCACCAGACAACCACCCCAACACAATGTAAGGGTCACGCCTTTTTGTTCCGTGTTCTGCGATTCTTAATGGTATTTATCTCATTCTGATTTCAAATTGCATCTTGTGATTGGTCAAGAACCATTGGAGGGAATTCGCCCCCCCCCCCCCCAAAAAAAGAAGTTCTCTCACATTGATCTATTGGGTCTGCTAGGGTTTCAATCAAATCCTATAAATTGAGACCCCATCACTTCATTGTTAGGTCCGAAACTTGATTCTTGGCATTCATAGTTTTTGAGAGCCAAGTCGAGTTTAAATTTGATTAATTTATGCTTAACATGGGATCCAAGCCCTTCGGTGGAATCCATACTTAGAATAAATTGGTCTATTACAACTAGAACCCTCCCCTTTTGTGTGATTTGCGAGTTTAGAGATCTCGGAGTGAAGAACAAGTTCCCCTTCGATGCTAGGTTGCCTCCGTATAAGGTAATTCATTCTCCTTGTTGTTATTTTCTTTAGTTTCAGTCACTTTAGTATAAAATGTGACTATTGTGGTAGATATGTGTGGTTTGAAGTATTAGGACGATTGGGATTAGTATGTGATAAGGCTTAGTATGTTAGTTTAAGATTCATTCAGTCATGTGTAGATAATTTAATGCCCAATATTGTTTGTTTAACCGTGTGTGAGTTTTTTTAGATGATCTTAAGTTGATTAGTATGCTAATTTAAGGGTTGTTTTAGCTAAACATAGATTGTTTAAGCTATATGATGCTCAAGAGATGTTAGATTAAGCTAGTTTAGTCATATAAACTGATTTGAGATACATAATATATAAGTTTGAAGCCTGTTTTAACTAATGTGTAGACTGTTTATATCAAAATGCTACCTAATGCAATTAGTTTTGAGTTTGTTTGGTTGTATGTGGACTGTTTGAGTTCATGTGATAACTCAAAATTAGTTTGAACTGGTTTTTGGTTTGTAAAGACTGTTTAGACCTGATATCCACTTTAAAACATATATTAGAGGTTAGGAATATAGCTTAGTTGGCTTATGGGCATACCATATTTTTCATGTCTTCTGATATTGGCTTAGAACTTAGGAGAATGAATTAACAAGGGATTGTTTGCATTCATCTATGTGTTCTATATTGCCACTGCAGATTTGTAAGTCTAATAAGCTAGTCTCAATGCATATCTAGGTAAGAACAAAGAATTCCGAACTATCATGTGGGCTGTTAGGTATTCTAGTTTGCAATCCCTACCCTCAGCATGACCCTAAATCATAAACCCTATTCTAGTTTGAATGCCTTAATATGAGTTATTCTTGTCGACATGTTGATTATGTGGGGTTACTTCCTGCCTATCTTTGTTTATAAATCACATGTATTACTTGCACTTAAGCTAACCTGCATAAATATAGACCATAGGAACTTTAGATAATATAAGGATTAGAGCCTTATGTGTTACAATATACACTTGTTCAGTACTGTGTTTACTTGCATCCATGTTGTAATCATTCATATAGGATCTAAAGCACTTGGCCTTATATCAGTTTAAGATGGGGTCTAAAGACATTGAGTTGCTGTGATAAATATCTGGTTTTGTGCTTTGTCTAAGTAAAGTGTAACTTGCACCATGTTTGCTTTACTTAAGAGGATAGTTGTAGTGGTTAAATGGGGTTTAGTTAAGCATATAGGTTTTAACTATCAATAATGCTCAATCTTATGTCTATTGAATTACTCTGTTAACCTACTAGCGGGCTGTCAGTCTAACTCAATTCTTGTGTCAACTAAACATATGTTAAGTCAATCTCTTTGTGTCATTAGCATGCCTACTGGTTTTGTCTAGTCCCTGTATTGTTTGAATCTTATACGTAGGGATATTTGTTGGTTCCTTACTGTGGTCAAAGGGTTTCATACTTAATCAGGTTCAGTTATGTGCTTATGGATTTGTTTAACCTATTCATTACTATCATGTGTTTGCCTTAACTGATTCTTGGCTAATATAAGCTTAAGTTGTATGCTTTGATATTTGTTTAGCCAATCTACGTTTCTCATATGCTCACCCTAAATGGGTTGGACCTGATATGCTTTTGACATGATTTTGAAATGCCTTTCTAGCTTTGTGACCAATCATGAGATAGTTTATATGTTCATTTGGTTTTCCCTGTGTCTGAATGTGTATATGTATGCTATTATCATAGAACCTTTGATCAGTTCAATAATGCTTATAGATATCTTTATTTGCCCGATATTTTATTTTCATTATAATGTCATTATCTCTTTGACATGTATGTTTAATGTCTACCTTGTATCTATAGGTGTCACTGCCCCCCTTCCACCTGTTTAGGCGCTAATCTCGAGCTTTACTCACTGTTACTTCTGTTTACATACTTCCTAGAAGGTATGATTGCATATGTTGTGGAACCGATGCTTCGTATGTTTAGATCCAACTCACGATGTTACATGATCCCATGACTGGTCAAGCTTTCTTGTCTTATCATTATTATATCTCCCACCGATCGAGTGCTCAATCATCTTACCTTTACATTTCCATTTCAAATTGCCTTGGGGGGAAATCTCTTATCTCCAAGTACCTCTCATACTCCCTTCCAGAACCAGAGAATCGCAACCTTTGGCCGAAGAGTTCCTTTTGTCCATCCTCCACCATTGATCCCTACGCCGTTCTAAAATAATCATACCTTTGTGAGACCTGCATAACTATAATCTCATTTACCTTTATCCTTCTTGTTGCAATCCTTCATTCTATTCGTCACTAAGCGGAAAACATCTCTGCCTTGATACTTAACCATACCATTTCATTCATACTTATTACTATTTTCATATTTCCTACCACCATCCTTTGATTGTACCATAATTCTCGTCCTCAATTGCCCCATTATTATACGGAGGTTACATTCATGAAGTTATTTTGTGTGCTCACCCACTCCTTTAGATATCCTAACCTTTATCTAATATAATAATCTATTTGTTACTTGAGCAAGTTGTGATACTCATTCTTCACCTCTCTTTTATTTGCATGACTTGGTGATTTTCAAATCCCAAATGTCCTCGAGTTGCTGCTGAACTTGAAATGAAATTGTTGCTACTTTGCTGAAATTCGGAAGAAAAGCAGTGGCTGCTATGCTTGTTGTCTACACCACTGTTATGCTCGAAAGACTTTCATATGCTGTCGTTTTTACTTCCACTTGTTGTGGATGTCCTTTGTTGTTGCCTATTGCTGCAAATCTCAAGTGAACAGATAATTTCTCATGTGTTGAACTTTTATAAGTTGTTGCACATCCTGAGAATATGCTACATGTCAAGACTATCTGACTGTTGCTATTTTGTTCTCTGTTGCTATGGCTCAGTTGTTGCACCTTCTAGCATTTTTTGTGGCTATGCTCGATTTACCGATGCTCTATGAATTTCTTTCCCTCTGATGCTTCTGTCAAAGTTGCTACTTGACTATAAGATGGTCGGGACGGTCTCACTCGACCTTTACAACTTTGACCGAGAGATATCGGCATCTTTGAACCCTTTAAATATCGTTGATCCCTGACTAATAAATTCCTTCGGTTATAAGCTCCCTGACTCCCCAAGGGGTCTATCTCTATCAAATTCTTCAGGGTGAGGTCATTCCTGAGAGGTAACCAATTGATTCAATACCTGCACCAGTCTCCTTACATCCTGATCAGACGGAGCCGGTGGTAGGACTAATGGTACATGAGCCTTCCTCAACTCCTCCGGTGCTACAGGATTCGCCGATCCGTGGGAAAGTGACTTACTCATATCCCCTGATGGATCTGTCTCAATGGAGAGCATACAACTCGTATTTATACTCAATCCAACTTCAATCTCCCTGCTAATCATAATCTTTCCGGAATAAGGTATTGATGTAATCGTAAATACGATAAGGTCTACAGAGAAAATCCTTACAATCTTCTGCGTTCCGATGCTTAGTACTTCCTTTATCTTACTAAATATTTTTCTTTCCATGCTTGAATTATCTCTTCCATCTTCCGTATGTGAGTGAGATAACTTGTCATAATCTCGAATTTTAACAATAATACTGCTCCTTCTGGCGTATCAATCGCCTTGGTAGAAATCGCTCATTTACTGGCGACGAGTATAAATTAACTGAAGTCTTTTTGGTAACCGGCATTACTGAAACCATAACAGGCACGAGTTAAACTCGAATTCTTAAAACTCAGCTCTACTGCACGATCTATGAGATGAAAGAATAGAAATCATCCCTAAATGTCAGGCAACCTCCTGCTTATAAGGATGGTGCACAACATACCCGTAAACAAGACTCTAATAAACACGACTTGTAGACTCCCTAGAACAGATATGCTCTGATACCAAGTTTGACGACCCGAACCGGAGGGCCGCGACGGGCACCGGACCTTACCTGCCGGGTACCACCAATCACACTATCAACACCCAATCGTAATTAAATACGGACTAAGCCAAATATATATATATATATATATATGATGACAAGTCCATACAAGACTACTAAACACAGGACATCTGTCTACAAGCCTCTAAGGAATATATGACATCACAAGGAAGGGACAGGACCCCGCCATACCCATATGCGTATGCAAAACTACCGTACCACGACCAGACTGCAACTCTTAAACAAATAGAGTGCTCCAACATCAGCTGAACCAGCAACCTACTAGCGTGAACCGTCACCCTCTTTAACTGAACATAAGGGCATAAAATGCAGCGTATCCTGACAAAAGGGACGTCAGTACGACTGATATACTGAGTTTGTCAGGCATGAAGAATAGCACAACAAGGACACAACAATAACTGAAACAGAAACAGCCGACCAACAGTAAATGCCTCTGAGGGCCCTAATACATATGCATAAATGTTATGCACAATGCAGTATACATATACATCGGCCTCATCGGGCATCTTCCTTACCATAGCAGCCTATGTGGTCATCATACCATATAATGGTTAATGAATGTATGCATGGTGCAAATGTGGTATACATATATATATTGGCCACACAAGGGCATCTTCCTTCCCATAATCGTCTTTGTGGGAATCAGGTTATATCGTATTGGCCACACATGCATCAATATTGGCCTCTTCGGGCTCTTTTATTATAGTCTATACCAGCTGTAGGTGGTGTGCGTATATAATGCCTATCCATTTCCCCATATCCCCTATATGTATAATATTTACCATATAGTAGTGTGCATAGCACAAATGGTCCAGAGTAATATATGAATATAATGCAAGTGAAAATGCATGAATGACAATAAAACATTTCCTGAATTTATTGGATGACAATAATATCCTTGCCCCTTTGGCTAACACTGTGAATATCAACACTTTTTCCGTATGCCTCAATAAGGACTTAGGAACATATTTAGACATGTTTTTAGCACAGAAATCAATAACATGAATATTCTTAACTACTAGGAGTAGAATAATTTATGGAGCAATATCATGGCTATATTTCGTTACATGGAACATGTCAAAAGAAATAAATAATTTGCCTTGTAATACCTCGATATTTGAAAAGGGAAGGAGAACGTTTGCTGCCCAATATCCTAGTTCTACTACTGCTTCGTACTTCTCAATTTGGAAGTGAAAATATGTTTGTTTCTATTTCATACAGAACAAACATAGGGTTGGAGAATTTTATGAAATGCTTCACAATTTGCTCAATTGGAGGAGTCTCATGCAATGATTCTCGATTTGCTTTAATTAATGTACTGCTTCCTTTGGTCCTATTTCTTATTCTCAAATGAAATGCTATCCTAGTACGTGTAGTTGAATAGGGATCCCTATTAATAGCTATCACACACACACGACATCACATTAGTCATTACATACCATTTAATGAATCTAATCATGTTGTATTCCACCTTGCCAACCTTTGGCGGTGGAACAACTAAATTAACGCCACATCTTGCCACCTTAATTCTCAACTAAATGACATGCCTCTGTATAATTTATCAATCACACACATAATTAATTTTGTGATCCCAATTCACTTAAATCTTAATAACTTATAAAACCATCATATACTCAATGTCATAATTTTGGTAATATGACATTAGTCCACAACCTCTTTGGGGATATACAATTGTTATTACTAATTTCCATTATCACACTTGTTACATCCAAAATTATTTCGGAATTTTATCCTTTTATTTACTAATCTCTTTATTAGCATACATAAATATAACATAAATTCCCCGAATCTCTGGTCTAATTGCACACATCCAAATGCTCAAACCATCGCCTGAAATTATGGGATGTTACACCTAATAGTCCTAAGAGAATTCGGAAGGAGATAGGTAATACCCCAAGTAGGGAACATGGGGGAGTACGTGGTCGAATATGAATAAGACAGAATCAGAAGGGTTGTTGACATTATCTGAGAGTGGAACGGTCGAATCAAGTGGGGTCTAAAGCCTCTAGCTGAGGATGTCTTCCGCTCGGGTTGTGATGAGGAGTACGTAGATTGGTTAAGAGCACATTTGCAAGGCACCCTCACACCGGGGCCCAACTACTACTAATAGTCTTGACAAATATTCAAAGGCCTAGGTCAAAGCTTGCCGCATTCAGAGACAAGCTGATAATTGAGATACCAGGTATCTAGAGAAGATGGAGCATGACCAAACTGTCATATCCAGCATGACCGATGAGTTAGCCATCACTCATGAGTGTCTAGAGGACTTAGACGCTCGTATAAGGAGAGCCATGGATGAGACTGCACCTATGACCTTCACAGAGAAAGGCTACTAAGTCGACTCACTATTGATGTCTACTCATCTCCTGATTCAGACCGCCCTTCGAAGGGCCAAGAAAGCTCAGACTGTCAGAGCTTCATCATCCACCATTGGAGGCGACTTCTTCTAATTTTACTGTTTTATTCATCTTTTTGTAACCCCACTATGGAAAATATATTATTAATGAAAATGATTATTGGGCGATGGTTTTAATCACATTTGGCACAATTATGTTTTAAACGATTAGAAAGCCTTGGAGTAACGAGGTTTAGGAACACGATTATTACAACTGCTTACGTGTTTGTGTGATATAAATTGTTTGTGTGTTTTCATGTGTTCCTTATGAACTCTTTATTGGTTCCACATTCCGAACACCAACCCAAAAGAAAGACAAAAGGAAATGCCAAAACTAAACTAAATTTGCACCTCTTCTTAAAGGTTGATTTACTACCGATGGACACTCCCGACAACCAAAGTTCCACATCACTAGTTGTTGATTTGGTAGCGATTAAGTGATTGAAAAGTCGCTTAGGGAAAATATCAGCAAGATTGATGCAAAGATTGACTTGGCCAGAGCCAAAATGAAAGAGGTTGACGAAAATCTAGAGTTTATGGGAAACCTCGCAGAAGAATCTCCTGAAAGGAAATGTCAATACCAAAACCTCCCAAAAAAGGTCAAGGAAATTGTCGATGACTATGGACCACATTTCAAAATAATAAAACAAGAATCAGAGTTACCTGCAGTGGATACTATGCCTTATGGGTAATCAAGTGGGGTACTTGAGAGAGTCACCCCAACTACTGATGAAAATTCTAACTACTACGGGATGCCACAAGGGCCTCCCCGTACGTCATCTCGTATGTGGTTGGCAAATGCACTCAAAGCTCACAGTTCGCTCTACAGAGTTGCACCCAGGTCGGTGTGAAACATTGAGGTGTATGATGGCATTAAAGTCGCCTGATTGGCGTGTGATAGCTTCGATGTCCTCCCAACTTATGCATCTATCTATGCGCATAGGAGATGTCTATTCCATAGGAATCATCCCAGCCACGTCATAAATGAGTGTGTGGCCTTCAAAAGAAGTGTTATCATACTAAGTGACAAAAAGGTCATTCGTAACTTGTGGGGCTCACACTTTCTACGGGTCTACGACCCCATCATGCCTGGTGAAGGAATCACCATGAAAACACAATTATGGCATTACAATTTCACTGCCTTTGAAGTCTCTTACGCATACATCTTCTCCCTTCTTAGGTTCATCCACTCAACTTCACTTGGAAACTCTCTTCCTTTGTTTAAGGACAAATTTTCTTATACCATTCAGGGACACCGGACACAACATTGAAAAATGTGAAGCCTTCAAGTTTGAGCTAGAGCGTATTTTTAACACCAGTTAGATCTGGCATGTGATACACGACAGATTCTAAGAAAGCCATCGGGAAAATGCGCGGTCCTAAGGTCGATGACCCAACATGGCTTCAAGAAGAAGTCATCTTTAAGGTAGTTTAGGTGTCCCTTTTTTTATATTTCAATAAAAATATTATCCCCTCCCTCTTTTTGTAAAAGAAACTACGTCCGACCTAATGTCCCGATGAGGGATATGTTGGAAGCCCATATTGGGCCTGGTCTGAGAGTGATTTGGGTAGAAGAAATAAGAATTAATTTCTATGTGACCCAAACTACATACGGGCCTGATTTTCCGAGGAGGGATATGTAGGCAGTTTATATAAGACTCAGCCCCTATATAATATAAATTATAATCCCCTATTTAAAGAAGAGTTTTCGGTTCAACGTCGTCATGGTAGCAAATCCACCATAGACCTTCAAACCAAAACCCTAAAAAACCAAAAATGGCTAAAATGGAAAATTGATCAAGAGTTCGGATCGAATACATGAATATATGTCCTTTATGTGCAATTTGTATGTGATTTATTGCATTATTACTTTTTGACTAATGTACTAACGTCATTTGCCTTTGAGTTATTCTTTTCTTATAGAAGGGTTGATCCGTGTTGTGTCACGCTGACATACTTCATCAGATCGAAAGCCATAGCAGCATTTCTAAATCAATAGAATAAAGAAAGAATGACTGGTACTCCCGAAGAGACATGCAACAAAGATGCCCTGGTTATCGAGGACACTGCGCCTCTAGACCTTCAAAATTCCTCCTACCACGAGGATCTAATCAATTTGTTGTTTAAAAAGATCGCAGACCTTCAAGAATAGGTCGTGAAGAACGAAGCCATCAACGCTGCCAGGGAGGAAGCTACTGAAACAAGAAAGCCTTCACTGCCTTTTCCATCAATGAACTCGCCCATACTCGAACACTTCCCAAATACCCATGCTGGTACACCATACCAAACACCACCTCCAGTAAATGCCGCCTACATAGCCGAGACATCCTATTCCATGCCTTATTTTCAAGAACAACCTGCTTATGCTGACCCCAGCCTAAGAAAATACCACTACTCATACAACACCGAGAGCCGCTGACACTCCCAAAAGTATCTCAGTGCACCCCACAGTATCCTTTCACACTCCAATTACTCCCATTGACTTTTTACTAGAGCTTGACCACTACGAAGAGATGGAGAAGGCATGGAGAGCCGACCAGGACCAAGGATACAAAGAAATAGAGCGGAAAATGGTAGAAGTGCTAAACAAATCCAACAAGGGCTCTCGAAAAGCAACTGGCCTAAGCTATGACAACTTGTGTATGCATCCGGACTTGGACATGCCCGAGCGCTTCAAGGTGCCCAAGTTCAAACTCTTCAATGAGACGGGAATTCCAAAGCCCACCTAAGAGCATATTGCGACCAACTGGTCGAAACCAAGAGAAACGAAGCTCTGATAATGATATTGTTCAGCCGAAGTCTCATAGAAGAGGCATCAGAATAGTTCACGACTCAAGACATCCATCGATGGGACTTCTAGGAAGAAATGCAGGGGCCTTCATGGATAGATTCCTCTTTAACGTGGAAACCATGCCCGATCATTATTACTTGGAAAAAATCAAACAAAGATCTACTGAAATCTACTGCGAGTATGCAAGTAGGTGGAAGGCCGAAGCTGCCCAAGCACAACTACCAATGAGCGAGGAGGAATTAGTCTTGGTCTTCATCCGATCACAAGAGTTAGATTGATATGATCGCATACTGTCCATGGCTGGGAGACCATTCTCTGAATTAGTAAAAATGGGAGAGGTAATGAAAGACGACCTCAAATCCAGAAAGATCGTCAGCATAGCCAACAAAGCCGAATTGACAAGCACTACCGAGGCCGCAAGGAAAAAGAATGAGGACGTAGCAAACGTCTCCCATACTCCTAGCCCAAGGAATCGAAGAAAAGAATGATCACAATCTTCCTTCGATATATACCAATCTCCACCCTCAAACAACTACATATCATCCCTATACAGCGTTGTGCCAGTATACATTGCACAACCCAGTTATCAAACATCGGCTCTAGCCAACCAAATCTCCACAACCAAACTATCAAACACTAATACCTATTTACTAAGATCCATCACCAAATTACCGAATTCCTGCAACAAGCTCCTCAAAATCATCAAAATTATCGAAACCAGTCGCCTTAGCTACATATGACTTGTTATGTCCCAATTGTGAGAAGAAACTTCTTCGGACGTTCACTCCACTACCCAAAACCTGAACGAGGTTGTTTGAAAAGCTAAGCACCACTGAAATCATCCAAACCGTGCTGCCAAATCTTGCTAGTCCCAGAAGTAATTTCTATAGAGCTGCTCAGACTTGTGCCTACCACTCAGGGGGGAAGAGACACAGTACAGAGGATTGTATCAATCAAAAACACAAGTTACCATATCTAATTGACAAATGAGAGATCATCTTGGAAAATCAATACCAAATGTAAACACAAATCCTCTCCCCAATCATATACACATGATCGAACGGGGGGAAGATTGGTCTATATGCCAACCACTGGCCCAAGAATCTGTTATAAGATTAGAACGGACGATCGCCTCTCTTTCTCTACATGAGTTCCTGTAAAGTCCTGGAAAAAAAAAACAGACCACTCCCTCACTCCACTCCCTCACGTTCCTAAAATTCTGCAACACAACACACACATACACCTATAATAATACACCTCTTCCCCTTAAAAACCTCACCAATATTCCCCCATCCCCTAGTTTTAGTCACACATGACACACAACACAAACATATGTTCATGCACTGCACACTTTGAAAAGGGAAGGAACTGAACTTAGAGAACACAAGAAATACAGAGAGTTGATATACACAAAAACACAGAGAGGAAAAAATTAATGAGAGCAATTAAGGAGTTCCAAAAAGGTTTGGTTGAAATATAAGTTGGAGTTGAGGTTTTTGTTCGCGGTTACGAAGCAACAAAGGTGAGTTTTCTCACTCAAAGTTCTTAGTAAAATCCTTTGTTTTTAAGTTACAATACATGTTAGAATATAATCCGGTTATTGAAAGAATGAGCATGAAATTTATGATTTGTTTAATAACTAGTTTGGATTGTGCAATTGTAATCTGTTATACTGGACCGGGTTGCACGTACCGCAATAAATGTATAATATGTTATATGGAAAAAAAGTAGGAGTACTGATTAAACTAAGTTGTTTTTTTAAGACGAGTGGGGAGAAAATTTTGCACGTGAATATTTATTGATTTTTTTAATAAAAAGGTTGTAATCTGTTTATTTCAACATGCTTATTATTTTCTTATAATGTGATTGTAATTAAAAATATTGTGAGGTTACTTTGGACTGTAAGGTGAGATTCCCACTCAGCCCCGGATGGTAGGGCTGACTCTTTTATTTAACATATTTCAGGAAGACGCGATAGAGGAAAAGCTTCGCAAGAAGGCTAGCGATCGTCCCGCAGCCTCATCGTACCACCAACCCATTATTTCGGATTTGGTGAAAGTTACTCTAGACTAAGTTTGTTTAAAGAATTAAGTTTTATTATCTCGGGGAATGCCCCACATGAGATTGTTCTTCGTAAACTTCAAATTGATTATTTTATATATTATTTCCGCAAATACCTGTCTAATTTAGGAAGAAAATAAAGTAAATGGTTCACCTGGAAAGGGATAGTTGTCCAGGTGCCATCACGTCCTAAAGAAAGACTTGAGAAAAGTCGGGGCGTGACAAGTTGGTATCAGAGCTAAACCAGATTAAGAGATCTTAGGAACTTTCTTTGAGTTGGGTGTTTGAACGATTACTTATTGCGACGGTGTGCGCGCCACCTTAGTAATAAGTGAACGGAATAACATCCTAAATAGTTTCCCTTCTTTCATACTCTTCTCGTGCTTATCTTGAGTCTTTTTAGAGACTTGATTCTTGTACTACCTCTTTAAAAGGGTCTTGGGGAAGGAGATTGTACAACGATAAACTAACTGACAAGTGTTTTGTAGATGGTGGTTATAAGACGAGTTCCAACAAAAAAGGAAGTGCGCATGGAACATGAAAGGGAAATGAGAGCTCAGAAGAAATTCATGCGCCGTAAGATGGACTCGAGAGACAATTTTGACGAGTATAAAGACGACACAATTGTACTTTGTACGTATTTTCTTAGGGCTAGACAGAAGAGGTGTTCATACGACCCGACCTTCTTCAACATCTCAATTGGGGTCATATTACAGATAATAGTCAACTCCGTCCCGGAAAATTTACATTCCTCATTCAGAGGGGCAAGGATACTAAGAGGAGACATTACAGAAGATTCTTTGTCCAAATTTCTATGCCAGGTAAGAGGAGTAAGGGATAGAATGAGCGATATGGAAAGGGAAGCAAGAAAGAAGGTTCACAGGGAGTTGAATGCCAACCTGCAGAATAGGCGAATCATGCGGTTAATCCCTTTAGAACGTGTTGTAGTAGGTGCATGTTTGAGTGAGAGAGCTATAGTGGGTGGCAGAGAATGATCTGATGTGATTTATGGTAATGTCATGGCATATATATATATATATATATATATATTTTTTTTTTTTTTAATATGATGAATGAAGTGTTATGAATGCAAGAAAGAAAGGATATTCAATTTGCATATTATGGTGTTGCATGCTTATGAAGTATAAGAAGATTTTGAGGAATTTTAGAAGTAATCGTCCCCCGATGTCACCACCAGTGATGTGGGGGGAGTTCAGGGCTGCATTCATTGAAAAATTCATGCCTAATACGCGCAAAGATGCGCTCAGACGGGAATTTGAACAGTTAGAGCAAGGGGACCGCAATGTGCAAGAATATGATACACAGTTCGTGAGATTGTCAGCATACAACACACATGTCGTTCCTACAGAAAGGGAGAAGGTCAAAAGATTTGTTGAGGGTTTAAACCCAAACCTGGCGGAGAAGGTAGTGGCATTAGCCAATGATCGGACCTATCTTCAGGTCGTCGACATGGCTATGAAGGTAGAAAGCTTTGCTAAAGCAAAAAGAGAGTATTCGCAGAAGAGGCTTTGATCGTCAGGATCCTTTAATCAGAATCAGAACCTGAGGCAAGAGGGCAGCAGGGGTTCGTCAAAACCGAACCAGTCAGTAGGCCAGTCTCATTTCAGGCCTCATGGGTATGGATGGGTCAATCATCAAGGTGGCAAGGTCAAGGCCACCGGCCCTAACACAAGAGGTGATAACCCGATTTGTAAAGTTTGTCAGAAGAAACATATTGGAGAATGTTGGTTCTCACCAAAAGAATGTTATAACTGTGGAGAACCATGCCACCATGCCAGGGATTGCAAGAGGAGAGTCCAAACTTAATTTTCTCATGGGAGGTCAGAAGCAACCACAACCGCCTACAAGGGAAATCAGGGAAACTAGTCCCGACAGGGACAGGGACGTCAATAGTCCAACAATTCTAATCGGCTCTACGCTTTGCCCCAAAGGAATGAGGCGGAAGCATTTAATGCGGTGGTCACAGGTATTTTGCTGGTCTCGAGTATTCCTGCATTTGTATTATACGATCCCGGCTCTACATTTTCATATGTGTCAATGAGTTTTGCTAAGAATTTACATGTAGAACCTTCCTGTTTAAGTGAACCTTTTGAGGTTATGACACCCGTAGGGGCCTCAGTTTGGGCCTCTCGAGTAGTTAAAAATTTCTCATTAGAAGTGAATGGCAGAGGAACAATAGTAAATCTAATACTACTTTATATGGTAGATTTTGACATCATTTTGGGTATGGATTGGTTGTCAGCATGTTATTCCATGTTAGATTGCCGACGAAAGATAGTGAAACTATCTTTTCCCGGGGAACCAGAAGTTGTTATAAAAGGGTAAGATTGGAATATCCTCACGATAGCTTATTTCATATCTTAGGGCTCAAAAGTTATTAAGAAGTCACAAAGTGGAGTACGCATATCTGGATAATATAGTAGATACCCAAAAAAAATCCCCAGCGGTGCAAGATGTCCCTATTGTTCGAAATATTTCGGAGGTTTTTCCTGAAGATCTTCCAGGCCTTCCTCCGGATAGAGAAGTGGAGTTCGCTATAGTGTTAATTCCGGGTACAAGACCTATTTCTATTCCTCCATATCGAATGGCCCCAGCTGAATTGAGAGAGTTAAAAGAACAGTTGAAGGATCTTCTGGATAAAGGTTTTATAAGGCCTAGTGTTTCCCCCTTGGGTGCACCAATCCTTTTTGTGAAGAAGAAAGATGGATCGCTCCGAATGTGCATTGATTATCGACAACTCAATAAGGTCACGATCAAGAACCGATATCCATTACCAAGAATCGATGATCTTTTTGACCAACTTCAAGGAGCTAGTTATTTTTCCAAGATTGATCTTCGTTCAAGATATCACCAGCTGAAAATAAATTCGGATGATATATCCAAAACAGTGTTTAGAACCTGATATGGTCATTATGAGTTCTTGGTCATGTCTTTCAGGTTAACCAATGCTCCAGCAACTTTTATGGATCTCATGAACAGAATCTTCAAACCATTCTTAGATTTGTTCGTGATTGTATTCATAGATGATATCCTAATTTACAGCAAGAGTGTTGAAGAATATGAAGAACATCTGAGGGTAGTGCTTCAAACCTTGAAACAAGAGAGACAGTACGCTAAATTTTTAAAGTGTGAATTTTGGTTGGAAAAAGTAGCCTTCTTGGGCCATGTTGTGTCAAGGGATGGAATTATGGTAGACCCCCAAAAGATAGAGGCAGTGAAGAACTGGACAAAACCTACCACTCCGACAGAAGTTAGGAGTTTCTTGGGTTTGGCTGGGTATTATAGAAGATTTGTAGAAGGTTTTTCTAGTCTTGCTGCTCCCTTGACCCAATTGACTAAAAAAAAGCGATTAAGTACCAGTGGTCAGATGCATGTGAAATAAGTTTTCAGAAACTGAAGGAGTTGTTGACTACTGCACCAGTCCTAACCTTACCATCGGGACAAGAAGGGTTCACAGTCTATTGTGATGCCTCTAAGGTTGGGTTAGGATGTGTCTTGATGCAATTTGGAAAAGTTATTGCGTATGCATCTCGATAATTGAAGATACATGAGAAGAATTATCCAACTCATGACTTGGAATTAGTCGCGGTAGTGTTTGCCTTACGAATATGGAGACATTATTTGTATGGGGTGCCTGTAGATATATTTACAAATCATAAGAGTTTGCAGTACATAACCACGCAAAAGGATTTGAATCTCCGACAAAGAAGATGGTTAGAGTTACTTAAGGATTATGACCTTAGCATTCTTTACCATTCTGGAAAAGCTAACGTGGTGGCTGATGCACTCAGTAGGAGATCAATGGGCAGTTTGGCCCACTTTGCAGTACAAAGAGAGTTATTGTTCGAGCAGTACAAAAATTGGAGAACCTCGGGATTAGTTTAACTGAGGTCGGTGAAGGTAGGGTGGTGGTACGTGATACCTCGCAGTCTGCCTTAACTTCAGAAATAAAAGAGAGTCAGTTTGAGGATATGGAATTTGTTAGGTTTCGGGAGAGGATTCAACAAGGAAAACCTTCACAATTTACATTAGGAGAAATTGATAGTACCCTTCGGTATAAGGGTAGGTTATGTGTTCCTAAGGTAAGGGATCTAAGAAGAATGATCTTAGACGAAGGTCACAATACCAGGTATTCCATTCATCCAGGATCAACGAAAATGTATCATGATCTCAAGGCAAATTACTGGTGGCAAGGAATGAAGAGAGATGTTGCAGAGTTTGTCGGAAGATGTCTTACGTGTCAACAGGTGAAAGCCGAACATCAAAAACCCGGCGGCCTACTTCAGGACATTGGCGTCCCCATGTGGAAATGGGAGGCGATTCATATGGATTTTGTGACCGGTCTACCAAAAACACGAGAAGGTTATGATTCTATATGGGTAATTGTAGATCGACTTACAAAATCAGCCCATTTCCTACCAGTCAAGACTACATATCGGGCACCGCAGTATGTATAAATTTATTTGAAAGAAATAGTGAGGTTACACGGGATTCCATTGCAAATTATTTCGGATAGGGGTTTTCAGTTCACCTCACACTTTTGGCAAAGTTTCCAGCAGGGCCTTGGGACAAAGGTCAAGTTGAGTACGGCTTTTCATCCGCAAACCGACGGACAAGCTGAACGAACAATTCAAACATTGGAGGACATGCTGCGGTCTTGTGTGTTAGACTTCCAGGGCAACTAGTTGGACCATTTATGTCTAATTGAGTTCGCCTAAAACAACAGTTTTCATGCTAGTATACATATGGCTCCGTTCGAAGCATTGTATGGGCGAAAATATAGGTCTCCACTTGGGTGGTTCGAGGTGGGAGAAACACTACTGTTTGGACCCGAAGTCATTCAAGAAACAAACGATAAAGTTCAGATAATTCGGGAACGGATCAAGACAGCTCATAGCCGCCATAAGTCTTATGCGGATCATCGCAAAAGAGATCTCGAATTTCAAGAAGGGGAGAAAGTGTTTTTAAAAGTTTCTCCAATGAAGGGAGTAATGCGATTTGGCAAGAAAGGAAAATTGAGCCCAAGGTTTATTGGACCATATGAGATCTTACGAAGAGTGGGAAATGTGGCTTACGAACTAGCCCTTCCCCAAGAATTAGAAGCCGTGCATCCGGTGTTTCATGTGTCAATGTTACGAAAATACTTGCATGATCCAAGTCACGTCATCCAACCCCAAGAAATAGTCCTGAATGAAGAGCTTCAATATGAAGAAATGCCGGTAGAAATACTGGATAAACAGATTAAACGTCTTAGGAATAAAGATATTGTATCCGTGAAGGTCCTATGGGGAAATCACTCCACAAAAGAAGCAACCTGGGAAGCCTAAGACACGATGAAAATCAAATATCATTTCCTATTTGAGTAAGGTAATAAAATGTGTTTAGTTATATTTCATGTTTGTGTGTCTATGTGCATGTGTTACGACCTTATTCACATTCGAGGCCGAATGTTGTTTAAGGAGGGGAGAATGTAAAGTTTTGGAAGTTGTGTTTCATGTGTGTGCAGTTTGCATGTCTATGTGCATAGGTTATGACCTTACTCACATTCGAGGACGAATGTTGTTTAAGGAGGGGAGAATGTAAAGTCCTGGAAAAAAAAATAGACCACTCCCTCACTCCACTCCCTCACATTCCTAAAATTCTGCAACACAACACACACATACACCTATAATAATACACCTCTTCCCCTTAAAAACCTCACCAATATTCCCCCATCCCCTAGTTTTAGGCACACATGACACACAACACAAACATATGTCCATGCACTGCACACTTTGAAAAGGGAAGGAACTGAACTTAGAAAACACAAGAAATACAGAGAGCTGATATACACAAAAACGCAGAGAGGAAAAAATTAATGAGAGCAATTAAGGAGTCCCAAAAAGGTTTGGTTGAAAGATAACTTGGAGTTGAGGTTTTTGTTCGCGGTTACGAAGCAACAAAGGTGAGTTTTCTCACTCAAAGTTCTTAGTAAAATCCTTTGTTTTTAAGTTACAATACATGTTAGAATATAATCCGGTTATTGAAAGAATGAGCATGAAATTTATGATTTGTTTAATAACTAGTTTGGATTGTGCAATTGTAATCTGTTATACTGGATCGGGTTGCACGTACCGCAACAAATATATAATATGTTATATGGAAAAAAAAGTAGGTGTACTGATTAAACTAAGTTGTTTTTTTAAGACGAGTGGGGAGAAATTTTTCACGTGAATATTTATTGATTTTTTTTAATAAAAAGGTTGTAATCTGTTTATTTCAACATGCTTATTATTTTCTTATAATGTGATTGTAATTAAAAATATTGTGAGGTTACTTTAGACTGTAAGGTAAGATTCCCACTCAGCCCCGGATGGTAGGGCTGACTCTTTTATTTAACATATTTCAGGAAGGCGCGATAGAGGAAAAGCTCCGCAAGAAGGCTAGCGATCGTCCATGACCTCATCGTACCACCAATCCATTATTTCGGATTTGGTGAAAGTTACTCTAGACTAAGTTTGTTTAAAGAATTAAGTTTTATTATCTCGGGGAATGCCCCACATGAGATTGTTCTTCGTAAACTTCAAATTGATTATTTTATATATTATTTCCGCAAATACCTGTCTAATTTAGGAAGAAAATGAAGTAAATGGTTCGCCTGGAAAGGGATAGTTGTCCAGGTGTCATCACGTCCTAAAGAAAGACTTGAGAAAAGTCGGGGCGTGACAGTTCCTAATTTCAAGGAGTTGATCCCGACCTCAAGAAAACCATTCGTGGTGAAGTACCACAAGAAGTAAGGCCAATCCCGATTAAACCATTCGCGATCCAAGTACCACAAGAAGTGGGCCTAGCCCCGAAAAAACCGTTATGGTCCAAGTACCACAAAAAGTAATTCCAAGAAAAGAGTTCGTTGTCCAAGCGATCGTGGCCTAGGGAATGACAAGATCAGGAAGATGTTATACTCCCAAAGAGTTGGCGCAGGAAGTGCCCCGTAAGGAAGGAAACTAAATAAGGCCAATCACCGAGTATAAGGCCGAGGATTTCTGGCTCAGGATGCAGCTGAAAGACTATTCCATCATTGAACACTTGCAAAAAATGTTGGCTCAAATATTGGTAATGGCGCTACTCTTAAGTTCATCACAGCATCGCCAAGCCCTAATGAGAGTATTGGATGAAGCCCATGTCCTAAAAGGGACTAGCAGCGCAACATTGGCCGACATAGTAGGTCATGTCATTGGAGCTCACCAAATTTCATTCACTCCTGATGAGTTGCCAAGAGAGGGAATGGCTCACAACAAGGCTCTATACATCACTATTAAGTGTAGAGACAAAGTCATATCTCGAGTACTTGTCGACAATGGGGCTGGTCCCAATATATGCCTCGAATCCATATTAAAGCAGTTGGATTATGACATTGGAAAGATACGCCAGAGTCATACCAATGTAAGAGCTTTCGATGGAGAACTACATGACCACATTGGCGTAGTAGACCTCAACATACAAATGAGGCTCGCCAAGTTCACCACCTAGTTTAAGGTTATGGCCATCAACTCCAATTACAACCTACTGGAAGGCCTTGGATACACATGGATGAAGTAGTGCAATCATCTCTCCATAAATTACTAAAGTTTGTATAGGAGAATCATGAAGTCATGATTTACAAAGTGGTAAGCATTCATTACTACCCTAATAACTTTGTATCACTGATAGATGAAATCCCGAAAGACACAGATTTCCACATGGTAAGGGGATTGCTGCAACCATGCTTCAGAACGGGTTCGAGCTCGGTATAGGCTGAGAGCTCCAGGGTATCAAGGAATCAGTGTCAATTCCAGCCAATAAGTACTATTTTGGTCTTGGGTACATCCCAAGATCTGAAAAATCCTCCAATACGGATTAAAATAAAAGATGTCCTCCACAATTGTGTAAGCCTTTCCTGGGCCTGTACTAGTCATTCCCAGTCCGAATGCCCATGCACAACGGCGAAGACGCAGAAGAAGGTTTAGGTATGCTGTTCCAAAAGGAAAAGTGTGTCGTGATACTAGAGGAATGCTCTGAAGCACCCACCATCCATGACGCTGACCTAGACGAGCAACTTTCAAGTTGGACCTCCACCCCGCTTTAGATTCCTCGATAGAAAGAATGATTTTAAAATTTGCTTTAAAAAATCGGTGAAAATTGGTTGAGGCCAGAGTATTCACCATTTGCATTTTTACTTTTTCTACGTAATGTTTGAAAAAAATGGAAATAACTCATGGTTGATCCTAGTCGGGACCACAATTTGTACTTTCTTTATCAAAATCAATAAAAGCCTCAGTTTATGCAAAAACAAACAGTCTTTTCATTTATATCTAACATGTTTTTATTCACTAATAATGCTTTGCCATATTTTTCAGTAATCATAATAAAAAAATTGATAATGTCATGACATGTCGCAAGATGAGCGAGCCAAGTGATACGGATGAAAAGGAATATGAGGAGTACGACGAAGAAACCAAGTTGCCAAAAGATCCCGTCGACGAAGAAGATTAGTATGTGAATGTGATAAATCCTAACTTGGATGAAACCGAAGCAATCAACCTCAGGGAGAAGGAACCGATTAGAGAAACCTGGATACGTGCACATTTGGACGCGCCCAGGAAAGCAGAGTTGATAAACCTACTAAGGGAATACATCAACGTATTCACGTGGTCATATGCAAATATGCCAGGGTTGAGAATAGAAATAGTATCCCACAAGCTACCCATCAACAAGGGCTGCATCCCAGTCAAATAGAAAATCTGACAATTCAAACCTGATCTGAGCATAAGAATCAATGATGAGGTTGAAAAACAGATAAAGTATGGAGTAGTGGAAGTAACTCCATACCCTACATGGTTGGCCAACATCGTGCATATACCAAAGAGAGAGAGAAAGATATGAATTTGTGTGGACTACTATGATCTTAATCAAGCTAGTCCCAAGGATAACTTTCCACTTCCAAACATCCACATACTCATCGACAACTGCACGAAGCACGAATTACAGTCGTTTGTGGATTATTTCACCAGTTACCATCAGATTTTGATGAGTGAAGAAGACGCACAAAAAATAGCTTTCATCACTACATGGGGAGTATACCACTACCGGGTAATATCGTTAGGCCTCAAGAATGCATGCAGAACCTATATGAGAGCAATGACCACAATCTTCCACGACATGATACATAAATAGATATAAGTTTACGTGGATGACATCATAATTAAGTCACGGGAAATCTTCGATCACATTATACATTTGCAAAAATTCTTCAATAGGCTTCGCAAGTTCAATTCGAAGCTAAATCTGGCCAAATGTGCATTTGGAGTGCCTGCAGAAAAATTATTGGGATTCATAGTCAGTCGCGGAGGCATAGAGCTAGATCCCTCAAAAATCAAAGCCATTCGGGAGTGCCGCCACCAGAAACTAAGAAAGATGTTATGAGTTTTCTGGGAAGGTTGAACTATATCGGGTGTTTCATAGCACAGTCTACAATAATCGTGTAGCCGATCCTCAAGCTGTTGAAAAAAATGCGCCAACCAAATGGATAGACAAGTGCTAAAAAGCCTTCGACACTATAAAAAGATATCTCTCCAATCTGCAAGTTTTGGTCCCTCCCACACTAGGGATCCCGCTACTACTGCATTTGTCGGTATCAGATAATGCATTTGGATTCATGTTGGCACAACACGATGAAACTGGGAAGAAAGAATGAGCAATCTATTACCTTAGTAAAAAGTTCACTACTTGCGAGTCGAGGTATACCTTGATAGAAAAGACATGTTGTGCTCTGACATGGGTGGCACAAAAGCTGAGACACTAGTTATCAGCCTACACTACCCACTTGATCTCCAAGATGGATCCTTTGAAGTACATTTTCTGCCAACCCATGCCTATAGGGAAACTAGTCAAGTGGCAAATGCTTTTAAGCAAATTCGACATTACATATATGGTCCAGAAAGCTGCCAAGGGACAAGTATTGGTCGATTTACTAGCAGAAAGTCTGCTCGATGAAAAATTTAAACCATTAAGGACATACTTCCCGGAAGAAAAAGTAATGGTAATTGAAGAAGACACACTTGAAACCTACTCAGGATAGAAAATATTCTTCAATGGTGCAGTCAATTAAAAGGGCTAGGGTACTGAAGTAGTGATACCATTCGAGGTAGAAATACCTTCACTCAGAATCATACAAGAAGCAAAACTGGACAACGCAGAGTGGGTTCAAAAAATATATGAGCAACAAGATTTAATTTACGGGAAAAGGATGGTTATTGTATGTCACGGTCAACTATACCAATAGAGAATGGCACCACTTTTAACAAGCGGGTCAAAGGGTCGAATCTTTCAAATAGGACAACCGGTACTCAAGCACATATTTCTGCACTAAGACGAGTACAAGGGAAAATTTGCACCCAACTAGCAAGGACCCTACATGGTGCAGGATGTGCTATCTGGAAGAGCTATATTCACCACTGAAATAGACGTCCAAGAGTGGCCCAAGACAGTTAACTCAGACGTTATTAAGAGATACTATGCATGAGGACATGCCCTTCAGTTTGTAATCACCCTTTACTTATAATCACATTTCTTTACTTATAATCGCATTTTCTTTGCTTGTAATTGCATTTCCTCTACTTGTAATTGCAATAGAAAAACCAAATAAAATTTCCTTGTAATATGAACTACGCGAGGACCTGATTCCGAAAAAGGGATTCGTAAGCGTCCATTTAGGACTCTGTCACATTTTTATAAGAATCAACCATCTTTGTTCCGAAATACATTTGACCTAATTTCCGAGATGGGATACGTAGGCTCTCTTCGAGCTCGGTGGAACCAAACAAAAAGCCAAAAAAAACTCTAGGAAGTCTTGAGACATAAGGATCCAAGGGATTGCCTCACAAAGTATAGAGATCTCAACTTGCAACTGGGCAGAATTTTTGAGAGGATCTGAAACATTCCACCCACGAACCCGACACAAAGGATCAACAGGCCCAAATTGTCAAACTGGGGATTTTTTTAGATGATCTCAAAAATTCCACTAACAACACCGGCACAAGAGTCAGTCGGTCTCAAACATTCAATTGGGGCATAATTTTTTAGAGGTACTCAAAAATTCCTTCAATATGAATCGTCATGAGAGTCAGTGAGTCTCTAACCTTCAATTGGGGCAAACTTTTCGAGGAGGTCCCAAAAATTTCACCAGGACAATCGAGGAGCGCACCCAGAGCGCCAATGATGGTTGAAGAACCTCGCTCAGAGTGTATATGTCATGATATTGAGTTGATAGTTTTTAAAACATTTTAGTCAAAAAATTATTTTCTTAAATATTTTCAAAATTTTAACTCTCATAATACCGACCACGAAAGGGGGGTCGATGTTGGGAAAATATAGAAATAATGCAGTAGGATTCGGTGGCATGGATCGACCCTATAGGAACTAATAATTTTTCTGTGTTTTCAGGTACCTAAAATGTCATCAGGAGGGTGGCAGGTTTCTCTACTAACTTATTTATTCATGGATGAGGCAAGTATGACAAAGAAGAAACTCCTACACCGGAATATGACAACTAGACCATGAGAGCCACAATCAGACAAAGTGACATCAAGGCAACACAACCAAGTTAGGAGAAATATTTAAAGCGACAAGCGCCACAAGGGCGACATATTCCGGTCCTGAGAGTATATAAGGATAAAATGACCATCTGACTGAGAGGGTCATAACCAATAAAAGGGTGAAGAAAAGAGAATCCGGCCTTAAGAGCCATAAAAGGATAAAATGACTATCTAACCGAGAGGGTCACAACTGACAAAATGATAAAGAAAAGAAAATCCAGCCCTAAGAGCCATATAAAGACAAAACAACCATTTGACTGAGACAACCGACAAATGGATGAAAAAGGATGATCTAGCCCTCAGAACCATTTAAGGACAAAATAGCAATTCGACCAAGAGGGTCACATACAACAAATAGAAGAAATGGCAATCTGACCGAGAGGGTCACAACCAATATAAAGGAAAAAAGAAAGACAATTTAGCCAAGAGGGCCATATTTGTCATTTGCATGTCGAGAGGGCCGTATTTGTCATTTGCATGCTGAGAGGGCGATATTTGTCATTTGCATGCCGAGAGGGCCATTCATACAAACAACATACCGAGAGGGTCATTCATACAAACTGCATGCCGAGAGGGCCATTCATATAAACACTGCCAAGAGGGCCATTCATTCAAACTGCATGCTGAGAGGGTCATTCATACAAACTACATGCCAATAGGGAAATTCATACAAATTGCATGCTGAGAGGGTCATTCAATCAAACTGAATGCTAAGAGGTTCATTCATTCAAACTACATGACGAGAAGATCATTCACAAACTAAAAGCCAAGAGGGACATTCATACAAATTGCATGTCGAGCGGGACATTCATACAAACTACATACTGAGAGAGTCATTCATACAAACACTACCGAGAGGGACATTCATACAAACTACATGTCGAGAGGGCCATTCACACACAAGCCAGATGGTGTCGGAAGTGGTATCCACTTAAAAAAAAGCATGAGCCAGATGATGTCACAAGTAGCATCTCCTCAATAAAAATATGCACAAGCCAGACGATGTCGCAAGTGGCATCCGCTCAACAAATATATACACGATCCAAACGATGTCACAAGTGGCATTTACTCAATAAAACATACACGAGCCAGACGATGTTAAAAGTGGCATCCGCTAAAAAAATGTATGAGCGAGATGGTGCCAGTAATGGCATCCGATCAACAAATATACACAAGATTGATAATGCCAAATGTGGCATCTGCTCAGGTCAACAACCATACGAGAAAAATGGTGTCGAATGTGGCATCCGATCAATGCAACAGAGTCATACGAGTCGGGCAGTGTCGGAAGAGGCATCTGCTCAAACAACATTCAATCAAAAAGGTCGAACAAGTCAGACGGTGTCGGAGATGTCACCCGCTCAAAAGTAGCCGCCAAAGGATACAACAAATAAAATCGCGCATGTATGATAAATATAAATAATCAACACCTCAGGTCTCAGTATATGGAAACAGATCAAAGCTACCAGAAGAGGGAAGCAAGTAGACCAAATTGATATGCAAGCGGAGAAAATGTGGAACTTAATCTTAGGTAGTCGGTCAAAATAATACACCAAGGAGAGTTAAGATACATATGCTTGATCTTGAACATTACCCCGTACTGAACTCGCTAGCAAATCACAAAGATTTTGTTTCTAAGAAAAACCCGTAACCGGTCGGGCATACACCGGAAAGGTTTTTCAAAACCATCGAGTTAAACTACAATTATCCTAATTCTCGAAAACCAGGGATATGTAGGCCAACTCAAATTCGAGGATCGGTCACATTCCAACAACGTTATTCTGGAATTGTTTAGTTTCGGGACCTTTTGTTTTACTTTACATGCTTCCTAGATGTTTATTGAGTTGAACTAGAAGTGGCATGAATACTCATATATCTTGAGATATGTAGCAAACCCAGAGACTAGGGTCCGACCACAACTTTAAAAAATTTCATAAAAATGAGAAGTA
Organism: Anisodus acutangulus; assembly: GCA_029783415.1. NCBI lineage: Eukaryota > Viridiplantae > Streptophyta > Magnoliopsida > Solanales > Solanaceae > Anisodus > Anisodus acutangulus. Next base: position 26,780,481 of record CM056511.1, on the reverse strand, counting down.
CTTTTCAACTTGTCGGCTAAAAACCAGGCCAGTAAAATTTTGTTGCTCAGGGATGGTCTTGCCATCGTCGAACAATTAAGGGGCAGTAGTTGACACCTAATTTGTACCCTCCAATAATTTTAGTTAATTATTTAAATTTTTTGAATCACAGACGGAAGAAAACATACCTTTTACAAGATGAACATGATTTTTTTAAAATTATTCCGAAAATATTTTGTCATTTCATTTGACAAAATATCCTTTGGTATATTTATTTTACATCATGTCCTAATTTTACCATATTTTGACCATTAATTATGATTTTATAATTTTGACGGATAATTGGTGAAATTATTTGTCCTAAAATTCTTAATTTTAAGAAATTAATATTTTACTCCGTCAAAATCGGGAAGTTTTTTTTAATTAACAGAAATAATAGAAGTGCATCTCAACTTTAAAGCATTTCGTGTGATTTAAACTTTCTTAAATCTTAATTAGTATCAAAAGCAGGCTTAAAACGAAGCTTTTAATTTAATTAGGGTATCTACAAAATTGTTTGGTCATTTTTAATTTAAAACATGACCACATTTGTAAAATATGACTATAGTTAGTTTAAATATTTTTAAGAAAATCAATTGTGATGTCCCGCTTTAATTTAATCATCCGAGTCCAGGCCCAAGTGCCCAGTCCCTCATTTAGGTGTAAAATCCAAAGACCTCGACCCCATTTCCCCATTTGGTTCAAAGGAAAACCCTAGTCGCAAGTGGCTCTTCTGCTTTGTTACCGACAATGGAAATTGTTGCTCGTACGGTTGCCTTTTGCAGAGTTGCGCAGTTCAAAATGTCAAGAGCATTAATTGCTCTTGCCAATTCCTGTCTACCCACCACCAAACGACCACCCCAGCACAGGTAGTTGAGCATAGTCCTACTTACGCTTACAAACTGGTAGTTGTAGTGTTAATATTGTAGGTCTGCTTAGCCTATCATACTAGTAGGCGCAATATTACTTTATAGTCTCCTGTTATTTAATTTATGCTTCTATGTGTTCTTTATTATACTTTGTTTATCTTATTTACCTACGTTAGCTACTGCTTCTTTTTTCAGAAGGCACTCTCATGGCTTATTTCCTTTTGGTACCAGCATTTTCATATTGCTTTAAATTTCTTGTCCAGGTCTGACTGTTTCTCTTGCTTTGCTTGTGCTTATGCTTTGTCTTGAGCCGAGGGTCTTTTGGAAACATCAGCTCTACCTACCGAGATAGAGGTAAGATCTGCGTACACTCTACCCTCCCCAGACCCCACGTTGTGGGATTTCACTAGGTATGTTGTGGGATTTCACTAGGTATGTTGTTGTTGTAAGAATACAAGTTCACATCCAAATCAGATCATAAAGCTCAAATCATTCTAAACACAGTTTTAGAGCTTAGTCCCTCCTAAATTTAGTCCTAAAGTATAAGTTTTTCTCAAATACAAGCATAAAGCTCAAGTGTTTCTCAAATACAAGCATAAAGCTTAAGTCTTTTCATAAATCGTATGAATGTAACATGAAATCAACATAGTCAAATAATAATGGTATGAATGCAAATGATATGCAATGCAATGGTAAATATGCATTGGTATACACGCGCTCTTGTATGAGGTTTCACATAACCCATGGGGGACTTATGAGGTCCATATACCCATCCGAAATTTAAGATCTCCAAGATCAACATCGGCCCCCAGCTCATAGGTTGTCATATCGTCATATATCTACCCATAATTCCAGATCTCCTAGATGAGCATCGGGTACCAGCCATATAGGCATCATATCATCATCATTCCAAACATGTACTTATCCAATTCGACCTATACGGTCCAAAATATGTGCCTCATCAACCATATATCAACAACAATAACAACATACCCAGTGAAATCCCACAACGCGGAGTTTGGGGTCGGTAGAGTGTACACAGACCTTACCTCTACCTTGGTAGGTAGAGCAGCTGTTTCAATATCAACAATATCATGAAATGTATGAAATGGATATGCGTACACCATGCAAATGCATAATATCGATTCAATATAGAGAATAATTCCTCTTTTACATTTAGACGATATGTGGAGTGATGAATGCATAATGAATCAATATTTACAAGTATAAGTCGCACATTGCTATCATGAGCCCACATAATCATAAACCATACCAAATAAGTAGATTTATCACTACTCCTAGTGCCCAAGGCTCACATGCAAACTCCGTCACAAGAATTATATCATTTTTCCATTAATTAGTCATACAATTATACTGATACCCGCACAAGTGCTCGTTACCTCACGAGTACGGGACCCTCAATTTCCTATTATGCCTCTTATTAACTAAGCCAACACTGACACTTCATAAAGCGTTTAGTAAGTCTCAACTTGCTTTAGATTTGATGTCTCAAAGCTCAGTAATGGTCTTGCCCTTCATCTACAAAGATGGCAATCTTGATCCGAGCAAGAATTACACCTCCCGGAATCTCTACTGCATCAAAAATTGCCAAATGAGTTAAATCTAGTCAAAATAGTACTCTACGAGGTTAGACAATTTCAACAATGCCCATATTGCTATACTTTAATTTGAAACCTGAACACAAACTGAAAAAGTTGATCTCGCGCCCTGAAGATCAATACTAGAATTTTATTGCAAAATCATTGTACCCATAACCTATAGAGGAGTCTAAATCCATAAAATGATTCAAAACCAAGTTCAATTTAATTTCCAATTTGAAGAAATTCATAATTTTAAGTTAGGGCTTTAAAATCACAAAAAAGTGACATGAACTCCAGCGACCAAATCAAAATTTCCCCTTAAAATAGTTTTTTCTCGACTCAAAGAACTTAAATCCAGAAAATACAGTAAAAAAGGATCCACTTGACCTTCAATTTCTTATTTTACCAAAAACACAACCTAGGGTACAAACTCCTAATTTTCCAACACCCAATCATGAAATCAACTCCAAATAGTGAAAAATTCTATAAACGAGTCAATTCTCAATGCGATGCATCCGTGAAATGGGACGGAGATCTGCCCGAACTTAGTCCAATCCTATTAAAGATGGGAGAGTACCATGGAATAAGGTTTTTATTCTTAACCCCAAGTAAATACTAAAAGAATGCCTTGAAATCACTTCAATCCAAGCTCCTAAACTTGTGAGAAAAAGTCTCAAAACAAGTAACAAAATAACGCATCAGTTATTCGACAATGAATCAGATATTAGATGATCATGAAACTCACCCTTGACAAACCCAACATAATCCTTGCGAGACTCCATCCAAGATAGGCTTCTAAATCACCCAATTTGGCCTTAAAATGAGATAGATATAATGTTTTGAAGTTTTAAAGGAAGTCTGAAATTTAAGAACGAACTTACGGACATAACCGGTATTTTCAGAATTATTGCACCTGAAAATTCATCAATTGCAAAATCTTAGTTTTAACACCCGAAACTCATTCGAAATCAACTGGACACAAACCATATATGCATTTCAATCAAAAAACATGCTACGAATCTTCTCGTGCACTCAAAACACTGAAAAGATGTCATCTTGACCCGATGTTGATCAAAGTCAACTCCAAATTCTTAACTTAACTAATTTCTCAACCAAAGACCCAAATCACACCTGAAACCCTCGGGACACGAATCAATGACTCGATTAAGTCCTAAATCACATTCCGAACCTAATAGAATTGACAAAAAAATTAAAAAGATGCATTTACCCCCGATGTTGACTTTGGTCAAAGTTTCTCAGTTCCTTAACTTAGGAACTTCCAATTTTGCTAAAACTGATTTGAAACTCACCCGATTTTCTCGAGAACCATGCCACTCATCCCCACAAGTCATAAATTCTAAAATGAAACTAGGGAAGGATATTTTGTGGAAAAAGAGTCCAAAGTCTCAAAACAATCTAGCAGGTTGTTACATCATCTACCACTTAGCACATGTTCGTCCTCGAACATTAAAGAAAAGTAACCACGGTGTTGAGCAGCTATGAATCTACGTTTTAAACTTCATGAAAGCCTCCACAAGCGAAAATAATGCCAATAGCATCGCTTGTTCACTTTATCAAACAAAACTTCCTTTAGCTTAGCTCAAAATCCCCAATCTCCATATTTCCGTACCCAAAACTTCTTCCACAACTGATTCTCATATATTTGAACTGATTCCGCTCGAATTACCTTATTTTGAATATAACCACACCTTTGAACTAAATTGGTTGATTACACAAATTCCATCATAAGCACCACAATCCTTTAGTTGTAGCCGTAGTCCATTGCCAAACTTGTACCTTTGTAAAATACAGTGACTATTTAATTTTCTTCCATACCTTTCAAAGTCGTCTTTAGTATCAAGAATTTGTATAAAACACATTTCACATATCGCAAGTCTAAATCATGACTGTCTCTGACCAGAAAATAATATGTGCTTGTTCTGAGCCAATTCTAGTGTTTTAAAAGGCGCGGACGTGAGGCGAGGCGTTTTACCTGTTATGGGGCGAGGCATAAGACTTTTATCATTGAGGCGTAACCCCATGGAACCTTTAATTATTAATATTTTATAATTTAATATGATTATAATAAATATTTTTAAAAGGGAAAAATCACAAAAAAAAAATGTAGACCTACATAAAAATTCTAAAAAATAATAAAATAAGTGGGAGATGAATCTAAAACTCCTTCAGCTAAGAAACAACTAACCTAAAGTCATTTTTTCATAAAATAAACCATTATATATCCTCAAAAACACAAATTTGTCTAAAAAAGTCACACATAATTAATCACCCCCTACTTGGGAACAAAATGAACAATTCAGATCTCAATCTTCATCACTATCAAAGTGGAGTTCGTCATCATCCACATCGTCATACATATTTTCAGTATTTGCAGTAGTACATCTAACTTCATCAACAATCTCCACCTGGTAGTCCTTCCTCTCTTTGAACTTGCATGGATTGTCCTCTCCATAGATCTTTGAAGAAAAAAGTTACAGTTATTTTCTAGAAATAATTATAGAAAAATGTACACACAACACAGTGGTCTGTACATAAAGAAAGCTGGCAAGGCATCTCACAAGATGAGATTAAATTGCAACTGAATAGAAATATAGGATCTATCATGAGAATTTTATCAACAATAATAAATAAGCAGCAGAACCATGAAAAGAACCCCAATCCTGAATCAGTTAGTGCCTTGGTGCCGTGTGTATATCCATTCCATTAAATTCAAGTTCATCTGATTCCAAATGGAAAAACATGTAATAATAACTACTGCAGCAACTCGAGCACCCAATATTGAAATCTATTAATTGTCGAATTACTCATTTGTTTAAATATAATGCTACCTACTTCTTATGGAAACCAGAGACCATAAGCTCACATATACAAGCTACAAGTTCGATACCATAAATATAAGCTACAAGTTCGATACCATATATATAAGCTACAAGTTTACGAGACCTATATCATTACATATTTCTTAAAATAGTGTTGTCTTTTATTTTTATTTTACTTTACACGATGGATTTACCTGAAATGAATCAACACAATAAAGAATAGATAATATATACTATATACTTACCCGAAGTTTCAGCCTCTCTCTGTTTTTTGCTTGATCCACTTGTGCCTTTTACATTGCTGACATTAACCATAGTTTCTGTTGGTTCTCTATTGTACTTTATAGAGCAGTACGGGAAGTAATAACTATTACAAATGTTCGAAAGGATAAATAAATGATCAATCTTCAAAACTGCTGCATGTGTGTTGTGTCTTGAATCTTGATCACCTTGCAAAGCCAATGTTGAGAACTGCCGCAAGTTTGTTGTGTCTTGAATCTTGATATCCTGAAATCAAGAAACATCTAAATCTGGATGGTTACAACGTTGTGTGTTGAGTCGAGGATAGCCCTCTATCCTTAAGACAAGATTGCCCCGTATATATGCTTTTACGTTAGCGGACAATAGTCTCCCAAGATAAAACAACACTTTAATCTCAACACTACAAAGCCAATAGGTTGAGCCTGCCGAATAAAACAAATATGACTCGACTTGCTGAAGATATGGAATAGGAAGGAAGAGTTTCTCAATACTCTTCTCTTTTGTCTCTGTGTATATAGTGTGTCTCTGTAGTGTATATCTTGTGTATATGTGAGGGTTTGCTCATTGTTTTCTAGTCACGAATTGCACAGATTTTCGCCACTGTTTTGGACAGATTTCGGCTACTGTTTTGTGCTCTTTTGTGACTGAAATGTGCTGCTATTTTCGTGTGTTTTCAGTGCTGTTTTGCAGTGCATATTCGTCACTGTTTTGCGTCTGTTTTCTGCCACCTGTGCAGTTTATATTGGTCACTGTTTTGACTCTAAAACTATCACTGAATTGAGCCAAAAGAGGCTCAATATATAGCATGGAGGAGGGGCTAAACAACAGCCCAAAACGTGGCTGTTAATGGTCATTAGAAGGGCATTAAAATAGCCAAGTAATGGCTGTTAATGGCCATCAAGGGGGGCTGAATTATGGACATGAAGGAGGGTGATAATGGAGGAGTTAATCAACCAAGTAATGGCTGATTAATGCCTTTCTGCCTTCCGTCACCTTCCTAGACCAAACTGTAAAATATTAAACTTTAGGGACCAAACTGTACATAAGAAACTTTAGGGATCAAACTGTACATCTGGCAAAGTTCTCTGGTCCAAAAAGATAATGTCAGAAAGTCCCCACAGACAACAAGACAAATAAGACAAATTTCACACACCCACCACTCCACGACCAATGACCGGACCGGACGGATTTGCCAAGCGCAAGGCGGGCTTAGCCTTGAACCCATGCACATCTAGGTCTTCCCTCCTTTAAACATATGGGATACCCCTTGGGGTCCCAAACCCTTTACCAATTAGAGACTTATATAGAGAGCAATTCTTCATATTCCCACCGATGTGGTAGATTTGTCTCACACCACATTTTCATGCCTCAAACACCTTACTTCGTGGACCAATATTTCTTTCATTTCTCAATGAAATTTGACGATTCTTGGCCATACGGTCATCTACTCACTTCGTAGATCATGCATGTGCGAAGAGACAAGGTCTCCAACATGCGAAACACTAGTGTTTAATTCATCAAAGATGGGTGGACGCATCTCCCCGCCAAAGGCAAATTTCCAACAATCCCCTCTATGAAAGAGAGATTGTGGCGCACACACAAGGTGCCTACATTTCAGCAATCTTTCAGCGAAAAGATATTGCATCAGGAGTGGTAGCTTCCGCTTTGAACATTCCCTAGTTGAAACCATCGGACTTACTTACTGCGCAGTGAACGTGATGTCTTGAACCGTCAGTGTTTAGTGTAAGTCAAGACAATGATAACAACACAATAACTCTTCTTATTCATTTTTATTCTTACGTTTTTTTCCGTTGTGGCCTTGGACACACTTGGATTCTTAAGTGCGTTCATTTGAGACGGCCATCCTCGCACTTAAATAGGTGATCTCCTACAAGGTATCCTGTTATACCCCACTTCACAAGTGTTAGGAATCATTAAAAGTTTCCCCAACCTTAACCTCAACCATTTGAGGATCGTTAAAGGTTTGGAAGCTTAACCTTTACCCATCATGCAGGTAGCACTTTAATGTCTATCGCGGGAACAGCTTTGGATTCATGTTTCCGTACAGAAATCATCATCCGAAGTGCTTCTTGCTTCCACCGAAGCGCTCAACTGAATCTTTTGCCGCTTAGTTTTCCCATTGAACCAAATTCTTGGGATCTCCAATCAGTGTGGTTGGGTTTCCACCGCAAAGGTTCGTATTGTTTGGGTTTTCAGCCCATTCCCCTAGACAGGCAGAACACTTGATCTTCGGGTAATCCCTTAGTTAGTAAATAAGGTAGTGACACCCGTGATGATCAACTTCCATACGGTCTTATGTCTCCGACAGATCCTGACAAATATGTCCAGACGCCGTCATCCGTGTCCTTCCTGAAGCCGACCGGCTAGCCACAGTGTATAACTGTTGAAGGCACGGGTTTCTCCCAATAAGGGACGTCCTCTAATGAGTCGTGAAGTTACTCAACTTCTTTCATACTTTGTATAAAGCGATAAACTCCGATACCATCATGAATCGGTCGATGCAAGTTTGCTTAGAGGATTTTACAAGACTCACCATACACATTTACTTGTGGCTTTGGTGTTCTTCAGATTTGATGTCCAGTTTGCATCACTGTGTTCTCCCAGAACCGCTGGACATCCAGAATACTATAATCCGTAGATAAGCAAATAATTCAGATATCGTCATATCTGACTTAACGCCTTCTATTGATCATGTATTAAGATCATCAGTGAACCTTAGTTCAACTGATCTGTTTGTAGGACGATACTAGGTCGGTTGTAGTGTGTACAATACATTGAACTACACATGACCTGTGCATATCGCTCCTTGTCTATGGGTACACCATGATTCCAATCAGTTCTATGATTCATATCCATTGGTGGCTTCAACGAGACTGTCAACTATCGACCAATCCGTTAGATGTCTTAGAAATCCAATTCCTAAGATGTCATCTGTGATACCCATATCTTTCATATCGAGACTTTGTTTCAATATGATTTTTACTTTCAGACTGTTGATTCTCCAACTGTTGGCTTTCTAACTTCAGAGCCAATGTTTCTGTGGTCAGATTCATTGTTTATGTTTTATCTGAAACTTTCAGGACCAAAATGTAAACATTTCAGGGACCAAAATAAAAGTTCAAGAAGAAGCCCAACAGTTCAGCAAACCAACTCTGATCCTCTTCTTCCAACTCTCAGTTGGGAAGGCTATTTCAACATCCATGCCACGCAAGACTGCAATGTCCCAGGATGTTAAACTACTCACAGGGGAGCACTTGTACAAGTAGCCGAGGCTTTGAACTCGTCAGTAGATCCATCTACTTTGTACTCACTTTTGAGTATCATTTCTTCACAACCCAAAGGTTCTTTTTCCGGAGGAAGATCAACCATTACGCAAGTATGGTTCTATATGAGGGAATCTATTTCTCTCTTTGTAGCTTCTTTCCAAAGCAGTTCTTTTAGAGATGACAATTATTTGTTAATTGTCCATGGTTCTTTCTCAACCATACAAGCTAGAAGGACTGGAACAAGTCTTTGTCCCCTTCTTTGCTCCGTCTCGGTTCAACATCTAGAATCCCTGAGTTCTGCAGATCTGGAATATTAAGTTTCGGATAGCCAGCAACTTTCGAGTCCTGTAGATACGGAACGTCTAGTTCCGAACAGTCAGGCCCTCGCGGGTTCTTGTTAACCTTGAGCAATTACTCATTTTTCCTATTTCAAGGAAAGTTATCTTCAAAGAATTCAGCATTCTTTTACGCCAAGAGGCGATCAGCACTACTGTTATTTGCAGATCCAGTGGATATGCAATCTACAGTCTTAGGTACAACTTGACCTGTTTCAGTATTCCAACTTTTACCAAGCCACCCCACATAATTTGGGCGTATGACTTTGCGTTTGGCTAACACCGTTGGACTGGGGTGAGAAATGAACAGTCGTTTAATGAATGATGCTTCACATTCTCCCCCTCTATTGCTACGAATTTCGCAATCCATAGGCTTAGTTGATTTCCAACTTATGCGTTGTAGCGCTTATCCGCTTCAACAACTTCATATTTGCTTTTCAACAAACAAAGGATTACATACGTTGTACCATCATCAATGAAGATCACAATGTACTTGTCTCCCCCCTCTATTTTGTATAAACTTCAAATCACCCAAGTAGGTGTGACTAAGTTCTAGAGGAGCGGTGCTTCTTTCGCTATTCTCTTGATGGAATTTGGAAAGGTGATTTTGCCTCTTCCCCTACCTCACATTCATTTTGAGGGTTTATGTCGAAAGAAGGCAACAATCTCAACATCGTTAGCTTTTGAATGACTTGATAATTAACGTGTCTTAATCTATGATGGCATAGATGCACGGATTATAAATATATCATTCATTTGGCTACAGACATACTATACCATTCTTAGTTATTACAAACCTGTTGGAGTAGTCTCAAACCAGCTTGACCAACAGCGTCCCTTAAACCAAGTTAGGAACATATATCACCTTTTTTTAGAGTGATCCCATTCCTTGAAGTCCTATTGAGGACAACCTCTCCAGCCCCTTTGATTTTAGAGGTGGCGTTGCCTCACATGAACAACCTCTTGCCCGTGATTAGGGCGTAATCGGATCATAATTGATCTGGATACTCTGGCCCAGTCCAGTTGCTTTGGCAGACTGAGTGTCCAATTTATTTTCTACCTTTCTTTAGGCCTTCAGATCATTTAAGACCTGAAAACTCTGGCACACCTTACTAGGTGTCCATTACTTTTCCTATGAAATGAATTCTGGCCCCACTCCAGTCGCCCGGAGGCTTTGTATGACTGAGTGTCCAATATCATCCTATGAAGGATCTTCTGCCAAATAGTATGACAGGTTCAACGTCTTTAGCTTTTCGACTCCTTCCGTTAAGATTGGTGCCCAGATAATTCTTGGCGCTTACTTAAGAGTGGTAACAGTTTTCGCACAGTCAGTGGATCTTACTCCCTCGTATGTGCGAACATACTTTACACACTTTTAACAATTACACTTAAAAGAACGGATCTTTTTAAGTCGTTTACAAAATCCAATCTTTAAACGGGAAAGAAGATGAAATTAAACTTCTGATTTTTAAAGCGTAAGGTATATAAATTATTTTCATATTCCTCCTTACTTTAATCCATTTTTAATCAGACATCATTTAATCTTTATTCTTGACAAGTAAGAAAAACTACTTATCCCAATTTCGGATTCTGGATTACTTCGGTCACTTCATCAAACTGAGTGTCCAGTTCCTTCTTACCATTATTCGGATCTTTTGTCTGGGACAGATATAGGCCTTCTGCTGCAAGATAGAATAACATCTTCAGTCTTCTCCTCTTGTCCCAGTTGACATCCTCAGGCTCTCGTGAGCGCTTGTTCCAACCAGTCTTGGTAGCGGTGACACCATGAACACGTTCATCATCATCACTCTGTTCTACCAGAAAACCATTGCCATATCCAGATTTGGTCACACAACTTTTGACCGACATCTTTCGAACACTAATAGTCTTACAATATGATCTTGTCTTAAATTGTTGATTCTCTATTGTACTTTATAGAGCAGTACGGGAAGTAATAACTATTACAAATGTTCGAAAGGATAAATAAATGATCAATCTTCAAAACTGCTGCATGTGTGTTGTGTCTTGAATCTTGATCACCTTGCAAAGCCAATGTTGAGAACTGCCGCAAGTTTGTTGTGTCTTGAATCTTGATATCCTGAAATCAAGAAACATCTAAATCTGGATGGTTACAACGTTGTGTGTTGAGTCGAGGATAGCCCTCTATCCTTAAGACAAGATTGCCCCGTATATATGCTTTTACGTTAGCGGACAATAGTCTCCCAAGATAAAACAACACTTTAATCTCAACACTACAAAGCCAATAGGTTGAGCCTGCCGAATAAAACAAATATGACTCGACTTGCTGAAGATATGGAATAGGAAGGAAGAGTTTCTCAATACTCTTCTCTTTTGTCTCTGTGTATATAGTGTGTCTCTGTAGTGTATATCTTGTGTATATGTGAGGGTTTGCTCATTGTTTTCTAGTCACGAATTGCACAGATTTTTGCCACTGTTTTGGACAGATTTCGGCTACTGTTTTGTGCTCTTTTGTGACTGAAATGTGCTGCTATTTTCGTGTGTTTTCAGTGCTGTTTTGCAGTGCATATTCGTCACTGTTTTGCGTCTGTTTTCTGCCACCTGTGCAGTTTATATTGGTCACTATTTTGACTCTAAAACTGTCACTGAATTGAGCCAAAAGAGGCTCAATATATAGCATGGAGGAGGGGCTAAACAACAGCCCAAAACGTGGTTGTTAATGGCCATTAGGAGGGCATTAAAACAGCCATGTAATGGCTGTTAATGGCCATCAAGGGGGGCTGAATTATGGACATGAAGGAGGGTGATAATGGAGGAGTTAATCAGCCAAGTAATGGCTGATTAATGCCTCAAAAAACAGTCCCAACGGTAGGCTTTCTGCCTTCCGTCACATTCCCAGAAACTCTAGGGACCAAACTATAAAATATTAAACTTCAGGGACCAAACTGTACATAAAAACTTTAGGGATCAAACTGTACATCTGGAAAAGTTCTCTGGTCCAAAAAGATAATATCAGAAAGTCCCCACAGCCCACGGCCCGTGACCGGACGGGACGAGCGGGCGGCGCGCGTGTGGGCTTAGCCTTGAACCCATGCACATCTATGTCTTCCCTCCTTTAAACACATGGGATACCCTTGGGGTCCCAAACCCTTTACCAATTAGAGACTTATATAGAGAGCAATTCTTCCTATTTCCACTGATGTGGTAGATTTGTCCCACACCACATTTCGATGCCTCAAACACATTACTTCGTGGACCAATATCTCTTTCATTTGTCAATGAAATTTGACGATTCTTGGCCCTGCGGTCATCTACTCACTTCGTAGATCATGCATGTGCGAAGAGACAAGGTCTCCAACATGCGGAACACTAGTGTTTAATTCATCAAAGATGGGTGGACGCATCTCCCCGCCAAAGGCAAATTTCCAACAGTTTCATCAGTAAGGTCATCCTCATATGGAGTAACTGGTACCATTTTAATAACATCAACATCATATAAGTTCTCTACATCAAGCCATGAAGGTTCTTCAGGAGGCACTGGATCTTCTTTTTCAGTAATCCATTCATCATCAGAATCAACTAGAATAGGATCAATACTTTGCATTTTTCTTTTGATGCTCCTCTCTCTTAGTATTGTAATATATATCATATAAACTAGAGCATTTAATCTGTGATGCTCAAGTCTATTTCTCTTTTTTGTATGGATCGAAAAAAAAGGAGATAAGTTATCATATACATTGCAAAATAAATATAGAAACTCAAGCATAAACTAATTAGTTCTTACCGACTCAAAGGTACTCCAATTTCTTTCACAGACTGAGGAGCTGCAAGTGAAACTTAAGAGACGAATAGCAAACTTAGTTAATTCAGGAGTTCTACTCCCAAAGCGCATCCAGCAATCAGCAGGAGATCACAATTTTCTTGAATCCATAGCTATTTGACTTCTGAAATCCCCTCTCAAATGGTCATAGGAATCTAATTGAATATCCACTTTAAGTCTCTCTTGATAATCCAACATTCGTTCCATGCATTTACATAAATCATCTTTGTAATCGAACTGAGTAAAGAACTTTTCTTCAAAACGCAACTGTGGATTTAGATAATACCCTGCAGTATGAAGTGGACGATGAAGCTGACTCCTCCACCTTTCATCTATTCTATTCCAAATAGGACCATACTTTTTTTCATTGTTTGCACAATTGAAAGCTATTTTCTCCTTAGCCTTATTTAGCAAATAATACATATATCCCATACAAGGCTTATCCTCAGAATCAACTTCCCTTAGAACACCCACTAATGGAGTAACACTCTTTACATAGTAAAAAATATAGGGCCTACATTTTTGATCAAATAACATTGTAGCTCTTATTTTTACTCCTTCATGTTTCCTAGCCCAAGAAGAATTATTCCAAGCTTCGGAAGTGAACATAGATCGAAGTGCTTGTTTATGCTTTTGTATACATTGAAGAGTGAGATATGCGGTAGCAAAATGAGTGATAGCAGGGCGAAGAAGTTGGCGAATCTTCGTGAAAGATCTCATTAAATCCAACACCCAAGTTGCCTATAAATGAACTTCACCGCTTATTTTGCCTTAGTGAGTGTTGATTGATGAATTTGCAACTTCCCTATATCTTCTAACATGAGATCAATACAGTATGCTGCATATGGGGTCCAATAAGTATGAGGTCGAGTTTCCATTATCCTCTTTTCAGCATTCAAAAAATTTGAGCCATTATCAGTTATCATCTGGACAATATTATCCTCTCCAACTTCATCTATAATTTTATTCAAATGCGATGCAAGCATTTCACCGCTTTTTTTTTTTAGATCTGAAGCATCTATGGATCTAAAAAAGAAAGCACCTGCAGGCCTATTAGCAAGAAAGTTAATGAAACATCTGCTTTTGCTTCCACAATAGAGCAGCCATATTGCTTCCATGATTTTTTTTGTTCCTCGAGCATTTTGTTAATGTTGGAAACCTCTTCTTTCAATATCCAAGTTCTCAACTCATGCATTGAAGCCCATAATTTGCTACAGCTTCATACATTGGCAAATAGTATGGGTCATTTGTGACATTGAACGGAATCCCACTTGAGAAGAAAAATCGACCAATAAGCTGACAAACCGATTTCCTTTCCTCTTTTTTCCATTTAGAATTCAAAGTGGCTTGCCTATCGGACCTCTAGGCTTTGGTGGTAAAGTATCAATAGATAAAGAGGAAACAGAATCACCACCAAAGTTACTGTTAAAGCTAGTTAATGAATAAAACTAGCCAAGTTGGTGTGAATGAGAAATGGAGGGAAAAACCTTTCCGAACAGTCACCAACCTATTCCGAAGAGGCACCTTCGAGGCTATATAAACTGAGGCAATGCCTCATTTTTAATACACTGAAATTTTTTCCTGCATCTGAAAATTCTGCATTCTTTTCACAAATAAAACTATCGAGTCTTACTGTGTTTCGTTGCCAACTTTGAGTTCATCGAAGTCGAAGGCGTTTGATGTACCGCTACTCCTGCGACAGGTATATCCGTTTTATCCTGGGAGGAAGTAATCCATAACCTTGGGTACAGTGAGGGGATTAAATTCCTTAAGGACACACAGTGATTTCTGTGGTCTCGGATATTTTCTTACTTCTGCATTATTTTTTCAGTTTCTGTTTTTCTGGTTTTGGTTTTTTTTTCTGATTTTTTGAACACAGGCGAGATAACAAGCTTAAGGAATTTAATAATTATTTCTGTGTTCATTTGTTCTTGTTTAACAATTACAGAACGTTGTCTGAAAAAAAAAATTTGTTGTTTCGGTGTAACGAACTTATATGTTGTTTGGATACTAAAATCTTCGGATTTTCTACTCCGGTTGAGATTAAAGTTTTCATAACTTTCTACTCATTTGGGTACTTGATTTGAAGATATAAAAACTTCATCAAGCATACAACATACAATTTACTGGAAAAAAAAATGTTTGTTGTTTCGGTGTAACGAACTTATATGTTGTTTGGAGACTAAAATCTTCGAATTTTTTACTCCGGTTGAGATTAAAGTTTTCATAACTTTCTACTCATTTGAGTACTTGATTTGAAGATATAAAAACTTCATCAAGTATACAACATACAATTTACTGGAAAAAAAATGTTTGTTGTTTCGGTGTAACGAACTTATATGTTGTTTGGAGACTAAAATCTTCAGATTTTCTACTCCGGTTGAGATTAAAGTTTTTATAACTTTCTACTCATTTGGGTACTTGATTTGAAGATATAAAAACTTCATCAAGTATACAACATACAATTTACTGCATTTCGTTTCAAGTATTTTAAATCTGTTTGTGTAACCTTGATTCGGTTTGAAGAAATAAAATCTTCACCGTTGTGTATTACATTTGTTGCTGTCAAAACTGATTCGGTTCGAAGTCTTCACCGTTTATTAAACTTTTTATGTTGCTTCGTTTGCGACAGAAATGGGAGACATGACTCCAAATTTGAATACTATCACATCGCCACACCAAATTTCATGGTTGGTTCTACGAGCAATGTTAAGGGCCCTCCAACAGATCGCACCAAAGACCGGCTCTGGCAGAGAAGCCTAAAAAATTCACCGGAATTGATTTCAAACGATGGCAACAAAAGATGTTCTTCTATTTAACTACTTTAAACCTCCAAAAGTTTATTAAGGAGATCGTTCCGATTTTTCCGGAATCAACACCTGAGAATGAACGTTTTGTTGTAACTGAGGCATGGAAGCACTCAGATTTTTTGTGCAAGAATTATATTCTTAACGGACTGGAGGATGATCTTTACAACGTCTACAGTAATGTGGAAACATCAAAAGAACTATGGGATGCGTTGGAAAAGAAATATAAAACAGAAGATGCTGGATTAAAGAAGTTCATCACTGCCAAGTTTCTGGACTACAAAATGGTAGATGGCAAGCTGCCTCCTTTATGGAAGGACTTCAAAAATTACTTGAAACACAAGCGAAAGGAGATGACACTGGAAGATCTCATCGTCCGGTTGAGAATCGAGGAAGATAACAAGGCAGCGGAGAAGAAGGCAAATGGGAGATCAACCATAAGGGGAGCACATATTGTTGAAACTGCCCCAACTAATCTGAAAAAGAGGAAAAATGCATCGGGACCAAGGAGCTATCCCAACAAGAAGAAATTCAAGGGAAACTGCCACAATTGTGGAAAAATCGGACACAAAGTTGCAGATTGTCGTGCTCCGAAAAAAGGAAAAGAAGAAGGGTCAGGCTAATATGGTTGAAACAAACGAGGAAGTTGATGACTTGTGCGCTATATTGTCTGAGTGCAACCTAGTGGGAAATCCGAAAGAGTGATGGATTGACTTTGGCGCCACTCGCCACATTTGTGCTGTTAGAGAAGCCTTTGCTTCATATGCTCCCGCCGGGCCCGACGAGACCATATATATGGAAAATTCTGCAACGGCCAAAATTGAAGGTTATGGAAAGATACCGCTGAAGATGACATCTGGCAAGGTGGTGACTCTCAACAACGTCTGTCATGTTCCTGAAATTAGGAAAAATCTAGTATCTACCGGACTTCTAGTAAAGAATGGTTTTAAGTGTGTTTTTTGTTTCTGACAAGGTTGTAATAAGTAAGAACGAGATGTACATAGGAAAAGGTTACCTCACAGAGGGCCTTTTCAAACTGAATGTAATGGTCGTTGCCAATAATAATAAAGTTTCTGCTTCGTCTTACTTACTTGAGTTAAATAATTTATGGCATTCACGTTTAGGACATGTCAATTATAGAACCTTGCGAAAAATGATTAGTTTGAAAGTATTGCCTAAGTTTGAATGCAATCAATCAAAATGTCAAATCTGTGTTGAGTCTAAGTATGTTAAACATCCTTATAAGTCAGTTGAAAGGAATTCAAGTCCTTTAGACTTAATCCATACAGATATTTGTGACATGAAGTCAATCCCATCTCGCGGTGGAAAGAAGTATTTCATAACTTTTATTGATGATAGTACGCGGTATTGCTACGTTTATTTACTTAATAGTAAAGATGAAGCAATTGAAGCATTCAGGCAATACAAAACTGAAGTTGAGACTCAACTTAACAAAAAGATTAAAATGATAAGGAGTGATAGGGGGCGGTGAATATGAATCTCCTTTTGAACAAATATATTTGGAATATGGCATTATTCATCAAACAACTGCCCCTTACTCGCCACAATCAAACGGAATTGCGGAAAGGAAAAATAGAACCCTGAAAGAAATGATGAATGCCCTGTTAATAAGTTCTGGTTTACCCCAGAACTTGTGGGGGGAAGCCATTCTAACAGCTAGCCGAATACTCAATCGAGTGCCCCATAGCAAAACAAAATCTATTCCATACGAAAAGTGGAAAGGAAGGAAGCCCAATTTGGGATACTTCAAAGTATGGGGGTGTTTGGCCAAGGTGCAAGTTCCTAAATCCAAAAGGGTAAAAATAGGACCTAAAACCATTGATTGTGTTTTCATAGGATATGCCACAAATAGTAAGGCATATCGATTTCTAGTTCACAAATCAGAAAATCCCGACATTCAGGTGCATACGGTAATTAAATCAGATAATGTTGACTTCTTTGAAACCATATATCCTTATAAAAAGGAATGTGAGTCGTCTAGCAAAGAATCTAAACGACCTCGGGAAGAAACAAAGGAAAATATTCCTGATGAGGAAAATCCAAGACGCAGCAAACGTCAAAGGACGTCTATTTCCTTTGGACCAGAATTTCTAACATTTTTGTTGGAGAATGAGCCTCGAACCTTAAACGAAGCTATCTCTTCATCGGAAGCTCAATTTTGGAAAGAGGAAATCAATAGTGAGATAGAATCCATATTAAACAACCATACTTGGGAATTGGTTGACCTTCCTCCAGGGAATAAACCTTTAGGTTCCAAATGGATTTTCAAGCGGAAAATGAAAGCTGATGGTACTATTGATAAATATAAGGCAAGACTAGTTGTTAAAGGTTTTAGATAACGAGAAGGTCTTGATTACTTTGATACATACTCGCCGGTAACGAGGATTACATCCATTCGGGTGTTAGTAGCGTTAGCCGCCGTGTACGGTCTTGAAATCCATCAAATGGATGTGAAAACAGCCTTCTTAAATGGTGAGTTAGAGGGAGAAATTTACATGGAACAACCTGAGGGGTTTTTAGTTCCAGGGAAAGGGAAGAAGGTGTGTCGACTTGTTAAGTCTCTTTACGGACTAAAACAAGCACCCAAACAGTGGCATGCAAAATTTGACCATACAATGCTATCAAATGGATTCAAGATAAATGAGTGTGATAAATGTGTCTACAGTAAGAATACTCCGAACCACGTAGTCATTGTTTATTTGTACGTGGATGATATGTTGATAATGAGTAACGACATTGCTAACATAAATGCTACTAAGCGCATACTTGCTAGTAAGTTTGATATGAAAGACTTAGGAGTTGCCGATTTAATTCTGGGAATTAAAATCCATAAGACTCCTCAAGGTCTAGCATTGTCTCAAACTCATTATATTGAAAAAGTACTTGAAAAGTTCAAGTATTTGGACTTTAAAGTTGCAAAGACGCCAATTGATATGAACCTTGCTCTTGCAAAGAATAAAGGTGAAAGTCATTCTCAATTGTATTATGCCAGAGTGTTGGGAAGTTTGATGTATATCATGAACTGTACGCGACCTGATATTGCGTGTGCTATAAGTAAACTAAGTCGCTACACTAGTAATCCCGACCAAAAATATTGGCTGGCAATGAAACGAGTTTTGGGGTATTTAAAACATACTCAAAACTTTGCTTTGCATTATCACAGGTATCCTGCAGTTATTGAAGGATACAGTGATGCAAATTGGATCACCGGTTCAACTGAAACTAAATCCATAAGTGGATATGTTTTTACCACATGTGGAGGAGCAGTGTCTTGGAAGTCATCCAAACAGACATGTATCGCCCGCTCTACAATGGAATCTGAGTTCATAGTTTTAGACAAAGCCGGTGAAGAAGCTGAATGGCTCCGAAATTTCTTAGAAGATATTCCATTTTGGCCCAAACCGTTGGCTCCTATATCTATACATTGCTATAGCCAAGCGGCAATAGGAAGAGCCGGGAGCCTTATGTACAACGGAAAGTCTCATCACATACGACGAAGACATAATACCGTTAGACAACTACTCTCTACTGGAATTATCACAATTGACTATGTTAAGTCAAGAGATAATGTGTCGGATCCACTAACTAAAGGCCTAACTAGAGAGGTAGTTGAAATATCATCAAGGGGAATGGGACTATGGCCGAGGACAAGTCATCGTGACGGTAACTCTACCTAGAAGACTGGAGATCCCAAGATCTAGGTTCAAAGAGATCAAACAAAGTCATTATTGACGGTTCAACATTGTCACAATAACTCTTTGGTCCATTCTCGTGATGAGACAATGTTCAGTACCAGGATAAAGCATTACAACTTTTTAATGGTTCCTAAGTTTGATACGGGGTATATCAAATAGTGTATCTACGGGATGACACGTTTAAGAATCACCTATGTAAGTGTGAAGTGTAAGCCGCTTCAAGGAGAATTCTGTAAGGTCAATTCTCTACGCACTTATGAACCAGACAGTGTTCATGGCTGAAACGAACAAAACAATGAGAACCAAACACGGTTAAAGGGTTAATTGTGTGACATGTGGTTGTCTAGGTATACACCAAAGCTCGACGGTTCAAGGATATCAAATCTACCGATTGACCGAGTATATCCGACATATGTTCACTACGGAAAATTCAAAGAGAAATCTACTTATCCAGATGCGATTACGAATCACACAGTTTTTTGTCATGCATGTTTTTCATCATATAGCCATTCCCCATTCATGTGGGGGATTGTTAAAGCTAGTTAATGAATAAAACTAGTCAAGTTGGTGTGAATGAGAAATGGAGGGAAAAACCTTTCTGAACAGTCACCAACCTATTCCGAAGAGGCACCTTCGAGGCTATATAAACTGAGGCAATGCCTCATTTTTAATACACTGAAATTTTTTTCTGCATCTGAAAATTCTGCATTCTTTTCACAAATAAAACTATCGAGTCTTACTGTGTTTCATTGCCAACTTTGAGTTCATCGAAGTCGAAGGCGTTTGATGTACCGCTACTCCTGCGACAGGTATATCCGTTTTATCCTGGGAGGAAGTAATCCATAACCTCGGGTACAGTGAGGGGATTAAATTCCTTAAGGACACACAGTGAATTCTGTGGTCTCGGATATTTTCTTACTTCTGCATTATTTTTTCAGTTTCTGTTTTTCTGGTTTTGTTTTTTTTTTTCTGATTTTTTGAACACAGGCGAGATAACAGTTACTTCCTCTGGTTGCTGCAGCTCGTATTTCATCTTAAGTAGCATTTCTCTTGGCTTTTGTTTCTTGCGCCTCATGTAATGAATTTTTACATTCTTGTGCTACATCATCCGGAACCTTGGAACAAGGCTTCATTCATCCTTTGAGTACTTGCTAAATGATGTTTCAGTCTATTGATTGTGTCACTTCATTGTTGATTACATAACTTACACCTGAAAATACTTCTCATCCGGATTTATAATTGTATACTTCTAGGCAAAATGTTTTTGCTCGCACTTTCAGACTCCCCTTGATCCATTTTATGAAGATTTCACCTGTCAGAGAAATGATTTGATTATTTGATTTGGTCATTTCATTGTTTAAACTAAACTATCAATAAAATCACACAAATAAAAGATCATTGATCAACAAAATTACTCGAATAATACAGATAAGAGAATTCAATTCTCAAATGATCATGTTCAATCAGTAGTTGCTCTAAATTATAACTATATGGTCGTTCTTCTAAGAAAATTTTAGGAACAAATTAAAGTTCATCCAGGCTCCAGCAACATAAAGAAAAAGTTAAAAACGAAATACATCCAGCTTCATCAACATACTTGTTGCTACCAAAGGATTACAAACACAATTCTTTCCTTGATCTCCATGCAAACAACAAGCTGAGAAATTAAAAAATTCTCAAGTCAAATAATAAAAAAAGTACTCAAGTCAGAGACTACCCACTCTCCCATAATTCAATCAGAATTTTTACACACACATTCACCACATATTGTGTTTTAAAAGAGAATCAAAGAAGTTAGAAACTTAAAATAGAAAATTATACAAAGTAATTAACATACTTGAAAATAATACAAGAATAAACAAAGGAACTTGAAAATAATGAAGAAGGAAGAAGAAAGTACCTGTTTAAGAGGTCACCAAGCGAGAACGTACAGAGAAGTTGAAAAGAATCTGTTCTTTTCACTTTGGGTAGAAGACAGAGTTGGAATAAAAAGAGTTGGAGCTAAAATTAAAAGTTGTCTTTGACAGTTTGACTTTTAAGTTTTTGTTTTACTTTTGAGTATTTAACAATCAGAAATTTGAGTATTTAAACTTAAATTAGGGACTTGAAAGGAAACAAAATATTTTAATTTGTAGTAGTCTTCTGGGCGTACGCCCCAAAGGCCAAAAGTGATTCGCGTCTCACTGTTAGGCGAACACCCCAAATCAGGGGCTTACGCCTTATGGCACTTTCTCCCTCACAACCCTCAGTGTATTTTTGTTATACCCCGTATTTTTATACGTTAAGATATGTCGTAAGTTAGTCGATGTAAGCTCGAAGAGTAAGGTTATTTCTAAGGTTACAAGTGTTTAGAAAGTATGAGACAAGGACTTTTAATTCTCAATTCTATTCCTATACATGGATTTGCTAATTATGTACAATTAACATGGAAGCAAAAGGGATTAAGGAGATAAGAATTTTGATTTTTTTTCAAGTTTCACTAAATGGGTCCCACCAAAGGATTAGCTAGTATTAGTGGTGTGTTGGATAAAACCAATTACTTGGTCAAAGGACCACCTACGTGTACAATTTATATACTCTAATTAAGTTGCTGAAATCCAAATGAGTAATTACGTAGTATAAGGGGTGGGGTTCCGTGTCTAATGTATACATCACTTGGAATTGAAACTTTGACAACAATATATATCTTTAAGTATTATCTTGTTTGTATAAGTGAAAAACATCCAGCAATATATATTTTTAAGTTCATCTTGTTTAAAGAAGTCCAAAACCGTTCCAGCAAGTAGTTTGAAAATTAAATAGTTCGTTCACGACCCATGATCAAATCCTAAGATAAACAACGTAAATCAAGCGTCGGGAATCCCGTGGTGCAAGTAGAATTCGGGTTCTCTTTGTTGTGGTTGATTGGAGATTTCCTTCCGTTGAAGTTAGCTCAAGTTAGGGGTTGTTCTTGTGGTTTAAGATTGAAGGGTTATAAAGCTTGTGTAGGTTGCATCGACGAGTAGATATAGGTTGCATTGACGAGTAGATTGATGAAAGGTATGTTAAGGCTAATCCTTCCTTCTTTTGGCATGATTCGAGTACATGAAACGTAATGTATTCCATAGATGGTTCTACTCTTAGCAGTTAAGGATGTCCATGTTATTTATTCCCATGAAATGTATTTCAAAGAATGTCTAAATATGTTCTTAAGTCCCTATTGAAGCGTATGAGAAAGATGTTAATGTTCATAATGTAATCGGAGAGTGAACGACTATAGGTCACTCCGAAAGATGTTCTAATAATTCTGAAAGGATTTTCATACATTGTATGTGTATAGGTAAACGAGTAATGGCGTTACACACGTATATAAAGTACATATAAGGCCATGACTATGATATTCCTACTTTACCACCGGTTGGATAGTTATGTGTCGTTATTTACCACCGGTTGGATAGTTATGTGTCGTTATTTACCACCAGTAGGGCAGACACGTATTTACCATCGAGCTAAGGTCGGTCGAGCATTTACTACCAATTGGGCATTTATGTATTGTTATTTATCACCGGTAGGACATTTATGTATTGTTATTTACCACCGGTAGGACATGCACGATTTACCATCGAGCTACGATCAGTCGAGCAGTTACCACCGGTTAGGCAGACACGTAGTCACTATTGGGCTATGGCTGTTAGGAAGTTACCACTGATCAATTGGGAGGTATGTTAAGGAAAATCCTTTCTTTCTTTTGGCATGTTCTAAGTACGAAACGTAAACGTAATATTCCCCATAAATGATCCTACTCTTAGTAGTTAAGGATGTTCATGTTATTCATTCATATTTTCAAAGCATGTCTAAATGGTTGTTGTCTTGCTGCTATGAGGTTGCCCCATGAGTTGCTGGCCATTTTGTGAGAATAGTTGCTGTCTTTGCTGCTGCTTATGCTACTGCTGGTTGTGGCTGTCTTCCGTTGCTATTCGTCACTGCAACATGTCGTGGATGGGCTGCTTACTTTTTATAGAATAGTTGCAGCACCTAGATGGTTTATTTTGCTACATCTTTTGGCTCTCTATGGTACACGTAAAACGGGTCCATAGGGCAAAGGCTTGTAAAGATGAGGCAAGAATTTGGATACTTGGAAGCTTTTGGATGAAGAATTAGAAAGGAGCGGGATCACAACTAAAGGTCCAAGAAGGCTAGGAGATAGGTCTAGCGTGACTAGCCTTTCTCTCCTTCCCTCTATCCCTCTCTTTTATTTATTTTTTACTACATGTATTGTGTTGTTTGTTGTAGATATTGAAACCCTTATAAGTTAGAATTTAGGATTTAGCCGAAAAATAAGGATTGTATTTTATTGTTAAAAATAAATAAAAGTGAAAACATTTTCTTATACAAAGCTTATTTTGGGCCAGGCCCACTTAAATAAATCTAAACAAATGAAAACTCAATTAAAGCCCAAGTTTGGGAAGAGTTCTAAGGATATGGTTTTCTAAAAAAAAGTAAATAAAAAATTTCAAAACAAAAAATGATATGCTACGACTTTTTGCTAGAATTTGAACACTCTTTTAAGCAATTAATCACAATCAAACATGCTATGAAACTCGAAGGCCAACGGTATTCTATGGATCCTTAATGCTGGGGTGTTTAACACCTTCCCCAGGGATCACTAGAACCCGTACCTCGACTCTGATTTAGATAGGATTTTTCAAAAGTTTTTGAATAAATTCTTTCACTTGGTTTTTCTAATTTACCTATAAATTAGGCGGTGACTCTAAAATAATTTTCCAACTTAGAGCACCATTACAAATTCTCAGTAGCTTTTATGCCTCCGCGTAAAAGTGAACCGTAATAGATTATGACTCAGTTGGGAATAAACCAAGGTTCTAACCATAAGGGTTTCATACAATATTTTTTTATTGTGAATAATTGCTTATGTGTTTAAATTCTTGCAAATATAACTGTCATAGCATGCATATCATAAACCCCGCCAAATGACATGCACACACACTTGCATCAGTGCACAAAGATGATTATGAGGATTTCGTAATCATCCTCCAGTATAAAATGAAAAACATTTTCTTGGAACACGTTAAAGATTGAGTTGGTTCACAGTTGTTCCAACAGTCGACAACGGTTCACCCTGGGTTGTCCGCTCGGGTCCCTAAGTCATTTGCTAAATCACTCTAGTACAACTAGGATAGAGCGAAGCCAAATCCCTACTGAACTAGCACATGCTGACCTAGATAGGTTCGGGTATCACAGCCCTACCTGGACCTATTAGGCTGACTACCTTGTGTCTTAACGGTCTATGACCCGAAGACACCGCATCCAACTATGTGAAAAACTTGAAGGATGTACATGCCGTTAAGCAATTAATCACAATAAAACATGCTATGAAACTCGAAGGTCAATGGTATTCTATGGATCTTTAATACCAGGGTGTCTAACACCTTCCCCGGGGATCATCAAAGACCTTATCTCGACTCTGGTTTAGATAGGATATTTCAAATGTTTTTTAATAAACCTTTTCACTTGATTTTCCTAATTTACCTATAAATTAGGCAGCGACTCTAAATCAAATTTTCAACTTAGAGCACTTCACAAATTCTCAGTAGTTTTTATGCCTTTGCGTAAAAGAACCATAACACTTGACTATGCGGCCGACAAGGCTTACCCTAGTCCCTGCACGCAGCAAAATCCAAAACAGACTATATACAAGGGCCGACTAGGCCACATACTGACACTACTATATATACAAACATGTCTACAAGCCTCTAACAAGTCATAACTGTATCATGACCGGGACAGGGCCCCGACCTACCCATGATCTATAATCATACCAAAAGCTAGACTTGTCAACTTTGAATGATCTGGAGCTTACCACAAAAGTTGATACTCGGCGGATCTTACTGGCGTGATCATTCTTGTAACCTGTCTGAACCTGCGAGCATGAACACAGTTTCTCCAAGCAAAGGGACATCAGTATGAGATAATGTACAGGGTATATAAGGCGACTGAAATTAAATTGAACCGAAATGTAAAGCAATATGAATTATGAACTGAAGAGCTATTAAAGGGAAACTTACTATGTTTGCATGCCTTCGTTGTCTACTAACTTTGTAAATTAATATCATTACTTAGCCTCGCATAAGGAACTTAGACATGAATGCATAGCCCCGAAGGCAAGTTGTACTCGTATAGCCCTGAAGGCAAGCGCACGTCTGTTTAGCCTCTAAGATGATCTGTTTCTGTATAGCCCCATAGGCAAACTGTATGACCAATAGCTCTGAAGGAAATCTATCATAGCCTCAAAGGCAAACATCACAGCCTCGGAGGCAACTATGATAGCCCGAAGGCAACCATAATTATCTATGGTCTATAGTCATGCTTTCTATTATTCTAAGTACTTGGATAGACATGGCTAACTGTAACTCGTTCTATAAAAGGAAGGACTACTAGAATAGGGTCATAGTAACCCAACTACGATTTCTTGTAACTAGCACATCTTTGTATGATGGAATCGGAACTAGCTTGTTAAAGAAATCATGCCAAAAACAAGAAAAAGGTTAGCCTTCACATACCTTGGCTTATCTTGTCTCAACAAGGACATGAAACCGGCCCCGTAACACACTTCAATCTATACCAAAACAAGTGCACAAACATTACTATGACAACTAGTAGCAACTACGATAGTTGACAAGTTCAATTTAGGGTTAAACTTAGATCTTTTGTTCCTTCCTTCAACTCTAACTTCCATCAACAAATACAACTCGTGGAATACCATAATAATAACCATATCAACATCATATCCATGTTTTCTAGCAATTTCTAGCCATAAGAATATATGGATACACTTAAAACAACTCAACAATATAACAACACTTTTCTACACAATTTTGTTGTTCCTTTCTTGTAGTTTCTCACTTTTCCAACTCAATAACACAAAGACTAACTTGAACATAGCAATCAAGAGGTTAAACTTACCTTGAAGAATCTGGAAAATTCCAACCACAACTTCCTTTGATCTTAAGACACACCTAATAACAACAACACCACACCAAGAAAGATCCTCTTCAAGATTACATCAACTTGTAGGTGTTGAATCTTACTCAAATCACCTTGAGATTTGTAAAAACACCTATTATAGATGAATAACCCTATGGACAGTGTTTGGGAATGATTTGAGGCTGAGAGAAGTGAAAATGAAATATTAGAGAGCCTTCATCGCTCAAGGATTTATATAGGGGTTTCCACCGCCTCTCATATGCGGTGGGTTTTGAGATGCAGAATAGGATATTCCACCGCATAAACTGTACTAAAAAGGCCAACCAAGATGCACCCAGAATCTGTGAGGCGGATGGGTGTTTGCGATGCGAAACACTTAGCGGAACGTACAAACTTCATCGAACTTTGTCGGGGAGTATTTCCTTCAATCCTAATGACCGCTAAACCTCCCTACACCTTCTTACTACACTTATAAGAAATATATATCCTTTGGAAAAGTCTCAAGTCGCTATAGTCTAGCTCAACCTTCTTCGTTCCCAAGCAAATGCAAAAGAGTAGAGTCGTCTCGATTACTTCTCGAATCTCAAAAGACACTCCTTCCTTTCTATCATTACTTGACCATCTTACCCCAAATCCATGTGTAAACTTGTGGGGTGTCACATTTGGGTCTTCAGCTGACTCAAGTTTCTGGATAAGACCTTATGGAAGAATCAAAGCTTGTAGAAATGTTCTACGGTCCATGAATTTTTGTCGTCATTGATGCTTCATTAGATCCTAGTTTTTGGATAGGAACTTGCGGTGGGTCAACGGATCGTGAATATGTTCGACGGTACATATAATTGATCTTAAGTTTGTGGCTTCTAGCAACTGAATTTCTAACTTTCAAAATTGGGCTTTTCATGCAACGTTTCCTTATTTTTGCCATTTTGGTTTCAAAAACCTACAACACAACAATTAACATAAGAAACGACACGAAATGAGCTTAAGAATGATCAAAGCTCTATGCAAAAGACAACAAATATGTCGTAATTTCATGAAAATCAGTGAGCGAGTTAAGTGGAAGCACAAGAAGGATAATTCAATGTATTTTGATTCCATGAAGTTATATCGGATTTTCATAACGAGTGTGAATTGAGGAACTTGAAGATTTAAGGTCATAAGATATAGTTTCTTGGTACTAAGTTGATGAGTTGGGTGAAATTCAATTTTTGAAGTCGAGAATGACAACATGTGATTGATTATTTATGAGAAAATAGAAGTAATGGGTCACCACACATTTATAGAAGGCTTATTATTTATTTTGTGAAGATTTGGAATGCATTTAGGTGACTATTGATGATATTCAGGTGCATTCAAGTGACTATTAATGTTTATAACATAAATTTTTTGACTGCTCGACGACATTGGTACTTTTCTTTACTGTTCGAGGTTGAGCATTTGTTTAAGTGGTATTTGATGTAATGACCCACTAGGTCGTTTTGAGTTTTGTACTTTTTTCCCAAAATACCCTTCTTGTAGCTTTAAAATGATATTCTTGACTTGCGAGGATAGGTAGCGCGGTTCTCAAGGCAATCATGTGAGTATCGAGAAGAAATAGTAAAATTAGAAGTTCTTAAGTAAACGATATTTGAACGTTTGAGAAAAGTCAAAATCAAGGGTTAGGGAGGTTGTATCGGAGTTTCACATTTACATTAGATCTGAAACGTGATTTATGACTTAGTTAAATTGTTGGTTCGAATTTTGAGGGCCTCAGGTGTGATTTGGACCTTTGGTTGGGAAACTAGTTAAGTTTATGAGTTAGATTGAACCACGGTCAACATTGGGTCAAGATGACCCTAGATCAGTTTTGAAAGTTCATGTAGGTTCGTATGCTGATTTCGGACTTGTTCGCAAGTTTGGGTGAATTTTTTATGAGTTTCGCACAGATTTAGATTGTGTCGCGTTCATAATTGATTATTTGACATTGTTTCTTGGTAATAAATGGTACTACATTAAGTAAATCATTTCTAAATTGTGTTTTTGATCGAACCATTAGGTTCATATTGTGATTTCGGAACCATAGCAATAAGAATCATCATATTTTGAGATCGTATGAAAGAGTTATGGCCATTTTACCTTGACGGACAATTTCTCATATGAGAGAGTTATTGCGGTAGTGGAACCGCAAATACGGTATGACCGCAACTATGGTGAAAAGTACTTCAAATACGGCGGCCACGACTACTAAAAATCTAACTTTATTTCATTCATTAAAAATCAAATTTTGGGAGTTATAGAGCTCTTATTTGGATGATTTTCACGACATTCTTTTCATCTTTAAGAGAGGTAAGTTTCTAACATTTTGTTTGGTATTTTCACATATTACTTCCGTTGGTTATCGTTTTTATCCATTTGTGGGTTATAGAAATTGGGGTTTTGAGCTCCAAAATTGAGAAATGGTAAATTCTTGATTTGAGTATCAATTCGTGGATGAAATTGGATGATTTTTTATATTTAATACCTATGGGCTATGGGTAACCTGATTTTACAATAAAATTTAGTTTTTCCCTTGGTGGTTCGTAGTTATCTTATTGGGTTCGAAATTAAAGTATAGGAATGTAGGTGTCTGCGGACTCGTATACACATGTACTATTCATATTTGATAGATTGGGAGTGATTCAGAAGGAAAAGATACCTTCTTAACATTCATGACATGGTTGCTCAACATTCAAGTATGTTAAGACTTCTAAACTTCGCTTGAGGGACGTTTTT
Source organism: Anisodus acutangulus (assembly GCA_029783415.1). Classification (NCBI taxonomy): domain Eukaryota; kingdom Viridiplantae; phylum Streptophyta; class Magnoliopsida; order Solanales; family Solanaceae; genus Anisodus; species Anisodus acutangulus. The sequence goes on along the minus strand of CM056511.1, from coordinate 26,751,213 downwards.
GATAAGTAAAAATTAAAATGATAATAATAATGGATATTGTGTAATAGGAGGATCTCGTACCCATGATGTGATAAGCATTGATATGAGTACCAGTGACATGATATGGGTAATAGTGCACTATGTAGTTATGGGTCGTGACCCAGGAATACTAAAGCATGTGGGCATTAGCTGTTATGTGCTACTTATCTTATATTTGACTAATTGATTGTATTTGGTACTCTAAGGATTCTCGTACACTTTTGATAAACATAATAATGAACTTGTTGGGTGTTAAGTTTGAATTATTGATCAACTTACTTGAACTTGTTGGTTAATAAGTTTGATTGTTGATAAATTTACCTGAACTTAAGTTTGAATTACTGAGACATTTATTCTCTTATGTGTTAAATCATATGTTGACATCTAATTTTACCCTCCAATAATCCTATTTAGTTATTCAGGATTTTCGAGTCACGGACGGAGTGAAATATACTTCTTACAATACGAATATGATTTTACAAAATTATTCTGGAGATATTTTGTCATTTCATTTGAGAAAATACAATCTAGTATATTTATTGTATATCATGTCCTAATTTCACAATATTTGATCAATAATTATGATTTTAGAATTTTAACAGATAATTATAAATTTAATTGTCTTAAAATTCTAAATTTAAAGAGATCAAGTAGTTCATTTCATCAAAATCGGGAAATTATTTAATTAAATATGATAATAGAATTACATCCCAAATTTTAAAACATGTTTTAATTTAAAAGAAATTTTGCATGATTTAAATTTCCTAAATTCTAATTAATATCAAATTTGGGCTTAAAATGAAGATTTTAATTTAATTAGGCTATTTTTAAAATTATTTGGTCATTTTTTAATTGTAAAAATGGCCCTTTCCTATTTTTAATTTAAATTGGCCGAGCCTAAGACCAAAGTCCGAAACCCAGCTCAACATCGCGTTTAAACGGGAAAGGCCAAGTCCCCTTTGTCATTTTGCCCGATTTGGGGCTTGAGGGAACCCTAGCGTGCCACTTTGTTTGTGCATTCACTTTGTTTGAGAGCCTGAAACGAGTATAAATCGACTAATTGTGCTTAAGTTGGGATTCAAACCCTTTGTTGGAACCCACATTGAGCCACATAATGATCAAAAGTGTTAGTTTGGAATTGGTTTAATCACATAAGATGAGTTAATATGTCTAAGGTGTGAATAAGAAACTTGTTTAGCTAATATATAGGTTGTTCATGATTAAAATGGTACTAAGTTATAGTTTGGGAGTCTGTTTTAATCTAATATGTGTTGAGATAACTTGAATCAGCATGTATAGTTAAAAATCAGACTATGGTGTGTCAACTATAAATTTGTACTAACCACACCTAGGATGTTTAGTAATTTGATGCCTAATGTTGTTAATTTAAGGTTGGTTTGAAACATGTCTAACTATGTAGGAAGGCTGTTAGGTTTCATATGATGATATATGCATTTATTTGAGGTATGTATAACCTTGTATGAGTTGTCCAAGCCATGAGTTTGTATTAATGTTTTGAAATGGATCAAGTTAGCATAGTTGACCGCAATATCACCTAAAGTTATCTGGAATCCAGAAAAGAGGTATGTGATTGGTATTTTATGTGATATGATCTATCTGCTTATTCATGCTCATTACATGATAGTATGTGGTCATTGCTTTGCCTTATCTTAATTTAAGTTGAAAGACAAAGGGGTCTGAAAATTCTTTCCTAATCTAGGAACTTTGTGGGTCTATATTTAGTGGTCTATGAACTCTATTTGAGCTAAGATATGTGCTCGTTTGACCTGAAAGTCTGGAAATAATAGTATGATTGATGTCTGGCTAGAACTTTTACTGTTACAATAGTTGAAACAACCCTCTGTGTACCTCTATATCTTTTTGTGTTGTCTATATGCCATGTCTGTTGTTGTGAGGTGTAATGACTTTGTTAAATTGCCTGAGTCTAAGTATAAATGAACATGAGGTCTATTGCTTAATGGATTGGCTTAACAGGGAGTGTTAAATTGTACTAGTGGGCCAAATATTCAGGTCATGATGTTTCCATTTGTATGCTTGATATACACATTGATATACAGCTGATACACCAAATATACTTAGTATACGAGGTACATAGGCTGAGCATATCATTAGTGTATATCCCTAGAGATTCCTCTTGCTTGAAATACCTTGGGCTCAACCCAAATCCTTATGCCTTCAACATGCCTCGTCTAAGATAATTCTGGGATGACCTGTTTCGGCCTAGCCCGTCTGATTTATTTTCTTTCCCATGTGTACATCTGTTTCCTTGCAATATGGGCTTAGCCCAATACATGTTTTGTTTTCTGTGTTTATACATTAACTGTTCAGTCAGTGTACGATTCTAACTTAAAACATTAGGCATGAATCGTCTTTGGTTTACTTTTAGCGCACGAATGGCATTTCCTTTCCATGTCTATTTCTTATCTTGATTGTGTGTTTAATCTAAAATTACTTGTGCTATATTTAGATAATTGTAGATGCTTTCTAACTTTCTTCCTTATTTTTCCTTCTCTCCACTGTCCGCGATGGCACGATGGCCTCATTGGGCCTCCACTTCCTTTTCCAACCAGTTGAGCTGAGGCCCAACTAAAACATTCTTGATCGAGTCTGATAGCTTGTAGTCGTGCATTGAAGGTCCAACTATGGGTAAAATAGCCAATTGGTGGACCATCTATTTTCTATTTCTTTCAAAAAAGATAAGGACCCAAACCTTGTCTTTTTTGTAAATAAATGATTTTTATTAATACCAAAAGTGATAGTTACATAACCAAATAGGGAAGACCACCTGTTTCTCAAATAATTCAAGAAAGACTATCCTAGACTCTACTAAAAATAGGAGTCTACAACTAAACTATGACAACCATTTATAAGTATGGCCTAGTAATTACATCTCAAAGCAAAAGCTACAGCAAAAGACAGACCAGCTAGCATATAGACTTAAAACTCAGCAACTGAAGCCTCATCATCTTCCACTTCCGCAGTTACCAACTATGGCATGGAATTCAAGTTCCCTGCCATGTGTTTCCATTTCCTCTTGTTATTGCCCCTGATATGAATGTGTACAAAAATCTCTTTACATAGCCTATCTGTATTGTACCTGCTGTTTTGGAACCTTATTGAGTTATTTTCCCCCATACCAAAGCCACAACCATAGCAAAAACAACACTAGTGATTGCTCTTCTTCCATTCCCCTTCTTTGCCCATTGTGTCACCCATTGCACCTCCTCTTGCCAGCTACCAACTACTCTATGTACTTCCACCTATACCAGTAGTCTATGACATAAAGCTTGAATAACAGTATAATCAAAGAATAAGTGAGATAGAGTTTCATCCATAACATTACAGAACACACAGGTAGGAGGCATCCTAATCCCAAAGTTGAGAAGTCTATCAACAGTAGTCAATCTTCTCATCAATGCTAGCCACATTGTAAACTTATATCTGGGGCGGATACTTGGTTGCAAAGTGATACTTTTCCATGGTGATCTTGGAAGTTGAGGCATGAGTACATTGTACATCTTCTTGACTGAGAATTTGAATTTGACACCATACCAGCTAGTCTAGGGTGTAGATCACCATGTAAAGTTGGAATCTGAAGTATATACTATCTTGACTCAATGACTTTCCTAATCACCCAAGTAGAATTTAGAGAAATAGGACAGTCCTCCATGGAATCATGCTTCATATAGTAGATGTGTACATATTTTGTCCATAGACAGTCTTTCTTCTCAGTTAGTGCCCAAAGTTGCTTCAGAATTGTTGCTCTGTTCCAAATGCCCAAGTTTAAAACATTTAGCCCTCCTGCTGAACTTGGAGAGCAGACCTTTTCCCAAGAGACAAAAGGTCCCTGTTTGATGTGGCAATTGCACTAGTCCACAAGAAGGTTCTGTAGAGAGTGTTGATCATTTTCATTATCCTTTTAGGCATGATGAAGATTTGGGCCCAGTATGTCTGCATACCAAACACTACTGACTTTATCAACTGTAGTCTGCCAGCATAGTATAGTAGCTTAGCAGACCAACATGTTATTTTCTCAACCAAGGACAAGCATTGTGTAATAGTAAGCTTCTTAGAGGATAGAGACACCCAAGGTATTTGAAACGAAGGGATCCTTCACAAAATCCCAGATTTTGCAGAATTTCAACTTTCTTATCATCCTTCACCCCACTCATGTAAATAGAGCTTTTGTCAACATTTGCTTGCAAACCAGATGCTGCAAAGAACTTCAGGAAAGCCCATATAACAAGTGAATAGATGGTAGCTCGGCTTTACAAAACATAAGGAGGTCATCAACAAAGCAAATGTACATAATTCCCAACTTCTTACATCTTGGGTGAAACTTAAACAATGAGTTCTTTGCTACTTCATTAAGCTCCTAATACAAATACTCCATAGATATCACAAAGAGGTAAGTTGACATTGGGTCACCTTGTCTGATACCCCTCTTACCTTGGAAAGATTTAGTTAGGCCCCCATTCAATACCAAGGAATATGAGATAGAAGTAACACATTCGATCACTCATTGTATGAACTTACAATGAACGCATAATTCTACCAGCATGCCCTTAGAAAACACCACTCTATAGATTCATAGGATTTCCTCAAGTCCACTTTCATGACACATCTGGCAGAGAGTCCTTTCCTAGTGTACCACTTCAACAATTCATGGTTGAACAATATATTGTCTACTATGCTCCTCCCTTATAGAAAAGTAGACTGAGCAGGACTAACAATGGTACTGATTACCCCTTTAATTCTATTTGTTAAGACCTTTGTTATGAGCTTATATACATTTGTGCAACAGGAAATAGGTCTGTAGTCTTTGACCACAGAAGGGGAAGTAACTTTGGGTACAAGTGTTATAGCAGTGCAGCTAGTGACTATGAGAAGCTTACTAGTGGAGAAAAACTCCTTGACTGTAGCCATTACATCCTCGTTAACAACCTCCCAACACTCTATAAAAAATAGTAGGAAAACTATCCACACCGGGGGTCTTGTCATGTGGCATCTCTTTTATAGCTTGAAGAATTTCTTGCTCTGTGACTGCATGGACTAGTGTCACCTATTGTTGATAAGATAGACATGTCCCTTTCTTGATAATCTCAGCATTTGAATAAGTCAATTAGTCAGCAGCTGAGCCCATAAGGCTGGAAAAGAAAGAAATAAACTATTTTTCCACCTGTAATGGGTCTGTAAGTTTTTTGCCTTGACTGTCATATATGGAGATGTTGTTCCTGCTAGCTCTTATTTTGCATTGGGCATGATGTTGTGATTTTGTATTAGTATCTCCACATGTTATCCAATATGCTCTTGATTTCTACCTTAGAGCCTGCTCCCCCACCTTACTTCATTTTGTTATATCCAGCAAAGTCTTCTTCTCAACCTCTATTAAGGTTTGATCTAAAGTTGCAGTGCCATTTGATTTTGAATAATCTCCACTGCTTTCCTTGCATTTTGAAGCTTGTGTACATAAGAGGCCATGTAAGTATTAAGATCCTTCAACCCCAGCTTCAGATTCTTTAATTTCTGCCATAACTAAAACATTTTTGTGCCCCTGCAAGCCCTTCCCCATTCAAACTTCAGGATATCCTTGAACTCAACGTGATGGAGTACTGTTTTGAACAGTTAAAAAGGCTTTGGATGCATTTCCACTTGAAGATGATACTGTATAAATATTGGAGAATGATTAGAGACTCCTGGGTTGAGATAGTCTTCCTCAACATTGTCCATAAAAACTTAACCACTAATAATTGCCAAAGGCCCAGTCTATCTTTGAATACACTCTACTTCCCTATTTCTGTTTATTGCAAAATGTGAAATGCCACCCCTGTGCTATCAAAGGTGTAAGTTGGAGAGTATCAACACACTCTTGAAATATCCACTCAGCAACCAAGCACTTTGAATTGTACTATGAATCTGTTTCAACTCACACCATAGATTAACTCTCAATCTAGCCTCATTGTTTGCATATATGACAGCAAGATATGTGGTAAAAGATTGTGTTGAGTCCTCTATATGATAGTGAATGAATTATTCCTTCAAAGTAATCACATGCAGCTGAACATGAGGTCTCCAAAACAACCATATTCTACCATTAGGGGCCATTGGATAATTACAGCTCGTCTTCCACCCTTGTGCCACCTTATGCAAGATACCTTGAGCTTTATATTCCTTTACTCTTGTATCTAAGCAACCAAAGACATCTATCTTATACTTTTGCAAGAAGAGCTTCATATATTTTTGCTTTGGGGCCTAATTTAACCCCCTAATATTCCAAGTAGCTATAATCATGAGGGGTTATCATAAATCTCAAAATCCTCAAGTTGTCCAGAGAGTACATGAATGAACCTTTCTTGAAGATTTTTAAACTTGTTAGCAACATTGACAGTTGCTTGTTGGCTTGTTACCTTAGTCTGACTACCATTTCTGGGATGACTCATATGGATCACTTCCCCTGTTTGGGTTGTATTCTTACTAGGGCCACCTTGATCATCATTTTGCACAATCTCAGCACCCTTAGGAATATCCGCAGCAACATTATCAGTTCTAATAGCTACATTAACTTTATGCCTATCTTGTCTAACCTGCCTTGTTCTTCTTCTCCCCCTTCTCCTTCTTGGAGTTTCTTGAAACTCAACCTCTTGTGCAGCTAGTGCTACCTCTGCATTACCATTCCAGCCATCCTCCATTAGATGTCCAAATTTTACACAGTTTGAGAAAAACTTAGGTTTCCATTCATATTCAACACATTGCTGATAGCATCTAGTATGAGTTCCAACCTCTATTGACTTTATTAATGGCTGAGAAACATATACTTTAACCAAAATTCGAGCATATGATACCTTATCCATCTCTATAATAAATTTATCTGTGTATAATGGTATACTAATAGCACTAGCAATCTCACTTAACACCTCAATTGACCAGTAACCAACAGGGAGTCCAGGGAAGGATATTCATAGTGGAATAGTAGTAATACAATCAGGGTTAAACTCAAAATCAATGGTCCAGGTCTGAATAATGAATTACTTGTTGTGAAAAGTGTATGGCCCTCCCATGAGAATTTTATCACATTCCTCAGTGGAGTTAAACCTAAATATGAAATAACACGATTCATGCGCAAGGATTTTAAGTTTAGTCGCAGAATTCCAATTATAGGTACATAGCTATCCATTGATTTCATGTATGGTGTATCCCCAATGACAAAGCCTATTAAATAATTCTTCCAATATTTCGTTTGGGTTTTCAGATCATCTTTAGCAATTTCAACATAGACCTTTTCTTATTTCACAGTAGGAGGCACATATGTTAGGGTTTTACCTTTTTGAACCATCAAATTCTATCCGAAATCAAGTTGCTCACTTAGGGTGGGTTGTGTAGATGTCGTCGCCTCACAAAATTGTAGATGATGAGCTACTGGAGTGGCCTTCGAGTCCCTATATTCTCGCAAGTGGAGTGTAGTTCAGTGAATCAGTATCGGAACAGTATTACTCAACTTCCTCAGAAATGGATTGGAATTGTGGAGGAAGTTTCCAAAAATGATTTGAGTGAAATTTCCTACAATACCCATCGACCGGTGTTACAAGCAGAGGCGGTGCCGGTGCTTTTCTCGTACGAGCCATTGTTCTAATCTACTAGGTGTATGTTAGCCTCATTGCTAAAGTGCGCCGACAGAAAACATGATCGTCCCCAACCCATAATTTGTCATTAGAAGTGAATTACAATCCTTCTCAAGTTTAAAAGGATTTTCAAAAAAGATGCAAGTGTTATTGTATAACTTGTTGAACTAAGTAGTAGATTCTATTCAAGTTAATTCACAGGTGTTCTTAATCCGAAAATAAGTTAACTAATTTACCCCTTGTGCAAATCATTTTGGTGGAAGCCTAACTATTTTGTTTTAAAGAAAACTTTTGAGTTTTGAATAAATGAATGACACGCATTTTACGGATTTTTAAACACTTTAAAGCAATTCACATCATTTAAGCATGTTATAGAACCCGAAGGTCAATTATATTCAACGGATCCTTAATACTGGGGTGTATAACACCTTCCCCGGGATCACCAGAACCCTTTCCTTGACTCTAGTTTACATAGGATTTTTCAAACATTTTGAATAAAACCTTTCAACTCAGTTTTCTTAATTTACCTATAAATTAGGTGGAGACTCTAAATTTAACTAGATGACTTGGAGCACCATCTAAACCTCTTAGTAGCCTTTATGCCTCCACATAAAAATGAATCGTAACAGATGGCAACTCTGTTGGGGATAAACCTAGGTTCTAACCATAAGAGTTCCAATACAACATGCTTTTAAATGATATGAATTGCTTACGTATTTAAATACCCGCAATTATAATTGTCATTCATGCATTTCATACTCCGCCAAATGGCACGCACATACACTCACATCAGTGCACAAAGATGGGTATGGGAATTTCACAACCATCCTCCAGTATAGAACCAAAAATATTTTCTTGGAACACGTTGAAGACAGAGTTGGTTTGCGGTTGTCCAATAGTTGACAATAGTTCACCCTAGGTAGTCCGTTCGGGTCCCTTAGTCATTTGCTAAACCACTCTAGTACAACTAAGATAGAGCGAAGCCAAATCTCTACAGAACTAGCGCATGTTTGACCTAGGCAGGTTTGGATATCTCAGACCTATCTGGACCTATTGCACTGACTACCTTGTATCTTGACAACCTATGACCAGAAGACACCGCATCCAACTATGTGAAAAATTTGAAGGATGTACATGTCGTTATACGAGCTATTTTTTTCTTAGAATTAGGAGTTTTTGCTTTTTAGACTTCACCCAAAAGGTGTTTGGAAATCCCAAAAGACAACGGAGGACCCCATAGAGGCTTAGATTCAAATTTGTACCCATGCGCGGGACTGACATTCTGTATACCCCATTCCTCTATTATGTATCCATATTCGATATTCATAAATTTTATATAAATCTGGCGCAAGCAGAGCGTCATAATGGCATCTACATCCTTCAAATGATAGGCTTACCTTTGGTTGAAAAACGTTCACATATATGCTAGGACATGATATATATTGTTTACGTGCTGCGTGCTATATAATCTGCTTTTCCATGCCTATTTTGATTTATGCGTATAAAGACATGTTTTACTTCGAACACGAATGGTCCATTATTCGATTTCGAAAGCCGAACATTTTCAAAGTCCACACTCAAAGTCCGTCTAAAATAATTTAGGACCTTGAAACCTTACGTCAAATTCCAAAATTCCAAGTCTTCTAGAAACGTCGTCTGGTCATCGCCCAATTATCGTTGACCACGTCGCATCCCAATGGTTGCTAAAGTCGCACCCCTTAGGTCCTCAAAACCTTGCGTCAAAATCCAAACGTTCTAGGTTTTCTAGAAAAAACATCGGGTCATCGTCCAATCCACGTAGACGGCGTCATTCCTAAAAAGCACTTTTTTCGCATTGAATTGTGCTAGAGTCGCACCCCTCGGATCCTTGAAACCTTCAAAGTTTTTAGGATAATATCCCGGTCATCGCCAATTACCATTAGCCAATTCGTTCCTAAAACTGATTTTACCGCATCCAAATGGCTACTAGGGTTACTCCCTACCCTCTCAAAGTCCAAACACTCCAAGTTGTCTAGAAAAACTAGTCGGGTCATCGTCTAATGCTCGTTGACAATGTCATCCTTAAAAATCATTTTCACATTTGATGATTGCGAAAGTCGCACCCGTCATTGATTATTTTAGTTACACTCAATTAGTTTAGAGTCAATCACAATCCTATAATCGGAGTTCCAAAGTCAGTCCAATGGTCAAAATCCTGTGCATTCAGCTCACTCTTTAGGTCATCCTTTAAAGTTTTCCATTTCAGCCGAATTTTGGACTATTCTGTTTCAAGCAAACCAAATGTTTTACATTATGATCAATGGACTAACACAGTTACTTTTTGAGTTTTTTTTTATTCTGATTGACATATGGGGACCACCAAAGGGTTTCTTTTATGAAACTCAAGTCATAACCTTTTTTAGCACACCCATGCGCTACGCTAAAATATCTGACATCCAAAAAATGATAGTCATCATTTATTCAGACGCTACTAGCCTCCACCCACCCTCCCTTTTAAAAATGGACAGACTAATACGTCAGTTTTGGGTTCGAACTACATCAGACCTGATTCTTTTTCCAGCAAGATACGTAGGAAATCCTATATAAGGATACAGTCTTCCCACTATTTTACCCCTCAGTGAGGAATTGGGGCACGTTTTTGAATGAGACTTCAAATCTTTATTCTTCCACTACTTCAAATCATGGACCCTCAGAATGAATCTGGGGCATGTTTTTGAATCACTCATGCACTTCAAATCTTCATTCGTGAACATTTTGAATTAAGTACCCTAAGGACTTGAAATTGGGGAAACTTGTTCAAAAAGTTCGACAACGTTTCTATCCTTGTTCAAACCCTAAAGTAACCCATCAAACAAACAACTCCTCTCTTTTACGTGAATCCAAACAAATGAGAATGTGCCTTACGTGACGTCTATAAATTGATTATTTAGCCCTTGACCCACTCAACACTTATCCTAGGGTTCATATTCCTGTTACCATCAGTCTATTATGACACATTCGATGTGATCAACACGAGTCAATCATTTTTACCCTAAAGAAATTTTTCTGCGAGTGTAGGGACAAAATAACTACTAAGCGACGAGCCTTGAGTCGATATCAAGTCCATCAATCTTGACCAAAGGCATTATTAAGCCCACCACAACTTCAGTTTTATAAGCCAAATGGATTTACCTCTAACCATATCTTCAAATATATTCCTTTCACTTCATTATATCTGCTAACACTTGTTCTTAAAATATTGCAGGTGAGGGCATTATGTAAAGTTGAGATCAGGAATCAAGACTATGAGGCGCCAGCTGGATTTTACACCTTAATCCACATAAGCCAAAATGGCTTCATCGCTAACTCCTGTGTTATCTTATCCTTTATTTATTTATCATAACAACGTTATGATTTTACTGACAATCATAGTCGAATCTCACAGGAATTTCACGTCGACATTGCTAAAGATTAACACATCAAGATTAAGTATCAAGTATCAACATCACTTGGACAAATATGATCATTGCAAAGCGGTCAAAACATACATCGAGTCTTCAACGACGATAAAAAATCTCAAACAAAAAGCCCATTCGATGGCACAAGACAAACATCGGCATTTTTAACTCTACTCTCAATTCTAATAACTATTTTGTCATTACCTTTGACTACTCTAATGACTTTGCTTTGAAGTTTTGCAGAGGTCAACATTCAAGGCATTGATGCTCCCTTGACCCCAAATCAGGACAACTTACTGAAGAGGAGTACCAAACTCTCCTGCAAAAGTAGGAAATCTACATCAGATATGATCAAAGATCGCCAAAATCGGTGGAAAGAAAGGCCCACCTCTACAACGAGAGAATGATGCTTAGTGGATTCATATATGTCATTTATCTTTCGAAAAAGCTCCTTATAAGATTATTTCGGCTAAAGTCACTAGCAAAGCGACCACGTAGCTACTAATCATCTTCTTTAAGTACAGGTTAGTACGAATATCATAGTGGACTTCGATGATCTGGATCGCAGATTTGGGGAGAGGCACTAGGGTGGTTGTGATAAGATCGAAAGACATCAAGGTAATGACCTCTCTTAGCATAAAAAAGAAACTAGCTAACCTAGCCAAAAGGGTTATAAAATGAACTAAGCTCCACAAAGTCGGCCTAATCTGGCCATGAGATCCATAATAAGAGCAAAGCGCCACAAGGGAGGCACAATCCTGCCACAAGAGCCATAAAAGGAGTAAAGCACGATAAGTGCGGCACAATCCGACCACAAGATCCATAAAAAGAGCAAACACTACAAGAGTGGCACAATCCGGCTACAAGAGCTATAAAAAGAGCGCAACGCCACAAGAGCGGCATAATCTGATCATGAGATACATGAAAAGAGCAAAGCATTACAAGGGTAGCATAATTCGGCCATAAGAGCCATAAAAAGAGAAAAATGCCACAAGGGTGGCATAAACTAGGCATGAGAGCCATGAAAAGATCAAAGCACCACAAAAGCAGCACTATCTGGCCATGAGAGCAATAAAAAGAGTCAAGCGCCACAAGGATGGCACAATCCGGCCATGAGAGCCTTAAAAGGACAAAACGACCATCTGACTGACAAGGTCACAGCCAATGAGAAAATAAAAGTACAATCCGGCTATGAGAGCTATACAAAGGAAAAATGACATTCTAACCAAAAAGGGTCACAGCCGACATAAGGACGAAAAAAACAATTTGGCCATGCGATACATATAAAGGTCAAAATGATGTAAATCTGGTCAAGAAGACCGCAATATTCATTTTCAAAGTCAAGGTGATGTAAATTCGGTAAAAGAGGCCGCAATATTTGCTCTAAGAGCCAAAACGATGTAAATTCGGTCAAGGAGACCGCATTATTAATTTTCAAAGTCAAGGCGATGTAAATCCAGTCAAGAGGCCACAATATTCGCTCTAAGAGTAAGAACGATGTAAATCCGATCAAGGAGACCGCAATATTCATTTTCAAAATCAAGGAAATATGAATCCGATCAAAAAGGTTGCAATATTCACTCCAAGAGTTAGAACAATGTATATTCGGTCAAGGAGATCACAATATTCATTTTTAAAGTCAAGGCAATTTATATCCAGTCAAAGAGCCATAGTACTCTATCTGGGAGTCAGAATGATGTAAATCCAGTCGAGGAGACAGCAATATTCATTTTTAAATTCAAGACGATGTAAATCTAGTGAAAGAGGCCACAGTATTCGCTCCAGGAGCCAAAACTATGTAAATGCAGTCGAGGAGACTGCAGTATTCATTTTCAAAGTCAAGGCGATGTAAATCCAGTCAACAGGCCGCAATATTCGCTCCAAGAGTCAGAACGATGTAAATCTAGTCGAGGAGACCGCAATATTTATTTTCAAAGTCAAGGCGATGTAAATCATGTCAAATAGGCTGCAGTATTCGCTCCAAGAGTCAAATTGATGTAAATCTGGTCGAGGAGACCGTAATATTCATTTTCAAAGTCTAGGCGATGTAAATCTGGTCAAAGAGGCTGTAGTATTTGCTCTACAAGTCAGAATAGTGTTAATCCGGTTGAGGATACCGCAATGTTCATTTTCAAAGTCAATGCAATGTAAATCCGGTCAAAGAAATCACAGTATTCATCAAGGCGGTGTAAATCTGGTCAAAGAGGCTGCAATATTCGATTCAAAGTCAAAATGATATAAATCTAGTCAAGGAGGCCACAATATTCAATGACATAAAAGAAATCTACTCAGCAAAGCATTCATACAAATTGTCAAGAGGGTCATTCATACAAACGGTGCTGAGAAAGTCACCCATAAGATCAAACCGAGAGGTTATGATGACAGAACCACTTAGGAGTGGTGAAACAAAAATGAACTTACCTGTATTTCAAACTGGATCGTCCACCCTAAAATTGCATAACTTTTCTTTATTTTTAATTGGGGCATCCACATTAAAATTGTGACACAATACCCTTACAGGTTTTATTTCAAATCTGGTCGTCCACCCTAAAGTGTGACAAATCGGGTCGTCCACCCTAGAATTGTGACAAGCGAGGTCGTCCACCCTAAAATTGTGACAAACCGGGTTCGTCCACCCTAAAATTGTAAAAAATCTTGTTGTCCACTCTAAAATGGTAAAAAATTGAGTCGTCCACCCTAAAATTTAGACACTTACCTTTATTTCAAATTTGGTCATCTACCCTAAAATTATGACACTTACCTTTATTTCAAATCTGGTCGTCCACCAAAAAATTGTGATACTTTGCTTTACTTTTAATCGGGTCATCCACTCTAAAATTGTGACACATTGCCCTTATGGGCCTTTATTTTAAATTAGGTCAACATGTGACAAATCGGGTCGTCCACCCTAAAATTGTGACACTTACCTTTATTTCAAATCGGGTTGTCCGCCCTCTAAGTGTGACACACATTAGCCTGACCACGTCGAAGTGGAACACTGCCTTTGTATAAAATGAATTATCCTCGGACAGGACACTTGTCTCGAAGATTTGAGATGGTGTCGTGAAGACGTCGCTACCAATTATGTTTATAGTGCATTTTCTACTAACAGTGTTATCTTAGATTTCGCAGTGTAAACAACTCATGATATGAATTATGCAATCACCTGATTCCCAAAGAGGGTTACGTAGGCATCCATTCAGGACTTAGTCACATTGTTATAAAAAATTAACCATATTTGTTCAGAACTACGTTCAACCTGATTCCCAATATGGGATATGTAGGCACTTTTCGAGCTCGATCGCACCAAACAAAAAAATAAAGAAATCCCTAGGAAGCCTCTGATACATAAGGATTCGAAGGATCCTCATGAAGTACAGAGATCCCAAACTTACAACTGGGCACAATTTTTTAGAGGATCTCAAAAATTCCAATTCAGACTCGGCATGAGAGGTCACCGACACAGCTTCAACTAGGGCAAAAAAATTTAAGAGGGTCTGAAAAATTCCAATTCAGAATCAACACAAGAGGTCACCCACACAACTTCAACTGGGCAGAATTTTTTAAAGGGTCTCAAGAATTCCAATTCAAACTCTGCACAAAGGGTCGCCTACACAACTTCAACTACGGTAGAATGTTTTAGAAGGTCTCAAAAATTCCAATTTAGACTCAGCATAAGAGGTTGCCCACACAACTTCAACTGGGGCAGAATTTTTGAGAGGGTCTCAAAAATTCCAATTCAGACTCAACACGAGAGTTTGCCGACACAACTTCAATTGGGGTAACTTGCTACTAATCGAACCTCTCAATATCTAAAAACACATTTGTCAAACAACATCTCTCTTTCACAAATATCACAAATGAAGTAGGGACACACCTTATGTGACATCCAAAAATCAACTATTTTAGCCTTCAATATCAAATCCATTCATCTACTCATAACGAGCTACAGAATGATGCCGCCGCCAAATCAACATGACTTTTTGAAAGGCATCAACCAGACTATGATTGCCACATCGAACAGTTTCATATCTTACTTTATCTGTCATTCCTTGCTAACTTTTGTATAAGCATTTTGTAGGTAATCCCGTCAAGCATCGTAATCGATCAAACCGAAGACACGCTCGACATGCCAAGTTTCATGTCAAGACTACCAAACCAAACAAAGTGGACATCAAGTCTCCAACAACAATCGGAAATACCAAATGAAGCCTAAGCAGAACGGCTACACTTTAAACTTTATTCTATATTATAACTACTTTGTCGTGCATTACTCTACTACTTTAATGCCTTTTGCTATAAATCTTTTGTAGAAAGTCAACATTAAGTGATTAATGACTTTCCTTGACTGCAAATTGGAGCAAATTTGTTGAAGAGGAATACCAAACTCTCCAGCAAAGGCAAAGATCTACATAATGAAGCCAAAGACTGCCAAAACATGGAAAGTGTGGCCTGGCTCTACAACGAGCAAAGGATGCTCGGTGGCCTTGCATATGCCATTAACCTTTCTACAAGCTTTTTCTTATAATTGTTTTAACTACGGTCGCTAGTGAAGCATTAACGTATATATTAATCATTTGTTGTGAGTACAGGTGGCACGACCATCAGAATAAACTTCGGCGATACGACATTAAGACAATCGCCATATGCTCGAAGGCAAAGACGAAGGCGATGATGGTCAAAATCTTCAAAGAAATCAGTTGGCAACCCACATTGATGAGTCTCAAAAGAGTCATAAACCATATCAAACTCATGGTTATCGGTATCTCAATTTATTTTTAACTGAAAGTGGGATTTGCTATTTGTTTTCCTGGAGGTGGGATTTGCTATTTTCTTTCCTGGATGTGGGATTGTATTACTTGTTTTCCTGGAAGTGGGATTTTATTACTTGTTTACCCTCAAGTGGGATATTTATTCTTGACATACTTTCTCATCCACCTTAGAAAGGGACGTATATTTGCTTGTCTACCTTAGAAAGGGACATATTTGCTCTTCCACCTTAGAAAGGGACGTATATTTTCTTTTCCACCTTAAAAAGGGACATACTTATTCGTCCACCTTAGAAAGGAACGTATATTTTCTTTTCCACTTTTAAAAGGGACATAGTGCTCATCCACCTTAGAAAAGGACGTATATTTGCTTGTCCACCTTAGAAAGGGATATACTTGCTCCTCTACCTTAGAAAGGGATGTATATTTGCGTGTCCATCTTTGAAAGGGACATAACTACTTATCCACATTATAAAGGGACATACTAGCTCCTCCACCTTAGAAAGGGACGTACTTGCTCCTCCACCTTAGAAAGGGACGTACATTTTCTTATCCACCTTAGAAAGGAAAATATCTGCTTGTCTACCTTAGAAAGGGACATGTACGTTTGTCCATCTTAGAAAGGGACATACTTTTTCATCCACGTTAGGTGACGTTTATACTACATTATTTACTGATAATGTTTCCCAGATTTTCTAGTTTAAGCATGTTAAGGAGATAACATTTGCATGCCGAGAGGGCCATTAATGCATGAGCCATATAGTTTCGGAAGTGGAATCAGCTCAACAAAAAATATATGAGCCAGACAGTGTCGGAAGTGGCATCCGCTCAACAAATATATACATAAGCCAGACGGTGTCAGAAGTGGCATCTTCTCAACACATAAACAAGACAGATGATGTCGCAGGTGGCATCCACTCAGCAAAATCTACCGAATTGTATGAGCCAAATGGTGTCGGAATAGGCATCTACTCAAACAACATTCAACCAAAGGGGTCAGACGAGCCAGACGGCGTCAAAGGTGTCACCTGCTCAAAAGTATCCACCGAAAATGACACAACAAACAAAGCCACGCAGGTATGATAAATATAAAGTAGACCAGATTTGTTACACCCCGAAGTTCCATGCGCAAATGGGAGCGTAGTTAGTCGACTTGAGCTCTGATGACTTGATATTCTTTCTGAGGATAATGTACGACTTAAATGAACGTTAAGAAGGTTTTCATAAGGTTAGATATCAATTGGATTGAAAGAAATACATTTCGACAAAGTTTGACATAGATAGGTCGATACGCTAAAGCGATTCAGGTCGCGGATTGGGGCGCATATCCAAGCCTGGCATGGAGGGCGGTATGCCCTTAGATCTATGGGTGGTGCCACATCTATTTATTTAAAGGGAAGCAGTGGGTTCATTTCCTTATTTCCATTCTCAACCCCTTCGATTCCTTAAGCTCCCAAACCCTCCCCAAAGGTTCCCATACCATTGAAGGACATACCCAAGTGGATTTTCAGTGATTTCTCCCTCCTTAAGGTCAAGATCACCTCGTAAAGTCCTCTCTAGTTGACGGTCGAAGATAGGATCTTTTTGAGCTTGAAGGAAGATGGTGGTAAAGGATATCTTAGCTGCCTAAGGTAAGGTTTTGCTACTCATTCATAGGTTCTAGATTTTCTTAGTATATTTAATTGAGTTACTAAAGATAACTTGTGAGGTTGAGTTAAACTTCATGAGAAATAATTGTTGTAATTTTTGAATTTGTTCTTGGTTGGATCTTGAAGTGCATATGCCTAGAAGTTGTAAAGTGTGATAATTGAGAATTGTAGAGTGTTTGGTTGTCTCTTGTTGGTGTTATTAATGAGGAAGGGGAATGGGTAGTAGCTTTATTTCCATGAAAGCCAAGTATGAGAAGTATTCCTCCCAAGTGTTCGACAACATGTCTCAATGAAACCATTTATGACCTCTTTGGTCCGATGTTGATTTAAACCATTCGTATACTGTAGGTTATCATTCGTGAAGCAAATGAGGACTCGTGGGATCTATTTAGCTAGGGCGGAAAGGTATGTGAAGGCTAAACCCTTCTTTATTGTGGCATATTTGTGAAATGGCGACGTATAACGAAATGTCCGCCAAAGAGAACTCTAATCTTGCCTACAGAAAATATTCTTATTTTCATTACTCTTGATTATCCCTTTGTAACACTTCGTAAATCATGGTTAGGTGTGAAGGTGTTAAGTGAGTATTAGTATGACATTTTAACCATACGAAGTCACATAGGGATGATTTTGGGTGGAAATAGTTGGTTTGAAATCAAGACGAATAGTGAGGTGTATAAGGTTTGATAGAAATTGACCAAATTCAATAGGTCTTCCTTCCAGCTCGATTTCGTAAAAATACATTGGGAATTTGAGATTCCTTAAAACATGAAAGTTATAGCGCTTTGACATACCTTTCCAACGGCATGTTGCCTAGCACAAACGGAGCTATGTGGTATGAGTTATGGCTATTCTACTGAGGCATCTTTGGTACCTTTGAAAAACATAAGATTTTGACTAGGTGTTAGATGAGCAGGGGCACTCGCCAAGTGAGTGCTATTGTGAGTCAGAGGTAGGCCATAGCACTCACCCAGTGAGTGCCAGTGCTAGACAGTGACTCTCCATAGCACTAGCTCGGCGAGTCACAGGGTCCAAAATTCCTACACTATAAATTCAACAATAAACTCTAATTTTCATTCCTCAGACATTCCAAACTCGTAGAAAAACCCTCTCAAGAGCGTTTTTCTCTCCTCTCAACCTCCCACAACAAGGTAAGTTAATTCCTAATGATTCTTTAGAAATTCTAACATTAAATCATGATTAGTAGCATGTTTCTTAAACCAAAAACAAAGGATTAACAACATAATCCTTGCAAGCAATTCAAGCAAGGGTTTGAAGAGTTCTTCGTCATGAATCAATATAGTTCATTGCTAGGAGCGATTACAGGTATGTGATGCTAACTCTCTACGTTTGGGAATATTGATGATTCTCCCTACGCTACATTATTTATTGACTAGTACTATTTTCCTCAGAACATAGTTATGTCTTAGTTTCCTTAATAGTTGCATAACTTCTATTCCCTAGTTTAGTAATTCGTTCATAGTCATTATTTCAAACATTGTTAACTCAGAACGTAAATCGTATAGACTCGTATTTGATACCCATGTCTCAGCTCAGTGATGTTCATTATCCTAGTAATCTAAGTTCCTTAATATAATTAATGAATAGTTAACATATTTGATTGCCCAATGGAATAAGTCTCATGTATATGTATACATGGCCAAGGCCATAGACTGATGCACTTACTAGGCCAAGGCCGTAATTGTGCATTTATTATTGGGCCAAGGCCCCACATATGTACACTTGGATAAGGCCACACACCGACGCACCTACTTGGACAAGGTCATAGTTTGTGCATCTATTATTGGGCCAAATCCAAAATGTATAATATAGTTAAATAGGTGTTTCATGATGCAGAACATGAAGTACTCATAACTTCACTTCTCTTATTCATTCCAATTATCAGTTGCAGTTTTAATTTTGGTATTTATTATTTGTGATGCCATTTCCCGTGCATCCGGCTTACAATTCTTTCTTTCAATTGCTTTACATACCAGTACAATTCAAATATGCTGACATCCCTTCTGCCCGAGGCTTACATCTCGCAATGCAGGTAAAAATTTACAGGTTGACGATTCTTTTTGCTAGGATTCACATATTAGCTGAGTCAGTGAGCCCCAATCTTTCGGGGTGTTATCTTATTTACAGTTTTTAGCTATTGCAGACAGTCAGGTATACCGAGAGCTTTGACCGGCAAATTATTGGCATTTCAGTACTCGTCAGAGGCCTCGTAGACTAAAGTAGTAGTTAGATAGAGTTCATCAGATTTTCATGGTTGTCATGTTGGCACTTTTACTATGTTCAAACTTAGTTTAGTATTTTCCGCACTTAATGATTATTCAGTCAGACTTTCAGTAGATCAGCATGTGTTAGTTTTATTTTCACATTCGGTATATTTTGATATCATATGTTGATTCAATCAGCTAGTTGGTTCGCTCGATCATATACAGTTGGGTACCGGGTGTCGTGTTACATTCAGGCCCAGGTTCAATACGTGACAAAACTTGGTATCACATTACTAGGTTCAAGTGTCCTAGGTAGTCTATAAAGCCATGTCTAGTAGAGTCCTACTTATGGGTGTGAAGTGCGCCACACTGATAATTACGAGGCTACTGGGCATTTAGGAAAAATTACCATTCTTTCATACTCAACATCGTGCAGTTGGAGCTAGACCTTAAGGAAATAATTCTAACTCGTGCGTATTACATTCCTTTCAGAAAATGTCCGCTAAGATAAAGGAAGCTACGAGCCAAGGTCTACCATTGATTCTACCCCAGGGGTGTACTCTCAGCTCAGGGAGTTCGCTCCAGGTCCTCGGGACTTGCAGGTAACTTTAACCCTGGAGGATAGCAGAGAGGTAGAATTAAACAATTCTTCAACAGTAGGTCATCAGGGCTTACTCCATTTAGCACTAGTGTTCTAGCTCAGGCTAGTATGAGAAAAATGGGTTTTCTGAATCCTACCTGTGACAAGTGTGGTAAGAGACACCAAGGGGTGTGCCGCTCAGGCATTTATGGGTTTTTTTGGTGTGGCCAGTAGGGTCACTATCTGAAAGATTGCCCATCAGCGAAATAGGGCACCGTAGGTAATGAGGACAGAATCAAGGAAGAAAAGAAGCAACATAAAGAGAAAGAGATGGAATTTAGTAAAAGAGCTAAGTTCACAGGTAACTTCAACCATGGGGAATATCAGGGATGTGGAAACTGATAGTTTTCAAGAATAGGTCATCAAGACCTGCTCCATCTACAGCAAGTGCCCTAGTCCCGAGGTTCAAATTTAATCAATAAGACCGGGATTTCGAATCAGCAAGCTCATAGTCGCAGGCTAGTGTGGGCCAGCAAGGTCCTAAACACCCTACGTGCAACAAGTGTGGTAGAAGGCACCCAAAAGTGTGTCATTCGATCTTGGATGGTTGTTTTGGATGCAGTAAGCAGGGTCACTATCTAAGGTATTTTCCTTCAGCAAGATAGAGTACTGGAGGTGGAGATCGAAACTTCTTCGATGCTCTTACGGGTCGTCAGGACTCAAGGGCATCCTCAGATGTAGCAACAGGTATGATGATCATACACCTAATGTAAGACCCCACGGGAGACGTGTTCTATATTGATTACCACGGTTTTGAACAGAAAGGGACCTAGGGGCAAATTACCTATGATCCTAAAATGTCTAGAGTCTTTAGAAGAAGTATATCTTTCATATGACCCTTGCAAAGAAACAAAAAGATGGTGTACAATATGAGAACTAGAAGCATGCGATATTAATTTTTTTAAAATATTTTTTTGCTTAAGTTTAGCCAAATCAGAACCAGAGAGTACATCGTTAGTGAGGTACTATGAGAAGGAAATATTATTAAGAGATAAGACGATGTGACATATCCATCTTCGGTTATATAAGTAAGTGTTTACCCCAGATATGTATAGTCGGATATGACTTTGAAATGTATAGAAAGTTGGGGTTAGGTGTCCCAATTTCTCATTTAAGACAGATGAAATTTTCTATGTGTGATCCATATCTATAGTTTAGAAAAGATAGTATACGATCATAGAATAGTGTCGGATGAAGAGGGAAGTTATAAATAACCTTATATTTTCCCTTTTAGTTGTTCAAAGCAGAATAAGAGATTATGATGCTAATAAGTGATGAGTAGAAGAATAGTGAGTAGAAGAATGGTGAGTAAGTCTTGAGAAGAGATAGATGAATATTAGAATTTATAAGCCGAGTGTAGTGGTGTGACATGTTTTTTTATTAGGATTAAACAAAACCAAATGAAATTGAGTACTAGGATTATAAATAATGTATAAGTCCTAAGATTATGTCTTCACTAGGAAAACTAAATTGAGGATTTCAGCAGATCTAGTAGAGGTACAACTTGATTCCTTTAGTTAGTTTAAAACCAATGAGTGGGCGACAGTTTGAATAGATGTGAGTATATGTTAGAACCCAATGGTTTAAGTTAAATTCAACATATAGTGATTAGTGGAAGGAGAAATCAGCTAAGCAATAAGAGAGCAAACTACAACATAATAGCCTTTAAGAGTTATCAGAAAGGAGTTTCCCTAAGAGCAAAGCTAAGTCATTAAGATTTTGTACGACAGTTATGAATACATTAGTTCCCCGTTCATGTAAGTAACTCTGTTTTCTAGGAAGGAAGGTTGCTCAGAAGCTAGTCTAAAGATGAGTCCTCAGTAATGTAAAGTACGAACAATGGCATAAGATAAATAAAAGACTAATTGACCTCAACAAAAGAGAAGAATCTGCAAGTATACGACTTAGCCTTTGGTCTAAAGGGGGAGATATGTGAATCGTCAGTTAGTTCAGTTACACTTTTGAAACCCGAAGAGTTAGCGCGAGATATGAAGAAACTCAATTCAGTAGTGAGGGAAAATGATATAATCACAACAAGGAAAGTGGCTAGCATCTATAATAAATACAAAGTGAGTAGAACGATCGTCGAGCTTAGTTATTGCTGATTAAGAAATCACATAAAACGATAAAAGATCATGCCCAGTTATGCGTCGCAAAGGTAGTGTCATTGCACGCGACTTCAATTTTTAGGAATGTTGGTCAAAGACTTAGCATACAATAATACTATGAGTATTTTTAGGAAGTACCTCAGAAGGGAATCAAGTGAGGGATGTTTAGCAAATATTGAGGTAGACAACGAGATCATAGTGAGAAAAGTTCTTCGTTTAACAAACATAGTTTAACTTTTGGACCTCGAAGATGGTAGAATTCTTTTTTGTACCGAACAGAGCCAAATCCTTCTTAGTATCCGAGAAAAGAGAAGAACAATTTCATGATCCCTATTAGTTGCAGCTAAAGGGATGGATTAACAAGCATAAACCCATGGCTTTCAAAACAAAGGGGAGATGATAGTACTCTAAGGTACCAAGGAAAATTATGTGTCCTAGATGTATATAAACGTAAAGAGGGGATTACGACAGAAGCGCACAAGTTCATCTATTCTACCTACCCAAGCTCCACAAAAAAATTGATGTATCATGATCTTGAGAAGAATTATTGGTGGAATGACATGAAAACAATAATGCAACAGATTATGTGACCAAGTGTTCAAATTGTCAACAAATGAAAATCGGGCATTGGAAGCCCGATGGCTTAGCACAAAATACAAATATTCTTAAATAGTCTATGATAAATATGGACTTTATAATGAGTTTACCGAGATCATTTCAAAAGCATGATTCAATTTGGCTGATTGTAGGGCAACATACTAAGTCAACACACTTTCTACCAATAAGGACCAACGACTTAGCAGAAGATTATAGCAAGTGGTACATTCAGGAAATCGTCAGGTTGCATGGGACTCCAGTGTCATCATTTCAAATCACGGTGCTTAGTTCACAAAAATATTTTGGAAATCCTTTCAGAAGGGATAAGGAACAAAGGTGAATCTCATGTACATCATTTCATCCTCAGATAGATAGTCAGACAGAACATGATATTCAAATAATTGAAGATATGTTAAAAGCATGTGTCCTAGACTTTAAAGGTAATTGGGATGATCATTGCCTCCAACCTAGTTGTTTCTAATTATAAATATCATGTCAGTATCAAGATAGCCCCATTCAAAGTGATGTATGGGCGAAGGTGTAGATCGCCAATTGGTTTGTTTGAAATGGGTGAAACAGAGTTGTGACAAAACTTGGTCCACCAAGCTATGGTGAATCACTTGTAATATCTTTTACTACACCTTTCAGAGGTGAAGCTTAGAGTTACCAAAAGTCCTAATCGGACGTACAACATAAAGATTCAGTGTTTCATGTTAACAATATGGAATTTCTCAAAAGTTTCACCTATGAAAGGTGTTATGAGATTCGAAAAAAAAAAGGAAAGCTCAGCCCCAGGTATATTCAGACGATACAGGATCCTACGAAGGGTCGACCTAGTGGCTTACGAGCAAAAATTTCCACCAGAGTTGGTTACCGTACACTAGTATCATGATATAACATTCACGTTTCCAGTGTTCAAACCACATATTATAACATTCATGTCAGTTAAGCACTTGGGTATTCATTTGAGCTCAGTACTCAAGTATTCATAACAGTCCAGTACTTAACTATTCATGTTAAATCAATACTCAAATATTCGTGCAAGTTCAGTATTTAGTTAGTTCAGTATCTAGTCAGTTCAACATTCATTCAGTTCAGTACTCATTTAGCTTATTCATTCAATTCAGAACTTATTCAACATACTCATTCAGTTCAACATTCATTCATTTCAGTACTCGTTCGTTTTATTCATTCAGTTAAGAACTCATTCAGCTTACTCATTTGGTTCAACATTCATTCAGTCAGTATTTATTTAGTCTAGTAATTCAATAGTTCAGTAAACATTTTTTCTAGAATTCAAGCAACCATATCCTTAAGGGGTGAAAGTTCGACAATGAGATCCAAGACCCATCATTCAAGGACGAATGATCCCAAAAGGGAGATAATATAACACTCAATAAATCATGGTTAGGTGTGAAGGTGTTAAGTGAGTATTAGTGTGATATTTTAACCATACAATGTCAGAGGGGGATGATTTTGGATGGAAATAGTTGGTTTGAAATCAAGACGAATAGTGAGGTGCATAAATAAATTGACCAAATTCAATAGGTCTTCCTTCCAGCTCGATTTCGTGAAAATCCATTCGAAATTTGAGAAAACTTAAAACATGAAAGTTATTGACCTTTGAAATACCTTTCCAATGGTAGATTTCCCAAAACATGAAAGTTATTGACCTTTAACATACACAATATGAGTTATGGCTATTTTACTAAGGCATTTTTGGTACCTGTGAAAAATGTAAGATTTTGACTAACTGTTACATGAGCAGGGGCACAACGAGTCAGAGATTGGCCATAGCACTAGCTCGGTGAGTCATAGGGTCCAAAATTCCTACTCTATAAATTTAACATTAAACTCTAATTTTCATTCCTCAGACATTCCAAACTTGTAGAAAAACCCTCTCAAGAGCGTTTTTCTCTCCTCTCAACCTCCCACAACAAGGTAAGTTAATTCCTAATGATTCTTTAGAAATTCTAACATTAAATCATGATTAGTAGCATGTTTCTTCAACCAAAAACATAGGATTAATAACATAATCCTTACAAGCAATTTAAGCTAGGGTTTGAAGCGTTCCTCATCAGGAATCAACATAGTTCATTGATAGGAGTGATTACAGGTATATGAGGCAAACTCTCTACATTAGGGAATATTGATGATTCTCCCTACGCTACGTTATTTATTGACTATTACTATTTGCCTCAGAACATAGTTATGTCTTAGTTTCTTTAATAGTTGCAGAACTTCTATTCTCTAGTTTCGTAATTTGTTTATAATCGTCATTTCGAACATTGTGAACTCGGAACGTAAATAGTATAGACTCGTATTTCATACCCATGAGTCTCGATCTAGAAACTCAACAGGTTTAGAACTAGTTAATGTATCAGGTCTCATAATCAGTTCATGAATACATGTCTCAGCTCAGTGATGTTCATTATCCTAGTAATCTAAGTTCCTTAATATAATTAATGAATAGTGAACATATGTGATTGCCCAAGGGAATAAGTCTCATGTATACGTATACCTGGCCAAGGCCATAGACTAATGCACTTACGTGGCCAATGACATAATTGTGCATTTATTATTGGGACAAGGTACATTTGGCCAAGGCCACACACTGACGCACTTAGTTAGCAAAGGTCATACTTTGTGCATCTATTATTAGGCCAAGGCCCCACATATATAATACAGTTAAATAGGTGTTACATGATGTAGAACATGAAGTACTCAAAACTTCACTTCTATTGTTCATTCCAGTTATCAGTTACAGTTTCAGTATCAGTATTTATTACTTATTTATTTGTTTGGGCTTCCCTTTCCTAAGAATCCTGCTTACAGTTCTTTCTTTCAGTTGCTTTACATACCAGTACAATTCAAATATGCTGACATCATTTTTGTCTAGGGCCTGCATCTCGCGATGCAGGTAACGATTCATAGGTTGACGATTCTGCTTGCTAGGATTCACGTATCAATTGAGTTGGTGAGCCCCAGTCTTTCAGGGTTTTATCTTATTTAGAGTTTTAGCTATTGCAGACAGTCAGGTATGTCAGGGGCCTTATCCCAGTGAACTGTTAGTATTTCAATACTCATCAGAGGCTTCATACACTAGAGTACTAGTTAGATAGAGTTCATCAAATTTTTATGGTTTCCATAATGGCACTTTTACTATGTTCAGACTTAGTTCAATATTTTCCGCACTTAATGATTTTTCAGTCAGACTTTGAGTAGATCAATATGTGTTAGTTTTATTTCCACATTCAGTATATTTTGATATCACATGTTTATTCAGCCAGTCAATTAGTTTGCTCGGTCATATGCAGGCAGGCACCGGGTACCGTGTTACGTCCAACCCCAAGTTCGGGGTATGACACCCTCATTGGGAGAAGTTTCCGCATGTTATAGTATCATTTCATGTCGTCATCTTATGGCCCTTGTTGGTTTTGCGAAAGCTAGGTATGTTATACCTTGACTTGTTAGTCCTATGGAGGAATAAAATGGTTAGTAGAAATGAAATAATATGTTATCTCTTCAATGATAGTCGAAATAATGGGACTTTACTCTTGGTGGATTAGAAGCTCGAGCCCATGGCTCTTAGGGTGAACTTACCCATGTAAAAAAGATTTCCTTGGCTTTAAGATAAAGTGAGAAGTTGTCGATGATAGTCTTAAATGCTAGTCAGGAATGTAATGGTCTTAAGTTATTATGATAAGTTCATATGAGACTTTTAAGGCTCTTCTTGTAAGTACATATGTAATACCTACGGGGGCATGTGCATAGTAGTATGGATTACCACTGAGCTACGGCCGGTTGGAAGACATGTATTCACCGCTGAGCTACGGCCAATTGGGCAGATATGTATTTTACCACCGAGCAATGGTCGGTTGGGAAGATGAGCATTACCAATATAGTTGGTTTGATATTACCGAGTCCCTCTTATGAGATGGGTACGACCGAGTCCCTCTTATGGGCCAGGTATGATATGATGTTGACATATTTGGGCAGATATGCAGTTACCACTAATCATGCAGTTACATATAATTGGTTATCACTAGTTAGGCAAACACGTTATCTACCACCATATGGGCAGTTATGTACGACTTACCACCGATTGGGCAGGCATGTACTCACCACTGGACTATGACCGATTGGACAGTCGAGCAGATATATTTACAATGCTAATACCACATTATAGGTAAGGTCATAAGATAAATATGATCTTTGTGAATGGTTAAGGTTACAACGTTAATGAATAGTATAGAATAAGGTTATAAGATGAGGAGAATCGTTATGTACATTAGGACTCATTGTTATTTCAAAGGTTCAGGTTGATTCGCATCCATCTCTTTTACGCTTATGTATTATTATGTTGTATTTCTATCACACATATTCAGTACATTATTCGTATTGATGTCCATTTGCCTGGGGACACTGTATTTTATGTCGCGCAGGTTTGGTGGGTGAGGAGAGGGCCCGCCTTGGTAGTTCATATGCAAATATCAGCTTTGGTTAATGAGCTCCATCTCTTGCTGGAGTATTGCTGAGTCAGAAGTATGTTTATATTCTTTTGGTACTTTGTGTATGTTTGGGGCCCAGTCCCGACTTATGTATTATATCGATGTTCTCTTTAGAGGCTTTGTAGACGAGTCCTATATTGTATCAGTTGTTTAGTACGGCCTTGTCGGCCTCAGTATATATATATTTGTCAGGTTGGGATCTTGTGGTAGCAGGGTTTATGTAGTATTGTTTCTCAGCTATTCTTCTGAGGCCTCATCGACCAAGATGGTTATATGCTTGTGTAATGATATCCCGGTGGTTTGCTTGGGCTGTCAAGGCTCCCGGTGTTGTCGCTACCCCCAAGGTTGGGGTGTGACAAGTTCCAGACGCAAGTAGAGCAAACGTGGAAGTTGTTCTTGAGCAGCCAGTCGAAATAATGCACCAAGGAGAGTTAAGCTCTATGTGCATGAGCTTGAACATCACTCCGTGCCGAACTCGCTCGCAAATTATGAAGATTTTTTATTTTTAAGAAAAACCCATAACCGATTAGGCATGCACCAGAAAGGTCAAAGGAATTCCCACATAAGGGATACCCTTTTTGGACCATCGAGTCGAACTACAAGTGACTCGATTCTTGAAAATCGGGGATATGTAGGCCACTCAACCTCCGAGGATCGGTCACATTCCAACAAAATCATTCCTGAATTTTCTAGTTTGATACTTTTGCTTTATTTTCTTTCTAGTAGTCTAATTGAGTCGAACTACAAGCGGCCTAAATTCTCATGCAACCTGCGATATGTAGGAAACCTAGACACCAAGGTCCGGACATAATTTTCATAAGTTGCATAAAAATGAGAAGTACTTTTCAATTAGTCGGCTAAAAACTAGGTTAGTCAAATTTCACTGCTCAGGGATGGTCTTGTCATCCCCGAACAATGAAGGGGAAGTTGTTGACACCTAATTTTTACCTCTAATAATCCTATTTAATTATTCAGGATTTCCGAGTCACGGACGGAGTGAAATATACTTCATACAAGATGAATATTATTTTACAAAATTATTTCGGAGATATTTCGTCATTTCATTTGACAAAATACAATCTAGTATATTTATTGTATATCATATCCTAATTTCACAATATTTGATCACTAATTTTGATTTTAGAATTTTAATGGATAATTATAAATTTAATTGTCTTAAAATTCTCAATTTAAAGAGATCAAGTAGTTCATTTCGTCAACATCAGGAAATTATTTAATTAAATAAGATAATGGAATTATATCTCAAATTTTAAAACATGTTTTAATTTAAAAGAAATTTTGCATGATTTAAATTTCCTAAATTCTAATTAGTATCAAATTTGGACTTAAAATGAAGCTTTTAATTTAATAGCTTTTAATTGTAAAAATGGCCACATTTGCAAAATGTTCTTTATAACCCAAAGCTTAGCAAAATAATTTGGGCCCTTTCCTATTTTTAATTTAAATTGGTCGAGCCCAAGACCAAAGTCCCAGACTCGGCCCAGCATCAAGTTTAAATGGGAAAGGCCAAGTTCCTTTGGTCATTTTCTCGATTTGGGGCTTGAGGGAACCCTAACGTTCCTTTCTCTCTCTCTTCACGCCGATGCCACTTTCGGCAAGGTCAAGCGTCTTCGCTTGTTTGCACATATCTGCAGAGGCCCAAAAATGGCAAGAGCAATTATCTGCAGAGGCCCTAAAATGGCAAGAGCATTAATGGCTCTTGCCATATCTCACCAGACACCACCGCAACCCCACCCCCATGATGTGACGTCGCCCCTCTGTGTCCTTTTGCTTTTATGCGATGGTTTTAATTGGTTTTGTCTTGTTTGATTTTCAAATTCTCTATTTCTACTGGTTGAGAACTAGATTGGAGGGAAATTTCCCCCCAAATGCATGCCCTGCCACACTGATTGTTACTGGGTGTGTTAGGGTTTCGACACCCTATAAATACACCCCTCTTTTATCATTGTTGGGGAAGTTTTTTAAAAAAATGTCGAACGTTTTCAAAAGTTGAACAAAAAATTTCTTCATTTTGAATAAGTCTTACCCGGTCTGAAACTTGATATTGGCATTCACTTTGTTTGAGAGCCTGAATCGAGTTTAAATCGACTAATTGTGTTTAAGTTGAGATTCAAACCCTGTGTTGGAACCCAGATCTAGTGTAATTAGTCATCACATTTTAAAACCTTTTCTTTTTTATGTGTGATTTCGAGCTTAGAGATCTCGAAGTGAAGAACAACTCACCATTTGATCATAGGCTCCCCCCATACAAGGTAACCATTATTCCTTTTTAATTTCTTATTTTAATTATGTTGAAAAAACCTGTGACTATGTGATTATGTGCTTAGATTATCATATTTTGGTTGGTTTTGTATTGTTAGGGTTCATTTAGGTCAAATATGAT
Source organism: Anisodus acutangulus (assembly GCA_029783415.1). Lineage (NCBI taxonomy): Eukaryota > Viridiplantae > Streptophyta > Magnoliopsida > Solanales > Solanaceae > Anisodus > Anisodus acutangulus. Next base: position 26,721,215 of record CM056511.1, on the reverse strand, counting down.
TCACAACGTGGCTATGCCTGTTTTGGATAACTAATAGTGCTTATGGTAGATAAAAACAGTGTGTTTAGCTGATTTGATACTCAATATGGTTATTTTAAGGCATGCTAAATCCATGTGATATATTCAAATGGTTTAAAGTAGATTAATATATTGGTTTAAGATTTGTTCTAGTTAGACATAGATAGTTTTGAGCCACATAATGATCAAAAGTGTTAGTTTGGAATTGGTTTAATCACATAAGATGAGTTAACATGTCTAAGGTGTGAATAAGAAACTTGTTTAGCTAATATATAGTTTGTTCATGATTGAAATGGTACTAATGTTATAGTTTGGGAGTCTGTTTTAATCTGATGTGTTGAGATAACTTGAATCAGTATGTATAGTTAAAAATCAGACCATGGTGTGTCAACTATAGAATTGTACTAACCACATCTAGGATGTTTAGTAATTTGGTTGTTAATTTAAGGTTGGTTTGAAACATGTCTAGCTATATAGGAAGGATGTTAGGTTTCATATGATGTTATATGCATTTATTTGAGGTATGTATAACCTTGTATGAGCTGTCCAAGCCATGAGTTTGTATTAATGTTTGAAATGGATCAAGTTAGCATAGTTGACCGCAATATCACCTAAAGTTATCTGGAAACCAGAAAAGAGGTATGGGATTGGTATTTCATGTGATATGATCTATCTGCTTATTCATGCTCATTACATGATAGTATGTGGTCATTGCTTTGCCTTATCTTAATTTAAGTTGAAAGACAAAGGGGTCTGAAAATTCTTTCCTAATCTAGGAACTTTGTGGGTCTATATTTAGTGGTCTATGAACTCTATTTGAGCTAAGATATGTGCTCGTTTGACCTGAAAGTCTGGAAATGATAGTATGATTGATGTCTGGCTAGAACTTTTACTGTTACTATAGTTGAAACAACCCTCTGTGTACCTCTATATCTATTTGTGTTGTCTATATGCCATGTCTGTTGTTATGAGGTGTAATGATTTTGTTAAATTGCATGAGTCTAAGTATAAATGAACATGAGGTCTATTGCTTAATGGACTGGCTTAACATGGAGTGTTAAACTGTACTAGTAGGCCAAGTATTCAGGTCATGATGTTTCCATTTGTACGCTTGATATACACATTGATATACATCTGATACACCAAATATACTTAGTATACGAGGTACATAGGCTGATCATATCATTAGTGTATATCCGTAGAGGTTCCTTTTACTTGAAACACCTTGGGCTCAGCCCAAATACTTATGCCTTCAACATGCCTTGTCTAAGATAATTCTGGGATGACCTGTTTGGGCCTAGCCCATCTGATTTATTTTCTTTCCCTTGTGTACATCTATTTACTTGGAACATGGGCTCAGCCTAATACATGTTTTGTTTTCTGCATTTATACATTAACTGGTCTCAGTCAGTGTACGATTCTAACTTAAAACATTATGCATGAATCATATTTGGTTTACTTCTGGCCCACGAGTGGCATTTCCTGTACATATCTATTTCTTATCTTGATTGTGTGTTTAATCTAAAATTAGTTGTGCTATATTTAGATAATTGTAGATGGTTTCTATTTTTCTTCCTCATTTTTCCTTCTTCTCTCCACTGTCTCCGATGGCATGATGGCCTCATTGGGCCTCCACGTCCTTTTCCAGCCAGTTGGGCTGAGGCCCAACTAAAACATTCTTGATCAAGTCCGATAGCTTGTAGCCGTGCATTGAAGGTCCAACTATGGGTAAAAATAGCCAACTTGTGGACTTAGGTAGGCCCACCAGCCTAAACTTAAGAATTCATTAATTTATTTTTTATAATACGTGTATATTATGTGTATACGTACTTGTAATAAAAACATACTTTGAATTATTGTGGCCCCTACTATGATTACGAACTTAGGATTGGCAAACGATACATACATTTTTCAGTTTAGGATCGCAAAAAATGAGCTTTCAAAACTTGGTTAAATTTGAAATTGAAAGAAAAGTGATTGTTTTTATGTTAAGAAATATGAAAACAAGAAATGAATTTTAATATTTGGGTTAAGACTAACTTTGAATTTTTAATTCATAAATTGAACTTTAAAACTTACTTAGGCCATGCTTAAACTGAAATGACATTAAATGAACCTGAGATTGGGCTTTGTTTCACAAAATGATTAAATGAATTGCTGAAATGGGCTTTGGGCTCTACTTGGACCAAATTGACATCTTTTGAAAGCAGATTTTGTGGCTGAGCCCAATTAATTGATATTTAGACAAGGATAAAAACACATATTTTGAACTTGAGTCAAGGATATGGACTTTGGCTTATAGAATGTGAGTTGATTTTGAGGATATAACACGAAATAAAAGAAAGTTTGTTTTCTATTTCTTTTAAAAAAACTCAAAACTTGTCATTACAAGTGAATTACACTCCTTCTCAAGTTTAAAAGGATTTTCTAAAAAGATGCAAGTGTTATTGGACAATTTGTTGAATTAAGTAGTAGAGTTCTATTCAAGTTAATTTTTGGGTGTTCTTAGTTCGAAAATAAGTTGACTACTTTACCCCCTGTGCAAACCATTTTGGCAGAAACCTGACTCTTGTTTTAAAGAAAACCTTTGAATTTTGAATAAATGAATGTCAAGTATTTTGTAGATTTTTAAACATTTTAAAGTAATTCACATCATTTAATCATGCGATAGAACCCGAAGGTCAACCGTATTCTACGGATCTTTAATATTGAGGTGTCTAACACCTTCTCCGAGGGATCACAAGAACCCTTACCTTGACTCTGGTTTAGATAAAAAATTTCAAATATTTTGAATAAACCTTTTCAACTCGATTTTTCCATTTTACCTATAAATTAGGTGGTGACTCTAAAATTAACTATCAGACTTAGAGCACCATCCATACCTCTTAGTAGACCTGTCCAAAGGTCGGGTCGGGCCGGGTCAGGACCGGGTCGGGTGGCTTTTTTTTTCCTCCTTGCCGACCACTGCCCCGACCGCTGGGACCCTACGGGTCACGGGTCGAACTTTGACAAACGATTTTTTTGGCGAGCGAGGGTCGGTAGGGTCGAGATTTTTTTTTTTTTAAAATTGAATTTTCAAAATTGAAATTGGTATTCACCCCTACATTACCACAAAATTTCGACGTTGAAATGTATTGTATATCGTGAAATCTTGACTAAAGAAAAAGAGAATTGGAAATCGATTTGGGGAAAAACACAAATTGATTGGAAAAACTGACGTTTTTCTAAAAATTGGTTTGCGCTAAACCGCCTTATATGGCGGTTTGACTGTCCCTGTCTCGAAAAAATATGCAAAATCAAATTTTTTGGATAAAGCGGACATCCGAGCCAGAGTTATGACCATTTAAAGTTTCACCAATTTACAACTACTTTATCTCCCTACATTATGCTTCCATGATATTAACAAAATGACTAATAATATAAATATATAATTAATAATCGACTCTAGTTTTTATCTTATTTTATGTCGAGCTAAATGTAGATTAGATATATATATATATATATATATATATATAAGCGAGCATTATATCACTTATTAATGACAAAAATATATATAAGTACAAAATAAATATTAATGAAGGAAAAATAATATAACTTATATTAAAAAATATGCTGGTCGAGTCGAGAGGAGTCGAGTAGAGAGTCGAGGTCTGCCTAGGGGTGAGAGTGTCGAGAATTAGGGTCGAGTAGGGTTGACGGGTAATTTTTTCCACTGGCAGACCACGACCTGCTCGGGTCGAGTGGCTCTCGGGTCGACTAAAGCTGACCACAGCCTGTTTTTGGTAAGGTCGGCGGGGCGGGTCCCCGACCCTATGGACAGGTCTACCTCTTAGTAGCTTTTGCCTCTGCGTAAAAGTGAATCGTAACAGATGGTGACTCTAGTGACGTGTTTTAAAGTCGTGCGGGTCTAGGCCAAAGCTGATAATACCATTAGTGGGTTGGGTCTGTTGCAGATTGTATCAGAGCACTAGGTTTAAGTTTCCTAGGAAGTCTATGAAGTCGTTTGGGTCTACGTCCAAAACGGACAATATCACTAGTGGGCTGGGTATTACATTAGACTTCCTCATTTGATTTTCCAGCGTATGTTTAGTTGGTGTTTTTTCTGCATTTTTACTGCTTATTTTTTTTTTGTTTGAACCTTGTTATTTTGATTGATTCATATAAGTAATCATTGGGCTTGCCTAGCGCTATATTTACTAAAACTTAATTAAGACATAGTAAGAATTGTGTGGATTGGATTTAAGCCTGTCAAATAGGCCGGGTCGGGCCATTTTAACGTGGACCATACCGGGCCGGTTCGAGGTCGGGCCGGGCCATTAAGGGGCCGGGCTGGGGAGAGAAAAGGGTATCCGGCCCAGCCCCTACCCATATAGAGGGTACATAGCGGGCTAGGTTTTAGTTAGTGGGTCGGGATGGGACGGATTTTAGTTTTTTATAAAAACAAATTCTAATACTAAATTAGACATTTACATTTACTACTAATAATAAAATAACATTACATCTAATGATAAAATTGATAAACTAGAAAAATAGTGGTTGCCCAATTCAAAAAGCTAGCCATTGTAAATTTAAAAAATTAGTCGTTGTCAATTTTATTTAAACCCCTAAATTTATGAATAAACTACACTTTGGCTCTATTTCTAAACTACAAATACCCCTCCATTCTTCTTCATTTTCACACAATTCTCTCTTTATCTAAATTTTATGTTTAACTACCATACATTTCTACTTTTAAGTCCATGGATAATCTTCCACCTCCACCTTCTCCTTGAGTTCGAAGATCAACTTCAATAGCGGTGTGAATGCATTTTGAGCGAGTAGACGAGGAACATGTTAAATGTCAACATTGTGGTGACATATATCTCCATAAATCTAGAGCGTCGAGTATTGAGGGGGGTACCGGTGTATTGCGTAGGCACTTGGTGAAAAGGCATGAAGTTGAACTTTGAAGTTGATCTCTTCCTAAAAAAATTCAATGGATGTTTGTCATTTAATTTGTATGTTTTGAACTTTTGATTTGTAATATTTCGCCGTTCAAGTTTGTGTGTTTTGAATTTGCAATTTTATTAATTTAAGTTTTATTTTAAATTATTTATGTAGTTGTTGATATGTCTATTTGACTAGACACAGAGTTGAAGAAAGGTAAAACTTTAAACTTGTGGTGTTAAATGAGTCACATATATTTTGTGTGGCTATAAATCATTGCATAAAGGTAAATGATTTCTAAATTAAATATTTAACTTTAAGAATACAGAAGGATGAATGGGTATTTATAGTTTAAAGATAGGGTCAAAATGTAATATATTAAAATTTAGGGTTAAAAAACAAATTTATTTATAATGGTCATATATGATTACTAATTGTTTTAGGTAACGAATAAGGATGTATCTCAATGGTTGGGATCATGCTTTGCATGAGAGAAGTTTGGGGTTCGAACCTTTGCGTCTTCAAGTGGTAATATTTCTCAGAATATGGACAATCTTTGAAGTGGGCCGGGTCGGGTCGCTGATGTCCGGGCTATCGAACTGTCCACCTTGTTCCACCCAACCCCCTAATGAAACCCACCTAGCCCAGCTCCCTACCCCCCTTACTGGGTCTGTGTCGGGCCGGGTTTATCAGGCCCACTTGACAGGCTTAGCTGGGTTATGACCTGCTTCTTAGCCCATTTTAGCCTAATTCATTTCACCCAAGTAACTTCCACCTTGTTCGGCCCAACCCCCTAATGAAACCCACCTAGCCCAGCTCCCTACCCCCTTTACTGGGTCTGTGTCAGGCCGGGTTTATCAGGCCCACTTGACAGGCTTAGTTGGGTTATGACCTGCTTCTTAGACCATTTTAACCTAATTCATTTCACCCAAGTAACTTTTGGGCGGGATAACTCGTTCATTTATTAACTCATCCCATTTTGACGGATCATTTGCAATTTTGCTCGTATTTTGTGTTGGTATTGGTTTTTGCCCCTCAAGGCAAATACTCCAATCCGTCCCAATTTATGTGATTAGTTTGACTAGGCACGAATGTTAAGTAATAAAAAAATATTTTTGAATTTTGTGGTCTAAAACAAATCAAAAATATTTGTGTGGATATAAATCATCTCGTTAAGCGTAAAAGTTAAAGTTTAAAGTTAAATTATTGTCAAATAAGAAAATTTGTCATTATTTTTTGGACTGACTAAAAAAGAAAGTGTGTCATATAAATTGGGGCAGAGAGAGTAACATTTTTGCGGGCATGGTTTATATTTTCACATCGTAATATTCTACAAGTTATGCCCTACACCCTTAAAAAATTTATATCCCGCTAGACATAAGTTTGATTTTAAAAGGTAAAATTTAAAACCAACCTATTTGAAGAACTATCCATCTAATCAACCCGTTTAAATTCAATCCAACCTGCCATTTGACATCCTAGTTTTCATCTTCATGAAATAGATAGATTTTGAAACTACTTTTCCAAACACCTCAAAATAATCAATTCTGATCGTGGAGACCACGAGGTGCCATATGTTTCAAAATCTAAATACAAGACACAAGCATTGATTTGCTAAAGGCCTGCCATCCTTCACAAGAAACAAAACACACTCGTGCGCTCTTGGAAACTTAAAAATACAAAAACTACTGGATGCCTCCATCTGCTTAACAGTTTGTTAATCAACCGTGTACTTTGTTTCGTGATCTGAAAAGTCAGCATTGAAATAGATTCTGCAATCACCTGATGAGATTTTATTAATTAGATTATGTTCATTAGTTAAAAGAGATTATATATATGTCCACACGTGACATGCTTAGCTAGTATGCATTATTTTATGCAGCCCAGTTCCTGAAAACAAGCTCAGATGTTGGTTCTTATAATTTGATAAAATGCTTTGGAATTGATTTTGAGATGCAAACACACCCCACCACCCCCATCCCAAGACCTTCCACAAACACACACCCATTCATCTATAGAAAGGTTGTCTCCCTAGGTAGTTGAAGGAAGTGGCTTGCTGGAGTTGTTAAACTTGCAACATTGAATGAATCACGTTAAATCAAATATGTGCATATTTACCTTGCATTTAGACCAATAATTAAAAAATAGGAAATCGTCCAATTTTGGACCTTCATTTGTTAATCGAAATTGTTTAATTTTTTCCTGCATTACACATTTGGTCTGTTCATATATTTACCGTTAGTAAATCATTTCTTATTGCCCTTATCATTAACTGAATTCCAGGGTAAAATTTGTGGACTTCATGAGTCCAGGTTCTTCGAGAAAAAGTTATCCATATTTATCCCTCAATCTTTGACTACGATTTAAAATTGTCCTTAACTTGTTCCATTAGGAGTCGAAGGATAAAATGAGATTCCTAATGATTTGGGGTAAGATTAGATTAAAGGGCGAAGTTGCTCAATTTCCATTAGTGCACGGTAACTTTGACCTATTTCCTTTAAAATTTTCGATCAGTCAATTTTGGAGGACATAGATTAGAATAGAAGGTTAGTAGATAGTAATGCGTCTTCTCGTGTATTCTTCCAAAATAATAGGTGTAGTAGTATCTTTGTAGTTTTTTCCACTATCTATTATCTCTAGTACTTTAATTATCGTATTAGTTTGCTGCAGTTACTGTTACTTTTCTTCATAATGCTTAGTTATTGTTCTTTTTGTCATGATTTCTTTACTTTCATAAATTCTTGTCTGACCTTTTTTGTCATGCTTTCTCTTGAGGAAACAAGCTCTCTACCTCCCAAGTTAGAAGTGAGGTCTGCGTATATTCTATCATCTCCAGACCCCAAATGGTTTCTCTAGATTGGCATTTATTAAACCTGTACTTACTTGTACACATAGTTATATGTATATACTCCTATATATTAAGCATTGAGGGAAAAGTGCTGGCACATTAATTTTTGTTTCCTGTAACCTTGAATTCTACTTCTACCAATTTTCCCTCAAGAAGTTAATCAAGAATTTTAGGTTTAATACCAAAGGTCTCCAGCTTTCAGATATGCAAGCACAGATTCGAATTTCGAACAGCTTTACTCAATAATACAATATTCTTAAAGTTAGAAACTTTGTTCTCATTGTGGAACTTCATAAAGCCAACACCATCCGTAAGCCATACTGTTAAACAGAGGTAATATACCTGTGATATATATACACTGAATATACAGCAGTATATCACAGGTATACAAAACAATAAAACAGTGGCAGCCCAAATAGAGGCAAGAGTGCAGCCAACAAATAGACGACCAAATGGCACAGACGAATTTGGCCCGATCACTGAATATGGCGACAAAGCAAGAGTACAATTCTTGTATATTAAGGAAAGTATATTGTAGTATATTTGTAGTATATTAGGACATACTCTTACCATATTAGTGTTATACACTTACCATAATTGTATAGTTAGAATTATGGTAGAATAAGGTTTTAGAAATAGATTAGGAATAGGAGAGTTCGGACAATGTTATTTATGGAACGAATTTTGCGTTCGGCTTTCCCATTTTGTGAAGATGTATGAGGACATGAAAACCGAAAATTTATCCCATGAGTAGCACAAAATTCTCGAAACTCTCTATTGTCATACTCTTTCCCATTATCACATTGAATATTTTTTATTTCTCTTTCGAATTGAGTACGAACGAATGCTCTAAATTTTATGAAGACGGAAAACACTTGTGATTTATTCGCAATTGGAAACGTCCACAAAAATCTAGAATAATCATCTAAGAAGAGAACATAATATCGATGACCCATTGAACTAAGAACAGGAGATGTCCATAAGTCGCTATGAATAATGTCAAATGGCATAGAAGTATGATAATTGGAGTCTACAAATGGCAACTTAACAATTTTTCCTAATGAACAAGACTGACAAATTGGAGTACGACTGCACTTTACAAGAAATAAAGCTATTTTTATCTAAAAGCGATAAAATAGAAGATCCCTGGATGACCCAAACGAGCATGCCACATGGAAGGAGAGATGGTCGCAAAGTCGATGGCAAGGCCGACTCGAAGGATCAAACCGGCATGATAGGATATAGATCCCCCCTACTATCACACCTCATGAGATGACTCCCCGTCTTGAAATCCTTCACAGAGAAACCGAAAGGATCAAATTCAACAGAAACAGAATTGTCATTTGTGAACTTTCGGACAGACACTAAATTTTTAATCAATTTAGGAGCATGTAAAGTATTTTTCAAGAGAAGTGGTGGATTGGGAGGAGACAACGTTTTCTGACCATACCCTAGAATTGGAATTGAACTGCCATTACCAACAATTATTCCCCGAGGGGTGCTCAAATTATAATAAGATGAGAGAGTACCTGATTCGGAAGTCATGTGAGTAGTGGCCCCGGTGTCCATGTTTCAGGGATCCTAACCGCCCTCATCATGTCTGTTTGTTGAAGAAGTCATTATATGGGCTTAAGCAGTCTCCACGTGCATGGTATACACGATTTGCTGATTTTGTTTCGACTATTGGGTTCACACACAGCAGGTCAGACAATTCTTTGTTCATCTACCGCCGTGGTTCGTCATTGGCCTATATTCTGTTATATGTGGATGATATCATCTTGACTGCCTCCTCCGATGCTTTGCGTCAGTCTATCATGGCCATGCTCGATTCGATTTGCTATGAAGGACTTAGGGCCGCTGAGTTATTTTTGGGGATTGCCGCCAAACGTCATTCAGGTGGTTTGTTTCTGTCTCAACAGTATCTTTCTTGAGATCATAGAGAGGCTGGGATGTCATCCTGTAAGTCCACTTCCACGCCGATTGATGCAAACCCAAAGCTAAGTGCCACAAAGAGTGCACCATACGAGGACCCGACCGCTATCGCAGCCTTGCAGGGCCCTCCAAAGATCTTACCTTTACCGGACACTGATATTACATATGCGATTCGGCGGTGTGTTTATTCATGCATGATCCCAGAGTTGAGCACATGAATGCAATCAAACGCATCATTCGGTATATTCAGGGACACTAGACTATGGGTTGCACTTGTATCCGCCATCTACATCCACACTTGTTTCCTACACGGATGTCGATTGGGGTGGTTGTCCCGACACCAGCATTTGGTCGACTTCTGCTCTCAGATGTTCCTTGGCAACAACTTAGTCTCCTGGTCGGCAAAGCGTCAGGCAACGCTATCACGCTCAAGTCTTGGCGAGAATATCGAGGGTAGCAAATGTGGTCTCCGAATCATGTTGGCTACGTAATTTGCTTTTGGAACTTCATTATCCCATTCGAAGGTAACCTTGGTATATTGCGATAACATTAGTGCCATCTACCTTTCAGCAACCCAGTTCAACACCAACGGACCAAGCATATCGAAATGGACATTCACTTTGTCCGTGAAAAGGTTGCAAAGGGTCAAGTTCGCGTATGCCATGTCCCGCCTCGTTATCAAGTTGCGTACATCTTTACAAAGGGTCTACCAATGGTTCTCTTTGAAGATTTCAGGGACAGTCTCGGCGTCAAGACCACCCGCTATGATCATGCGGGGTGTGTTAAACAGAGGTAATATAATTGATATACACTGAATATACAGCAGATATCACGTATACAAAACAATAAAACAAAGGGCAGCCCAAAGAGAGGCAAAGAGTGACCCAACAGACGGCCCAAATGGCCTGGCCGAATTTGGCCCACTGAATATGGCAAAGAAAGCGATGAGTACAATTCTTGTATATTAAGGAAAGTATATTGTAGTATATTTGTAGTATATTAGGACATACTCTTACCATATTAGTGTTATACACTTACCATAATTGTATAGTTAGAATTATGGTAGAATAAGGTTTTAGAAATAGATTAGGAATAGGATTCTCCTATTTTGTAACTTGTATATATATCTATTCAATCAATGAAAATAATAAAGGGGATTATTTCTTTCACATACCTTAATATTCCTTATATAATGATAATTGATGCATCGTTTGCTTAATGACCTCTCGAAAAATATCGAAGTATTACATACGAGATTTGCACGGACATTTCATTAAACTTAGATAAATGGAATTACAACAATATACTCTGGACATTAATTAGTTGCTACGTTTATTATCTTTTCACTTCATTTTATATGATACTCTTTCAGGTTTGATCTGTTTGAAAATCATCTAGACCTTTAATATTTGAAACTGGTAAATCTTAACACTCCGACTTATCCTTTACAGACGTGTTGTTATTGTAAGAAATATTTTTTTTAATTATTTAATTCCAAAGTGGTAGTAAATATACTAAAGTACAAGCATAATCTTAGGCTACAATTACGGTAAGTAATGACTAATATATACAGCTACCATATACAGAATATACATAATTATGACTAATCATATTTTCCTATTCTATCACACCCCGCAATCGAAGTGGGAGGTCGGCGTATGGTGAGACTATCCCGAAAGTCTTCAAATAAAATAAGCGGAAGACCTTTTGTAAAAATATCGGCAATCTGATAGCGTGATGGGACATGTAACACACGCACTTGTCCACGAGCAATCTTTTCGCGAACAAAGTGAATATTCAGCTCAATATGTTTAGTGCGTTGATGTTAAACCGGATTTCCTGAGAGATAAATCGCACTAACTGTTAAATATACATAATATACACATGCACAATATACATGTGTATATTATGTATATTTGGCTCTCGGTTTGGTTGAATTATCGTGTATATGGTATATAGTTTAGGTAAGGTTTTAGTCTCCTAGTTTAGGTGATGTTGTGGTGTAATTAGTATTGTGCACTTACCATAATATTTGTATTACCATAATTGTATAGTTAGCGTCCAAGTAGAATAAGATTTTAGGAGTAAAATAACAAACTTCAGGCCCGGTCTACTCCATGTGTGCTTTTGAGTTTTCCGTCTAATCATCGTGGTTACAAATGCTTTGATTTATCCTCTAATAAAATCATCATTAGTCGCCATGTCCTTTTTGATGAATCCCAATTTTCGTTTGCTAAGGTGAGTAATCCCATGCCTAGTTCATATAATTTTTTGGATGATGGTATATCCCCATATATTATTCACCATTCTTTGGACATGTCCCGCACTCAAAATTCTCCAATGGCCCATCGCCTACCGGGTCCCACCGGGTCCGTCACAAGCATTAGTTCCCAGATCGCTACTAGGCCGCCAGGCCAGTCCAACCCACCTGAACTGGTCCAGCCTCAGACTGCTTATCGTGTTGGGCCAAGAAAGCCCACCGCCGCCACCCGTCCCGAGTCCAGAAAATTTCCAAAATCCGCTCAATTCTTCCTTAAGTCATAGACCGGTCACTTGTAGTCAACGGGGTGTTTTTAAACCAAAAAGACATTTTAATTTAAATTCTAATGTTCTTAAATCACCCTTACCCCGTAATCTTGTGTCTGCGTTAAATGACCCAAATTGGAAAATTGCTATGACTGATGAATATAATGCTCTTATTTATAATAAGACGTGGGAGTTGATGCCCCGTCCATCTGGTATTACTATTATTAGGTCTATGTGGATTTTTGCTCATAAGGACAATTCATATGGTTCATTTGCCCGACATAAGGCACGACTTGTGGGTGATGGTAAGACTCAGCAGGTTGGTATGGATTCTGGTGAGACTTTCGAAAGCATGGCCTATTCATCAGTTAGATGTAAATAATGCTTTCATACATGGTGATCTCAAGGAAACAATCTATATGCATCAGCCTTTGGGATTTAGGGATCCCACATATCCTCATCATGTTTGTTTGTTGAAGAAGTCCTTATATGGGCTTAAGCAGTCTCCACGGGCCTAGTATAAGAGGTTTGCCGACTATGTTTTGACTATTGGGTTCACTCACAGCAGGTCAGATAATTCCTTGTTCATCTATCGTCGTGGTTCGTCCTTAGCCTATATGTTGTTATATGTGGATGATATTATTTTGACTGCCTCTTCCGATGCCTTACGCCAGTCTATCATGACAATGCTCAGCTCTGAGTTTGCTATGAAAGACTTAGGGCCCTTGAGTTATTTTTTGGGGATTACTGTCACTCGTCATGTAGGTGGGTTGTTCTTATCCCAGCGGAAGTATGCAACTGAGATCATTGAGAGGGCTAGAATGTCATCCTGTAAGTCCATTTCCACTCCAGTGATACTAAGCCCAAACTTGAGGCTGCGACCGATGCACTATACGAGGATCTGACCCGCTATCGCAGTCTTGCAGGGGCCTTTCAGTATCTTACATTCATGAGACTAGATATTACGTATGACGTACAACATATGTGTTTGTTTATGCATAATCCCAGAGTTGAGCACATGAATGCGCCCAAATGCATCCTTCGGTATATTCAGGGTACACTTGACTATGGCTTGCATTTGTATCCTTCATCAACATCAACACTTGTCTCGTATACAGATGTTGATTGGGGTGGTTATCCGGTCATTAGACGGTGTACGTCTGGCTATTGTATGTTTTTTGGTAATAACTTGGTCTCGTGGTCTGCGAAGCGTCAGTCGACTTTATCCCGTTCCAGTGTAGAGCTCGAGTATCGAGGGGTAGCTAATGTGGTCTCTGAATTATGTTGGTTACGTAATTTGATATTAGAGCTTCATTGTCACATTTAAAAAGCGACCTTGGTTTATTGTGATAATATTAGTGCCATTTACCTTTCTGGTAATCCGATTCAGCACCAGCGTACTAAACATATCGAGATGGACATTCACTTTATTCGCGAAAAGGTTGCTCGTGGTCAAGTTCGCGTCTGTCATGTCCCGTCCAAGTATCAAATTGCCGATATCTTTACAAAGGGTCTTCCTCGGTCCTTTTTGAAGATTTTAGGGACAGCATCAGCGTTCGAAGATCGCCCGCTATGACTGCGGGTGTGTGTTAAATATACATAATATACACACAATATACATGTGTATATGATGTATATTTAGCTCTCAGTTTGGTTGAATTATCGTGTATATGGTATATAGTTTTGGTAAGTTTTTAGTCTCCTAGTTTAGGTAATGTTGTGGTAGAATTAGTATTGTACACTTACCATAATATTTGTATTACCATAATTGTATAGTTAGTGTCCAAGTAGAATAAGGTTTTAGAAGTAGAATAGGAATAAGATTCTCCTATTATGAAAATATGTAAATTGTATATATACTCCTTCAATCAATGAAAATAATCAAGGGATTATTTCTTTCACTAACATTATCACAATAAACCAATATCGCCTTCGAAACCGAACAGTGGAGCTCCAAAAGAAGGTTTCGTAGCCAACAAAATTCAGACACCGCATTGGCAACTCTTCGATATTCTGCTTCGGTACTAGATCTGGACAAGGTAGCTTGCCATTTGGAGGACCAATATATCAAATTGTCATCGAGAAATACACAATAACCAGACGTAGAGCTTCTGTTATCCGGACATCTACCCCAGTTAGCATCTGTGTAAGAAATAAGAGTGGATGTTGAAGACGGATATAAATGCAAGCCATGATCGAGAGTGCCCTGAATGTAGCACACAATGCATTTGATAGCATGCATGTGATCCTCCATCGGGTTATACAAGAATAGACAAACATGTTGCACAACATACGATATGTCGGACCTCGTAAAAGTAAGATATTGCAGGGCACCTGCAAGGGTGCGGTAATGTGATAGATCGACATATGGTTTGCTGAAAGAAGAACTCAACTTTGGTTTAGTATCAACCGGAGTGGAGGATGCCTTACATGATGACATACTATCTCGTTCAACGATCTCTTCTGCATACTTCTTTTGAGAAAATAATAAACCACATGCATGACGCGTTACATCTATCCCCAAGAAGTAACTTAGTGGCCCTAGATCTTTCATTGTAAATTTTGAGCCAATAAGTGACATGATAGACTTCCGCAGAGAATCAGATGAGGCAGTTAATATAATATCATCCACATACAGAAGAATGTAAGCTATAGCACTACCCTGACGATATATGAATAGAAAATGATCAGACCTGCTGTTAGAAAACCAATTATGAGAAACATAATCCGCAAACCTCTTGTACTAGGCCTGAGGTGCTTCTCTAAGCCCATACAATGATTTCCTCAGCAGGAACACATGATTAGGATAAGTGAGGTCTCTGTACCCCATTGGCTGATACATATACACTGTTTCATTGAGTTCTCCATGTAGGAATGCATTCTTTACATCAAGTTGATGAAGCGGCTAGGCCTTCAAAAGAGCTAGACTTAGTACAATCCACACCAATCTGTTGAGTTTTTTCATCATATACAAGACGGGTTTTATACCTCTCAAATGTACCATCAGATTTTTCTTTATGACTAAAAATTCACATAGACCGAATTACATTAACATCGGGAGGATGAGGTACCAAATCACACGTCCTATTATTAATAAGAGCATTATATTCATCATGCATAGCCATTTTCTAATTTGGGTCATTAAGGGCAGACACATGATTATGAGGTAATGGTGATTTGGTAACATGGACGTGAATACCGTATTTTTTGTTTGGTTTAAAAATCCTGTGTTGACTATAAGTGACTGGTGGTTGGGCCAGAATCGGAGGTGGTTGGATGGATGACGTGACACTGGGCTGGGAGGTTGACGGACTGGACAGGATTGGGCCTGGGATTACTGGGCCGTTATTGCCCAGTGGACTGCCAGGCAAGAGGCCCAGCTGGGCTGCCAGCCACTAGGCTCAGGCAGGTAGGCCCAATTGGTTGGACAAGGGGAAAAATTGGTTAGGTCGTGTTTCCCGAATCGATTGGGCTGGGCCCAATTATGAAGCCAACCGATGTATCAAATACGGGGGTATGCTATCATCAAGGAATTCGTAGGTAAGAGGCACGTAGAAATGCATTTTGGAAAAGGGAAATTTGTTTCATAAAAAATGACGTGATGACTCACGATGATTTTATTAGAGGATAAGTCATAACATTTGTAACCACGATGATTTGATCGATATCCTAAAAAATACATGGAGTAGACCGTGATTGAAGTTTATTTATGGTGGTGGAAGGGAAAAGAGGATAGCATAAGCACCCGAAGATCCATAATGGGAGTAAGATGGGTCCCTTAGGTATAAAAGTTAGAGAGGGGATTGGTAGGCTAACTATTTGCTCGAAAGTATATTCAGAAGATAGGTTGCCATTTGTAACGCATGATGCCAAAATGATGGTGGTAGAGAGGCATGGGCAAGTAAGGTGCGAACAATGTTGTTAATGGTTTGGATTTTTCTTTCTTCTTTTCTATTTTGAGATGAGGTATGTGGACACGAGAGACGAAAATATAAACATTATTTTTGCAAAAATTCCAAAATGACCCATTATCAAATTCTCTACTATTATCACATTGAATATTTTTAATATCCCGTTCAAATTGAGTGCGGATGAATGCTTTAAAGGAGAGAAATGTGGAAAAAACTCGTGACTTTTTAGACAAAGAAAACGTCCACAAAAAATTAGAATAATCATCCAACAACAAAAGATAATATCTATGGCCCGAAGAGCTCAAAATGGGAGATGTCCAAATATCACTATGGATAATATCAAAAGGCATAATAGTGGAAGAATTAGAAGCAACAAAAGTCAATTTAACATGTGTTCCCAAGCGAACATGCATGCCAAACATGAGAATTACGAGGTCTAGAACATGAAATAAATTTATTTTGTCTAAGGGAGGAAAAATCAGGTGCTCCCGGATGACCCAAGCGTTCATGACATAGAGACAGAGCTAAGGCAGCAAATGTGGATGGTGTGGCTTGATGTGTGGTGGTGGTGATTGGATAAAGCTCGCCCCAATTATTACATCTCACTAGATGCATCCCCGTCTGAAAATTCTTCACGGAAAACTCGAAAGGATCAAATTCAACAGAAACTCAATTGTCAGTAGTAAATTTTCTAACTGAAATTATGTTTTTAATTAATTGAGGAGCATGGAGGACATTTTTTAAAGTTAAGGGTGGATTTGGGGGAGACACGTTTGTAGTACTATAACCACGAATTGGAATTGAATGACCATTTCCAACAATTATACCACGATTATTGCTCAAATTAAAATAGGATAAGAGATTACCTTGTGAGGACGTCATATGAGACGTTGCTCCAGTGTCCATGTACCAATTTGTGTCAGGCGGATTGAGGCCAAGAGTGTGCATCGCGGCCTCGATGTCGGCTGACTGGGCTACTGCCCCATGGGCATGTTGCTGCCACTAGGTATGCTGCGGATGAGGCCCAAGAATACTGGGCCCAAAAGTTATGGGTTGTTGACCGCTGGCTAGTATGCCTTGGACTGGGGCCGGCCCAATTCCCTGAAGGATAAGGGCATGGCGGCACAACCCAAGGCCACTGCCAGACCCATAATGCTGGGCCACTACCTTACTGGGCCCGCAGCTACCACTGGTCGGGCTGCTGATGTCCATCGCCTCTACAGTCACTTTCGCTACCTCCGCCATGTCGGTGGCCACCACCCTTGCCACCACTATGGCCACCGCCGCAGGTTTTACCTCCATTGTTGCCATTTTGTCCCTTCTGACCACGGTTTGGTGGAAAATTTTCAAATTGTAACGAGTTATCATCGGACGGAGCGGCAACCATGACATAATTTTTCATGGTGGCTGTCTTTTTGGCAAAACTCGCTTCTTCTAGGATGAGCATAGAACTGGCTTGATAAAATGGTGGAAGAGGGTTGCTTTGGCGGATGAGCGTACCTACTCCATTATATGTGTCGCTGAGGCCGACAACCATTTATAACACGAGCCGATTGTTAGTTACCGACACTCCGACGTTCTTGAGTTGGTCTGACATAACATTGAGTCGTTGACAATATGCAAACGCATTGGAAAAATCTGCCATGTCAGTGTTGGAGAATTCTTTCTCAAGTGTGACAGCCCGGGAATTCTTATTGTCTTGGAATATGTCACGTAAGCGTTCCCAAGACTCCATCGCCTGGAGTAGTATACAGCAAATCACTTGAAATTGTGGCATAAATCCACTGGAGAACCATCGCATCAAGTGTCAACCATAGTTCCATTTCATCATCGGTTTTTGGAACCTTCTCCTTGTCTTTTTTCGGTGGGATGATGTGATGGATAACCCGGTGTGAGCGACAATGAATTTTGAAAAGTTTCACCCATGTCGCATAATGGACGTATTCCATCTCAAGAGTGATGGAGATATGAGATTTAATGTTTGACACTGCGAGAGCTGGATGGAAACTTAATTTTGAGTCAGACATGGCTGACGGTAGTGGGAGGGGGTCGGCGGCATAATGAGAAGGGGGGGGGGGTGTGGCGGCCGACAATTGAAGGAAGAAGGGAGAAGGTATTAGGGTTTAGGATCTTTTCCTAAATTTTGATACCATGTAAGAAATCTTTTCCTTGATTATTTCATTCCAAAGTGATAGTAAAGAAACTAAAGTACAAACATAATCCTTGACTACAATTACGATAAGTAATAACTCAAATATACATCTATCATATACAAAATATACATAATTATGACTAATTATATTTTCATATTATATCCGTTATAGAAAGTCAGGACATGTTCTAAGGATGTTTTTGGTATATCTGGGGGCTATAAACATTTTTAAAAGAATTTTTTTCTTTTATTTTCAATCAAACAATGTTATATAAAAACAGATGAACGGAGTAATAGAGAAGTCAGGTTACATTATAGATCGTTCCTTTTAATGGTTACCTTACAAAGAAAATCTACAGCATAAAAATTCAGTTGATAATGTTACTATAATATTTAGGTTCATAAAAATAACTAGATGCTTTTTCAGATTTTGCAAGGGGATAAACTTATTTGTAAAAGGAAGTCTATTGTAGTAAAGTTAATTGTCTTCTTCCTCTTTGTGGGGGCAAACTGCAAAAGAAAAGATATATTGGAAGTGGGGAGGAGGGCAAAAGTTATGAGTGTCGATCGATTATAATCATTTTCGTCTTATTTCTTTATTTATATATTTATTGTTACAAAAAACTTTATTTTAAAGGAGAAAAAAGAACCGTAAAAGGATGTGTTATCTTGTATGGAGGACTGGAGGGGCACGCGTATATTCAATTATACATAACTTTGTACTAATTTTACTTATAGTTAGTTAACAGAATTTGATATTCGAAAGTCAAAAATAAAATATTTTTCGTAAGTCAAATATTTATAATTCCCCTTGGATTCTCATTAGGATTAGTAAAGTAATGAGAATTATTTTCTATTTAAGGTTCTATCAATAAAGTTCATACGCAAAACAAATGTTGGTTTCCAAATTCCAGGAAAACTAGAATAACTATACTATAAAAAAAAAAAAAGTTTTTCATGAACTTTTTCCTGAAGTCCAAATCCCCAACTTCTCTTCAAAATTGTTCCTTTTTTCTGAAAAAGAGAAAATAAATCAAAGATTGTTTCATCCGAAAGTTAACCAAGTCTGGTATACGTTATCTCAAATTCTCAATACCATCAATTGGACAGCATGGATTTATACTTTTCTTTTTTATTGTATTTTCTTGGCTAAAAAAAAGTGTCATTTTTTCCCTTCGAGTTTTTCAATATTATTGATAATAATTTATGTCTACCTTTGCTATTGTCTTCGTACATAGTAATTGTATTTAACTTATATACATTACTAGTGTACATTTTTTTTAATAATGTTATACTTTATATAACATGTTGTAGTCAATTACTTGTCTTATCTTTTATGTTATTAATTTCATATTCTATGAACAATCACTTATAATATTTTTTACTACATATATTTCAATTTATTTATCTTACTTTCATTTTGTTTGTCTTTCTAAAAAAAAAATTGTCATCTTTATATATTCACTAAGCTTTTAAGTTCTAATATTCTCATTTTATCGTTAATAACACTCCTTAGTAAGAATGTTATGATATGTTTATGACTAAAAAAAATTAAAAGATGTTTTTTATTTATGTATCATACAAACTTTTAATTAGACTCAAATCACAAGAGTATAAATTTACCTGACATTTTTAGACACGGTGCATCATCAGAGTAAGACATGTTAAACAAATTAAAAGAGAGGAAAAAAGGTATTTTGATGATGTAAAAATTCTTGTGGTCCGACTTTTTCTTGGACCCTATCCATAGTGAGAGTTTAGTGCATCGGGATACACTTTTTATATAGTACATATAGATAATGTAGTTACCAACAAAGGTTGTGGTAATAAAGTGGGAAGTAGTACTTCTTCATCCTTGAGTCACCATATTACGAAATTACGTTATGAAGCGCTTTGTCCAATTTGAGATTCTCTCTAATTCGGACTTAGTCGGACCTCAATATTATAACAGAACATCATGTGGGAAGTAAAAAAAACATAGATAGTGTTATTGGCAATTTTGAATTATGGGTAACTTTTGCCTTTACCTTTTCCATTAGCTATGTAGTAATGAGTCTCCAAGGACCCCCTGGTGACCCTAGCTCCATGAAAGTCACATCTATCAATTTGTTCTCTCTATATATATAAAAGCATAGAATATATCTAATCAACAAAGAAGGCTCCTCCTTGGCTCCTTCTCTACCATGACGGACCCTAATTTGTACTCCCAACAACAACAATGGCTCAAATTCAACAACCCTAATATTCACCATTTTCCTTCTCTTAATTACCCTCCTCCTAATTTCCTTCACAAATTGTACTCATCAACTAATTATCAAGTTTATAATCCTCCTTCTCCACCTTTGAAAGAAGCCCTCCCTCTCCTCAGCTTATTTAGTCCAATAAAACAGGATGATGGTGATAAAGGAATACAAGAACCTTGTTGCAGTTCTACTCATGATGTGGACAATAAGATCAAAAAAGCTAGAGATAATTGCACTAAAAATGATGAAGAAGAAGATGAAGATGAAGATGAAGGCGATGATGTTACTGTTGCACTTCATATAGGTCTACCAAGCCCTAGTACTGCTGATCTGGCTTCTATTCTCTCTAATGGAAGCACTAAAGAAACTGATGATGATCATGATGTTTCCATCCCCATGAATATGATTAACACAAGTAGCAGACTCAACAAAGGACAGTATTGGATTCCCACTCCTTCTCAGATTCTTATTGGTCCTACTCAATTCTCTTGTCCTGTTTGCTTCAAGACCTTCAACAGATACAATAACATGCAAGTGAGTCGTTCTAAATTCTCTTTATTCCTATATTTTTATTTTTTGCCTTTTATAAAGAACTAACTCCCCAGATGATGTTCTTATCTTCTTTTTTTTAATAAAAGAATACTAGTATGTGTTTCTAATATTTTCTTGAGTTTTGGGGGCCTGAGATATGAGTAAACAAGCAGATCCAAAGAACGAAGGAGCCGGGGTCAGTGAACTTCATTTATGTGATTGAACAAGACCTGGGGCAATGTTCGTTTTGCTTTTAATTACTACCCTGAAATCTGTGCAAGCTACCTCTCTGCAGTTAATTGTTTCAGATTGAACTGGTCCCATGTATTTTTACAGGATTCAGTTTCAACTTGAACTTTATAGACCAAAGGATTTTAGAGCTAAGACTTCATGATTTCAACCCTCCTAACCTGACGAAAGGAATAGTTACAAGTTCAGATTTCCAACTTTCTTGATGTAATATGGCCAAAATTTTACTCATGTGTTAATTACGGTAACACTGCGAATTCTTTGAAAAACTGCTCACCAGTCAGGGAATTACTGTTCATAGTGAAGAGACTTCTCACAAGTACTTGCCAAATTAATGAGCAGGTACATGTTCATTGGCACTGTGTATGGCAGGCTTATTGAATGTTGAATTTGTGCATCTTTTTTATTTTATTTTCTCATTTCTTACACGGAAGAGATTTTCTACATATTTTGAAATACTTCATCCTTTTTCCTTTGTTTCATTTTTTATCAAACGTGAGAGTGACCAGTATTGGTGTAATTTAATTACAGAAAAACATACTTCCTTACTTGAGTAATATATATATATATAATCAGTATCACTTTACTTGAGTATGTTATATAGCTCCTCGCAGCTTGTTCTCATAAATGGTTGTATTCCATAAAATCAATATTACGAAGATATTGGGAAAAGTAATAACAGGGTCCAGGGAAGGGCCGCATATAAAGGAGTGTAATGTTGACAGCCTAACCTAATGCAAGCGTGGATGCTTCCACAGCTCGAATCTGTGACCTATAGATCACACGAATACAACTTTTACCGTTGCTCCAACGCTCTCCTTCAAAAGTATGAACCAGTGATAAATGAAATCTTGGTTCAAGTTCTTTGTGTTGAGAGATGACCCACCTCATATAAGATCTTAACATGTTAGAGAAAACACATTTTTATGACCTAATTCTTTTTAATTGGCCATATATGTGGAAATTAAAGGAGAGTCTTGGAGTAACCGGTAAAGTTGTTGTCATGTGACCAGGATGACACGGGTTCAAGCCATAGAAATAGCATGTTGCAGAAATGCAGGGTAAGTCTGCATACAATAGACCTTTGTGGTCTGGCGCTTCCCTGGACCCCGCACATAGTGGAAGCTTAGTGCATATGTGGGAATTATTTTTGACAATGAGCGGTAGTGAGGCTTGAAATTGCAAGGACATGATGATATATTGTTAAAAATTGTGACTATCTCATCTAAAGTTTAAAATGTTAGAGCAAGCCAACTTTGTAGAATTAATTTTGTGTTCAACACACTGAATCATGGCCGCAGCGAAGCTCCTTTGTTGAAAAAATTACAGTGTATAGCTAAGGTCAAATTATATATATATATATATATATATATATATATATATATGCTGGCTCCACCACTACTCTAAATAAGTTGCATATATGGTGCAGATGCATATGTGGGGGCATGGGTCTCAATACAGAAAAGGACCAGAATCTCTAAGGGGAACTCAACCAACAGGGATGCTGAGGCTTCCTTGCTATTGCTGCACTCCTGGCTGCAGGAACAACATTGATCATCCAAGAGCAAAGACATTGAAAGATTTCAGAACACTTCAAACACATTACAAAAGGAAGCATGGAATTAAGCCCTTCATGTGTAGAAAATGTGGCAAGGCCTTTGCTGTTAGAGGAGACTGGAGAACACATGAGAAGAACTGTGGAAAGCTTTGGTACTGCATTTGTGGATCTGATTTTAAGCACAAGAGGTCCCTTAAAGATCATATTAAGGCTTTTGGTCAAGGACATGGTGCTTATGGCATTCATAGCTTTGAAGAGGAGGAAGAGCCTGCATCTGAAGTTGAACAAGATAATAATGACTATGACGTATAATTTCTTACTTGCTAATTAATCATTATGTGAAAAGTTTATGGTATTATTATGTGAGGTGAGTTGTAGTCACTCATCTAGGGTAGCTAGTTTGTGTTAATTAACCAAACATTTAGCTAATGCTTTGTGTAGTACGTGTAAATGTTTTCCTTTTGCTTTCAAATCAAGGTACGTTACGTAGTGATCCAATGGATGATTTAATTTGATCTTCCTTGTACTAGTTTTCCTGTTTGCTCAATGATGGTGGTCAATTTGTATTCACCTTTTTGAGTAATTGATTGCGCGAATTCTCATGAGTAGGACTAAAGTTTATTTGGACATGTCATGTACTCTTTACTTTCCTATATCTAGGATTTCGCAGATACTCAACCATATGATCGATATAGGCACTGAACATGGGAAACACTGCCCCGTAAAGTATGGGAAAACTATCTCCATGAAACATGTAAGATATGTAGGACTTAATGTCCAACACCTAGCTTATTTTTACCATAACATTATTCAAGAAATTAGTTTTTAGCATGACAAATGAAGCATCAATACCTATAGATTAGAGAATTTTGTTTGTCACCTTGAGATCAAGGGAAATATTTAATAAAGTTGATCCCTCAATCCGGAGAAAGAAAACTTATGGGGACACGGTCACTAAATTACGCTACTTTCTGTAATTAAGTGATAAATTGAGGTAGGAATTCATATATTAGTTAGTCATGATTGATGAACTTTATGCAAAAGACTTATGGCATGCATTTCTTGATTGGGTTTAACTTCTACCTACTAAAGTGCAAAATATCACGTTACTTAAATGTCACGATCCAAATCGGAGGGTCATGACGGGCACCCGAACCCTACTTGTCGGGCACCACTCATCATACAACTAACAGCTAACTGAAATCAATCATGGTCACAAGGGTCGTTACCGAATATTCGACTAACACATACGTCACAGTCGACAGGGCCATACACAACTATTATACACAGGACATTTGTCTACAAGCCTCTAAAGAGTACAGGACACCTGTCTACAAGCACGGGACAGGGCCCAGCCATACCCATATGCATATGCAAAATATCATACCGAGACTAGACTGCAACTCTTGAACAAATAGAGTGCTCCAACATCAGCTGAACCAGCAACCTACTAGTGCGAACCGTCACCCTCTTTAACTGAACCTGAGGGCATGAAACACAGCGTCCCCCGACAAAATGAACGTCAGTACGACTGATGTACTGAGTATGTCAGGCATAAGAAATAACATAACAGAGATACATAACAAACTGAAACAGAAACAGACGACACAACGCGCCGACAGAAACAACCTATAGTAACAGCTGACAACAGTGAATGCCTCTGAGGGCCCTAATACTATGCCTAAATGTCATGCGCAACCTTCACATCGTCAATTGATACAATTTGGGAAGGATCTCCACACACGCCTTTAACATTAAAACATGGAAAACCAAATGAAGAACCTCCAACTCCAAAGGCAAGTCTAACTCGTAAGCTACTTGGCCGATTCACCGAATTATGCAGTATTGCCCAATATACTTTGGACTGAGCTTTCCCTTTTTTCCCAAATCTCATTACACCCTTCATAGGAGAAATCTTCAAGAAGACCCAATCATCCACTTGGAACTTTAAGTCTCACCGTCGCATATCTAAATACGCATTCTGACAGCTATGAGCGGTTAACAACCGTTCTTGAAACAGCTTCACCTTCTCTATGGCTTGGTGTACCAAGCCAGGCCCAAATAATTTTGACTCGCCTACTTCGAACCATCCGATAGAAAATCTATATTTTTGTTCATATAACGCCTCGTATGGAGTCATTTTAATGCTAGCATGATAACTGTTATTGTACGCAAACTCAATAAGGGGTAAATGATCATTCTAACTTACCTTGAAGTCCAATACGCAGGCTCGTAGCATGTCCTCGAGCGTTTGAATCGTACGCTCAACTTGCCCGTCTATTTGAGGGTTAAAAGTTGTGCTAAGATTAACTTTAGTGTCCAAACCCTTTTTGAAATGATCTCCAAGAATTAGCTGTAAACTATGCACCTCGGTCAGATATAGTAGAAATAGGCACATCATGAAGGCGAACAATCTCATTAACATACAACTTGGCGTAGTCCTCGATTGTGTAGGTAGTCTTGACTGCCGGGGATTGAGTTGATTGGTCAGTCTAGTAACAATCACCCAGATAGAATCAAACTTATGGTAAGAGCGAGGTAATTCCGTAACGAAATCCATGTTAATCATTTCCCATTCCCATATCAGAACCTCAATGTTCTAAGTCAAGCCGCCGGGATTTTGGTGCTTTACTTTTACTTACTGACAATTAAGGACACTGAACTACCAACTTCACAATGTTCCTCTTTATGTTATTCCACCAATACATACCTTTGAGGTCATGATACATCTTAGTAGATCCAGGGTGAATGGAATATTGTAAATAAGAAACCTCTGTCATAATCTTATCTCGTAATCCTGCTACATTGGGAATTCACATATGTATCTTCCACCTGAAGGTCCCTCTCCCATTATACTCGAAGGATGCAGTTCTCTTTTACTATATATATTTCCCAATCTTCTTTAACAATGGGATCTTCATCATGCCGTTCTTTTTCTTCCCGTATGAGGGATGACCCTGCTGTATTCTGAATGATAGGGCTATCACTATCTGAATCGTTCAATTGGTCTCCTACTTAGCTAACTGATGTGTTTCCCTCAGGTCAACTTCTCTCCTTAGTCCTTTCCTTTAGTCAAGTCATTTGTGGGTGCATGATTCTATTGTCACTTTAGCTTTGCTTTACTAATTGTTGTGCTAAAAACTCTTACTTTTGTAGTATCTCAATCGTAAGCACTTTATCAAATCCGAAGTGTGCATATCATCACAGTTAACTCTCACTCATGGTTTGAAAGGAATCTGTACCTTCTCACTACTCATGATTATAAACAACTTCCTCTCTTTACTACCTCTCCGCTTATTTTTTTACTTGTCGTACTCCTCTTAGTTCTGATATACTCTAGTATACATACGTAATCTTAAACATTGCTCCTGATTCTAATCCTTGGCGTTACCAACCCTTAAAGGATGGGCTGTTAATTTATTCCCTCATTCAGTACGTAGAAGATTCTGAAGAATTTACATTACCTGACATTGGCCTACTATATCCAAACCTGATCATTATACGCAGATTCAAATTCCCTCACTTGCCTCATGGCTAAGACTTTCTGTCAATGGCGCTTTGGAAAAGATTCTCTTGATCTTGTTAAGCTGTAAATCTATTACTTTATCTATTTCGTAGAACCTTTGGTCAGTTCATAAATACTCATAAACATCTGTGTTTACATGACATTTTATCTTCATTATAATGTCACTATCTCTTTGACATATATCTTTAATGTCTACCTTGTATCCATAGGTGTCATTGACCCATTTTCCACCTGTTTAGGGCTAACCTCAAGCTTTACTCACTGTTACCTCTATTTATATACTTTCTGAGAGGTATGACTGCATATGTTGTGGAACCGATGCTTCGTATGTCTAGATCCAATTCACGGTGTTACGTGATCTCATGGCTTGTCTAGCTTTCTTGTCTTACCATTATTAGATCTCCTATTGACCCAATGTCCACTCGTCTTACCTTTACATTTCTATTTCAAGTTGCCTTAGGAAATATCTTACCTTAAGGTATATTTCATCCTTTCCTGAAATCGCCACCTTCGGCCGAAGAGTTAATTATGTCCCTCCTCTACCATTGATCCTTACGCCGTTCTGGAATAATCATACCTTTGTGAAACCTGCATAACTATAATCTCATTCACCTTTATCCTTCTTATTGTAATCCTTCATTCTATTCATCATTAAACGGAAAACATTTATTCCTTGATACTTAATCATACAATTTCATTCATACTTATTAACTGTTTTCATATTTCTTACCACCATCCTTTGATTGTACTATATTTCTCGTCTTCAATTGCCCCTATTATTATGCAGAGATTATTTAGAATTGTAACATGCTACATCATGAAGCTATTTTGTGTGCTCACCCACTCCTTTGGATATCCTAACATTTATCTAATATAATAATCCATTTGTTATTTGAGCAAGTTGTGATACTCATTCAAGAAAGTGAAATGCCTCATATGTAATTTATTATCGCTTTTAACAAACTTTGGGTGTTGGATACTCATTCTTCACCCCTCTTTTCTTTGCAAAACATGGTGATTTTCAAATCCCAAATGTCTTTGAGCTGCTGCTGAACTTGAAATGAAATTGTTGCTACTTTGCTGAAAATTAGAAGAAAAGCAGTGGATGTTATGCTTGTTGTTTAAACCACTATTATGCTCGAGAGACTTTCCTATGCTGTCGTTTTTATTTCCACTTGTTGTGGTTATCCTTTATTGTTGCATGTTGCTGTAAATCTCAATTGAACAGATCATTTCTCAAGTGCTGAACTTTGATAAGCTGTTGCACATCCTGAGAATATGCTACATGTCAAGGCTATCTGACTGCTGCTGTTTTGAACCCACTGTTGCTATGGCTCAATTGTTGCACCTTCTAGCATTTTGTGGCTATGCTCGATATACTGCTACTCTCTGAATTTCATTCACTCTGATGCTTCTGTCAAAGTTGCTACTTGACCACAAGACGGTCGGGGCGGCCTCACTCGACCTTTACAATTCTGACCCAGAGATATCGACATCTTTGAACCCTTTAAATATCGTCGATCCCTGACTAATAAATTCCTTCGGTTATAAGCTCTTTGACTCCCCAAGGGGCCTATCTTTATCAAATGCTTCAGGATGAAGTCGTGCCTAGGAGAACAACTTACTCACATCCTCTAGCGAATCTATCTCCATAGAGAGCATACTACTCGTATTTACACTCAATCCAACTTCAATCTCCCTGCTAATCGCATCCCTACTGGAGGAAGGCATTGTTGTGATCATAAACACAATAAGGTCTACCGAGAGAATTCTTACAATCTTTGCGTTCATGTGCTTAGTACTTCCTTTACCTTGCTCCTTTTTTTTTGTATCCCAAAGCAAATATTTTTCTTTCCAGACTTGCATTATCTCTTCCGTATATGAGTGAGACAATTCCTCACGATCTCAAAAAAGTCTTTAACATAATACTGCCCTTCTGGCGTATCAACCATCTTGGTAGAAATCGCTCATTTGCTGGCTACGAGTATAAACTAACCGAAGTCTTTTTGGTAACCGGAATTACTGAAACAGTACAATCACGAATTAACTCGAATTCTTAAGACTCAGCTCTACTGCACGATCTATGATATGAAAGAATGGAAATCATCCCTAAATTTCTTATTGCCTCATGTTTATAAGTGTGGCGCGCTACACACCCATAAACAAGACTCTACTAGACACGACTTGCAGACTCCCTAGGACAGACCTGCTCTGATACCAAGTTTGTCACGACCCAAACCGAAGGGCCATGACGGGCACCCAGACCCTACCTGTCGAACATCGCTCATCATATAACTAACAGCTAACCAAAATCAATCATGGCCACAAGGGTCGTTACCAAATATTCGGCTGACACATACGTCACAGCCAACAGGGCCATAAACAACTACTATACACATGACCTCTATCTACACGCCTCTAAAGAGTACATGACATAACAAGGACGGGACAGGGCCCCGCCATACCCATATGCATATGCAAAATATCATACCGAGACTAGACTGCAACTTTCGAACAAATAGAGTGCTCCAACATCAGCTGAACCAACAACCTACTAGTGCGAACCGTCCCACTTCACTTAAATCTCGATGACCTATAAAACCTTCATATACTCAATGTCATAATCATGCGATATAGCGTCAGTCCATAGCCTCTTTATGCACATACCAAATATTATTTTCGATCCCCGTCATCATACTTGTTAAGTCCAAAATTATTTCGGGACCGCATCCTTTTATATATTAAACTCTTCATTTGCATACGTGAATATGACCAAAAATCATCCAACGCTCGGGTCCATTTACACACGTCTAGCGATTCAAACCATGTCCCGAAAGTACGGGATGTTACATTAAATGATGGTTATAGGTTATAGGTTATAACCAACCACTACAAGAAAAAAAACATTTGCCAACAATATTTTTTTGTTGTCATATATTGGATGTTGCTAAAAGTACTTTTCGCAACAACAAAAATTATTGCATGTCATTGCAATAACCTCCGATATGAAAAAATTTCGCAACAAATTTTTTTTTTGCCATTTACGTTTTTTAGCAATAATATTTTTTTTTTTGCCATTTATATTTTTTAGCAACAATAACCTTATGTTGTCAATTTTATACTTTCTTGTAGTGAACCATCTATAGAAATGATATTAATAATTGACATGTAAAAGGTTAAAATTACATTGAGGGTGTGTTCGGTGGGAACAAAAATATTTTTTATGAATAATATATTTTCGGATTTTTTGTAGGAAAATAAGTGAGTTTCTAACTTTAATTTTTAGTGTTCGATACGCTAGCCAAAAATATTATCCTAAATGCATTTGTATATAATTTAAATAAATATTATAGGAGGTGGGGCTGGGGTTAGGGAGGTGGGGTGGTGGGGATTGTGGCTACGGGGGGTGGGGTTGAAGCTGAAGTGTATTGGAGGTTGCGGAGAACACAATTAATGTGAAATGCCACTTGTTAAAGTACTTGTTTCCCTATTTTTACTAGGAAAATTATTTTTCTCATTTTAAAAAAACTTATTTTCTTAGAGAAAAATATTTCCAAAACTTTTGACCAAATAAACATGAAAAAATTAAAAAGAAAATGATTTCCTCACACACTTACTGATTTGTTACATGTATCGAATAACCAGTAAGAATTTTCCGCTCGC
This sequence comes from Anisodus acutangulus, assembly GCA_029783415.1. NCBI lineage: Eukaryota > Viridiplantae > Streptophyta > Magnoliopsida > Solanales > Solanaceae > Anisodus > Anisodus acutangulus. Next base: position 26,691,132 of record CM056511.1, on the reverse strand, counting down.
CAAGGATACCGTCCAGCCGACTACAGTCTCCTATGAATCCTCTACCAATTCAAATGCAAAGGAATTTCCATCTGAGTGTAATTAATATTTCACTGATAATTCCATGTAATAAGTTAACTTAATAAATCGTAACTTGGACATTTCTGAGAACAAATGATGGGGTTGAACAACTTCATTATTTATAGAAATTGGAGAACAAATGATTATAAGAGGTCATCTAGGTTAGCTTTTCTCTTCATGATGTTAATTAGTTCATTGAAACGATATAGGCAAGCTGTAAAAATAAGAAAGAAAAGGGTGGAAAGAAAATCAAAGGATTACTGGAAGAAGACCAGCAATAAATACTGTATTCTAGTTTTATCAATGAGTACATGCATGCAATTATAACGATGATCCAAGTGAGAATTTTTTTTCTTTATTTCGACTTTAATTGTTAAAGAAATCGATCTTGGTTCTAACTCAACCCAAAAACTAGCTTTAGGAGGGGAAAATTTCCAAAGACAAAAAAAGACCTCCCATATCCCAAAGCGAGCCGGCATGGGACTCAAAACATGATATCAGAGTTAGGCCCATCCCAATTGTAACACCCCGTACTTTCGCACGATGGTTTGAGCAGCTAGACGTATGCAAATAAACCCGAGCCTTGGAGGATTTATGGCATATTCACGTACGCAAATGAAGAGCTTAATATATAAAAGGATGCGGTCCTGAAATAATGTAGGACTTAAAAGTGTGATATTGGCGGTGGACAATAATATTTGGTGTTTGCATAAAGAGGCTATGGACTAACGTTATACCCCATGATTATGATGATAAGTGTATAATAGATATTGTATTGATTAATATTTACGTTAATTGATATCAAAATTTTAAGTAGGTGTGTAATTAATTAAGTGTGAGATTATAGTGAAATTAGAGTAATTAATCAATTAGTGGATAAAATGCTAAGTGGCAAGACACTTTCCATGTGGCATCTCGATGGAAATCAACAAATGACTCATCACTAGTAGTAGTATTTGGTGTCATGTTTAAGTAGGAGTGGGTGGACCCCACAGTCTTAGATGATAAACTCATGAAGATACTTTAATTTAAGACTCTCACAAAAGGAATAAGGGGGCAGCAACAGTGAACTCATACAATTTGTTTTACCTTTTCACGTGAGATCAAGAAATCGTACGACATTTTTCTATTTTGAATGTCTCTCAAGTAGAAGTAATTAATGCGCACATATGTGTCAATCTGCCGTATACAAACTCATATGCAAAATAATTACGAAGAACAAGTAGAGGTTATATTACGTTGATTCCTTAATTCAACATTGGCCATTGTTCGGGTTATAGTAAAGCGAAGATTACTTTGTAGTAAAGTAAGGTGGAAGAAGAGGGGTTCTTGGCAAATAAGGTTGGGGTGCTAGATGAGTTACATTGATTGGGTTGTTGAGAAGGTCAACAAAGGTATGTTGAGGCTACTCTTCCTTCTTTTGGCATGTTCTGAGTACGAAACGTAAACGTAATATTGTCCCATAAATGATTCTACTCTTAGTAGTTAAGAATATTCATGCTATTCATTCCTATTTTCAAAGCATGTCTAAATATGTTCCTAACTCCTTATTGAGGTATATGGAAAAGATGTTAGTATTCATAATGTTAATTGGAGGTGAAATGACATTTAGTCACTCCAACAAACTTATAGTGTCTTATTATCACACCATTCATGCATTATACTCATGTATTACCCTTGACCTCAAAGGTATTATATATACTACTATATGGTATGCATTATATATATGTATGGGGTATGGGAAAAGGGAAGGCGTTATATACGCACCACCACCTGTAAATGGTATATATACGATGATGATTATGCTCACAGAGGCCGATATGATATGATGGGATGCCCACAGGCGCTTGATGGCGTTATATATACATATATATATATATATATATATATATACACACACACACATATATATATATATATATATATATATATATATGTATGACCATATTATGCATGACATTTAAGCATATTATGTCCCTCAGAGGCATTCTGCACAGGTATGACACTTATACATATTATGGCCCTCCGAGGCATCCTCTACTGGTTGGTTGTTTCTTGTCTCATGTTACTTTCAGGTCTCTATTATGCTATTATTCATGCCTGATATACTCGGTACATCAGTCGTACTGACATCCCTTTTGTCGAGGGACGTTGTGTTTCATGCCCTCAAGGGTATGGCGATGCCCTGTCCCGTAGTATGATATTTTTAATATGCGTAGGGGTATGGCGAGGCCCTGTCCCAACCTTATGATGTTACGCACTCTTTAGAGGCTTGTAGACAGATGTCCCATGTACGGTAGTCGTGTACGGCCTTGTCGGTCTTAGTATGTATATATGCATAGGTTGGGTTCTTCTATTATAAGAGTTTACGTAGCACCTTTTCAATTTATCATTTCTATGTGCCATCAGGGTACTTTGTGATGGCCCTCGGGGCCCATGATTAATGATGGTTAGATGTTAAATATATGATTAGTGGTACTCGGCAAGTAAGGTTCGGGTGCCCGTTATGACTCTTTGATTTGGGTCGTGACAAACTTGGTATCAGAGTAGGTCTGTCCTAGGGAGTCTACAAGTCGTGTCTAGTAGAGTCTTGTTTATAGGTGTGTTGTGCACCACACTTATATATAGGAGGCTACAGGGCATTTAGGATGATGGTTACCTTCCTTCTTTATCTAGAATCATGCTATAGAGCTGAGTTGTAAGAATTCTCTTTGTAAATCTTATCGTGTTTATGATTACAACAATGCCTTCTTCCAATAGGGCTGTGATTAGCAGAGAAATTGAGGTTGGATTGAGTCAAAATGCGAGTACTATGCTTTCTATTGAGATAGCTCCATCAGAGGGTATGAGTAAGATGTTTTCCCAGGTATCTACAAATCTAGTAGCACCAGAGGAGTTGAGGGAAGCTCCCGGACTAGCAGTCCTACCATCGGCTCCATCTGATAAAAATGTAAGGAGAGCGGTGCAAGTATTTAATCTATTGGTTTCTTTACTAGGCACGACTTCATCCTAGAGCATCTGATAGAGATACGCCCTTGAGGGGCCAGGGAGCTTAAAACCTAGGGAGTTTATTAGTCAGGGATCACCAATATTTAAAGGGTTCAAAGATGCCAATATCTCAAGGTCAAAGTTATAAAGGTCGAGTTAGACCGCCCCAATCATCTTGTAGTCTGTGGGTCGAGCGCATGCTGGATTATGCTGCAAAGGTACAGGGGGTTGGTTTAGTATGGCAGCCATGGCCACAACGTTTTGAAGTGTCCAAAGTTGATGCGCAAAGGTAAGGATAAGATGATTATGAGTTGTACAGATGAAAAGCAGAAGACATCATTGGAAGGTTTAGTAGGTTATGAAAATCTACACGTTTTACAGTGACTCTTGTTTATTAAAATGAGGGAATATGTTATGTATGTGCAACCTAAATTGTAACGTCTTACCTAGAATAGATTGGGAATTGTCCCAGGATATCATTAACGAGAATGGATTTCCACAATCGAATCATGTGAAGAGTGACCATCGGTAAATTTAAGAAGATCTCGTAAAGTGATGTACCCAGAATAGTGAGCCCAAGACATACTTAAGGATCGAGTTATCCACGGTAGTGAAAGGGGACATATGCCTTTCGTCCGTGAATAAAGGGCCGGACCGCGTATTATTGAGAATTACATGTATTAATGTTAGTAAGCTAAGTCATGCTATAGGTATTGGACTGGTAAGGTCTTCGGCTTCATTGTGCAGCATGTTACAATTCCAAATAACCTCTGGACAACAATAGCTTGTTGGTGGCAATTGAGGACGAGAACTATGGAACAATCAAAGAATGATTGTATGAAATATGAAAACAGTTGAAAACAGTTAATAAGTATGAATGGAATGGTAGGATCAAGTATCAAGGCAAACATATTTTTTTTCGTTTAATGACAAGTGGAAGGGAGGATTACGACAAGAAGTATAAAGGTGAATGAGATTATAGTTATGCATGTTTCACAAAGGTATTATTACTCTAGAACATCGTAAGGACCAATGGTAAAGAAGGGATAGTAAGAACTTTTCGGCCAAAGGTGATGAACCTATGATGTTCAGGAAGAGAGTATGAGAAATACTTTGTGATAAGAGATTCCCCCCAAGGCAACTTGAAATGGAAATGTAAAGGTAAGACGAATGAGCACTCGGTCGATGGGAGATCTAATAATGATAAGACAAGAAAGCTTGACAAGTCATTAGATTATGTAACACTGTGAATTGGATCTAAACATACAAAGCATCGGTTCCACAACATATGCAGTCATATTTTTCAAAAAGTATGTAAACGAAAGTAACAGTGAGTAAAGCTCGAGATTAGCACTTAAACAGGTGAAAATGAGTCAATGACGCCTATGGATACAAGGTAGACATTAAAGATATATGTCAAAAGATAATTATATTATAATGAAGATAAAATGTAAGGCAAATACCGATGTCTATGAACATTTTTGAACTGACCAAAGGTTCTACGAGATAGATAAAGTAGTGTGTTTATAGCTTAATGAGATCAAGGAAATCTTTTTCCAAAGAACCATTGATAGAAAGTCTTAGCCATGAGGCAAGTAAAGGAATTCGAATCTAAGTATAATGATCAGGTAAGGATATAGTAGGACAATGTCATGTAATGTACATTCTTCAGAATCTTCCACGTACTGAATAAGGGAATAAGTTAACAACTCATCCTTTAAAGGAAATTAACGCCAAGGATTGGAATTAGGAGCAATGTTTGGGAGTACATATGTATACCAGAATATTTTAGAACTAAGAAGAGTACGACAAGTAAGAAAATGAGTAAACAAGTGTCAAAAGAAGTAGAGAAAAGAAGTTGTTTATAAATACGAGTAGTCAGAAGGTAGGAAAAAAAAGAGATTCCTTTCAGATCATGAGTAAGAGTTAACTACGATGATACGCGCACTTCAGATTTGATGACATTGTCCATAAAGTGTTCATGATTGAGATACTACAAATATAAGAGTTTTCAGCACACCGATTAGTAAATAAATTTGAGTTGACAATAAAATCATTCACCCATAAGCGGCTTGACTAATGTGAGGAACATGGAGAGAAGTTGACCTGAGGGAATGCATCAGTTAGTTAAGTGGGAGTCTGATTGGAGGATTCATATAGTGATAGCCCTATAACTCATAATACAACAGAGTTATCCCTCATATTGGAAGAAATGAATGTAATGATGAGGATCTCATTTTTAGGAAAGATATCTAAAATTAGAGAACCACAAATTTCGAGCATAATAGGGGAGGGACCACCAGGTGGAAGGTCCATTTGTGTTTCCTAATGTAGCAGGATTACGAGACAAGATTATGACGGAGGTCCATTGCTCACAATATTCCATTCACCCTAGATCTACTAAGATGTATCATGATCTCAAAGGTATGTATTGGTGGAATGACATAAAGAGGAACATTACGGAGTTGGTAGTTCAGTGTCTTAATGGTCAGCAAGTAAAAATAGAGCAACAAAAGCCCGGCGGTGTGACTCAACACATTGAGATCCTAATGTGAAAATGGGAAATGATTAATATGGATTTCATTAAGGATTTACCTCGCTCTTATCATAAGTTTGATTCTAGTTGGGTGATTATTGATAGACTGACCAAATCAACTCAATTCCTGGCGGTCAAAACTACCTACACGCCGAGGTACCAAGAGAAGCATAAGGTGAGTTCTATTTCATTTTATTATAATTACTGTTTGGTGACCATGTGAGGTCTGGTATAACGATGTATGTTATATTATATGGCCCCGTGAAGCAGTGGTTGTGTTTCTAGCTACGTGACGGGGATTAGATATGTCACCCCAACATACGAGGATGAATGCTTCTAAGGGGGAAAGGATGTAATACCTCGTACTTTCAAACGATGGTTTGAGCAGCTAGACGTATGCAAATAGACCCGAGCCTTGCAGGATTTATGTCATATTCACGTACGCAAATGAAGAGCTTAATATATAAAAGGATGCGGTCTCGAAATAATTTAGAACTTAATAGTGTGATGATGGCGATGGAGAATAATATTTGGTGTGTGCATAAAGAGGCTATGTACTAATATTATACCCCCATGATTATGATGATACGTGTATAATAGATATTATATTGATTAATATTTAAGTTAATTGAGATAAAGATTTTAAGTATGTGTAATTAATTAAGTATGAGATTATAGTCAAATTAGAGTAATTAATCAATTAGTTGATAAAATGCTAAGTGGCAAGACACTCTCCATGTGGCATCTCGATGGAAATCAACAAATGACTCATCCCTAGTAGTAGTATTTGGTGTCATGTTTAAGTTGGAGTGGGTGGACCCACAGTCTTAGATGATAAACTCATGAAGATACTTTAATTTAAGACTCTCACAAAAGGAATAGTGGGCAGCAATAGTGAACTCATACAATTTGTTTTACCTTTTCACGTGAGATTAAGAAATCGTACGACATTTTTCTATTTTGAATGTCTCTCACGTAAAAGTAGTACGCACGTATGTGTGTGAATATGCCGTATACAAACTCATACACAAAATAATTACGAAGAATAAGTAGAGGTTATATTACGTTGATTCCTTAATTCAACATCGGCCATTGTTCGGGTTATTGTAAAGCGAAGATTACTTTGTAGTAAAGTAAGGTGGAAGAAGAGGGGTTCTTGGTAAATAAGGTTGGGGTGCTAGATGAGTTACATTGATTGGGTTGTTAAGAAGACCAATAAAGGTATGTTGAGGCTACTCTTCCTTCTTTTGGCATGTTCTGAGTATGAAACGTAAACGTAATATTGTCCTATAAATGATTCTACTCTTAGTAGTTAAGGATGTTCATGTTATTCATTCCTATTTTCAAAGCATGTTTGAATATGTTCCTAACTCCTTATTGAGGTATATGGAAAAGATGTTAGTATTCATAATGTTAATTGGAGGTGAAATGACATTTCGTCACTCCGACAAACTTATAGTATCTTATTATCATATCATTCATGCATTATACTCATGTATTATCCTTGACCTCAAATGTGTTATATACACTACTATATGATATGCATTATATATATGTATGGGGTATGGGAAAAGGGAAGGCGTTATATACGCACTACCACCTGTAAATGGTATATATACGATGATGATTATGCCCACAGAGGCCGATATGATATGATGGGATGCCCACTGACGCTTGATGGCGTTATATATACACACATATATATATATACACACACACACACATATATATATATACACACACACACACATATATATATATATATATGACCATATTATGCATGACATTTAAGCATATTATGTCCCTCAGAGGCATTCTGCACAGGTATGACACTTATACATATTATGGCCCTCCGAGGCATCCTCTACTGGTTGGTTGTTTTTTGTCTCATGTTACTTTCAGGTCTCTATTATGCTATTATTCATGCCTGATATACTCGGTACATCAGTCGTACTGACATCCCTTTTGTCTGGGGACACTGCGTTTCATGCCTGCAGGCTCAAGTTAAGAGGGTGACGGTTCGCACTAGTAGGTTGCTGGTTCAGCTGATATTGGAGCACTCTACTTGTTCCAGAGTTGCAGTCTAGCCATGGTACAATATTTTTGATATGTGTTGGGGTATGGCAGGGCCCTGTCCCGACCTTAAGATGTTACGTACTCTTTAGAGGCTTGTAGACAAATGTCCCATGTATTGTAGTCGTGTACGGCCTTGTTGGCCTTAGTATGTATATATGCATAGGTTGGGTTCTTCTATTTGTATGAGTTTACATAGCACCTTTTCAGTTTATCATTTCTATGTATCCGCAGGATACTTTGTGACGGCCCTCGGGGCCCATGATTAATGATGGTTAGATGTTAAATATATGATTAGTTGTACTTGACAAGTAAGGTACGGGGCCCGTCATGACCCTCCGGTTTGGGTCGTGACACCAATCATTATTTACATATGTTGGACCCCATCTTTTATTGTACGTCCATGCTCCAGACGTCTAGTCCTGGGTGCGCACGGGGCATTGAGTCCCACATTGACTCACTTAAGGATGGGAGTTAATTCTCTTTATATGTTCTTGAACATTATTTCTCTCATGAGCTATCTTTTAGGGTTAAGTTAGGCTTAATATCGATTTATTTAACATTAATGATTCAATATCTTCAAATTAATTATTTATGAGTTCATCTTCTATAAGTGATTTAAGTAATTTAAAATATAACTACAAGTAACTGTTGATAAAATAATAGCGGGATAATAATGTCAGTACAAGAAAGTATAGAATTGACAATAAAACTTTAGCAACAATAAATATATTATTGCTAAAAAACATAAACGACAACAAAAATTTAATATATTATTGCTAAAAATGTAAATGGAAATAAAAAAATAACTTTTTGTTGTGAAAACTTTTTGCATCGGAGTATATTGCAACGACATGCAACAATGTTTTTGTTGCGAAAGTGCTTTTAGTAACAACATCCAAAATATGACAACAATAATATTATTGATAAATATCTTTTTTGTTGTGGTGCGTGAAAAATCTGACAAATTACTTACTACAATAAGTTAAAATACAATGATAACATAAAAGTTCTTTAATACTATAAGTATTTCAGTAAGACTTTTTAAGTATATTGTGCTAGTCATTTTTTAGGTAAGTCCACAAGAAGTATCTGAAATAATGGATTTGTTGTTAGGCATATAGTCACTGGATAACAAGACAGAGAGTATATTTCCTAACCAATTGCTGTGACATAAGCTTTTCATCCTGCAAAAACAACCAGCTTTTGAGGTGCATATGATTCCCTTTTGCTTTTCCTCGATTAGTGGATGCATGTGTATCTTAATTATATATATTCATTGGAACATATACCATTTCCTATTCACTTATATATTCTTGGGAAATTTAAAACTCTACTAACTAGAGAGCTAGAAAAACTTTTTAATATTCCTTTTAAACTAAAAGATTTTCCAACTGATAAAAGCAATTCCAACTAAATTAAAGGAGTTGTACGTACTCCTGGTGAGTCCAAACAAAATCTCTCTGACCCAATTAAGTGGATTCGTGTATATGGGATGAATTTGAAGTTGGAAGTACAAGAGCGTACCGAGCAAGATATTTTTGAATATTTTATTCATATAATCTTTCTAAAGAGATACAAAATTTAGCACACTTAAATGCTCGATCGATGAAACTAAATGTTACATTTTTTCATGAAAATAGTTACTAAAGAGTTATAATTATGATAATAAGAAGTGAAATATTACACCTTATTCAGTACGGATTGTATTGAAGCTGAATTTGAATTCTAACCAACACAAAATATTAAGGTGTCTTTTGGTTATTGGTTAGAGTTATTCAGATATTGGTAGAGCATAAATTAGTTATATAAGAATTAGTCCTGGAGAGTTTAATAATTTATATATTAGTTATTCTTTCTAAGCTGCATAAAATAATAGTGCATATATTTTCTCATAACTAATACATGTATTAGTTATGTGGGATTACTGTAGACTGGTAACCAAAAGATATTTGATGTGCAAAATTTTATACGTAGAAACTACAATACTACTAAACATGATTTTAATTATACTAATTTTAATACATAAATAACTTACTTATTAACCACCAACCAAACGGCATAAGTGAAGTAATAAACACCCGTCATGATAAATCATTTTGGAAAATATTATCACAATCGATGTAAGAATTTATTCTCTAAACACCTTGTTCTATGGAAGATTTGTTTTGATAAGCTGGACTCCGACAATGGAGAAGCGGTTAATAATTTAGATGTGATTGAAGGAAATTAATTCCATGAGTTTATTTCATGCCAAGTATACAATATATATATAATTATACACAATCAATCTAGGCTATCCTAAGGATATGCTAATCATAATAATTGATCTAATCATCCTATATATATGATTTAATTATAATATGATTGATATGATGTGATATGACTGAGATAATTAGGGACTATCTTAGCGGGAGGTTCTCGTATGCTGAGATTATCCCTGAAATCATCAAACAGTACGCGCGAAAGACCTTTGGTGAAAATATCAGCAATCTGATAACAGGACGGTACACGAAGAACGCGGACTTGTCCATGTGCAACCTTTTCACGGACAAACAAGATATACATTTCTATGTGTTTTGTGCGTTGATGCTGAACATGGTTACCTGATAAATATATCATACTCACAATATCACAATAAACCACTGTTGCTTTTTCGATTGGACAATGAAGTTCTAACAGAAGATTATGGAGCCAACATGATTCAGAGACCACATTAGCCCCTTAATATTTTGCTTAAGCACTTGGCCGAGATAGTGTCGGTTGGCGTTTCGACGACTATGAAATGAGGTTATCTCCTAGGAATACACAATAACCAGATGTGGAACTCAGTGTGTCCGGACAGCCACCCCAATCAACATTTGTATAAGATGTGAGTCCAAAAATGGTGGACTTATATAGATGCAACCCAAAATCAAGAGTACCCTTAACATACCACAAAATTCGTTTAAGAGCCCTCGTATGTTCTTCCTTCGGATCATACATATGTAAACAAACTTGTTGAACAGCATAGGAGATATCGGGTCTCGTGAAGGTGAGATACTGCAATGCCCCTGCTAAGCTACGGTAATGTGTGAGGTCACTATATGGAGTACCTGTAGAGTTGCATTTGTATCAACCGGGGTATGTGACGGTTTGCATGAGGACATACCGACTTTTTCAATGATTTTCTCGGCGTATTTCTTTTGATAGAGAAACATACCACTTGCATATTGGGTTACAACAATTCCCAAAAAATAGTTTAAAGAACCCAAATCATTCATAGCAAATTCTGAGGCAAATAAGGACACAATAGACTGAAGAAGTGACTCAGATGATGTTGTGAGAATGATTTCATCCACATAGAGAAGAATATATTCTATGTCATTTCCCTTCTTATAAATGAACAAATACTGATCGGACTTACTATGTGAGAACCCAGTGTGGATACAAACCCTGCAAACCTGTTATACCACGCCCTGGGAGCCTGTTTCAAACAATATAATGATTTTTTCAATAGGCAAACATAATATGTATGTGTAGGATCACAGAAACCCAAAGGCTAGTTCATATAAACTATTTCCTGTAGGTGACCAAGTAAAACGACATTCTTGACGTCCAACTGATGAATGTACCATGATTTTGACAGAGCCAGACTAAGAACAATCCTGATAGTTGCTAGCTTAACTACCAGACTGAATATTTTACCGCAATCCACACCAACCTACTGAGACATGTCATCACCAACAAGACGAGCTTTGTGTCTCACAAAAGAGTCATTAGAACTCTTTTTATGACAGAAAACTCACATAGACCGAATTATGTTCACATTAAATGGATGAGGCACTAACTCCCACGTCTTATTTTTAATAAGAGCATCAATTTCGTCTAACATGGAGGCTTTCCCATTCGGGTATGATAAGGTTGCTTTGGATTTTTGGGAAGAGGTGATGGTTGGACCGAAGATGTTAGGTTAAACTGATACTTGGATTGAAAAATCTTATGCATGGCATGGGTTTCAATGGTCCTTGGTTGGGCTAAGACCAAATGCTGGGGCAGTGGGCTTTCGATTTGTGAATTTGGCCGAGGGAAAGTCCGATGTTGCGCCAAAACCGAAAGCTGGGATGATGGGTTTGTGATTTGGGTATGGGGATGAGTGGGGGTAAGATTTTGGGCCAGAAGAGCTAGCCCTATTGGCCTGGTTGGGGACACATATGAGGAAGCAGTGGGCTCCTTCCTGTGGGCCTGCCAGTCACGTAACGTGGACTGGGCCGAGGCCGAAGAGGTGGAGGCAGTGGGCTTCTCAATTCAGACTGGCCCAGTTCCATTTCATTGATGGGCCTCTATAGTTGGTGTTGTATTTTGGGCTGGTCCAGTATGAGTTTGGGTATTAAGATGGTGATTTAAATTTGGATGTATTATGTCGTTCAAAAATTCGTAAGAAGGTGGGGATGTCACGTGAGCTTTAGCAAATGGGAATGTGAACTCATAAAAAACAACGTGACGAGATATGATAATTTTCCCAATCATCATATCATAACACTTATATCCCCTATAATTTTGTGGGCATCCTAAAAAGACACAAGGAGTGGAACGGTCTTGAATTTTGTTAATGGTTGGGAACGGAAATAAGGGATAACATAAACACCCCAAAAACATCAAATATGTATAAGAAGGTCAAATATGTATAAGAAGGAAGATTAAATTGGGCATTTATGAATTCCCCCCCCCCCCCCCATTGTAACATTGAAAACATTTAATGGATTACTCAAATTGGGTTTTTATAAAAATACTAAATTGTTTAAAAATGGTGAAGACCTGCGATCTCTGTCCTAAGGGAAAAGTCCACAGGAAATTTGAATAATCATTCAAAATAAACATATAATATTTATGACCTGCTGAACATAAAATCGAGGATGTCCACAAATCACAATGCATAAGATCAAATGACATAAGCATTTTTGAAGTAGATAATGAAAAAGAAAGTTCAACATGCTTCCCAAACACACAATCCTGGCAAACAGAAGAGTCCATACGTTTGTTACAAGCAACAAAATTATTATTTCTAAGAACATTGAACACCGGTGCTCCCGAGTGTCCCAACCGGTTATGCCATAAGATAGGGGAGATAGCTGCAAAGGTTGATGGATTGGTGACTTGGTTGTTGGTAGTGGTGGTTAAGGGATACAAGTCTCCAATGTTATTACATCTCATTAATGGCATCTCCATATGAAAATCCTTCACAGAAAATCCAAACTGATCAAAATTAATAGAAACATTTTTGTCAGTAGTAAAATGATGTACAAATACCAAGTTCTTAATCAGTTTGGGTGCATGTAGGACGATTTTCAAATGTAAAGATGCGGGGGGGGGGGGAGATTTAAATGGCCAATACTCACGAATTGGAATTTCATGCCCACTGTCAATAATAATATTTTTATTTCTGCTCATATTAAAATAAGACGAGAGATTACCTTGAGATACCGTCAAGTGTGACGTTTCCCCAGTATCCATGTACCACGAATCGTTGGGAACACTTAGATTCATGTTGTTCATGTCATGTTCAATATCCGTGGGAGCATAACCTACGAAAGATGGTCCATAGGCTGTAAAATCTTATTGCGGACGAGATCCAAGAAACCAAGGATGTCTAGAGGCAGGAGGGGGTCGGGCCCACTGTGCCGTGGGATATGGGTAGGGTGGGGCAGTTCACTATTTCAGCTGCCAGACACACAATGGGTACTTCCCTTCTTTGCCGGTCATTTGGTGAAATTTCTTACCGATGGGTCTGCTTGACCTTGCTTGCCGTGGCTGTTTCCGCCGGCGACGGCCTGTCCTCCACCCCGACCCCGCTCCTTTCTACCATTATTTTTCCCTTTGTTATTGTTACAATTTTGACCCCCTTTTGACCCATTATTTTGTTGGTTTGAACCATTACTAGAACCAGAATTCTGAGTGCCAAAATCATCATTATATGTGTTGGTAGAAATAAGAGCGGTGCCGGCATTCGGTGCCGCCCCCGTCACCTGCTTTTGCTTTCAGGTTTCTTCAAGAATTAATCTCGACCGAGCCTCATAGAATGGTGGTAAGGGATTGCTTTGTTGAATGAACGTAGAAACACCATCAAATTGTTCATTCAATCCCGCAATAGATTGGAGAACTAACCTTTGATTTGTCACCGACGCACCAACATTTGAAAGTTGATCGGCAAGCATTTTCAACTCTTGGCAATATGTGGAGACGTTTGAAAAATCATCCAATTTTACATTGGAAAATTGGTTTTCAAGATATACCGCCCGATAAATTTTATTATCTTAAAAAATATTTTGTAAACGTTCTCAAGCATGTTAAGCCGTAGAGTCCGGTTCCAAAATTGTGTGCAAAAGGTCATTGGAGATTATGCCGTAAATCCATTAAAGGACTATAGCATCTAAATGAGACCATAAATTTGGGTCAACAACAGTGGTTTTCGATGAATACTTAGAAGGAATAATATGGTCTATAACCTCGTATGCTCGGCAATGGATTTTAAACAACTTCGCCCAAAAAGAGTATTGCCCATTTTCCATCTCAAGGGTAATAAGAATAAAATTCTTGACGTTGTTTACAGCAAGAGAGGGATGAAATTTTTGTTTGTCAGCCATTGTTGCCCAAGAAAATACAAGAAAAATGTGTAGAAAAGAATTATTTTGGTGTGTAGAATAAGGGAGATGAAGAACCCTAATTAGGATTTGTTTGTAGAGGGACGAAATTATAAATTGGTGGGAGGGTAATTTTCGGCTAGGGTTTGTTCTAGGGTTAGGGTTAGGAGGAGGCCAAGAAGAAGGTGGTTTCGGCTGAGGGTTTTGACACACCAAAGTGGTTTTCGGGTTGGGTAAGAGAGGGGCGACGACGAGAAGACTAGGGCAAAAAAAATGTGGAGTTATTTTGTGGCTCTTGATACCATGAAGGAAATTAATTCCATGAGTTTATTTCATGCCAAGTATACAATATATATATAGTTATACACAATCAATCTAGGCTATCCTAAGGATATGTTAATCATGATAATTGACCTATATATATGATTTAATTACAATATGATGTTTTTGAAAATCTCGTGGTTTTACTAAAGCCGATGGTCTATTGGAAACAACCTCTCTACCCTTCAAAGATAGAGATAAAATTCGTGTACATCCTATCCTCCCCAAACCCACTTTATGGGATTACATTGGGTATATTGTGGTGGTACAACTACAGAGATTTAGAAAGCATGAAGAGAGAAACATCTAAGCTCTTATTTTAGCTCCTTTTTAGGTCTGAGTTGAGAGAAGAAACGTAGAGAGAATGAATATGTACAGAAGAAAAAAAACTTTTAGAAAAAAAATTTGATTTTCATACAGTGTGTAAAAATAAAACCCAAAAGTTTAAAGCAATTAGTGAAATAGGCCATAACACTATAAACCTCTTGGGATACATACAAGTACAACCAATGATGGGACGAGAATAACGGATATTTAAGTATATGTATCCGTAAAGAAATATTGTTTACTTTTATTCAAGACTTTTTTAACACTGTTAAAATATTGATTCTGATAATGCAAATTAATTAGTAACTAGCTTGAAATTATAGTGATTTATTACAGGGAAATTCAGGTAAAGGGTCACTAAATTAATCAAGGGCATAAGTTTTAAAACTGGACAGGTTTAGTATAGGCTGCAAGATGGGTCAACATAGTGCAACAAAGATCATGAAGGGTATTGCCTAGCTCCTACAGTGAAGTGAATACAACAAAAACTCCTTGTAAGTTCTGATAAACAAACAAGAGAATGAAAGGAGATCTCAATACAACATTAGTTGAATTTATTTGAACGTGGCACCCTTTTAGTTTTGGAATATATATGTATATATTTATGCCCCTCATAAAGTTGCTTTAAGAACAATGATGACAGTGGGGAATACCATGAATGTAACAAACAAAAAATCTTGATGATTTCCGAGTATTGACCCAGTCCACAGCCAAAAAAAGAAAAACAGTCTTTTGCTTAGTATGTAAACAACCATCAATACCTTCTCTTTTATTTGATTGTGTTGTTTTTCACAAAGACCAAATATCCAAGCGTATTAAGTTCCAAAAACTGATATACATTCTGATCCATAATAAATAATTTCTAGTGATCTTAATTCAAAATTTGATAGGATGCCCCCAATAGAAATAGTTTACATTGCATAATAATTCATTTTCGTGTAAAATGCGTAAAATATGTTTTTAAGTATTCACCCGTCCAATTTTACTCGTTCACTATATTAAAAATAGTTGTCAAATTTTACTTATTCACTTTAGAAATTCAAGAGATAATTTATCATTTTTTCCTATTTTACCCTTAGTAATTAGGTCAAATTTTCTAATTCATTTTTCCAACATTACTTTTTTATGGAGAATATGTGAATTGTTGGAATCCATTACTTAATTAGTTGGTTGTACATTTTTTGGTAAGCTTTAATTGATTTCAATCATTATATAATTAGCAATAATTACGGGTAATATGGTAAAATTTCCATTCTATTTTTGGCTCCTTAATAGGCGTGTAAAATCAACATGTGACAAGTAAAACTGGACGGAAAGAGTAATTCCGTAAAAAACTAAGAAGGTATTAGTATATTCTTTCAAATTTATCTTTGTTTAATAAATGTTATTTAGCAAATTTCTAAAAAATAATAATCAATACTTAGTTAATGTTGAAGAGAGATAAAGGGTAATTTAGTGAAATAACCTTTTAATTAATGCTATTAAGTGACTTTTAACGGGTGTGCTAAAATATTTAAAGTCATTATTGTAGACCAAAAGGGAGTAATTTCTTTCATTTTTCTACTATGTCAGTACAACTAGTAAAATTACATATTAGTGAATGCTATTGGCATGGCCTTTTCAACCAAAACATCTACTGCGGGTTCACTGGTTTGATACAATTCAGTGTTTTGAATTGAATCATACACACGTGTGTGATATAGAAATGTTTCACAACTTATTCTATCAATCCAAATTTTAAAGTCTCTAATCTCTAGATCTGCCACTATTGATTATTGTATACATGGTCTGAGAAGGTGTTTAATTCAAGTGGTAAGGCCGAAAGTAAGAACCTTATGGTCCAACATTTGATTTTTATTTCTTGAGTACTTTGTAACCAATAACTATCAAGAGAAGAGAGTTGCAGATAATTACTCTATCTATATCAATGTGTAGCACTAGCCGTGTTTTAATAGTCACGAAATTTAAGAAAGACTTTTTATTTAAATTTATCTCAAATATGCCATGGGATTTAAGCATATTATGAAGTGTAAAATTATTTTCAAATATAAAAAGGCGACACTCTTTCTTAAACGGATTAATACAAAAATAATATCACATACAACGAAACATGAGTAAGACACTACTACTTAACAAAGGATCTACGTAGTATTTCTTTACTTAAAATCCCAAGAAGCTTTGTTGATATCTCTTTTTTCTAAGAGATTGTTCCTGTAAATACGAATAGAGAATTACATATTAGAGCATGGTATTGCCATGGTCTTTTCAACCAAAGAATCCGAACAGGAACGGATAAGAGCGTATATGTTTATCTATTTCCCTCTTGTATTCATATTCTAATACATAAAGGGGACAACTTTGTTCCCTGGCTCAGATTACTAGTTTTCCATTCCATATTTTTATTTGAAGTAGCTCTACTTTCTCATCCCGAGATTTCAACTTCAAACAAACCAGAGCTATATATAATGGGGTAGAGCCGTAAAGCTAATTGTGGGAAAAGAGAGAGAGAGTATGTTAATGTTAGTAAATGATTAATCTAGTTTCCAACTTTTGACTACTTTATCCTACCTCCAAATATATTTATTCCGATTGTTTCTATTTGTGCAATGTATTAAAAATAATTTTTCCTTTTATTTGTCTAATTTAAAAAATCAAGAGTACAAGGCCCCGCAAATTTCCGTAAAGCATAATTAATAATTTATATACTTAATTGATAGTTAAAGAGACCTCAAGGAGTCTACGAACTCACACTAGGGTGGAAAGACCAAAGAAAAGTGATTTCATATTTGTTGTGCAAATTGAAAAAGGTTAAGGATACTAGGATTGGACCTAAGAACGTAATAGAACAAGAAAATCAAGTAAAAAGCTATAGGGATTGGCGCTAGGGTTGACGCCTTGCGTCCCCAGTGCGTCCAAAGTGTTTAGAACTCAAGAAGGGGAGACAACACGTCATCTCCATAAAGTCTACCATCACGTCCGGGTCTATAAGGGGGAATCAAGGGTGAAGGCTTCGTGTCCGAGCTAACCTCGGAAGGAAAATTTTCCAGCATCGAAGGCTAAGTTTGACACTTCGGTTTGGAGGTGGCCTCCGACATCTGAAACTCAAAAATCGTATAAAACAATTATTGGATGAGAGAAAAAACCCACTTTTCTTAATAATTTAGGAACCTTTGACAGAGAGAGATAGTTCAAGCACATCTTTGAAGAATTTTTAAAGGTAAGTTCTCTCGGGATCAATTCATAGCTACGCTAAGTTAGATTTCACAGTATAACAATTGACATTAACACCCTCGTGGTTGAATCAGTAGGAAATTCACCTAAGAGTTTGTTGGAAATTTGCCTTTGATGGGGAGGTGCGTCCACCCATATTTAATAAATTAAACACTAGAGTTCCGCATGTTGGAGGCTTTGTCTGTTCACAAGTGCATAATCTACTAAGTGAGTAGATGACCGCAGGGCCAAGAATCGTCAAATTTCGTTGAGAAATGAAAGAGATATTGGTCCACGAAGTAAGGTGTTTGAGGCATGGAAATATAATGTGGGATAAATCTACCACATCGGTGGGAAAATGAAGAATTGCTCTATTTATAAGTCTTAAAATTGGTTAAGGGTTTGGGACCCAAGGGGTAACCCATGTGTTTAAAGTAGGGAGGACCTAGATGTGCTTGGGTTCAAGGCTAACCCCACACGCGCGCCGCCGCCCGCCCGTTCGGTCCGGGCTCGGGTCTCGGGCTTCTTCTGGTATTATCTCTTTGGACCCCAAATTATTTAATATTTACAGTTTAGTCCCTA
Source organism: Anisodus acutangulus (assembly GCA_029783415.1). Classification (NCBI taxonomy): domain Eukaryota; kingdom Viridiplantae; phylum Streptophyta; class Magnoliopsida; order Solanales; family Solanaceae; genus Anisodus; species Anisodus acutangulus. Next base: position 26,672,415 of record CM056511.1, on the reverse strand, counting down.
GAATTTCCGGAATGTTGAATTTGGGAACGACGGAAGGCAGAATATTTTTGAACGATGTCCAACAGAGTTCAGGAACATTCAACAAGGAGAAGAAGCTAGTATTTGATGGAAAAATCAAAGAACGAGATTCCATACAAAACCTAGAAATCAAAACTTTGGAGTTAGTGATTTTTAGCCAAAAATTGAACTGAGGAAAACTGGATTCCCTTGGGATAGAACCAAATTTAATTGATTCGTTTGATGTAGATCGTGGTGATTGATTGTGGTAAACAACGTGTGGAAGCTAACCTTACGAGAAAGGAAGAGTTTTCTTGTAAGTTGAGGTTCCTTCCCTTGTCAAAGACTAGATTACAATGGACATGCTAAAATTGTTTGATTTCTTGTGTTATCAAACTTTCAGTTCGGACTTAGATTACTGAGATTATATTCAGAAAGGGAGAAGTAGTCAACCTCACTGAGCATGGAGGTGGTTTATGTAGAGTTTGGCCTTTCAAGAGAGGTTCGCCTCCGCTTAAAACTCTTAGTTTGGTTGCTTTTCCTTAAAATAATATATATCTTTTGCTTGTATGCATCTCGTTCACGTGCGTGGGTAGGCTGAGCTCGGTCAGATAGTTTTGAAATATCTAGAATTGACCATGAGAATTCTAGTGTGTATTTTCACATGATTTGATACTTCTAACAGGTTCAGTGTTATGACGTGCTATAGTTTAGTTATTTAGCATACTTTGTCACTCATCATTTTTCTGTGGTTATTTGTACCTTCATGTGATATATTTTTAGTTGTTAGCATGCTTATTACTATGTGAGTAGCACACACCTCATGTGTACGATGATATCATATGGCCTGTAGTATCTTTTCAATATACCGTTACTCCGGTAAGATGCATAGTCCATAGAATTGTGTTTGATAGGTAGTCATGTGACTAACGCTCTGGAATACGGGGTAAGACATGAAGATGGAGAATCCATGTCTCGTGAACAGTTATCATCTTTCGGTGACATCATGCCTTACTTTGTTATTTATATTCACGATCACAGGTTCAATTATTTTACTCGTATATTACTTTATACATATATTTCTTATATTGAATATGTATGCATTACTGATGATTTATAAATATTTCCTAAGGGTAGGCTGGGAGAACGAGTAGATGATCTTGCTACGTCTTTTAGACTCACAATTATTGTTGAGTAGCTGCCGTCTCAATGATCATAGGCTTAATATTGAAGTTCTGATGATTTGAAAAACAATGTACTCAGTGACAATCAAAGAGAGATATAAGGAGGAACTCATTTGAAGAACAATATATCCAAGAAGATCTCGAAAGGACTCCATGAAGCAGTCACAACATTCAGAGGAAGTGCTTGAAGGAACTGATCCTTATTACGCAACTGGAGACTCGAAGCTATTTCATGCCGATATTAGAGAAAAAAGAATATTGAATGATTCCTATTTGATGAGGAGTTGGACTTCAAGTTACGGTTATATTCTACAAATACCATATGGTGATCAATATGGAAATTATTATGAAGTAGGACAAGAAAGCTGACGCGCAAACATGGAAAGAAGGAAGATCCAATTCAAATAAGGTTTAGTTTTCAAGTGCAATTAATGAAACCTACTTGCAATCATGATTGAAAGCGACAACTACTTCTATATAAAGACAACACGAACAAACTTTGGAGCTTGAACCACAACTACAGATATCTCAACGAGAGAAAATAATGAGCGTAGTCAACACACCTTCGTCTCAAGCAGATCCAACTGTCCAAACAACAAATAACCTAAGCCTATGTCATGCCCCAAATCCGAAGAGACGTGGTCGGCACCCGGTTCCTTACTTTTCCGAGCATACCCATTTGAAACATTCAATATATCTAAACTCATGTCCGGCCGATAAGGCCGTATCACATCATAATATGGAGTATTGTAAGTCGACAAGGCTATACTTTGGTCAATTTGGAAGCAAACTGACTTATCAACGAAGAGGGACTTAATCTAGAACATGCATACATAATCGGTCCGTCAAGGTCACTATGGATTTCTACATCAATACATTACAAAAGAAACAATTAGGCCTATAAGGCCGCCATATACTCTGTGGGACAACATCAGGGCCTACAAGGCCATAACGTACATGCTGGACTTACACTGGACATGTCTACAAGACTTTATAGAAGGGCAACTGTATTGTCATCGGGACAGGGCCTCCGACCTAGCCATCTTATCTGTAAGCATATGAACACTATAGACCTGGCAACTTCGAATGATGTGAAGCTTACTAATCAGGTTGAGCTCGGCATCGCCTACCGGGGAGGCCTATCTATTTTTCTCTGAAGACCTGCATGTATGAAATGCAGTGTCCTCGACAAAAGGGACATCGGTAAGAATATAACGTACTAGTTGTAAGGTATGAAGAGCAATATGAAAAGCATAATCTGTAAACAGGGCATAAAAAGCAACCTGGTAACTTGGATATCACACAGGGCGAATAATATAAGTCTAAAACTTTACTGAAACTCTTATACATACATATACTTATTCATCGCCCACCGATTATAGCTCAGTGGTGTTCATATATCCATCTCCCAATAAAGTGTAGCTATGTGGTATATATATATATATATATATATATATATATATCCATCACCCAAGCAGTTATAGCTCGGTGGTGTTTATATATCCATCGTACAACATATTATCGCTCGGTGGTGTTTATAAATCATATACTTATATAAATATAGCACTCTTGGCTCTTTTGTTTCATAAGACCATTTCTTTTACTTTAGTACGACATTTGGTCAACTCAACGAATAATTCTTTTGGTACCCTCCGTTTTAGAGGAACAAGATATACAACAAACTCATAATAGCAGCTGACATATCAATTTGTGACAAGAGATAACGTATGACATAAAAGTACTCCCAACAAGGGACAAACAATTGCAAGAGTAGAATTCTCGTTTAGATAATTCTTTTAGAAACCGATATTCCTTTGGAATCATGCTATGAAAGAAATGATAGCCATTACATACCTTAATGTCGATGCTCTATCAAAGTTATTAGAAATCAGCATCCTAAACATAATGATCTATAAGAAACGATAATGACAATATCGTTAAGCTAAATAATAGTACGACAATTAAGTCATCGAGCGACAAACTCGTTATAGACTAGTTTAACGACACTTCTTCCTTATTCTAGCTTTCTTCCAAAAGCTCCATATCAACAATCACAATTACAAATTCATTAACATCTCAAATCCAGCATCTCAATATAATAATATTACCCCCAAACACGCAGCACAACATCAACACAACAATACTCTACGATCCTTGACTATCGCCTCATTAGCTTTTAGCAATTGACACCTCAAGAGTTTAAACAACTCATACACAAAAAGAAGAGGAATATTCTGACCTTCAACACTTAGTTCTTGTAACACCCCGTACTTTCGGGCGATGGTTTGAGGAACTAGACGTATGCAAATAGACCCTAGCATTGGAGGATTTATGTCATATTCACGTATGCAAATAAAGAGTTTAATATATAAAAGGATGCGATTCCGAATTAATTTAGGACTTAAAAGTGTGATGATGGCGGTGGAGAATAATATTTGGTGTGTGCATAAAGAGGCCATGCACTAATGTTATACCCCATGATTATAATAATAAGTGTATAATAGATATTGTATTGATTAGTAGTTAAGTTAATTGAGATTAAGATTTTAATTATGTGTGTAATTAATTAAGTGTGAGATTATAGTGAAATTAAGTAATTAATCAATTAGTGGATAAAATGCTAAGTGGCGAGACACTTTCCATGTGGCATCTTGATAGAAATCAACAAAGGACTCATCACTAGTAGTAGTTCCCCGCCCAGTAGTGCCTCTACTCTACTAGTCCTAGTCCTAGTACTAGATACTAGATAGATAGGTCGGTCATCGGTGGCATAAGATCCTTCTCTGCTTGTCTAACTCAAGCCAGATAGCAGCAATAACTCGAAATAGTCATATGATATGGTGTCACATTTATTAAGCTATGCTCCACCGCCACTTTAGTGATTTGATGACCCATTTCCTATATACAAGCAATGCCCACCATTTCTATGGATATGGACAACCTTTTATGACTAATATATATATAGAATTTTGTGTAGAGTTTCATACTTATGCTAATTAACCAAATTACTTCATAACACTAAATGACTATGAAAAGGTTTCACCGTCCTATGTTTACTATATATATCCATATACCCTGTAAAACCATGAAATTCCACAAAACATTAACATTTCCATGTAATGGGAACTCATCCACTATTCGTAATGGTCCTATATAAATTTCGTTACAAACATTCAAATTCAATTTGGAATCTATCTTTGTGTTTTCGGACAGTATTAGCAACAACAGTAACTCTCTTGACTCGCATAATTAGTGGAATTGAGGTATGTTAAGGCTACTCTTCCTTCTTTTGGCATGTTGTAAGTATGAAATGTAAACGTGATATTATCCCATAAATGATTCTACTCGTAGCAGTTAAGGATGTTTATGTTATTCATTTCTATGTTCAAAGCATGTCTAAATATGTTCCTAAATCCCTATTGAGGTATATGAGAAAGATGTTAGTATTCATAACATTATTCGGAGGTGAAGCGACATTACATCACTCCGATAAACTTATAGTGTCTTATTATCATATCATTCATGCATTATATACATATATAAACCTTGACCTCAAAGGCGTTATATACGCTACTATATGGTATGCATTATATATATATATATATATATATATATATATGTATGGGGTATGTGAAAAGAGAAGGTGTTATATACGTACCACCACCTGTAGCTGGTATATATATGATGATGATTATGCCCACAGAGGCTTGTATGATATGATGGGATGCCCACAGAGGCTTGATGGCGTTATATACTCATATATATATGTATGACCACGTTCTGCATGACACTTAGGCATATTAGGGCCCTCAGAGGCATTCTCTACTGGTTGGTTGTTTCTTGTCTCATGTTACTTTCAGGTCTCTATTATGTTATTCTTCATGCCTGACATACTCGGTACATCAGTCGTACTGACGTCCCTTTTGTCTGGGAACGCTGCGTTTCATGCCCACAGGCTCAGGTAGACAGGGTGACGTTCTGCACTAGTAGGTTGCTGGTTCAACTGATATTGGAGCACTCTATTTATTCCAGAGTTGCAGTTTAGTCGTGGTATGATATTTTGGATATGCATATGGGTATGGCGGGGCCCTATCCCGACCTTATGATATTGCGTACTCTTTAGATGCTTGTAGACAGTTGTCCTGTGTATAGTAGTCATGTATGGCCTTATCAGCCTTAGTATGTATATATGCATAGGTTGGGTTCTTCTGTTTGTAAGAGTTTACGTAACGCCTTTCCAATTTATCATTTCTATGTGTCAGCAGGGTACTTTGTGACAGCCCTTGGGGCCCATGATTAATTATGGTTAGATGTTAAATATATGATTAGTGGTACTCAACAAGTACGGTCCGAGTGCCCGTCATGACCCTCCGATTTTGGTCGTGACAAACTTGGTATCAAAGCAGGTCTATCCTAGGGAGTTTACAAGCCGTGTCTAGTAGAGTCTTGTTTATAGATGTGTTTTGCACCACACTTATAGACAAGAGGCTACAGGGCATTTAGGATGATGGTTACCTTCCTTCTTGATCTAAAATTGTGCTATAGAGCTGCGTTGTATGAATTCTCTTTGTAAATCTTATCGTGTTTATGATTACAACAATGCCTTTTTCCAATAGGGTTATGATTAGTAGGGAAATTGAGGTTGGATTGAGTGTAAATGCGAGTAGTATGCTCTCTATTTAGACAGATCCATTAGAGGATATGAGTAAGTTGCTTTCCAGTTATCGATGAATGTAGCAGTACCAGAGGATTTAAGGGAAGCTCCCGTACCATCAGTCCTACCACCGGCTCCGTCTGGTAAAGATGAAGGAGAGCGGTGTATGTATTAAATCGATTGGTTGCTTTCCAGGAATGACTTCAGCCTAGAGCATCCGATAGAGATAGGCCCTTGAGGGGTCAACGAGCTCATAACCTAGGGAGTTTATTAGTCAGGGATCATCGATATTTATATGGTTCAAAGATCCCAATATCTTAGGGTCAACGTTGTAAAGGTTGAGTGAGACCGCCCCGACCATGTTGTAGTTAGTATGGTCAAGCGCATGACGGATTATGCCGCAAAGGTATAGGGGGTTGGTTTATTATGGCAGCCATAGCCACAACATTTCTAAATGTCCCAAGTTGATGCGTAAAGGTAAGGATAAGGTGATTATGAGTTGTACAGATGAAAAACAGAAGACATCATTGGAAGGTTTAGTAGATTATTAACATCTACACATTTTACAGTGACTTTTGCTGATTAGGATGAGAGAATATGTTATGTATGTGCGACCTAAATTGTAATGTCTTACCTAGAATAGATTGGGAATTGTCTAAGGATATCATTAACGAGAATGGATTGCCATAACCGAATCGTCTGAAGAGTGACCATGAGTAAATTTAAGAAGATCACATAAAGTGACGTACCCTGAATAGTGATCCCATGTCATATATATAAGGATCGAGTTATCCACGGTAGTGAAAAGGGACATAAGCCTCTTGTTCGTGAGTAAAGGGCAATACCGCGTATTATTGAGAATTACACGTATCAATATTAGTAGGCTAAGGTATGCTATAAGTATTGGACTGGTAAGGTCTTCGACTTCATTGTGCATCATATTACAATTCTAAATACCCTCTGGACAACAATAGCTTGTTAGGGGCAATTGAGGATGAGAACTATGGAGCAATCGAATAATGGTTGTAAGAAATTTGAAAGCAGTTAATAAGTATGAATGGAATGGTATGATCAAGTATCAAGGCAGATATGTTTTTCGTTTAATGACAAGTAGAAAGAAGGATTACAAAAAGAAGGATAAAGGTGAATGAGATTATAGTTATGCAAGTTTCGCAAAGGTATGACTACCCCAGAACATCGTAAGGACCAATGGTAGAGGAGGGACAGTAGAAACTCTTCGGCCAAAGGTGACGAACCTCCGATATTTAGGAAGATAGTATGAGAAATACTTTGAGATATGAGACCCCCCAAGGAAATTTGAAATTGAAATATAAAGGTAAGACGAATGAGCACTCAGTCGATGGGAGATCTAATAATGATAAGACAAGAAAGCTTGACAAGTCATTGGATCATGTAACACCGTGAATTGGATCTAAACATAAAAAGCATCGGTTCCACAACATATGCAATCATACCTCTCATAAAGTATGTAAATGGAAGCAATAGTGAGTAAAGATCAAGATTAGCACCTAACAGGTGAAAAGGGGCCAATGACGCCTATGGAAAAAAGGTAGACATTAAATATATATGTCAAGAGATAATGACGTTATAATGAAGATAAAATGTCAGGCAAATACAGATGTCTATGAGCATGTTTGAACTAACTAAAGGTTCTACGAGATAGATAAATGGGTTTACAGTTTAATGAGATCAAGGAAATCTTTTCCCAAAGCGCCATTGACAGAAAGTCTTAGCCATGAGGCAAGTGAATGAATTCAAATATAAGTATAACGACTAGATTTGGATATAGTAGGCCAACATCATGTAATGCAAATTCTTCAAAATATTCCACGTGCTGAATGAGGGAATAAGTTAACAACTCATCTTTTAAGGGGTAGTAACGCCAAGGATTGGAATCAGGAGACGTTGGTATACCAAAATATTTTAGAATTAACAAGAGTATGACAAGTAAGAAAATGAGTAAACAAATGTTTAAAGAAGTAAAGAAAAGAAGTTGTTTATAATTACGAATAGTGAGAAAGTACGAGAGAGAAAAAAGATTCCTTTCAGACCCTGAATGAGAGTTAACTGTGATGATACATGCACTTTAGATTCGATAACATTATCCATAAAGTGTTCACGATTGAGATACTACAAATATAAGAGTTTTCAGCACACCAGTTAATAAACAAAGCTAAGTTAACAATAGAATCATTCACCCACAAGCGGCTTGACTAATGTGAGGACGAATGAGAGAAGTTGACCTGAGGGAACGCATCAGTTAGCTAAGTGGGAGTGTGATTAGAGGATTCAGATAGTGATAGCCCTATGACTCAGAATACAGCAGGGTCATCCCTTAAACAGGAAGAAAATGAACGTCATGATGAAGATCTCATTTCTAGGGAAGATCGGGGAGGATATCTAACAAAAGAGATTCGCAACATTCGAGCATAATGGGGGAGGGACCCCCAAGTGGAAGGTCCATTTGTATATTCCTAATGTAGCAGGATTACAAGACAAAATTATGACGAAGGTCCATTGTTCAAAATATTCTATTCACCCTGGATCTACTAAGATGTATCATAATCTCAAAGGTATGTATTTGTGGAACAACATGAAGAGGAACATTACAGAGTTGGTAGTTCATTGTCTTAATTGGCAGTAAGTAAAAGTAGAGCACCAAAAGCCCAGTGGCTTGACTCAGAATATTGAGGTCCCGATATGAAAAGGGGAAATGATTAATATGGATTTCATTACGGGTTTACCCCACCCTTATCATAAGTTTGATTCTATTCGGGTGATTCTTGATAGGCTGACAAAATCAGCTCAATTCATGGCGGTCAACTACCTACACAGTCGAGGACTACGCAATGTTGTACGTTAAGGAGATTCTTTAGCTTTATGGTATGCCTATTTCTATTATAGCTGACCGAGATGCGTAGTTCCCAGTTAAATTCTGGAGATCATTTCAAAAAAAGTTTGGGATCAAGTTAATTTTAGCACAACTTTCCACCCTCAGACAGACGGGCATGCCGAGCGTACGATTCAAACGCTCGAAGACATGTTATGAGCTCGTGTATTGGACTTCAAGGGAAGTTGGGATGATCATCTATCCCTTATTGAAATTGCATACAATAATAGTTATCATGCTAGTATTAAAATGGCTCCATATAAAGCTTTGTATGGACAAAAATGTAGATCTCTTATCGGATGGTTCGAAGTAGGAGAATCATAATTATTTGGGCCAGACCTAGTGCACCGAGCCATAGTGAATCTGAAGCTTATCCAAGAACGGTTATTAACCATTCAGAGTCGTCAGAAGTTATATTCAGATGTGCGACGGTGGGACCTAGAGTTCTAAGTGGATGATTTGGTCTTCTTGAAGATCTCTCCTATGAAGGGTGTAATGAGGTTTGGAAAAAAGGGACAACTTAATCCAAGGTACATTGGGCCATATCGCATAATTCGACGAATCGGCCAAATGGCTTACGACTTGGACTTTCCTTTGGAGTTAGAGTTTGTTCATCCAGTTTTCCATGTTTCTATATTGAGAGCATGTATTGGAGATCCTTCCCAAATAGTGCCAATTGACGATGTGAAAGTTACAGAGGACTTATCATATGAAGAGGTTTCTACTGCTATCGTAGATCGATAAGTCCGCAAATTGAGGACTAAAGAAGTAGCGTCCGTGAAAGTCCTATGGCGGAACAAGAATGTAGAAGAAATAACATGGGAGACGGAAGAGGAGATGAAGCATAAATATCCTTACCTATTTCAGACCAACGCCAAGGTACCGAGAGAAACATAAAGTGAGTTCTATTTTAAATTATTATAATTAATGCTTGGGGACCATGTGAGGTCTGATATAATGATGTATGTTATATTATATGGCCTCGTGAAGCGGTGGTTATATTTGTTGTCTACGTGACGGGGATTAGATACGTCACCCCAACATTCGAGGAAGAATGTTTCTATGGGGGAAATGATGTAACATCCTGTACTTTTGGGCGATGGTTTGAGTAGCTAGACGTATGCAAATAGTTCTGAGCCTTGAAGGATTTATGTTATATTCACGTAGGCAAATGAAGAGCTTCATATATAAAAGGATGCGGTCCCGAAATAATTTAGGACTTAAAAGTGTGATGATGGAGGTGGAGAATAATATTTGGTGTGTGCATAATGAGGCTATGGACTAACGTTATAACCCATGATTATGATAATAAGTGTATAATAGACATTGTATTGATTAGTATTTAAGTTAATTGAGATCAAGATTTTAATTATGTGTGTAATTAATTAAGTGTGAGATTATAGTGAAATTAAGTAATTAATCAATTAATGGATAGAATGTTAAGTGGCGAGACACTTTCCATGTGGCATCTTGATAGAAATCAACAAGGACTCATCACTAGTAGTAGTATATGGTGTCACATTTATCTAAACTATGCTCTACCACCACTTTAGTGATTAGATGATCCATTTCCTATATACAAACAAATGCCCACCGTTTCTATGGATATGGACAACCTTTTATAACTAATATATCTATAGAATTTTGTGTAGAGTTCCATACTTATGCTAATTAATAAAATTACTTCTTAACAATAAATGACTATGAAAAGGTTTCACCGTCCCATGTTTACTATATATATCCATAACCCATGTAAAACCACGAAATTCAACAAAACATTAACATTTCCATGTAACGGGAACTCATCCACTGTTCGTAATGGTCCTATATAAATTTTGTTACAAACATTCAAATTCAATTTGAAACCCATCTTTTGTTTTCGGACAGTATTAGCAACAACAGTAACTCTCTTGACTCGCATAATTAGTGAAATCGAGGTATGTTAAGGCTACTCTTCCTTCTTTTGGCATTGTGTAAGTACGAAACATAAATGTGATATTATCCCATAAACGTTGGGACAGGGGACGCTGCGTTTCATTCCCGCAGGTTCAGGTAGACAGGGTGACGTTTCGCACTAGTAGGTTGCTGGTTCAGCTGATATTGGAGCACTCTATTTGTTCCAGAGTTACAGTCTAGTCGTGGTACGATATTTTGGATATGCATATGGGTATGGCGGGGCCCTGTCCCGACCTTATGATGTTGCGTACTCTTTAGAGGCTTGTAGACAGTTGTCCTGTGTATAGTAGTCGTGTATGGCCTTGTCGGCCTTAGTATATATATATATATATGCATAGATTGAGTTCTTCTGTTTGTAAAGAGTTTACGTAGCGCCTTTCCAGTTTATCATTTCTATGTGTTAGCAGTGTACTTTGTGAAGGCCTTCAGGGCCCATGATTAACTTATGGTTAGATGTTAAATATATGATTAGTGGTACTCGATAAGTACGGTCCGGATGCCCGTCATGACCCTCCGATTTGGGTCGTGACAGTTCTATCCTTGGAACACACCGTCTTTAATTGGAGAATCAATCCTTGATCACCTGCCTACAACTTATTTATATATAAAGAGATAAAAATCAATATACATCACCGGAAAAAGGGGGAACCTAATAACATAAAACTTGCCTAAAACCAACAACTATTCCTTTGCAAAATAGGTGTATACAAATGCGCTATTCATAACGCAAAAAATATAAAAGAAAAAAAAATTCAATTCACTTTCCTGATTCTTCTGCAGTACAGTATGTATCCGTCCCAGAATTCAACCATTTATCAACTATACTAGCATCCTTATATGGTGTAATCAAATTCAAATGAGGAAAACCAGAATCATCTTCAATTCCATCTTCACATCTCTGACGTTTTCTAGAAACTTCAGCAGCTGCTACTACTTCAAGTGGATTTGGAGAAGGAAGCCCTTCATTAGAACCAGATGTCTTCAAATCAATTAATCCAGATCTAACTTTCTCCTCTAGTTCTACGATGATTAATGCATGACGTGTTTCACGCTTTACTTTCTTTTCTTCCGCAATTTTCTCTTTAATTTGAGAAAGTGTTTGAGTCTTCCCATACAACTCATTTGGTGTAGAAGAAGAAGCATCACAAAGAATATGCAGTAGGGATGCAGACTCATTTGTTGTAGAAGTTACTTTATATAGCATATCCTAGGGGAATGGCTGTAAATCTTCTTGAGAATGCAGATCGAACTTGGCCACATCATTCATCGAATTAGCTAAAATAGATTGTCTTTTATCAGACCCACAAGATAGACATGAGTTGTTTTCATAATGAACTCGAACTAACCTTTTAATAGTATCGATCATAGAAACAAATCTACTTTCCAACCTATCAATCCTACTTTCCAAACAAGTCTTTTTGACACTTTCAGTAGCTGCCAAACATGACTTGGTTTCATCATGTACATAAACTAAACTATCAACAACATTAATCACCCCAACAAAAGTTTTATCCAATTCTTCAAAATGACTATCTAATCTACTTCTCGTATCCTAAAAAATAGGACAAAAAAGAAGAAGAAAGAAATAAAGTAAAAATAAACAAACAAGAACAATACATGCATAAGGATAATAAAAAAGTAAAAAAAAGCCATATTGTGACTTGATTTACAATAGTAGAGCGTTCATCATCCAATTGCTTATTCAAATTAGACACAACACCCTATACAATAAAATAAAAACAAAAACTCTATAAATGTATAATAGGGAGTTTCAAATACAGTTTTTATGCATGTGTAAGAAAACCAAAAATCACAAAACTTTGCCTGATGAGGGTGAAATAAACTAGGGAGTTTTAACAAGTTATGCCTTAAGGCAGAGGTTGAATAACCTTCATGCAATTCTATGCATTATATAAGAAAACTCAAATGACAAAATCTCTACTGGATATGGCAAAGCATTCAGAGGAAGTGCTCAAAGTAACTGAACCTTATTACGCAACTAGAGACTCGAAGCTATTTCATGCCGATATTCGATAAAGAAGAATATTGACTGATTCCTATTCGATGAAGAGTTGGACTTCACGTTCTTGTTATATTCTACAAATACCATAAGGTGATCAATATGGAAATTATTATGAAGTAGGACAAGAAATCCAACGCGCAAACATGGAAATAAGAAAGATCCAATTAAAATAAAGTTTGGTTTTTGAGTGCAATTAATGAAACCAAAACCTACTTGGAATCAGGATTGAAGGCGACAACTACTTTTATATGAAGACATCACGAACAAACTTTTGAGCTTGAACCACAACTACAGATATTCCAACGAGAGAAAAGAGTGAGCGCAGTCAACACACCTTCGTCTCAAGAAGAGCCAACTGTCCAAACAACAAAGAACATGAGCTTATGTCACGCCCTAAATCTGAAGAGACGTGGTCGACATCCGTTTCCTTACTTTCCCGAGCGTACCCATATAAAACATTCAATACATCTAAACTCATGTCCAGCTGACAAGACCGAATCACATCATAAGATGGAATTCTGTAAGCCGACAAGGCTATACTTTGGTCAATTTAGAAGCAAACTAACTTATCAACGAATAGCGATTTAATTCATAATATGCATACATAATTGGGCCATCAAGGCCACCATGAATTTCTACATCAATACATTACAAAAGAAACAACTAGGCTGACAAGGCCGCCGTATATTATGCGGGATAATATCAGGGCCTATAAGTTCATATTGTACATACTAGAACTTACACTGGACATGATTACAAACCTTTATAGTAGGACAACTGTACTGTCGTCGAGACAGGTCCCCGACCTACCCATCTTATCTGTAAGCATATCAATACTCTAGACCTAGAAACTCCAAATGACATGGAGCTTATCAATCATGTTGAGCTCGACATCGCCTACTGTGGAGGCCTATCTCTTTCTCTGAAGACCTGCACACATGAAATACAACGCCCTCGGTAAAAGAGACATCAGTATGAATAGAACATACTGATATGTAAGGCATGGAGAGAAACATAAAAATCATAAGCTGTAAATAATGTATATCACCTCATACCTTCGGGCTATAGTTTGAACTGTATGATTGGAATATGATGGAACCAAAATGAGGAGTGTAAGAATTGTTTTGAAAACTAATTAAGGCATAAGAAGGGTCTTAGGAAAAAATATAGACGACAGCTACTCTACGGAGCATGTTTTCAAGTGAGTTTGCAACATACCTCACTTAAACCAAGTTTACAGATTAATCTATAAGAAATTTGAGAAAATGTCCTTCTAAAAGGTTGTATCCCTTTGAAAGACCATTTAATCCATATAAGGCCCACATCAAACGGAGATCTGTTCAAAGTGTTATGGCTAATTTATTGAGGACATGTAAAATAGAAATCCCGATTCTTGTAGCATTAGGTTTTAAAGCCCAAGCCTTTTTGATAACCTATAAATACAACCCTAAAACATTTTATGTGAGGATTTTCGAGCTTAGAATCTACCAAACACTTAAGGTAAATTCTTATTCAAATATATATGTCAATTATATTAAGTTAACACTAGATTAACACCGAATCATTATTTAGAATCACTAGATTTTAGAAAATTCATTCAAGGTCGAATTTGGAATGAAGCTTTGGGATTTATTTAAAAAGGTAAGACTCTCACTCATTAATAGATTATATGGAGTTATTATTCTTTTTTAGACATTTAATGGTTGATATAATCATTAAATAGGATTTATTTAGATGCACTCCATCAAATGCAAAACTCTAGTAATGTTGCTGTAGATTTTCCATCCGACCAACCACCTTCCGTTGGTATTTTCTGATAATTTAACCATTGGATCGAGCCCATATATAAACTAAGTGGTCACAATATATAGGTCTTAAATGTGAACGGTGGAGATCTGATTTTTAGGTCTGTAGCAGTGTGGCTCGAGCTATGAACTGTAGCTACAAAAATCAGTGAAAACTCTTCTCAAGGATTCAAGTTCAAAGCTTTGAGTTTGTTCTTCAAAAGTTCAGACATTTTCTTCAAGTTTTGGAACGAATAAGGTATGTAAAAGTTCCTATCCACGTGTGGGAACATCATTGTTCTGCACCACACTAAACTCAGTCCACAAAACATGATTTCCTCAGTCCTAGGGTTTTGCTCTAATTCATGATAACCATAGATACATGTAGTATATATATATATATATATATCATGTCTCCATTATTGTATTCATGATAGGTCATTGTGATTCTCATGAACCTGTCCGTAATCCATAAACGCATGTTTCAAATTTCATGAGTTCTTAAATACAAGTTATAATCATTGTTACTCAGTTTATGAAAATTATACATGTTTTTCATGTTTTTACACAAGGTATATTATATATTTATTTACAGGATAAATTATAATCACAAATCATATTTTTAGGTTATTTTTATGAAATTCATGAGCTTACAAGCCAACTATATTCATGTTCATGTTTTGGGAGTTGCACAGATTACTGAGAAGACAAAGATAGCCTAAAAGTACGTTTGCCAGCGTAATATGGATTGCTCCGCCAGAGGACGATACCTATATGTTACCCCTTTATGGGATTATTGGATCCATCATGTTCATGTTTATGTCTCGTACCCCGGCAAGGTATGAGATGTCTTAGTTAATCGGGCAGAGATCAGATGCCACATTCACGCATAGTGGTTTCATGTCGGTTTTGTTAATGCTCTCCCACAGATTTACAAGTACTCTGGTATACATATACACAGATATACAAATATACCAATATATAAATATATAAATATACAGATACACAGACATATAGATTTTACACAGGTTTTTACATTCATGTCAGATCATGTTCATTGTTTAGTTTTAATTTCATTTTCTTATTATTTCATGTGCCTGGTTATTCTTTCAGTTGCTTTACCAACAATACAATTCAAATGTACTCACGTCCCTTTTGCTCGGGACCTACACTTTACGGTGCAGGTACTGAGTTTTAGGATGGCATATCTGCTTATTGGGATTCGCCTCAGTATCAGCTATTGGTGAGCCCCATTTCCTTCGGAGTGTCAGTCAATTATTTTCCATGTTATGCTTTATAGTAAAGGTAGGCCAAGGCCTTGTCCTGGTAAAATTGTTTTGCAGTCAGAGTCACATTTTAGAGGTTTCATAGATTAGACTAGTTTAACATGTCATGTCAGTATTGGTTTTCAGACTTACTATGTTTTCAGATATTTCTGCAATACATTTTTAGACTATATTTTAGTATTCAGTTTACATATTTTAAATTAGTATTATTGCATGTTTTTGATGCGCATGTTGATTCAGCAAGCCATTTGGTTCGCTCGATCACATGCAGTCAGGTATCGAGTGTCGTGTTTCATCCAGGACATGGTTCGGGGTGTTACACATGGCATAAGAGGAAACTTGGTAACCTGGATGTCACACCAGGTAAATAATATAACTCTGATGTTTTACTAAAACTCTAATAAATACATATACTTATTCATCGCCCACCGATTATAGCTCGGTGGTGTTCATATATCCATCGCCCAACCGATTGTAGCTCGGTGGTGTTTATATATATATATATATATGTATGTATATATAAATATATATGTATGTATATATAAATATATATGTATGTATATATAAATATATATGTATGTATATATAAATATATATGTATGTATATATAAATATATATGTATGTATATATAAATATATATGTATGTATATATAAATATATATGTATGTATATATAAATATATATGTATGTATATATAAATATATATGTATGTATATATAAATATATATGTATGTATATATAAATATATATGTATGTATATATAAATATATATGTATGTATATATAAATATATATGTATGTATATATAAATATATATGTATGTATATATAAATATATATGTATGTATATATAAATATATATGTATGTATATATAAATATATATGTATGTATATATATATCCATCGCCCAAGTGATTATAGCTCGGTGGTATTTATATATCCATCGTCCAACCGATTATCGCCCGGTGGTATTTATAACTCATATACTTATATAGATATAGCACTCTTCGATATTTTGTTTCGTAAAACCCTTTCTTTTACTTTAGTACGACATTTGGTCAACTCAATGAATAATTCTTTTGGTACTCTCCATTTGGGAGAAACAAGATATACAACAATCTCAGAATAGCAGTTGACATATCAATTTGTGACAAAAGATAACGTATGACATAAAAGTACTCCCAACAAGGGACAAATAATTGCAAGAGTAGAATTCTCGTTTAGATACTTCTTTTGGAAACCGATATTCATTTGGAATCATGCTATGAAAGAAATGATATCCATTACATACCTTAACGTCAATGCTCTATCAAAGTTATTGGAGATTAGCGTCCTAAACACAATGATTTATAAGAAACAATAATGACACTATCGTTAAGCTACGGCAATTAAGTCACCGAGCCAGAAGCTCATTATAGACTAGTTTAATGACACTTCTTCCTTATTCTAGCTTCCTTCCAAAATCTCCATATCAACAATCCCAATCACAAATTCATTAACGTCTCAAATCCAGCATCTCAACATCATAATATTACCCCCCCCCCCAAACACGCAGCATAACATCAACACAACATAACTCTACGATCCCCGACTATCATCTCGTTAGCTTTTAGTAATTGACACCTCAAGAGTTTAAACAACTCATACACAAAAAGAAGAGGAATATTCTTACTTTCAATACTTAGTTCTATCCTTTGATCACACCCTCTTTACTTGGAGAATCAAGCCATAACAACCGTAGCAACAAGAAGAACGGAAGTAGAACTAGTATCACGATCTTCTCAGTGAGAGATTTATGTTATATACTTAAGGATCTTCACTTGGAAGCCATAGGAGCTCTTATAGAGGTTTTGAGTGCTCTTAGCATCTGTTTTGGTTGAGAAATGAGACAAGAAGAGGCTGCACCTCTTTAAATAGCAATCTGGAAATTTCCACCGCGCTAGGGGCGCTATAGAGGTCACCTCACGCTGGCCAACACGCTAAACTGGCTGCCTGTTCAGTCTCGCAAAAATACAAATATCTCTGATGTCGTATCGACAAATAGTTTAATGCTCCAGAAACTAGACTCATAGATCTTCAATTTCGTAGGTGGATCACCCCGTAACTCCTAGTAGATTGGGAGGAAAATGATGTGACATCTAACCCAAATTTCAATAAATTTATGAACGTAACTTGCGATTACCTTTGCCAACTTTTGTTTTAGAACTTAATTGACTTCAAAGCTTAACATACAACTATTGTAAGATGCAAATACCTCATAACAAGACCTTCTTATCATATTGAGCACTCGTAGTCTCACCCTGAAAGTACGAGCTATTACAATCTGCATTCCTTCACTAAACTTCGTTGAAAAGTGTTTTATTTGATTCATTTAACCCCAAACTCTTATAAAACTTATTTAACACTTGTTTAAACTCTTTCTCATTTGAATATGGGATCTTAGCCTCACCGAGATTTTGTTACTTTACTCACGATGCATACTAGCATAAAAAGTACAGGGTGTAATAGCCTATCAAGATTTATCCATTCAGTTCTTTATTTTTATTAGTTAGGTTTTTTTGTGGTTCCGCATATCTACCTTTGAAAGTATTTTGTAATAGGTATTTCGTTGGTTAGTTATAGGATATAGAACACAACTAAGTTTTTTAGCTGGACTGTTTAAGAAACTAGTCCTTTAGGTGTTACAAAGAGTTTGTAAAATTGTGAAATGCTCCGGATTATAGTAGAATTTTGGTAAATCCTATAGAAAATATAGGTCATAGTTTTTGTCTTCTTTTAGAAAGGAGTTTCCCCCGTAAAAATACTTGTGTGATTTTATATTCCGCTACATTACCTTGTTATGCAAACTGTTCCAAGAAGCAGATTCTTGAAGTGGATACGAGTAGCTCGATCCTAACAAGTGGTATCAGAGCTAGACCTTTCTACAAAAGCTAGTACCTTGAAAGATGGTTGTACATCTTATCTTTCAAAGAGAAGAATCAATCAACAAACCACCATACTTTGATGGGAAACACTGACAATGATGGAAATCAACAATGGAAGACTTCATTGTTTCACAAGACTTTGTTGCCTTGAAACTAATCCTGGATGACTTAGAACCGTCCTCAACTACAGCCATCAAAGACTAGAACATTGCCCGATTACACATCAAATGAGGAATTCCTTATCATAGGTACTGCATCTGCCATCCATGAACAGATCCTCTCACATAATAGTTCAAAAATATATGTGATATTGTTCATGCAATTTTTGAAGAAGGAAAAATCATCCCAATTCATAGAGATAAGATAGAAATCTATGATGAAGATTCCCTCTCAGGAGTTCTCAATAAACTTATCCTTAGAAAAAATATAATAGAGCACAAAAAGGCTCTGAAAGACTTGGGCGATTTGACAGAGGATGACACATAAACAACTGATCTAAATAGCAGAAGTCATCCCTCTGGTGAAGACATAGAAAATATCGCCTTCATGGCCAACTCAGATATGGATGAAGAAGATCAAGACTCTGCAGAAGATTCGCCAGCTAACGAGTGGGAAGTGACAAATCAAGAAATATTGAAAGCTCCTGAATTAACTTCTTATACATAAAGGAAAAATAAATAATCCCATGTCAGGATCAATCAGAGGCCTTGATGGCGTCTATCTATCCCATTATTAGGCAAGACAAATCCAACCATAACGATCCAAACAAATAATCAAAAGCAGAAAGTAAAAAGTCATAAGAAATATCCAATATTAAGTCTCATATAAGGAGTACAGAATAACAATACTACCCATGATTTGTGTCACAAGTACAAGAGCCTCTAAAAATACATATAAGTCTGAAACCGAAATACAAAGTCTGGAATACTAAATACATTATCTAAAATGTAAAAGAAATAGAAATAAGTAAAAGTGGAAGGGAATGTCACATAAGATCATCCCGAAAGTTCACCATTAGATCTCTGAAATCAAAACCTTGAGACACAATCCACTCCGTGGGTCCCACTTGCATTCATTACAAGATCTACATCACAAAGAGTGCAACAAGTGTAGTATGAGTATGAAACCACCTTTACCCAGTATATGTTATATACCGACAACAAAAGAAGTAGTGACAAAGTATTTAATAAAGCCTTATTATGTTTACCAGTTTACCTTAATCCAAACGGATCAAATAACAGGGTAAAAAATGATCAGCTATCGAATATGTGAATTAGCTAGATAATCATGAAATTAGGTAGGGCAATTAAGCTAAAGTAGATAAGTGGGAGCAACAATATAAAAATCAATAAGTAAAAGAATGATGATGTAATGCAATGCAATGTTGTGTCTCAAACACCAAAATCCTCTCTCAAATTGTATATACACGCAACTCCTCGATAATCTTTGTGAGTTCGTGACCCATAGGGGACTCACGAGGTCCATATAACGGCATAAATATTGTCCACGTGGTTGTGCAAACGATCTCAATGCACAATCAATAAGCAATATAATTTTCTGCACGGACGATTTGTACATGACCAACACATAAATCATATCATGATCGCAACATGAATGATCTCCACGAGCTCGACCTTTACTCATATCCGATCTCATGTCAATGCATATGCATGGTATAATATCAACATAACAGGGGAATGATAATGCATCTAAATTCAATCAAGTACAAGCAATATATGTGATCACCTCAACTATCTAGAGTATATAATTCATAATCATAACACTATCGCAACATGAATGATGTTCGGTGTATAATGTGTGCATTTAGCCGCCAATTATCACACATCTTATGTCTTTTTTTATCATTTGAATACGACTTATATCACTTTACACTTAATATTGTGTTTTTGATGTTTACGATTGAAGTAGAGAAGAAATGAGCTAGGTTTGATTGGGGAGCTTTGAAGTCTGATTAAAAGCCTTCAAACTCAACCAGAATTGAGTTTGGGAATAAAGAAAATGCCTGGAAGCAAAGAAGTGAAGAAAATAAATGGACACTGGAAAAGAAGCCAGGTCATGGGCCGTTCCATGACAACATTGGTTGGAAGACATTCTAGACGGAACAACTGACTGGAAAATGCCTTGGCGTGACGCGCCAGGCCAAATTTTGCATGTCTGTTTTTATTTCAGATTATAAGAGTATTTTTCTCCGGGCTCATTTGTACTTGGTATAAATTCATTTTTTGAGAGTTCCTTTTCACTATTTATCCTAAGGAGCAATGGTTAGAGCCATTTATGTCACACCCCAAATTGGGGGTGTGGCCGAGACCTGGTGTCGTACTGGCCCGATCGTATCACTCTGAAATATAACTTGTAAACTGATTAGAAACTATGGCCGATAAGGCCATAAAAACATGGATATACAAGACATCATCTGGATGTCACAACAAGAAGAGTACAAAAACTCCAAATACTATATACAATATGGTACAAGATCATCAATGTCATGCTACAGATCAACTGAATGTGCCAACCAAATCTACAAGCCTCTATGTAAAACATAATTGTGATAAGGCCGAGACAAGGCCCGACCTACCCATAAACTATAAATGTACCAAACTCTGCTCGTGACTCTGACTCAGTAGCTTTGTGTTAAATGAAGCGCACCACTCGATCCGTAGAACTCAACCAGCTCCTATTAAGAGGTCTATTTGCACCTCTATCTTAGTCTGCAGCATGACATAAAAGCAATATGAAGATATGAGCTATGAGGGAAAACATAAAAGAAATCTAATACTCTGATAACCTATATGCCACATAGGGCAAACAATGAAACTCCAAAATAGTAGTGAACTCATGGTATAGAAACGGTGGTTTATAATCTACCCTCGGCTTATAAACTGAGGTGTAATATGTCACTTTCCTTAGGTATACTATGAGGTATATGTATGGATGCACAAGTGCCTACCTGACCGACTATAGTGTGGCACGGTGTGTATAATGTACATGTACAACTTCCACCGGTTGGTCACAACGGTGGTGTAAATAATATATATATATATATATATATATATATATATATATATATATGTGTGTGTGTGTGTGTATAACTACCCAACAACATAGGTTCGGTGGTGTGAATAAGATATTGTGATAACAATGGCTTTTGGCCTCATTGAAACTCACAAACTATTTGACTTTGCTTTGAAACGACTCTTGGTCGACTTGACGACTAACTCTTTGGAATCCTCCTTTTTGAAGTCTATGAAGTTCAGAGAAAAACAAGATATACATAATACAATAACGAGATAAGAGGTATGTTCAATTAAGGACAAACATGTGAATAAGACTCCTTCTTTGAAGGTAACCACAGATTTTTGCCTTTGCCTTTGGTTCTGTCTTTCTTTTGCTTTTCAGTAATGACTTGTCAGTAAACAAGATTGTGACTTGAGAAACTCCATCAAGCGGGGGTGTATGGTCTCAATCAGAAGATCAACAATGAATATGGAATGCAATAATAGCAATGGAACTACTCCGACCAGGGATGATTGACATGTGAATAGAATGATTCTTTGGCGTTTCTTTTTTAAAACGATAAATACTTTAGATGTCATGCTTGTGAAAGAATGGGATAGCCTTACATATATGCGTCTCTTAGTTACCAATGCCTCTCAAACCCTCGAATGCTTTACGAGTGATCATCTACACAATATAGAAGGTTTTGAATTAGGATACGATAGACAACTAGGAATCGATTTGCTAGAATAATTTAACGAGCACATATAGTGCATATCCCTCTAGATATTATGTTCATGGATACCATCCATGCCATCTATTATCCTTCAACAGCACACCAATAATACTAACAACAACCATAACACCAATAACCATTACAACAACAATAACACAACAACATCAACAACCACAAGATCATCATACATAATCCATAACTTCTAGTGCTCATATCCTCAACAACAACAACAACAACCAAAACAAAAACAACAAGATAGACTCCATGATTTCTAGCACCATGTATTTCAGTTACAAGCTATGATCATCTCCAAGTTAACTCATGAAATAACCAAGGTTCATAAAAGTTCTTTCATGGAGTTTTAACTCAACTATCACAAGTTTCCTTTATCCATAATCTCAACAAATATATGAGAATCTTAAGACTATTAATAACACCAACATCTTACCTTAAATTAGCCAAGAGAGCTTGCACCATAAACTTCTTTCCAAGCACCAAGAGGATCCTTACTCCATCTTGCTTCCAAGAGAATTTCCAACTTTGTTAGTGATGATCTATGGATGATCTGCCTTTCAATTGATATGGGATAGATCCTTGATGACCTTAGAACCCTAAGGAATTCTTTGAGAGTGTTTGGAGATGTTTGGGTCAAATTTAAAATGAAATGAGATGAGCACTGCTGCAAAGCTATTTATAGCACCTCCACTGCCTCTAGTATGCGGCCAGTTCTGTGCCGCATGACACCATCTGTGGATGCAGAACCCAACACAAATGGGAGCAGTGAGGAGCAGAAAATAAGGGTTTGATAGGTGGCCTAATCCGCAAAGCGGATCAACTTTCGTAGGGCGAAATGCTTAGGGTATCGCCTTATCTTCGTCAAAATTTTGTTGAGATATACTTCCTTTAATCAAATTGACTTCCAACCTTTCGTAAAGCCCTGTAATACTTATCTAAGACTTGCATGACCCTCGGGAAGTGTCTCGGGTTGCCAAAGCTCAAATTGACTAACTATGCGCTCGATCGCACACAGAATCGCGGGTGTAACAGTTTAACATAAGTTTCATCTATTCTCTTTATTTTTCATCATTGGATCTTTGTTTAATCATGAATTATTGTGTTCTTGTGGGAATCATGAGTAGCTAAAATCTATTATGGGGTTGTAGTGAAACCATGAGTATTGACGTATGAACAAGTATTTTCATCTTAACATTTTATTCTAGTGCGATTGTTTCTTTACTTCTGTGCCTAATTGCATGACAGTCGAGTTCTATTTACTATTTAAGACACAAACTTAAGAAATTTGTTATTAGATTAGAGAAGAAGTAAAGATAGCATGATCTGATTATCCTAAAAGTAAGGCTGGGATTTGCAGCTAGGATAGGAATATACTTAGTCACTGTATTCAATTAAACACCGTATACTTATTGCATTCTTAACATTTCAATTTCGTGGGAATATAAGCGGCGAGCTATTTTGAATAGACGAATAGTAATTCCGGAGAATACTATGAGAGTTAACAATCAGGTTAATTAGCAATCTTAATCCTCAACTCTCTATGTTAAAACTCAAGTGATATAACATTCGCAACCAGCTATTCTTTACGTATTTAATTAGTCTTTTACAGTTTTGCAATAGTTACAATAAACAATCAATCTTGTCTAGGCATTCTTGCGTACTTAGTGGTATTAGTGCATTCTAGTTTAACCGTTGATCATGAGTATCTGTGCGTACGATATCTGAATTTTTTAAGTCACTATATTATTGGAAACCACGTGTGCATTTTGGAGCGACAATGGATTATCTCCAGGTGCTCGACTTTTACTCATTTGCAATCTCAAGTCAATGTATATTCTTGATACAACATATAGAATAGTGAATATCTCAACAATCCTGACTCAATAGCCAACATATTCGCATAAACCCAATCAAACATCAGACTTAATAGCCAAAGTCCCATTTTTATTCAAAAATTGTTTTTCAAGAGTGGACGAGGTCATTAAGGGTTTCACACAATCAATCAAGTATAAGTCATACATGGCTATCAAGCCCATAAAATCAACAACCATACCAAGCCGATAGATTTAACACTACCTCTAATGCCCGTAAGCTCACATGCATATCCCCGTCACAAGTTTATTCCATGTTTCTCTCAGTACCCATACAAATACAACGGTACTCGTACAAATTCTCATCACATCACAGATACGAGATGCCTGTTATGCCCTTACCTCATTATTAATTCTATTGTTAATATTTTTAACAAAAACATTCCTCAAACAAAGTTTAGATAGTCTTAACATACCTCGAATGTTGAGAAAACGCGCTCCCTTAAGTTTTCTCCTTTCATTTCTGTAAAGCTTCGGAATGCTCCCAATCTATCAAATATGCGTTATTTGTAAGAAAACAAGTCTGTAGATACCTATATTTCTATACTTTAATTTGAAACCCAATAACATACCCAAAAAGGTGACCCGAGCCCATAAGAGCAAAACTGAAATTTTATTACCAAATTGATTTATCCATAACCTATAGAGTATAAATTAGAAAATGACTCAAAACCGACTTTAATTTAATTTTCAATTTGAAGAAATTCATAATTTTAACTTCAAGCTTTAAAATCTCATAAGAGACTCCGAACTCCAGAGAATAAATCAGAATTTTCCTATCAAAATAGTTTACCCTCAACTCAAAGAACATAAATCCAGAAAACCCAATCGAAAAGACTCCAATTTGACCTTCAATTTCTTATTTTCTTGAAAATCCATCATAGGGTAAAAAGTCCTAATTTCCAACACCCAACCATGAAGTAAACTCTAAATAATGTAAGAAATCAATGAAGTATCATAAAATAAGGTTTATATTCTTACCGTCAAGCAAATGAGAGAAGAATGCCTTTGAAATTGCCACTCCAATCTGGACGATATTTATAAACTTGGACGATACTGATGCTTTTCCACTTCAATCACACCTCGAGCAATCCATTATTTCTACGATATAATTACACTTCCTCGACTTCTGAGAAACTAACCGTTGAAAACATGATAATCATGTAGTCCTCCGTATTATATCTCCCACTTCCCAAAGATATTACCGAACTAAAGAGTCTAAATTACAACCCCACTCAACTGAGTCTTCAAGTCATAGCTGAAACTGAACTTGGTCACCCGTCAGTATCATTGTGACACATCTCGTATCATACCGTGCGATGTCATATCAAGAGCTTTTCCCGGAGCATTTATTTATTTGCACTCGCATGCGTATTCAAGAACGTTTCCTCACAATCAGTAAGAGAATAGAACAATGAAGTTCATATACCTGTTTAAGAAATCTCACACGATAAGAATGAAATAATGGAAGTTTACTAAATGTCTTAAGGCCTCTCGAAGATAGGTACAGAGCTCTTCATAGCAATCCGCAAGACTCTACTAGACATTGTTCTTGTACTCATGAGATTGGTGAACCTAGGGCTCTGATACCAAATTGTCATGATCCGAAATCAGAGGTCGTGATGACATCTAACTATCCCACCATTAGACAAGCAAAACCCAACCATAACAATCCAAATGAATAATTAAAAGTGGAAAGTAAAGATTCATACGAATATCCAATATTAAGTCTCATATAAGGAAATACGGAATAACAACACTACTTAAGATTAGTGTCACAAGTACAAGAGCCTCTAAGAAATACATGTAAGTCTGAAACCGAAATAAAAAGTCTAAAAATACTAAATACATTGTCTGAAATGTAAAAGAAATAGAAATAAGTAAAGGTGGAAGGGATTGGCACTGCGGATCATCCTGACAGCTCCCACTAGATCACCTGAATCAACACCTGGGGAATCATACTACCTCGCGCGTCCCACTTGTATTCAGAACATGATCAATACCATAAATAACGTAATAAGTGTAGTATGAGTACGAAATCACGTGTACTCAGTATATCTCATAGACCAATAATGAAAGAATTAGTGATGGAGTATTTAAGAAACACATCTTATCTTGACCAGTATATCTTAATTCAAACTTATTTAATAACATGGAACAGAATGATCTGTTATTGAGTACGTTAATTAGCCAGATAATCTGGAAATCATGTAGGGTAATTAAGCTAAAGTATCTAAGTGGGAGAAACAATATAAAAAATCAATAAGTAAAAGAATGAGTATTCAATACAATGCAATGTCGTGTCTCCAGCACCAAAATCCTCTCTCAAACTGTATATACACGCAACTCCTCAATAATCATTGGGAGTTCGTGACCCATGGCAGACTCGCAAGGTCTATATACCAGGACAGACGGTCTTCACGTTCTCGTGCGGATGATCTCAACTAACAATCAATAATTAATATAATTTTCAACACAGACGATTTGTACATGACCAACTCATAAATTATATCATGATCGCAACCCAGATGATCTCCATGTAATTGTAGGTGTGGTTTGGGGACAAGTGAGAGTTAAAGCACCTCTCTACCTATAACGACATGTAGGTCCAGGGTTCGAGTTACGCTAGAGGAAAAGTGTGGAAACACTATAAATCCTCCAGAATAAGGGCTAAAAAAATGTGGTTTGGGCATCGAGCCGAACTACTGGAACTCAAACCGAGTCTCCTTTTTTTACTGAAGCGGATTAAAAAGTGCAAACAAAGCTGCAAGAAGAAAGTTTAAATGCAGAATCAAAGGAAGGCTTCCTTTTAACACAAAGGGTTCTTAGATTCCTCAACAAAAGATTCTTAGGTATTTTGATCTTACGATACTCCAAAACATACTTCCTTAGGTATACAACACCCACAACCAACATACAATCAATTCCAATTCATATCATGATCAAAACAGCCCACAAGTCTATATACAATGGTTTCATAGGTTTACAGATTTTGATTTCAAACATATCTTCACAACTTACTCTGAACTATTACTTAATCACAAATATAGATATAGGAGGGTAGATTTTACCTTAATGCATCAAGGCCCTTTCAAAACAGCAACTTATTATAATAACAAGGGTTTCCAAAACTGAACCAATTCGGAGAAGATAGTTTCTATGATTTCCGTGGGGATTATCACGTTAATCTTACGTGATTTGCCTTAGATTTAACCTTAGGGTGTTAGGATATACTTGAAGGGTTTTGAGAGAGTTTAGGAACTAAATTTGGGGGGGGGGGAATAAGGGTTATGTCGACTGAACCCGCTTTTAACCCAAAAAAAAAAATTCAACCGCCGTAATTCACCGGTGGGATTGACGGCTCAAAATGGGAATTTCAACAGGCCGTCAATCTTTCCAGTTTCATGTTTTCATTGAAATGTCTTTCGATCCGTTTTACTCCCTAATACTCCGGAACTCCCATAAACAAGCCATAAACCACTATTACCTTTTGTAAAGTCATACATCTTCCCAGGATATCTGTATTTATCAATGACATGATGGAATGTGGGATACGAGGTGTAACAACCCATTAAGATGACTACCTCATGTCTTGACAGTCTATGACCCAACGACACTACATCTAACTACTTGCTATATGAAAGCATTAAATGTGATTTGTGTGATGAACCATTATCCTTTGGGGGGAAATTAACCGTGCTTTGTTTTGTAGATGCATACCAACCTGAAATTTGACGGGGTTTTAGACCGAGTTGCTGAAATTTTAGTGGTCGTGGCTAGATGCCCTGCAACAACGAGAAGTAATGAATTGTCTAGGACCCCTACTCTCACTTATGACCATGAAAGGAAATATGGAACTTTTAGAAGTCCTTATCGGGTATTGGGATTGTGATAGGATGGTGTTTAGGTTCAAAGATTCTGAGATAACCCCGACCTTAGAGGAGATCCAGAATGACATAGATAGCAATGGGACCTGTATGAGAAGGAACCCGACCATAACCCTCTAGTACTCTATAAGTCTACTCTCGACGAGATCATGAAATTACTATCCTTAGCTAGCGCTAATTGGATATATGGCCCAACTGTAGCCTTTAGGGATCTTTACAATAGATTTGGGTCTAAACGAGGATACATAGAACACTACATAAAATCCGATCCTATTCTAGTTGGGAAGCCATCCAATCCCTAGCCTTTGCTATAAGCCTACTAGAAACTAGGATATTTCCCAAAGACCGACACCAAGCCATAGATACCCGGGTTATTTATGTCACCCATGTTATCTATCATGGAATAACCACAAACGGGGAAACCAAGTGCTATGATCTAGTCCCTGTCATCTTATCTAACATATACTAGGCTTTAGATCAATCCCGAAACCTACGTAGGTACTTCCAAGGGTGTAACCTCTTAGTGCAATGGTGGATTATCAAACACCTTAACAAAACTGATGGTCCCTCATACTTAGATCCTAAACGTAGGAAAGATAGCCTTCAAGTCACGTACCCAAATTTTGGGACTGAAACCCTAGATAGGTGGTCTTTTATCTTTTATATACTCGGAGAAGACAA
Organism: Anisodus acutangulus; assembly: GCA_029783415.1. Lineage (NCBI taxonomy): Eukaryota > Viridiplantae > Streptophyta > Magnoliopsida > Solanales > Solanaceae > Anisodus > Anisodus acutangulus. Next base: position 26,643,492 of record CM056511.1, on the reverse strand, counting down.
CATCCAATGGAGATTCCTTGACTTTATATCCAAGACCATAGTAGTGAGAGGTATAAAATGCCCTTTCCTAACACTTATGGGGATCTGGGGTCCGATAATATGCACCTATTAGGGTCCTAGGATAGTTCGATAGAAGACAAGTGATTCCCCAGGTAGGGAAAATGGGGGAGTACGTGGTCGAATACGAAAGAGATAGGATAAAAGGGTTGCTGACATCATTCGAGAGTGGAATGGTCGGGTAAAGTGGGGTCTAGAGACTGTAGCTGAGGATATCATTCGCCCGAGTTGTGATGAATACTTTATAGATTGGTTGAGAGCACACTTGCAAAGAACCTCATACCGGGGCCCAACCATTATTAGTGTATTTATTATAGGGATTCAAAAGCCGAGATCAAGCACGCTACATTCAGAGATAGGCAGATGATCGAGATGCTAGGTATCTAGAGAAGATAGAGCATTAACATACTATCATAGCCAGTCTGACTGAGGAGTTAGACTTCACCCACGAGTGTCTAGAGAATTTAGATGCTCGAATGATGAGGGCCATGGACGAGACTGCATCTATGACCTTCGCAGAGAAAGGTTACTGGGTTGATTCGTTGTTGGTGTCTACTCATCTCCAGATTTAGACCGACCTTTGAAGGTTCAAGAAAGCTCTAAAAGACATAGCTTCATCATCCACTACTGGAAGCGACTTCTTCTAATTTTCATTTACTCTTCATATTTTGTAAACCCATTGGGGGAAGTCTTATTATTAATGAAAATGATTATGGGGAAATGGTTCAAATCGACATTTGGCACAATTATATTTCAAACGACTAAAAAACCTTGGAGTAACGAGACATAGGAACATGAATATTACAAGTGCTTATGTGATTATGTGATATAACTGCTTATATGCTTTCATGTGTTTCATCTAAACTCTTGAATGGTTCCACATCCCGAACACCAACCCAAAAGGAAAATACAAGAAAATACCAAAACAAAACTAAAATTTACACCTCCTCTTAAAGGTTGATTTGCTACCAATGGACACTCCCGACAACCAAAGTGCTATATCACCAGTCATCCAATTGGTTAGCGACGAAGAGACGGAGGATTCACTCAGAGCAAAGATTAACATGATTAATGGAAAGATTGACTTGGCTAAAGCCAAGATGAAAGAGGTCGATGAGATTTTGAATTTTGTAGGGAACCTCACAGAAGAATCCCCATAGAGGAAAGATCAATGCCAAAATCTCCCTAACGAGGTCAAGAAGATGGTTAATGACTATATCCCATTGTTAAAGACGCCAAAGCAAGAGTCTCAGTTATCTAAGAAAGATCATATGCCATACGGAGAATCAAGTGGGTTGCCTGAAGGAGTCACCCCAAATGCCAATGAATCTGCCAACTACTACGGGACGCCACATGGGCCTTCCTGTATGATGAAAGAAAGCCCGCAGACATAAACTCTCAACCTAAGTCGAGAGGTGCTTTACTAAGAGTACTAACAACTCACCATCATCCTACGGTTAAATGCCTCAAATGGGATGAGATGTGAAGAAGAATGAACGGCATCACGTGAAGGTTTAAGAAGATAACATTTTATTTCAGCTTTGCATATATGTCTTGGCCGAAGATCATGTTTGTTTTTCTTTTAGCTTATCTTTAATTCTTAGCTTAGATTTTAGTTCTTCTTCGGACATAGCTAATGTACCATGTAATAAGACAAGAAGACTAGGACAAAGATATAAGGGAATATGATGACTAGGCCGTGTGTCTAGGCGTGTGAAGAGGGTTAAGACAATGTGGCAAGGACAAGAATGATCTAGAAGAATAGGCTTCCAAGAAGACAATTCATTTATTTGGCAACATGGAAGACACCGTGAACATGAAGGGGTGGTCGAAATTCTCTTCCGTCTACATTCGGCCAATGACATACAAAGAATGGAAGCTTCCAAACGTATTCCAAAAAGATGAGATTTATGAGGAGCCAAGTTCATGCATTTTACTTCATGGGATCCACAAATGGGTGTGAGAAGATTGGGTTCATTTTTTGTCCACAAGAAAACCAAAGCTTTTCCCATTTATTCCCATCGACCGAGAACACCCTTTGGTCACCAAGAAAACCCGAACCCATCCCATTTGTCCTCACTTGGCCGAAAGGTTCAAGGTAGTTTGTGTCCTTTGATTTGTCTTCTAGAAAGGTTCATATATTACTATAAATAGGACCCTTAGGATGTTGTAAAATATAGTTGTTGATGAATAGAAAAACTTGAGTTTTACTCAAACACTAATGTATTCAACTTGTGTGTTGTCTACTTTAGTTGGTCCTTGTGTGGGCCTTCGGTTCTTGTGTGAACTAACCCCAAGCCAATGGTCTATCTTAAGGTTACCGGCCACCCTCACTTGGTTAGTACTCGAGCTTTTAGTTAGCAACCTCGGTCTAGTACTTGTCCAATTGGCCAAACTTATCTTGGTGTTGGCTTGAGCATTAAAACCCTTGTGTCATTATCCTTGCTATATCGACCGTCCTATACTTGGTTTGTACTTGGGTTTGCACCTAGGATCCCGTGTTCATTCCATACTCAAACCACCATCTCCGTTCTACCACCACATCCCATAATACCCCCATAAAAATTTCCACTAAAGCTCACTGTTCGAAACTACCCACAACTTTCTGTCCAAACCCGTCAACCACAAATAGTCCACAAAACAACCCTCACCTATACCTCATTGTTTCAATAAACTTTCGACATCCTCCACCACCAAACTAACAAAGACCACCCACCAGAACAATCCTCAACGTGTCTAAAATAACCCCATAAAATTCCTAAACCCAACTCTCCCTGAAACTATCCAAAACAGCCACCAAATACCACACTGCCGGCAGAATCTGAGAAACCGAGAACCCCACTTTCAAGTCTATTTTCATGTCAACTCATTCCATGCCATACTCCGACTCACTTATCTTCACTCACCCCTCATTATATACATAATATTGGTATCAGAGTGAGGCCATGCCGTACCACGCTTTGATCCCGTATCAAAGCGAGGATTGTAAGTGACTTTCTTGCGGAACGTGCGCAAGCCTTGAAAAAGGAACTTGCGGAGAATGCCATGATGAATAATGTTGAATCCGAGGTTGTAAAAATCAGCCCAAGGCATGAGAAAGGCAGTACATCTTTTGCTAATCCACTAGATGATGTTGAAGAAGAGGACAATGCCACCTTTAATATCCATTGTATAGTCACGAATGTAGGGATTTCTTTTTTATGGAGAAATTTGTAATTGAGGAGTACTTGGAAGAAGATGTTACTCTTGCAAGAGAGCGTGAAAATTTAGTACCCCAACATGTGTTGAGTGTTCAACTTGAATACATGAGGAAACACAAGGGGAGCAACTATTTCACACGCGTTGCAAAGTAAATGATAAAGTGTGCAATGTGATTATTGACGGAAGAAGTGGTATCAACTTGGCCATCGTGGAAATGGTGGACAAGTTAAAACTACCCACCGCAATCATCCAAATCCATATGATCTCCAATGAGTGAACCAAGACGAAGGGCTAAGAGTAGTACAACAAACTCTTGTTAGCTTTCGAATTGGAACATATGAAGATAAAATATGGTGTGACATATTCCCTATGGATGCATGTCATATTTTATTGGGAAGAACGTGGTAATTGGGTCAGAAGGTGCAACATGATGAAGAGAAGAATATTTATTCTCTTCAAAAGGATAATAAGAACATCCGATTAATACCATTATCACCTCGTGAGGTGAAAGAAATAAAGATCCGAAGTGCAAAAAAATTCAAGGAGAAATCCGAGATCCTCTTTCTTGAGGCACGAAAGATAGAAGAAGAATTTAAACAAAGGAGTCCTCTAGTTCCATTGGTGTGCAAGGAAAGCCTCGTGGAAGACACAGTTGGAAATGCCGATCCTAAGGAACCCCTGAAGAAACTTGAAGATATGTTGTCGAGTGATCTTAAAACTGAGTCTCTATCGACAGAGGGTATTGGACATGCTCTAGGTTTATTTACAAGAAGTTCATTCCCTAACCACCATTCCTATAGCCATTATCCAGAAAGGGATACGACATCCACCTTATTAGTGCAAAAGGGAAATGAGGCTTGGCACACATGTGTTCTCATCCAAGCGATCGACAACAACATGAAATGCAAGTTTTCTATGACGAGGTGGAAAATTTCTTTTGCGGAATCAAGTGGAGCCAAATGGTTCTACAAGATAGACTCAAGGAGAGGATACCATCAAAGGGGAACCCGAGAAGGAGATACGTGGGGGATGACTACCAAGGTCAGGTATGATGTGTATGAGGAGCATGTGATGTCGTTTAGAGTATGTAACTCTCCATGCTCTCCCAAGAATTTCATGCACGAGATAACACAACAATCCATGGGTTACATGGAATTATCCGAAGGCATGATTGAAAATCTATCCACGGTAGGAGTGTTCGAATGGCTCTCCTCAAACAACGGTATCGATCATGCCTTTGAAATGGTTCCCGGAAGATCACTACCCAATTACGGTGACAATCCGGAGGAGGCTTCCGAGTTACTTGTCCAAGAGGACCTTTGTTCATATACGGTACCTATTTTGATGCCGAAGGGAAACATGGTGCGTGTGCATAGATGGCCGAATGGTTTACAACTTCACCTTGAAGTGCAATTCCCTAATACCAAGAATGGATGTCTATTTGGACAACTTGAGTAGAATTAGATTGCTTCCCGAGTTGTCTTTGAGAGACGGTTCACAACTAATGAAGTTCCAAAAGGGAATTGAACGAAAAGTGGTCTTCAAAATCTAACATGGTGTGTGAATGGATTGTGGTGTCATTTGAAGTTTGTGATGTCCTAAGCTATTCTACAAGTCTCATACACAAGGGATGTTTGATCCGAGAATACAAGGTACTGTCCAGGAACCTATACATGAAGCCACCCGAAGTGGACCAAAGTTGGGTCAAGAATAGAAGTGTCATCCGAGATTATGGTTTGGCTCCATATCCCCATGGTTTCTTTACTGCCGTTATCCCGATCATGAAGGTACAATTTGAAGTTGAACAAGAGGTTTTGGAAGTTGGTGTCGTCCTAATTGAAGAACATGAACCCGTGGCTCCCTATGGTGAGAAGTTGAGAGGTGTACATCACAATCCTTTGACATATGACTCATTGATTCAATGGGGAGACTGTTTGAGGTATGGCCCTTTTAAATTGTTGGTTAACTTCCGAGAAGATAATTACAAGAAAGAACTTCCAGATGAATATGGAAGTTCGAAACTTCATATATGAGGCTTATCAATCCATTTAGGCAACGGGAATTTGAGGACAAATTCTTTTAAAGAATGGGAGATTGATGAAAGAAAGCCCGCAGACTTAAACTCTCAACCTAAGTATAGATGTGCTTTACTAAGAGTACTAACAACTCACCATCAGCCTATGGTTAAATACCTCAAATGGGATAAGATATGTTGTAGAATGAACGGCATCACGTGAAGGTTTAAGAAGACAACATGTTATTTTGGCTTTGTATATAGGTCTTGGCCGAAGACCAGGTTTGTTTTTCTTTTAGCTTATCTTTAATTCTTAGCTTAGATTTTAATTCTTCTTCGAACATAGTTAATCTACCATGTAATAAGACAAGGTGACTAGGACAAAGATATAAGGGAATATGATGACAAGGCCGTGTGTCTAGGCCGTGTGAAGAAGGTTAAGACAAGGTGGCAAGGACAAGAATGATCTAGAAGATGAGGCTTCCAAGAAGACAATTCATTTATTTGGCTACATGGAAGACATCAAGAATATGAAGGGTGGTCAAAATGCTCTTCCATCTACATTCGGCCAAGGACATACAAAAAATGGAAGCTTCCAAACATATTCCAAGAAGATGAGATTTATGACGCGCCAAGTTCATGCATTCTTCTTCATGGGATCCACCAAGGGGTGTGAGAAGATTGGGTTCATTCTTTGTCCACATATAAAACCAAAACCTTTCCCATTTATTCCCATAGGCCGAGAACACCCTTGGTCACCAAGAAAACCCGAACCCGTCCCCATTTGTCCCCACTTTGCCGAAAGGTTCAAGGTAGTTTGTGTCCTTTGATTTGTCTTCTAGAAAGGTCCATATATTACTATAAATAGGACCCTTAGGATGTTGTAAAAGACAATTGTTGATGAATAGAAAAACATGAGTTTTACTCAGACACTAATGTATTCAACTTGTGAGTTGTCTACCTTAGTTGGTCCTTATGTGGGCCTTCGGTTCTTGTGTGAACCAACCCCAAGCCAACGGTCTATCTTAAGGTTACCGGCCACCCTCACTTGGTTAGTACTCGAGCTTTTAGTTAGCAACCTCGGTCTAGTCCTTGTCCAATTGGACAAACTTATCTTGGTGTCGACTCGAGCATTAAAACCCTCGTGTTATTATCCTTGCTATATCGATCGTCCTATACTTCATTTGTACTCGGGTTTGCACCTAACATACCGAGTTCATTCCTTGATCAAACCACCATATCCGTTCTACCACCACATCCCATAATACCCCATAAACATCCCCACTAAATCTCACTGTCCGAAACCACCCACAACTTCTGGTCCAAACTCGTCAACCACAAATAATCCACAAAACAACCCTTATCGATACCTCACTATTTCTGTAATTTTTCAACATCGTCTACCACCAAACTAACAAATCCCAACCACCAGAACAACATTCAACGTGTCTACAATAATCCCATAAAATTCCTAAACACAATGCTCCCTAAAACTACCCGAAATAGCCACCAAACAACACACTGTCGACATTATCCGAGAAACGGAGAACCCCACTTTCAAGTCCATTTTCACGTCAACTCATTCCTTGTCATACTCTGACCCACTTACCCTCACTCGCCCCTTCTTATATACATAACCGTACATCAAATCCTATGTGGTAGGCTCTTGCCATTATGTCCCACACCTCACCTTTCAGAGTTTCACCTAGGTTGGTACGAAGCATTGAGGTATATGAAGGATTGCTAGCTGCCGGAGCTTCGTGTCTCAGTCCCGACGTCCTCCCAACCTTTGCACCCATCTATGCTCACAAGAGGTTCCTCTTACACAAGAATTAGCCTTGCCACACCATAGACGAATGCCTAGCCTTCAAAAGTAGAATCACAAGATTGATTGATGAAAGGGACATCCGTAACCTGTAGGGGCCACATTCCCTACTAGTTTATGACCCCATCATATCTGGTGAAGGAATCACCATTGATACCCAAATTTGGCACTATGACTTCATGGTCTTTGAATACTCGTACGCAAGACTCTTCTCTACTTTGGTCAACACCGGCAAGGTCGAGCCAATTAAGTCTAATTGGAAATCCTCCACCAGTACTTTCAGGAGGAAGATCTGCATGTATCACTCAGAGAAACCAGGACATAAAATCGAAGGATATGAGACCTTTAAGTTTGAGCTGGAGCATCTAGTCAACACAGGTCATATCTGGGTTCTACCCCACCGCTACTAAGAAAGCAACTGGGAGAATTCGAGGTCATAAGGACAACGACACGCCATGGCTTCTAGGGGAAGTCATTTTTGGATAGTTTAGGCATCCCCCTTTTATTTTTAATCAAAATCCCCTCCATTTTTTGTAAAAGAAACTACATTCGATCTGATATCCCATGGAGGGATACCTATGAAGCCCTTATTGGGCTTGATCTGGGAAAATGATTTGGGTAGATGAAATTAGGATTAATTTCTATGTAACACAAACAACGGAAGGGCCTGATTTCCCGTAGAGGGATACACAGGTAGTCAACATAAGAGTCGGCCCCTGTATTATATAAATTATAATCCCACCTATTTAGAAAAGTTTCTTTCTTTCAAAGATGTCGTGGTAGCAAATTAACCATATACCTCCAAACTGAAACCCTCAAGACAAAAAATGGCCAAAATACCCCCGGAATGGAGAATTAATCAAGAGTTCAGATCTAATACATTAATTTTTATGCTTATGTGCAATTTGTATGTGACATCTTGTATTATTGTTTCTTCACTAACATTACCAACGTCCTTTGCCTTTGAGTTATTGTTTTCTTATATAGGAGGTTGATCTGTGTTGTATCACACTAGCATACTTCACCTGATTAAAAGCAGCAGCGGCATCCCTTAACGAGAAGAATCAAGATAAAATAATTGGTACATCGGAAGAAGCACGTAACAAAGATGCTTTTTTCATAGATTACACCACACCCCAGGATCGTTAGAGTTCCTCACAACACGAGGACCTGATTAATTTGTTGTTCAGAAAGATAGCAGACCTCCAAGAACAGGTCATGAAGAACGAAGCCATCAATGCTGCTAGAGAGGCAGCCAATCAAATGAGAAGGCCTCCACCACCTTTCCCATCTATGAGCTCGCCCATACCCGAGCACTTCCTAGCCACTAATACCCACTCAGGTACCTCGCACCGAACCCTACCTCCAGTAAATGCCACTCACATAGTCGGGACATCCCACTCAGCGCCTTCTTATCAGGCCCCACCTACTTATGCTGATCCTAGCAAACACCAAAATATTGCCGCTCATCCAACATCCAGAGCTGATGGCACTCCCATAAGCCGCCCACCGCACTCCACAATATCTTTCCATACCCCAATTACCCCCATTGACTATTCACTCGAGCTTGACCATTATGAAGAAATAGAAAAAATGTGGAGGGCCGAACAAGACAGAAGAGATAAGGAAATGGAGCAGAAGATGGTGGACCTGCTCGAGAAATCCAACAGAGGTTATCGAAAAGCTACAGGCCTAAGTTATGATTACTTACATATGCATCCAGACCTATATATGCTTGAAGGTTTCAAGGTATCAAAGTTTGAACTCTTCAACGGGACAAGGAATCTCAAGGCTCATCTACGAGCATATTGCAACCAATTGGTCGGGATAAAGAGGAAACATGCTCTAATAATGTGGTTGTTTGTTGAAGCCTCACGGGAGAAGAGTTAGAATGGTTCACACCTCAGGACCTACATCGATGGGACACTTGACAAGACATGGCAGGGGCCTTCATGGAAAAATTTTACTTTAATATGGAAAATGTGCCCGATCGTTACTACTTGGAGAAGGTTAAGCAAAAATCTACTGAGAACTACCACGAATATGCGAGTAGATGGAGGTCTGAGCTGCCCGAGTATAGTCGCGGATGAGCGAGGAAGAACTAGTATATGTCTTCATCCGATCACAAGAATTGGATTTCTACGATCGAATATTATCTATAGCCAGGAGGACATTCTCTGAATTGTTTAAGATGGGAGAGGCGATAGATGACGACCTCAAATTCGGAAAGATCATTAGCATAGCCAACAAAGCTAGCCTAGCAAACAATATTGGGGCCATAAGGAAAAAGAAGGAGGACGTGGTAAATGTCTCCTATACACCTAGCCCAAGAAGTAAAAAGGAAGAAGGATCACAGTCTTTTTTCGATGTATACCAATCACTACCTCCAAGAATTTATATAATATCTCCATACAACACTATACCGATATATTACACACCGCTAAACTATTAGTCACCGGCTGCAGCCTATTATGCTCCACATCCAAACTAACAAACACCAGTACCCACTTACCAAACTCCATCACCAAAATACCAAGTTCCCGCACCTGCTTATCAAGCACTCCAAAACCATCAAAATCATTGAAACCAGCCGCCTCCGGCTACATATCATTTGCCACATCTGAACATTAAAAAAAGCTACCACAGATGTTCACTCCACTTCTCGAAACTCGAACCTAGTTGTTCGAAAGATTAAATGCTGTCGGAATCATCCATACTGTTCTGCCAAAAGTGTGCCAACCGTAGAAGCCGTTTTTATAGAGCCGATATGACTTGTGCGTACCAATCCAGAGGGAACATATACAACATCAATGACTGTCTTAGTCTGAAGCACAAGATACATGACCTGATCGACAAAATAGATATCATCTTGGAAACAACATCAGTGAATGTAAACACAAATCCTCTCCCCAATTATGGTGCTAACCATATACACATGATTGAACATGAAGAAGATTGGGCTGCATGCAAGCTGTTGATCCAAGAATCCGTTAAGAGTCTGGAACAAACAGTTGCCTCTCTTACTCTAAAAGAGTGACCTAATTTCAAAGTGTTGATCCATGCGTCGTTCGTAGTTCAAGTACCGCAGAAGGTAGTTCATGTCCAGATAAAAGAGTTCGTCATCCAAGCGACCGTGGATTAGGGAACGGCAAGGCCAGAGAGATGTTATACTCCCAAAGAGTTGGCGCAGAGAGCGTCCTGTAAAGAAGGAAACCAAAGGAGGCACATCACTGCGGTAGAGGCTGAGAACTTTTGGAGCAGAATACAGCTAAAATAATATTCCATTGTTGAATACTTAAAGAAGACGCCATCCCAAATATTTGTAATGGCATTGTTTTTTAGTTCATCGCATCATCGTCAAGCCTTGATGAATGAACTGGACGAAGCACATTTCCCTGAAGGAACAAGCAGTGAAACATTGGCTTATATTGTGGCCACATCATTGAGGCCCACAAAATATCCTTCACTCCATACCAAAGGAAGGAACAACCCACAACAAGGCTCTCTACATCATTGTGAAATTATAGAGACAAGGTCATAGTGCGAGTGTTGGTCGACAACGCGACCAGTCTCAATATATGCCTCGAATCTACACTTAAGCAATTGGGTTACAACATTGGGAAGATACGCCATAGTCGTACCAATATAAGAGCTTTCGATGGAGCACATGGTGATCCCATTGGCGGAATAGACCTCAACATACAAATGGGGCCTGCCTAGTTTACTACTGAGTTTTAAGTAATGGAAATCACTACCAATTACAATATACTATTGGGAAAGCCTTGGATACATATGGCAGGAGCAGTACCGTCATCTCTCCATCAATCATTGAAGTTCGTATGGGAGACTCATAAAGTGGTAATTCACGAAGCGGGTAGCATTCATAACTACCCCAGTAACTCAGTACCAGTGATAGAGGAAATCTTTAAGGATACAAATTTCCACGTGGTAGAACTTGTGGGAGAAGCCCATAAATGGGACGATGAAGAGAGCCTCATGCCACCAGTCAATAAGATGATCATCGTAACTATGCTTCAGAACAGGTTAAACCCAACAAAGGTTTAGGCAGAGAGCTCCAGTGTATCAAGAAATCGGTGTCAATTCCGGCAAATGAATACCATTTTGGCATTGGATAAATCCCAAGCTCGGAAGAAGCCTCTGATGCTGATAAAAAAAGAGGGCTCCTCCACAGTTGCGTAAACCATTTCCGGACTTCTACCAATCATTCCCAATCAGAATGTCCATGCATAATGGCAGAGACACAGAAGAAGGTTTAGGGATGTTGTTCAAAGAGGAAGAGTGTGTCGTGATATTGGAGGAATGCTTTGAAGCGCCCACCATCCACAATGCTAATCTGGGCAAGCAGTTATCCAACTGGACCTCTACCCGCTCTTGGCTATCGGTAGAGAGAATGAATTTAAATTTTCTTTCAAAAATAAGTGAAAATCGGCTGAGGCCCGAGCATTCAACATTTGCATCTTTATTTTTCTTCGCAAGGTTTGAAAAAACAGAAATGACTCGATGTTGATCTGAATTAGGATCATAGTTTATACTTTCTTTATCAATGAAAGCCTCAGTTTATGCAAAAATAATCTTTTTATTTTTTATTAACATGTTTATATACACTAACCATGATTTGCCTTGTTTTTCGATAATAATAATAAAATAACTCATAATGTAATGACATGTCGCGAGATGAGTGATACTGAAGAAAATGAGTATGAGGAGTATGACGAAGAAACCGGGTTTCCAGAGGATCTCGTTGATGAAGAAGATCAGTATGAAAATAGGAAAAAGCCTAATTTGGACGAAACCAAAGCAATTAACCTCGGGGATGATGAAATAATTAAATTAACTAGGATAAGTGCGCATTTGGATGCACACCGAAAAGAAGAACTGATAAACCTACTACAAGAATACGTCGACATATTCACATGGTCATACGTGGATTTGCTCGGGTTAAGCATATACATAGTAGCCCACAAGCTACCTATCAATGAGAGTTTTACCCCAGTCAAGCAAAAAGTCCGAAAATTCAAGCCTGATCTGAGCATAAGAATCAAAGATGAGGTTGAAAAGAAGATAAAGTCATGGGTAGTGGAGGTAACTCCATATCCCACATGGTTGGCCAACATCATGCCTATACCGAAGAAAGATGAAAAGATATAGATTTGTATAGACTATTGTGATCTGAACCAAGCTAGTCCCAATGATAACTATCCACTTCTGAATATCCACATACTTATCGACAACTGCGCAAAGCTCGAGTTACAATCATTCTTGGATTGCTTCGCCAGTTACCATCATATTCTGATGAGCAAAGAAAATGAACAGAAAATAACATTCATTACTCCATATGCAGTATACCACTACAATGTAATGTCGTTTGGCCTAGAAAATGCCAGCACAACATACATGAGAGAAATGACCACTATCTTCCACGACATGATGCACAAAGAGATAGAAGTCTACGTGGATGATGTCATAATCAAATTACGAGAAAGAACATATCACATCATACACTTGAGAAAGTTCTTTGACAGACTTCGTAAGTTCGATCTGAAGCTAAATCTGGCCAAGTGCGCATTTGGAGTTCCTGTCGAAAAATTATTCGGATTCATAGTCTGCCGCAAGGGCATAGAGCTAGATTTCAATAAAATCAAAGCCATTGAAGAATCACCACCACTAGAGATCAAGATGAGAGTCATAAGTTTTCTGGGAAGGTTGAATTACATCGGACGCTTCATAGCGTAGTCCAAAATAATCGTAGAGCACATCCTCAAGCTATTGAAAAAGGATGCGCCCACCAAGTCGATAGATGAGTGCCAAAATGCCTTTGACACTATTAAGATATATCTCTCAAATCTGCTAGTCATAGTTCCTCAAACTAGGGGGCCCACTATTATTGTATTTCTTGGTATCAGATAATGCATTCGGATGCATGTTGGCGCAACACGACAAAACTGGGAAGAAAGAACGAGCCATCTACTATCTCAGTAAAAAGTTCATTGATTGCAAGTCAAGTTACACCTTGGTCGAGAAAACATGTTGTGCTCTGACATGGGTGGCAGAAAAACGGAGACACTACTTATCAGCTTACACTACTCATCTAATCTCCAAGATGGGTCCTTTAAAGTACATATTTTGCCATCACATGCCAATAGAGAAATTGGTAAAGTGGAAAATGATTCTAAGTGAATTCGACATCACGTATGTGGTCCAGAAAGCTATCAAGCAATAAACATTAGTCAATTTGCTAGCAGAAACTCCGGTCGATGAAGAGTTCAAACCCCCAAGAACATATTTCTCGAACGATACCGGAAGACGACAGTCGGATCAAAAGAGCCATTAAAGTTACAAAATGCCACCAGAGCGTCACAATCCAGCCATGAGAGCCATGAAAAGGACGAAGCACCACAAGGGTGGCACAATCTGGCCATTGAGCCATAAAAGGACAAAATATCTATATGATCGAGGGGGTCACAACCGACCAAAGGACGAAGAAACACAATCATAGCATGAGAGCAATCAAAGGAAAAAATGGTCATCTGACCAAGAAGGTCACATCCGAAAAAGGAAAAAATAAAGATAATCCAGTCGAAAGGCCATAATTGTCATATGCATATATGAGTCAACGGTGTCGTAGGTGACATTCGCTCAAAGCACGAACCAACAGTGTCACATGTGACATTTGCTTAACAAAAATAAATAAGCCAAGGGTATTGCAGGTGACATTCGCTCAACAATACACGCTCAACCAAAATTACACGAGCTAATAGTGTCTCTGGCGGCATTCACTCAACAAAAATACACGAGCTGGCAGTGCTATAGGTGGCATTCACTCAAACAAAAATATATAAGAGACAACGGTGTCAGAGATGACATTCCCTCAATTAAAATATTCATGAGCCAACAGTGTTGCAGGTGACATTCGTTCAACCAATATATACACGAGCCAATGATGTTGCAGGTGACATTCTCTTAACAAAAAATATGCAAGAGCCAATGGTGTCGGAGGTGATATTCTCTTGATAAAAAATATGCACGAGCCAACGATACCTGAGGTGGCATTCACTTAACAAGAATATGCATGAGCCAACGGTGTTGTAGGTGACATTCGCTCAACGATAATAAATGAGCAAATGGTGTTGCAACTGATATTCGCACAACCAAAAATACACGAGCCAACGGTGTCGCAGGTGGCATTCGCTCAATAAAAATACACAAGCCGATGGTGCCGTAGGTGGAATTTGCTTAACAAAAATATGCACGATCAAATGGCATCACATGTGACATTCACTCAATAAAAATAAATAAGCCAATGGTGTCACAGGTGATATTTGCTCAACAATATATGATCCAACAGTGTCACATGCGATATTCGCACAACCAAAAATACATGAGCCGATGGTGCCGGAAGTGGCATTCACTCAACAAAAATATGTATGAGCCAACGGTGTTAGAGGTGACATTCGAACAATAAATATATACGAGCCAACGGTGTCAGAGGTTCTATTCGCTCAACAAAACTATGTAGGAGCCAATAATATCATAGGTGGCATTCACTCAACACAATAAAATTACACGGGCCAACAGTGTCAAAAGAGGCATCCACTCAAAAAAACATTCAACCGTGGAAGTCATATGAGCCAGACGGTGTCGGAAGTGTCACCTACTTAGAATAATCATCTAAGAGGGCACAACAAACACATCCATGTAGGTATGGCCAAATAAAAAATCAAACACGTCAGGTCCCAGCAAATGAAAATAGGTTGGAAGCTACCGGAGGAGGGAAGCAAGCAGACCAAATCTAGATGCATGCGGAGCAAACGTGAAACCTTATCTTGGGCAGCCAGTCAAAATAGTGTACCAATGAGAGTCGATCACTCTGGACTTGGGCCTAAAAGATCACTCCACTCCACACTCAATCACAATTAGTAAGAAAACATTATGTTTTAAAAACTCCGTGACCAATCGGGCATACATCAGAAAGGTTTTGTAAAATTGTCCAAGGCATTCCTGTATAAGGGATACCATTTTCAAGACATCAAGTCGAACTACAAGTGACTTAATTCCCGAAAACCGGGGATATGTAGGCTAGCTCAATATCCAAGGATCAGTCACATTCCAATAAAATCATTTTGAAACCTTTTAGTTTTGGGATTTTTTCTTTAGTTATTTTCTTTTAGCAGTCTAATTGAGTCAAACTACAAGTGGCATGAATTCTCATACATCCTGAGATATGTAGGAAACTCAGAGACCATGATTCGTCCATAATTTTTCAAAATTCCATAAAAATTAGAAGTACTTTTTAATTTGTCGGCTAAAAACTAGGTCAGTCAATTTCGCAGCTCAAGGATGGTCTTTCCATCCTCGAACATGAAGAGACAGTTGTTGACAACTAATTTTTACCCTCCAATAATTATATTTAATTATTCCAAATTCCCCAGTCATAGATGGAATAAATTATTTCGGAAGTATTTTGTTATTCCATTGTACAAAATATCATCTTGTATATTTATTGTATATCATATCCTATTTCACATTATTTTGATCATAAATTGCAATTCTAGAATTTTAAATCACAATTGTGAAATTATTTGTCTTAAAATCATCAATTTAAAGTAATCAATATTTATTATGTCAAAACTCAGGAAATTATTTAATTAAATAGGACAAGCAATTTGCATCTCAATTTTAAATCACTTTCTATTTAATTAACAA
Organism: Anisodus acutangulus; assembly: GCA_029783415.1. NCBI lineage: Eukaryota > Viridiplantae > Streptophyta > Magnoliopsida > Solanales > Solanaceae > Anisodus > Anisodus acutangulus. The sequence continues at coordinate 26,627,671 of CM056511.1, read as the reverse complement.
GATTTTTCTTAACTTTAGGATTTTTATTTTTGAATAATGTCAAATTTGAGCTCAAATTAAAGCCTTTAATTTAATTCAGTTATAATTGAATTTTTTTGGTCATTTATTAATTTAAAACATGGCCATATTTGCAAAATTTAACGATTGCTTTGATTTATTTAAAATGTCTAAATTCGGGCTCTGCCCTTTTTAAATTGATCCGCCGAGTTCAGGCTCAATGCCTAGACCCGGCCTAACACCCTATTATGTGTACACCCTTAACCCTCTCTTTCATTTGGGTATGATGAAACCCTAGCGGCGTCTCCTCACTTTCATCTTTACCAAATATGGCGGTAATGTGCATACATTGCCTTTATCCAGATGCTTGTCCATTCATTTTGGACAAGAGCATTAATTACTCTTGCCTTTATCTTACAGAACAACCGCAGAGCCACCACTCCCCACCAAGGTCAGGTTGCCCCTCTATGCGTGCTTTATCTGTTATGATTTTAATTACATTTGTCTTATTTTGATTTCAAATCTAGGGCTGTGATTGGTCCAAATCTCTTTGGGAGGGAATTTTGCAGCTAATTTTGTTCTCCCACGCCGATATCACTCTCAATTTCTAGGGTTTTGGGGTTTTATAAATTGAACTCCACCCTCTCATTGTTCAAAGTCGGTGATTTTAGTTTTGAGTTTTGATTTATCATGAGCTTAACCTAATCATCTAATTTCGGGATTTATTTTGATTGATCTGTGGTTCCAAGCCCTTTGGTGGAACCTTAAGTATTGATATAACTCCTACTAGTTTAAAACCTTTCTTCTTGTGTGTGTGGGGGAGTGTGATCGAGTGGAGACTGGAAGATTCAAGCCTCAACTTCGATTCGGCTGCCACTACAAGAGGTAATTCTTGATCCTTTATTAATTTTTAGTTTATTTTAAGTATTATCTGTGTATTGTGTGTTAATTGTAATTGTTTTGATGATGTATGAACTGTTAAAGATTATATAGATTCTTTAGAAACATGTTTAGTCATTAAGGAGTGTGTTATAGTTGATTCAATGCCTTATTATACTTGTTATATCATTTAATACTAGTTTAAAGCCTAAAAATGAACTAAACGTGTTGGTTCTTGGACTAGCATAGCTTGTTTCTGCTCCGAAAGATTGATATCTAGTGTTTTAGTGCTACTGTCATGACTGTTAGGACCTTTTAATTGTTTAAAATAGAAGAAATTTTTTAATCTTGACCAATTCTATGTGTTTGATAGCTCTTAGGATAATATGGTATATGTTTGTGTATCTGTTATGGTTTAAATGAAGAGGTAGGATTAACAGTGCATAGAGGTGACTTTAATATGATTTGGGATGAACCCTTAGGCTTTGAAATTATTAAATAGATCTATTGAACAATAAGTCTTGACACTGTTAATACCTTAGTGGTTTGTTTAAGGAATGTTTAATTTAATCTTATGGTTAAATAGGTCAAATGATTGTGTTACCTGAACTTTAAATGAACTTGGTGAATGAGAGGTGCTTTGTCTGTATATTTTCAAAGTAAATCTAGTTTATGTTCCTGTTAAGGGTGTATATGTTGGGTAAGGAATTGTATTTGTTTAGACCTGTTCAACTTGTTCGTCCATATTGTTGTCTAGTTCTACCAATCTAAGTCTAAGTCTAAGCCTGATATAGTTGAGTGGTCAGCCTAATTTATAATACTTGGATTCTGAGGTTTTTATGTTTGTCTGGTGTTCTTGTAATGTGCATAACTTCCTATCATTCCATTTTGAACTATGAAATGTTTGTTACTGAATTTGTACACCTTAAGGCCTCATAATCTTTGTTCAAACTCATACTGTATTGGACTATGTTTGTGTGCATTTTTTTTATGCATGTTAGTTCAACAACACATACTGCCATTTCATATCTTCACTCATGTGCATTTGAATCCTATTGAGTGTTTTGTTGATATGTAGGTCCAAGATAACATGCATGAAACATCTTTGAATTTCACATATGTTCATGATTTATCCATTTAAGGTTCTTAGCATTGAAGTTATATTCACGTGAATACCTTTATATGCTCATTGAAGTTTGTTTTTCCTATTCTCATACTGTTTCATGCTTTAAGTCACATGCCGAGGAACATAATAAGTTACAATCTTTCTTTGCTCCTACTTGTGTGAATATGAGATCTGATAAATGGCATGCTCATGTCCCAGCCTAAACCAATTGAACCTAGCAATAAAGATATTGTTTGTGTATATATGCTAAAGTCTTCTCTGTTGCATAAACATGCTGGATTGGTTAGGAATAAATTACTCAGTTGAATACTTTGTCTAGATGTGGCCTTGAGTCTGAATTTTAGGTCATATAACTGTTTGGTATCTGTTTAAGCCAACTTATGCCTAGCCTGATATCATGTATAGTCTGAGTATGTCATCCGTGTATATCACTTAGGAAATCCTTATATTATTATTAAGTGTCAGGTCTAGCCCATTCATGCCTTACATTTCTGCCTCATTTGCTGATAGTGAAAACTGGGCCAAGCCCATTTCTTTTTTTTGTGTAGCGTATGCTATTACTGAGTTCTAAATGGGCTGAGCCAAGTCTACATTACCTCTTTAGAATTCATCTAAGTGGGCTATTTTTGGTTGTTTTGAATTCATAGCTAAAACACATGGTGTGTGGTGAATATGATACTTGGTTGACCTTTGATGCCTATTTCAAATTGTTTTGCCTTTCCTGATATAACTGTGATGATAGTGGGGTATGGGATTTGATGACCTACCATCCATGTATGTGACCATGTCTACCACATGACAACTTGTGTTCTTTGCTGGCCTCATTTCTAAGCCTGTCTGAAGTGAGGAATAGCCTCAAGGATCCTTCCCTTGTTTTCTTGTTTTGGTTTTTGTTGGTTCAGCCCAGTGATGCAACTAGGTTAATAGATCTTGACTATGTGTTGGGAAAATCTATGCATACTAGTTGAAGGAATCATGATTAAGATAACCTGGATATTGCCTTTTCCATGTCTGTGTAAATGTTGGTATACACATCTTATATATCACTTGCATATCAGGTATACTTAGTATATCAGGTGTATAATAACATATATTTGGTATACCAATCATATTTTTCCATATTGTGAATATCTGTTGGGACTAACCCATTTCTACTACCATTTCTTGCCTTCTTTGCACAACTATAACCGTGGGCTTGGCCCATAGGGCTTGTTTTCTGTCTGTTTTCTCGTTTGCCTACCTTATATATATTAGGTTGAGCCCAACTGCTTGCTTCTTCTTCCTATTGTTGTCTACTGTTCCAGTTTTGGGCTGATCTAATGATTGATTTAAGCTTCATTTATTGTGGGCTGCTTATATGTTTTAATTTATTTCTTTACATGTAATAAGTTTTACATACATTCTAATTTAGACTCTTGTTTTCCCCTCTTACTTTAACACTGCCGCTATGACTTATGCCCCAAAAAAGACATGGGCCCCACTGGGCCTCATCTCTTCTTCCTATCGATTGGGCCAAGGCCTAACTAACTCATTTGATCGAGTCCAATAGCATTGTAGCTGATCATTGAAGGTCCATCTATGGGTGAAAATAGCCAATTGGTGGGCTTAGGTAGGCTCACCAGCCTAAACTTTTCTCTTTCATTTCAAATGTATGTATATGTATTGTATATGTATTATTTGTATAAAACACATACTTTTATATATTGGAACCCCTATAGTTACGAATTGATGATAGGCAAACGATACGTACATCGTTTAGCTAGGATCACCATAAATGATGTTTTTAAAACTTGATTAACCTTTGAATTTAAAAGACAGAAGAAAATGAACTATTTTGGGAACAAAAAATAAACTTTGAACTGGAAGTGGCATCAACTATTTGACTGTGAAATCGTTTGAACCTTGGGACTATTTTGGACTTCACTTAATGGGCTTAAAAGAGCAATAAAACGGGTTTTATTTTTCTCCAATATTTGGAGTTAAAGAAACATATTTGTTTAAGACAAAGGATGGAAAGATGTACTTATGAACTGATTTTGAGCCATGCCTAACTCTTTAAATTGATTTTTGTGTCATGACCCAAACCGGAGGGTTATGATGGGCACTCGAACCTACTTGTCGAGTACCACTAATCATTAAACTAGCATATAACCGTAACTTTGCATAGCCCACAAGGGCCATCATAAGATACCTTGCTGATATATGAAAATAGTAAACTGGAAAAGAGTTATGTAAATTTCTGTAAATAGAAGGACCCAATCTATATACATAAACATACCAAGGCTGACAAGGCTATACATGACTATTATGCACAGGACATCTGTCTACAAGACTCTAAAGAGTACGTAACATCATGAGGTCGGGACAGGGCCCCGTCATACCCCTATGTATATCAAAAATATCATATGAAGACTAGACTGCAACTCTGGAACAAACAGAGTGCTCCAATATCAGCTGAACCAGCAACCTACTAGTGCGAACCATCACCTTCTTTACCTGAGCCTGCGGGCATGAAACGCAACGTCCCCAGACAAAAGGGACGTCAGTACGAATAATGTACCGAGTATGTCAGACATGAAAAATAGCATAATAGAGACTTGGAAGTAACATGAGACAAGAAACAACCAACCAGTAGAGAATGCCTCTGAGGGCCATAATATGCCTAAGTATCATGTCTGTGCAAAATGCCTCTGAGGGCCATAGTATGCATAAGTATCATGTCTGTGTAGAATTCCTCTGAGGGCCATAATATGCCTAAATGCCATGCACAATGCAAATGCGGTATTTCATATACATATGCGTATACAACACCATCAAGCCTCTGTGGATAACCCATCATATCATATCGGCCTCTGTGGGCATAATTATTATCGTGTATATCTATACCAGCTGTATGTGGTATGCATATATACACCTTCCCTTTTCCCATACCCCATACATATATAATGCATACATATAGTAGAGTATATAACTTCTTTGAGGTCAAGGTATGTACATGCATGAATGGTATGATAACAAGACACTATAAGTTTGTCAGAGTGATGTAATATCGCTTCACCTTCGATTTACATTATGAATACTAACATCTTTCCCATATACCTCAATAAGGATTTAAGAACATATTTAGACATACTTTGACAACATGAATAAATAACATGAACGTTCTTAACTACTAAGAGTAGAATCATTTATGAGACAATATTACGTTCACGTTTCGTACTTAGAACATGTCAAAAGAAAGAAATGATTTTCCTTAACATATCTTAATTTTTTTACACTTAAAATTTATCGGTTACAACAACATGGCCATCGAGCTAGTCTTCATTCTTCTCAATAAGAAAAAATGAGAAAGTGGTTAACTTGGCTCACCTTAGAGTGATACAATACTATGTTTCCTTCTATCTAATTTTAGCTTTTTTTTTTTGGATGAGCAACATACAAATTTCTAGGAGTATTGTACCAAATATTTTCATACAAATCCCTATCATAGATCCTTATCTCTTCGTAAATATCTTGCAGCATATGATGCCACCTAGTTCCTAAATAGGCGGTGGAACTTAAAACATTTGTATAAGAAATAAACTTTTTAAGGAAAATTAGGCAAAGTCTCCACTAAGTGGATTACCACTATTTTGGTGTTGACATGTGGACAATGTTCCAATTACCTTAACCACTAAATCTAATATGTTTATTTCCTAATATGAATACCAACATGCAACACTACATTACAATAAATTATTATAGTAGAAACCAAAATGAGAAAATGATCTAAAACCTTTTTCCTTAATTTGGTAGTGGCAGTGGGATCTACTTATTTATTACCTTTCTTAAATAATTCCTTACCTTAATAGATATCCATCCATTTTCTTTCTTAGTCACTAGCTCTAATTGTCACAAAGCCACGTAATAGTGATGTTTTCAACATAACACTTGTCCTTTCATCCACTAATATCATAATTTTGTACTATCCTATTTTGTTCCAACACTTATATAATTATCCATATAACTAATTGTTTGATCTCAATTCACTTAAATAATAATCATTTTCAACACACTCCATATGCTCATTACCACCATCGTGTGATATTACACTAGTCCATAACTTCTTTTGCCACGCACAAAAATATAATTTTCAATCACCGTCGCCTCACTCGTCAAGTCCAAAATTATTTTGGGACTTCATCATTTTATACGATGAGCCATTTATTTACATGCTTGAATATGACCAAAATTCCCTGGGCTCGGGTCTGCTTTCATACGTCTAGCTGCTCAAATCATCGCCCGAAAGTACATGGTGTTACATCCTTTCCCCCTTAGAAACATTCGTTCTCGAATGTTGGGGTGACATATCTAATTCTCGTCAAGTAGTCAGAAAACACACCCACCGCTTCACGTGCCATATAATATAACATTTATCCTTATGTCGGACCTCACATAGTGATCAAGCATAAATAATAGTGATCTGAAATAGAACTCACCTTATGCTTCTCTCGGAGCCCTGCGTTAGCCTGTAATAGGTAAGGGTAGCATTCTTATTCCGCCATAAGACTTTCACGGGGGCTACTTCTTTAGTCCTCAATTTGCGGTCTTATCGATCTACGATAGCAATAGAAATCTCTTCATATGATAAGTCCTCTATAACTGTCACATCGTCAATTGGCACGATTTGGGAAGGATGTCCAACACGCGCTCTTAACATAGAAACATGGAAAACTGGATGAACAAACTCTAACTCCAAAGGCAAGTCCAATTCGTAAGCTACTTGGCCTATTCGTCGAATTATGCGATATGACCTAATATAGTGAGCTTTCCCCTTTTTCCTAAATCTCATTATGCCCTTCATAGGAGAAATCTTCAAGAAGACCCAATCATCCACTTGGAACTCTAAGTCCCGCCGCCGCACATCTGAATACGACTTTTGACGACTCTGAGCGATTAACAACAGTTCTTGGATAAGCTTCACCTTTTCTATGGCTTGACGCACTAGGTCAGGCCCAAATAATTCTGATTCGCCTACTTTAAACCATCCAATAGGAGATTTACATTTCCATCCATACAAAGCCTCGTATAGAGCCATTTTGATACTAGCATGATAATTGTTATTGTACGCAAATTTGATAAGGGGTAAATGATCATCCCAACTTCCCTTGAAGTCCAATATAAAAGCTTGTAGCATGTCTTCGAGCATTTGAATCGTACGCTCGACCTACCCATCTGTCTGAGCGTGGAAAGTTGTGCTAAGATTAACTTGAGTGCGCAATTATTATTTTTTGAAATGATCTCCGAAAATTAGCTATGAACTGGCATCTCAGTCAGATATAATCGAACTAGTCATACCATAAAGGCGAACAATCTCCTTAACGTATACATTTACGTAGTCCTCGGCTGTGTAGGTAGTTTTGACCACCAGGAATTGAGCTAATTTGGTTAGTCTATCAACAATCACCCAAATAGAATCAAACTTATGATAAGGGTGAGGTAAACCCGTAATGAAATCCATATTAATCATTTCCTATTTCCATACCGGGACCTCAATGTTCTCAGTCAATCCGCTCGGCTTTTGATGCTCTATTTTTACTTACTAACAATTAAGGCACTAAGCTACAAACTCCGTAATTTTCCTCTTCATGTCGTTCCACCAATACATACCTTTGAGATCATGATACATTTTAGTAGATCAGGGTGAATGGAATATCATGAGCAACAGACCTCTGTCATAATCTTGTCTCATAATCCTGCTACATTGGGAATACACAAATGGTCCTTCCACTTGGGGTCCCTCTCCCATTATGCTCGAAGGTTGCATTTCTCTTTTGTTAAATACATTTCCCGATCTTCTCTAAAAATGGGATCTTCATCATGACGTTCATTTTTTTCCAGTATAAGGGATGACCCTGCTGTATCCTGAGTGATAACGCTATCACTATCTGAATCCTCCATTCGGAACTCCCACTTAGCTAACTGATGCGTTCCCTGAGATCAACTTCTCTCCTTAATCCTCAAGTCAAGCCGCTTGTAGGTGAATGATCCTATTGTCAACTTAGCTTTGTTTACTAACTGGTGTGCTTAAAACTCTTATATTTGTAGTATCTCAATCATGAACACCTTATGGACAACGTCATTGAATCTGAAGTGCGCGTATCATCGCAGTTAACTCTTATTTATGGTCTGAAAGGCATCTCTTTTTTTCGTACCTTCTAACTACTCATAATTATAAGCTTCCTTTCCTCACTTCTTTTGACACTTATTCACTCATTTTCCTACTTGTCGTACTCTTCTTAGTTCTAAAATATTATGGTATACATACACAATCTCAAACATTGCTCATGATTCCAATCCTTGGCGTTACTATCCCTTAAAAGACGAGTTGTTAACTTATTCCCTCATTCAATACGTGGAATATTTTGAAGAATTTGCATTACATGACGTTGACCTACTATATCCAAATCTAGTCGTTATATTTAGATTTGAAATCCTTCACTTACCTCATGGCTAATTCTTTTGGTCAATGGCATTTTGGGAAAAGATTTCCTTGATCTCGTTAAGTTGTACACCCATTACTTTATCTATCTCGTAGAACATTTAGTCAGTTAAAAAATGCTCATGGACATTTGTATTTGCCTGACACTTTATCTTTATTATAATGTCATTATCTCTTGACATATATCTCTAATGTCTACCTTGTATCCATATGCGTCATTGGCCCCTCTTCACCTGTTTAGGTGTTAATCTCGAGCTTTACTCACTGTTACTTCCGTTTACATACTTTCTGAGAGGTATGACTGCATACATTGTGGAATCGATGCTTCATATATTTAGATCCAATTCACGGTGTTACATAATCCAATGACTTGTCAAGCTTTCTTATTTTATCATTATTAGATCTCTCATCGACCAAGTGCTCATTCGTCCTACTTTTTATATTTCCATTTCACGTTGCCTTGGGGGTCTCTTATCTCAAAGTATTTCTCATACTATATTCCTGAACCTCACAGGTTCGTCACCTTTGGTCGATGAGTTCTTACTGTCCCTCATCTACCATTGGTCCTTACGCTGTTCTGGAGTAATCATACCTTTGTGAAACCTACATAACTATAATCTCATTCACCAGTATCTTTCTCGTCGTAATCCTTCCTTCTACTCGTCATTAAACGAAAAACATTTTTGCCTTGATACTTAATCACACCATTCCATTCATACTTATTAATTGTGTCCATATGTCTTACAACCATTCTTTGATTGTTCCATAGTTTCCGTCCTCAATTGCCCTAACAAGCTACTGTTATGTAGAGGTTATTTAGAATTGTAACATGCTGCACAAGAAAGCTGAAGACCTTACCAGTCCAATACCTATAGCATACCCTATCTTACTAACATTGATACATGTAATTCTCAATACTAGCGGTACGACCCTTTACACACGGACGAGAGGATTATGTCCTCTAAAACAGTGATTCCTATTTCGCAGAATCGACTTTAATAAGAAGAAATTGTTTCAGCAGAAATTAGGACCGCCGAAGTGAGACAACTTAATTTCTCAGAGTATTGCAAGGACCGGAACGACTTCGCAGAGGCACCATCGCCTCTGCGTGAAATACATCTGCAGAAGTGGAATACTCAATATCACATAAGGCCTGCATCAGTGAGCCAACCTCTGTAGAGGCAGACACACAGAAATGGACAGAAGGCCGCTGGTGCGGACACCAGAAACTAGCAATTCTAGACTTGGATAATTCTCCACCAAATATGTGAAACGCTCACGGGACTCCCCGGATGCAAACCAAACATGCTACCTGATGCAAGTAAGGAGGGGTGTTGATGGGTAAGTGGTTCAGGTCTTGGTTATATTCGGGTTAACCCAAAAATGGATGCCAAAATAGGGGGTCTCGGGTTCTCAGTTTGGCCAGATAGGGTGGTGTTTGGTGGTTTTTTCGGGTAGTTGTGTTTGGAATTGGTCTTAGGCGTTTTGTGTGGTGGTCACAGGTGGGTTGAGGATCAGGGTGATGTTCGGGACTTGGTGGTTTATGCGGACTGTTTATGGTTGTCGGGATTAAACGTGTAGTTATGTGTAGTTTCGGGTAGGGACCTTTATAATGGAGGTTAGGGAAATGTTCTGGAACATGGTGGTGAAAGGATTGAAGTGGTTTGGGAAGATGTAGGAACACAGAATGCAAGGTGCAAGTCCGAGCACACACCAAGTGTTGGTTGGTTCGATTTTGGCTAAGTGTTTGGTTGTTGTGGTTTTAGTGGGATGTGGATGATATGTCAAGGATAGAGACACGGGGGTTTTACTACCCTAGTCGACACCAAGATAAAGGTGGCCAATTTAACAATGACAAGCCCGGGGTTGCTACGTACAAGCCTGTGAACAAGCCAAGTAAGGATGGTCGGAAACCTTAAAGATAGACCCAAGACTTAGGTTAGGTCGGATCACACAGTTCTGACGTTCACTTACCACCGAGGGGGTTCCTTAAGCTTAGGCTTAGTTAAGTCATACGATCTTAAATAAACTTACACCAAAGGAAAACCTTAGCTTGGGTTTAACTAGGTCTCACAGGCCTAGCTTCAACTTACACAAAAGGGTTTGGCTCACACAAGAACCAAAGGCCCATACAAGGGCCGAATAATGTAATCAACACACAAGTTGAAAACACTAAAGTTTATATTTCTTTAACTCCAAAAATAATTTTTACATTGATCCTAAGGGTCCTATTTATAGTAGAGTAAGGACCATTCTAGAAGACAACCAAAGGACACAAAACTACAAGCCAATCGGCCGAATGGGAACAAGGGAAGGGGATCGATTGGCTTGGGAACCTAGTTTGTTTTTGGCCATTGTGAGAGCAATGGGAAAGGGTTTAGCTTTTCTTGGGGACAAGCATAATCTAAACTCCTTCACACCTCTTTTGTAACATCCAAGTAGAAGAGTGCATGTATTTGTCTTCTCAAGGCCTCATCTTCTTCGAAAAAGTTTAGAAACTTCCATTCCTTGCATTTGTTTGCCTTGGCCGAAGGGAGAAGGCAGTATCTCGACCAAAACTTCATCTTCTTGGTGTCTTCAAGTTGGTTCATGAATTATCCTTTTAGAAGTCGCACCTTCACTTCTAGACCATTCTTGTCATTTCCACCTTGTCACTCTTGGTCTAGTCATCTACTTGTCCTTGCCACCTTGGCTTGATTCACTTCACACTGCCTAGTCACCTTGCCTTCTTACACGACACATTAATGATGTCTTGAGGAGAACTAGAAGATATTACATGCTTACCATATATCCTAAGGCAATCTAATAGCTAAGCTAAGAACTAAAGAAAAACAACAAGCTAAAAGAAATGCATGGTCTCGGCCAAGACCTACAAGAAGGCCGAATAAAACATGTTTCTTCTTAAAATCTTCAAGTCCAATTTTCAATCCCACTCCACAATCCATACCATATTAGAAATATCTTCATATCCGATTGCTAATTTGTGGAACTCCGAGTATATCACCTCGAGGATTAAATTGGAACTTTGAGCTCACGGTGATTTTTAGATCATACTCCCCTTCTTCAAAAGAATTCGTCCTCAAATTCTCGTCATTTAAGTGCATTTATAAGTTTCCAATTGAACTCCCATCATTTTCCGAAAGTCCTTACTTGTTTTATCCTTTTTGGAACTTATCCAACAGCTTGAAGGGCCCACTCTTCAAGTAATTTTTCCGCTGGAGTAAGGAATCATAGGTAGAGAAAGTAAGTAGTGTGTTACCCAATTCTTCACTAGTGGGAACCATGGTTTCTGTGTCTTGAGTTAATATGGAACTAATTCCATCAACTTCTTTGAATGGCACTTCATCGTGTGGAATAGGGGTGGCCAGAGTGCCATAGACTTGGATGTCATGAGGAAAAAAAAAGCCAAGTCATGGGAGCCTCAGACCATACTTACATATGTATGTTCAAACCAATTCCGAAGAATTTCCACCTTGGCTGGATTATCATGAATGTCCGTGGATGCTACTTTGTGTTCTCTGATCAAGGATCTCATTGACAGTCGTATCATCTTGTGCAAGAGGATCATGGAAGGTTTTGGGACATCTTACAACTCAAATGGCCTCACAAATCCTTCATACAAATCATTCTCGATTTTGAAGGCCAATATCTTACAAGGACGGTCCGCTCTTGGTATGCGATTGTTCCTTCCTTCCATAAGTGTGGTCAAACCACACGATCCGAATACAAACCAAGTCAAGCCAAGCTAAACGGAACGTTCCCTTTTGTCCAAGCGCCTCACCAAATAATATTCCTCATGGTAGGTACAAGAATTAACCGCGCACCCATCAATCTTCCACTAGAGAAGGTGATGGATTCCTTGTCTTGAATTAAGCCGGGACCGATGCCAATTCTTTTAACATCACAGTCAACTCCACCTCGTACCTTAGATTGATACATATGGAAATCCTCGGGTGATACTATGTATGATTTTGGTACCGTGTTCATGAAACCCATGGAAGGGCTTGGATCATTCCACAACCCAAATGGCATCATGAGCCACTTGGATAAACCACGCGTGGCATTGAAAACCACTTTCCATTCAAATCCTTCTTGGATTCCCCCTAGACGGCCTCCTCTCCTTGAATCTATCTTGGAGAACCACTTAACTCCACTCGACTCATCAAAGAAATCTTTCAATCTTGGTATAGGAAGCTTGCACTCCATGATGATGTTGTCGGTCGCTTGGATATTAACACACGGGTGCCAAGTCTCATCTTCTTTTTGTACTAACAACCCAGACATTATACACGGACTAGACTTCTCTTGGACAAAGTCCTCGTCTAGTGTTTCTTGCCCTTGTTGTTGCACTTCCTTAGCCCTTACCGGATGGTTCTCATAAGCTTGAAGGTTGGGTAATGAACCTCTTAGAAATAAACCAAGAGTAGTTTCAACATTTTCCACCGGTAGTGGTCCGGTTGCAGGTTCATCCACACATGCATCCCTCAAGAATTCCTTAGGGTCGGCATTTCCAAACGTGTCCTCCACGAGGCCTTCCTTGCATGCCAATGAGTCTATAGGACTCCCCTTCTTTGATTCTTCTTCTATCCTTCGTGCATCAAGTGAGAGAGCCTCGGTCTTGCATTTCTCGACACTCCAGATTTTTATCTCTTTCACCTTACTTGGTGACAATGGCACCAATCAGATTTTGTTGTCATCATTTCGAAAAGATTATGTATTCCTTTCTTTATCATGTTTCACCTTCCGATCAAGTTGCCAAGGTCGTACCAATAAAATATGACACGTATCCATAGGGAGGATGTCACACCATATTTTATCTTCATATTTTCCAATCTGAAAGTTAACAAGAGTTTGTTTTTCTACTCTTAGGATTTCGTCTTGGTTCACCCATTGGAGATCATATGGCTTCGGATGATTTCAGGTGGGTAGTTTTAACTTGTTCACCATTTCCACGGAGGATAAGTTGAGACCACTTCTTTCGTCAACAATCACATTACACACTTTATCATTTACTTTGCAACGTGTGTGAAATAGTTGTTCCCCTTGTGCCTCCTCATGTACTTCACGTGGAACACTCAACACATGTTGGGGTACTAAATTTTTACGCTTTCTTGCAAGAGTAATATCTTCTTCCAAGAACTCCTCAATTGCGGATTTCTCCATAAAAAAGGGGTCCCTACATTCGTGACTTTACAATGGATTACTAAAGAAGGCATTATACTCTTCTTCAACATCATATAGTGGATTAGCGAAAGAGGTATTGCCTTTCTCATGCCATGGGCTACGTTGCACAACCCCGGATTCAACATTATTTATCACGGAATGATCTGTAAGTCCCTTTTTCAAGGCTTGCACACGGTCGGTCAAAACATCACACATAACCCTCTGTAGTTCCTTTCTTGTGAGAGGCATAACATCAAAGCATGGGACGAGATTACCTCGCTCTGATACCAGTATAATGCAATTAAAGAGGGGTATTTATGGTTAAGTGGGTAGGGTCTTGGTTATATTCGGGTTGACCCGAAAATGGATGCCAAAGTAGGGGGTCTCTTGTTCTCGGTTTGGTCGGATAAAGTGGTGTTTGGTGGTTGTTTCGGGTAGTTGTGTTTGGAATCAGGCTTAGGTGTTTTGTGGGGTTGTCACATGTGGGTTGAGTATTAGCGTGATGTTCGGGACTTGGTGGTTTAGTGGTGGAACGGCCTCGGAAATGATCCGAAAGAATGAGGTTCTCGGTATGGTGGTTTATGCGGACTGTTCATGGTAATCGGGATTGGACGTATAGTTATGTGTAGTTTCGGGTAGGTACCTTTATAATGTATGTTAGAGAAATGTTCTGGGACGTGGTGGTGAAAGTATTGAAGTGGTTTGGATGAGGTTTGAACACGTAATGCGAGGTGCAAGTCTGAGTACACACCAAGTGTTGGTTGGTTCGATTTTGGCTAAGTGTTTGATTGTTATAGTTTTAGTGGGATGCGGGTGATATGTCAAGGATAGAGACACGGGGGTTTTACTGCCCGAGTTGAAACCAAGATGAAGATGGACAATTTAACAAGGTCAAGCCTGGGGTTGCTAAGTACAAGCTCGTGAACAAGTCAAGTAAGGATGGTCAGAAACCTTAAAAATAGACCCAAGGCTTAGGTTAGGTCGGATCATACAGTTCCGACGTTCATTTACCACCGAGGGGGTTCCTTAAGCTTGGGCTTAGTTAAGTCACACAGTCTTAACCAAACTTACATTAACACTTCATCTTCTTGGTGTCTTCAAGATAGTTCATGAATTGTCTTTTTGGAAGTCTAACCTTCTAGACTATTCTTGTCCTTGCCACCTTGGCTTGATTCACTTCAGAGGGCCTAGTCACCTTGTCTTCTTGAACGACACATTAATGATGTCTTGAGGAGAACTATAAGTTATTACATAGTTCCCCTATGTCCTAAGGCAATCTAATAGCTAAGCTAAGAACTAAAGGAAAATAACAAGCTAAAAGAAATGCATGGTCTCATCCAAGACCTACAAAAAGGCCGAATAAAACATGTTTCTTCTTAAAATCTTCAAGTCCAATTTTCAATCTCACTCCACAATCCATACCATATTAGACATATCTTCATAGGCTGATTTTTAATTTATGGAACTCCGAGTGTATCACCTCGAGGATTAAATTGGAACTTTGAGCTCACAGGGATTTTTACATTACTACCCCAAGGTTAACGATGCTACAAACTTGCTCGCACATTCGGATATCGCATATGACCGAGCTAAGACATACTTATCTACGGGATCACTCAAAACATCTAAATTTCACAATTTTATGGATACAATCATAAAGTACATATGAATGCCTCGGAAAGTGAACCAATGACTCGACCAAGTTATAAATGATCCTTCGGAACTACCAGATGTGATGTAACCCAGAATTAAACTCATATACTCAAAAATTAACTTTGGGTCAATGTTATCAATTCTAAAATCTCCATTTTGGGTTTTCTTTCAAAAATCATATAAAGGTACCTCAGGATCTGTTCCACTCATCCTCACACATCACAAACCCCACATAGAGTCTACAGAAAGCGTAATTCAGTCATATAAGGGTCTTTACCTAAAAACGACCAGATGGGTCATTACAGTTTGAGTACTAGTACTTAAACTTCAAGAACCAAACTAATGGATATATGGATTTGTGTACGTTTAAGTTGTGTTCTAAGACCATATTTGTGTCCATAAGCATGATCCCATCTCCTACCTCCCCTTTTTGATTTGCGAAACATGAGTTATTTATCTGAGAAATGATGTCTGATTTTTGTTTCATTTTCTTGTGTGTGCTTGATGGAGATAAGGTGATTGTTTTAAAACAATATATAGAACTGTAAGGCTAATGTAAACCTGGAAATTTTTCCTGACCTGACTATAGGACATTAAGATGTTAAAACCTGATTACATACACCTTTCTTAACTGATATTTGATTAGAACAAATGTATATAGGATATTAAACAGGAAATATAGTTCTCTATCTATGATAGATTGTCATATTAAGTTGAAGGGATGTGTCACACATATTTTTGAGAAAGATATTGAGTAATGTCCCTAAGCTATGAGCTCAAAGTGACACTTTCAGTAATCTTACTCAGTCCTATTATAGTTTGCTCTAGTTTAGGGGTTCCTTCTTATCTTTTCCTCAAGTTTGTGGGAACCCTCCAAATGTTGTTTTATGGAAAACATGATTATGGTTTTAGTTGCTGCTTAATTCAATGGTTTGTAGAACCTTTAAAACTAAGTTTGTAAAGAGCATGAATGTTTTCCATGTTTGATTGTTTGTTTGAAGTATTAGTTGTGTCACAATTCTCTAAAATATGTAAAATATTTGGGCCTGAATGAAAACTTGTCCCTGAGTATTGACCAGAATTTGTCATCCTGTTTTAACCTTAATCCATATTAAGAATGATTTAACATAAGCTATGTCAAACATGTTTGTGACTCATATATGTTGCTTTGTGTAACGATCCGCTTGATCGTTTTGGGTTCTTGCCGTGTTCTGATCAAATTACCTCATTTTCTATGAATACTAAATCCAATATCGTGACATGCATGGGTGGATGACACGTACCTCATGATGAATTTACCATAGATTTGGAGAAATGATCGTAAGGATAAACGCTTTCTAAGTTAAAAAATGAGGGAATTAATTTTTGGTCAAAACTTTATGGTTCGGGGTTCTTTAGGGAAATCAATAAGTATGAGGCATCAAGTTACGATGCAGTCGAGTCTTATTTTGAGTGAGGCCATCGGGTATGGTTGAGTCTATAGTTTTGATTTATATGATCATGGGATATATCAGGGGACAATCAATGGTTAGTGAGCATCATAACTATGTCATATAAGAAATTCAGGGATGCGGGGGAATTCAGTTAGTTTATTATCCACGGGACTATTTAGAGGTTGTATCAGGATCATTGGGAATTAGTACTCTGGAATTGGGTGAAATTGCCCCTATGAGTATTTCACCACACATGCGAAGCCACTTCTTCATAGGCTGGTTTGCACATGTGGGGGTATGTGAGGATGGGTCTTACCGCTTTGGCGGAACCATTTTGCGGATGCTAGTTCGCACCTGCGGCTATAACTTCTCCTCAACGCATTTAGTTAGGCTTTAATGAAACCGTCCCTCCGGACATCCTTCCGCGGAGGCGAGGTCGCTTATGTAGAGGATGTTCGGCAGAAGCAAAAATGATTGTAGAATAATTCCTTTTAAAACCAATCTTCCCCATTCCGAAATCCACATTTGTCAAGCTTACTCTTGGGAGCTAGGAGCTGGTTTGGAGGCATCTCTATGGGTTGTTCAAACACTCATCTTTGTATAACTTCTAGACTTTTTTTTATGTTATTAGTTGGTTAATGTCCCCTTTTTCATGTTTTTATCTTGGTTATGTGTAGAAGTCATATCTAGGGTTTTGATAAAATCCCCAAAATCAGATTTTTTATAAAACTAGTGACAATGAGCAACGATTTTCTAAACTAAAGTTGTTATCTTGCCCTTATGGGTCCGGGGTCGCTTGGGGCTGAATAGTGTTTTGTTCTTTAGAATTGGATCTTATGCGATATTAAATGAATGTGTTGATGTAGGATTTTATATATATATATATATATATATATATATATATATATATATATATATATATATATATATACACATATGTCTAGACTATGACCGTCTAAAAGTACCTTGGTAGAACAATGTGGCATAGGAGTTCGTGGCACCCGCTCGACAATGAGGTAGGATACAATTTATTTTTATTGTATTCTGATAGAAGCAATTAGTTGATATAAATATTTAGGGGAATTGGGCGTGTAGGGGTCCTACCTTAGTGGTTTTGATGGGCGCTTGAGTAGGTATCAGTTTTGAACTGTTTGAGGGGTAATTTGGGGAATAAACCTTAGGGTTGATTCTTACTGCTATTATGTGGTATTGTCTCCATTACTTGGGCTTATCGCCAATAATTTATACTTAATGTGTTTCCTCATCACATATTCCTTATGATAAGAAAGATTGATTTTGTGGGATTATGTATTGTTTATAATATCTGAGGCATGTGTTATTCATCTCTTGAACTTGATTGTATATAATACTTCATAACTACTTGCATTATTACTGTTGCATTCATACACTTATGATTATGATGATATTTAGATGGAGTGGTATGAAATGTTGTTGATCCAATGAGATCGGAAGGGAAATGTAATGATACTATTATGAGATGGCTTGGAAACACTGAGATGATGATGATTGTTAATATGGCTCGACAAATGAGTCTGGGCTCTAGTCAGACCGAGGTATTTTTGGCTTGCTATGAGCGGTATATGGACGTCGTATGTCCCTCATGGGTCATTTCTATATGGCAATGACCTATAGAGTGTGTATACTGATTGATTGAGGGTACCTTTGCATTGCATCATATTCACAACATTGCTTATATTTCAGAAGTATCTTAGTCATAATTGGTTATTGGATATGTCTGTTGGTGGTGTAATTAGATAGTATATTTGACAAAGTTGATATTATCTATGTGTACTAATGGAGTGTTTGTGTCCTTGTTGGTCTCTGATCTAAGAGGGAGAAGATTGAATTTAAAATGGGAATAATTATCTTATTTGACATGAAATATAGACTCGAAATGAATACCGTGCTTGGTAGTGTAATTATCTTCTTGCCAGATTTAAATATAATCAGATTAATCCTAAATAGGAAACTCGTGACTGTAATCAGTTACTAGAACATAATAGGGTTATGTACTGGTTTGCATGTACCAATGTCCTTATTGTAGGGATAGTAATAAGGTGTATAAGTTAGAAGGAATGTAAAACCAATAGGACTAAGGTGTGACTAACATATGCTTCAGAAGAAAAGTGCGATGAGGTTGTAATCCTTAAATGTCCGATTGTCCATATTAGGAAGACTAATGATGTATATATGCTTAGATTAAATGAGATTTAGATCATTGAATAAGGATTAGTGGACTTATTTCAATGTAAATCATGTAATTCTACGTGTTAGAGATGACATAAGTGTAAGCCATTTCTATTGTTGAATGTGACCTGTGTGCTTACCTGGACTGAGTAGGTTAGGGATACCTGTGTGTCAACTTGATATTTTATGTTTGTTATATGTTATATGTTGTTGTCTTCCTATGATGCCTATGGGCGTACCTTTTGTACTCATGCTACACTTGATTCCTCTTTTACGTGGATGCAGGTACATCGATTGATTCAGGTTACAGATTCTGAGTACGTGAAGGTCTAACGCGGGCCACTATCCTATCGGCTGCCCCGATCTTCATCTATGGTTGGGCTGTCTTACTCTTTCAAGGCAACTATTAGTTTTATTTTCTCTCTATTTATTTTAGTCATAGTAGCCCTTATTCGAGTTAGACCATGTCTTGGGAAAACCCTTGTTGTAACATTGATAATTTAAGTTTTCAAATGAAGTATTGATATATCTTGATGATTCTCTTATTTTTTCTGCAATGTTCAATATGTGTTAAAAGGATTTTTGGGGATGGTTCACCTACGGGGGATAGTGTAGGTGCCATCATGACCCCTAATTTGGGTTGTGAAAAGTTGGTATCAGAGCTCTAGGTTCACCGGTTTGATACGATTCGACTTAGAATAAATGCGGAATTATAGAACACAAAGTTAGATAGATTTGAAAGAAGAATTAGAGAGGAGAATAGAAGAAGAAAAAAAGGATTGAAATCAAGTAATTGATCTCAAACCAAGGGAGACGAGACTTGAATTCATGCTTAAATTACCAACTTGGATACATTCAAGAGAGAACCAATTGAAGAGATTAAAAGACTAATCCTTTCACTAACCCTAAACAACAACCTAGAAACTACTGAATCACTCTCATTTAATATTCATCAAAAGCTACATCATGAAATAATAAAAGTAGTATTTATACTTGATAGTCTAAGAAGACTAATAACTATTACAAAAATATCCTTAATGAAGTAAGGGTATTTGGTAGTTTTCTTAGGGATGATGGAAGCATGTTGCGAAAATGACCTCTTTGCATAAATAACCTTTTCCACCAAGCTATCTTACATATCCTGAATGTGGTGGTCTTGGAGTCTTCAATCCAAGCTATATTCCATATCTTGAAGGTCGTTATATGTTGACCTCCCATGATCTTCAAAATCTCCATCTTCATGTTTAAGGAAATACTCCATGAAATGTGATTCCATGCACCCTCTAAGCATCCAAAGTAGTGACTTGATGAAAAGTCCATGAACTCCCTAACTCGGCTTTGTATGCATGTTCTTGATGGAGATCGGCTTGTATTACGGTCTCACAAGTACAAGGGCAATATTAAGTAGAGTCTAGAGGATAGGTACGTAGACGTCTGTACCGATGCTCAAGAGGTTGTAAGACATCTAGGAAATCGTTAATTCTTTTGTTCTTTCATACTACTTCGTTCAAATTGGTATCTGGTCGATTCAAATTGGTATTTATTCTTGGCATTTTATGAGAGAGGAACATGTATTAAAAATATGCCTAGAGGGCCTCGAATGAATTTAGGGTATTGCATGAGTTTCAAAATTAATTGAATATTCTGGTTTCGAGCATCTCACCTCAGCGAGAGCTTCCCTGCATCTGCGGATCCTGCGAAAGGTGGGTTGCATGTGCATTGTTAGTCCAATAGTACAGAGGCCGCATCTATGTATTTGTGTCCACAGAAGTGAGGTCGCATTTGCAAAAATTGTTCTATAGAAGAAAAATATTTTCGGTAGAGTAAAGCTTGCAAGCGTGATCTAAATCACACAGATGCGGATTTGCATCTACAAAAGGTGGCCTACCTCTGTGAAGCAACCGGACGTATCGTAGCCTCCTTCTCTAATTTAACACTATATGCAATTCTCAAAAACCTATACGACCCATCATTCGTGCATATATAAAATCCCGGCAAGGGCATAAATCCAAATCCAAATCAAAAGCAAGGAAGGGAAAAAGTACGCATCATACAAATATTATAACTCAAAAGCAAAGAAAATAAATTGTCTAAGAAAATCAAGAAAGTTGAAACGAGATTGTTGAAGGAGCTCAAGAATTATGGGATGAACTCTGAACCTCATCCTCATCACTGGAGTCGTCATAATCCACATCATTGTTCGCTGATAGAAAAAGATTCATCCTCAAATCAAAATCTTGCAACACTATAAGGGAGACAAACAAAAACAAGGTCATTAAAGCATGAGGGTTAGTGTAAGAATCAACCAATCTACCATAATGATAAGGACGCACAAACTTGTGATATAACCAAGCATCAATTACTCTTAGAAAGAACAATCTTCCACAAGAAGCATTAAAAACGTGACTACTCCAAATATCATCATCAAAGGCAAATAGATAGTAGAGAAAAGAGGTATGCAAAACAACATCGTCTATAGAATCCTAACAAGGAAGATCACCATTATATTCAAATCCATATCCAAGTATACACTTACAAGTTGGAACACAAAAAAAGAAATGTGTCAATAAGCGAGCAAGTGTCACCTTTTTTTCCAAAACAATACTTCCGAACAAATATACTATGTCCCTCAAAGAGGAGGTTTCCATCACAAGGGGGAGGGTCAAAAAGATAAAGATATACCTCAATAAGACTTCTCCCAATATAAGATGCACTCCCAACACAAGCATGAATGTCATCATATGTAAATAGTTAGTAAAGAAATGTGTCATGCAAAATAACTTCTTTATCTATGTTGTCCTCCAATGAAGCATCACTGTAAGGTTCAAGAGTAATATCAAGCATGTTACTAGGATTTTGGACATATAAGGAAGAGGTGACATTTTGTAAATAAGTTTCACCTTCCTTTTCAAGACACTCCTTCCCGCAAGTAAATTACCATTCCCCAACATCATCCCATAATGGGTACTCATAGGTTTGGTAACCCCAAAATGTAGCTACATCTACCACACCATACCCATGCACATCATTAACAATCATGTCATTATCAAACAAAACATTATCCGTAAGAAAAGAATAATCAACTAAAGGGTGAGAGTGAAGACATGTAATGTCACTCTTCAAAGGATCAATGTCATGACTCTCTACATGGCACACAACACTATCATAACCTTTAATCTCACCAAATGTTAATAAGGTAAGATCATATGACTCATCTTCATATGTGTCAAATATGGGCGGTGTGTTATACTCATTCAAGTGACCAACTTTATCAATATCATCACTAAACGGAGGTTCATTAAACACATCACAAAATTTCTCGAATAGTGGATTAACATTACATTCAAGTCGATCAACACAAATATCAACACTAGTTGGTAGCATTTCAAGCTCACAAGAATTGGCAACAAGACTACCACAATTAAAGTCAACTAACGTATGATCAATTCTATTACATGACAATGTACTATCATTAGAACCACAAGTGTACACACTAGGTGGACACAAATTGATCTTGTAAGAAGAGTTAATTTGGTCATCAAAAGGATCAACTAGTATGTGAACACTCCTAACAAGAACATCATCATTACTTAACAAAGAGTCAATATGCTCCACACGAGACAAAACTTCGTCCTTACTCAATTGGCGATTAGCCACAATTTGTTCCTCCAAGTTCAATAGAGTGTAAGGTAGCTTTGTTTCCTTTTAGCTCATGCATGTAACCTTCGTTACCTCTATCAAGTATCTTGCCTTGGAGTTTCTCTTTTGAAGCGGTTTGGGTTACTTCACTTCCCAAAAAGACTTGGGATTCTTTCGAGTATTCAACCCCATGAGTACCTACAAAAGGACCAAGACAAATAGAAGAAGTAAAAGGGTTAGAAGAGGGATGGGATCCCAAAATGCCTTTTGAAGGGTTAGGATGACCCTTCACTTCAATTTTCCATTTGGACCCTTAGACATTAGAGACTAGCTTCTCCTTGTTCACCTCTTTTATATGGAACTCTTGTTTCCAAAACTTTGCCTTCCTTGCTAATTCTAGCATATGTAAGTAATCGTCTTCCACTTGCAAAGGTGTCAAAGGCCGAAGAACATATCTTCCTCTCAATGTGATGGTATACTTGTTAGTCCTTATATCATGTATAGATCTTCTTTCAATTTCCTAATGGCGCCCAAGCAACAAATGACAAGCTCTCATAGGTAGGACATCACAAAGTACTTCATTGTAGTACTTGCCAATTCAAAACTTTACCCAAGCTTGCTTTGTAACCTTTGATTCAACACAATTTTGCAACATTCTAAGTCTATATGGTTGGTAATGGTCTTGAGTTGGCAACTTCAAATACTCCACCAAGGTAGAACTTACCACATTAATGACACTATTCTCATTAATGACCAAAGACCCAACACTACGTTAAACCTTGCACCTTGCAATGCATAGGTGCTTTCTTTCTAGTGCAAGTTGAACCATACACACTTCATCACATTCATGGCGCTCAACAAGATGATCACCCGTAATCACGACACTCAATCCACCATCACACCAAGGTACTTCATTGTTAACATAGACTTCACGACTAGGTACCCCTTGTTTAACCTTCCCATTTCGCCAACCATAATATTGAGAGTAAGTCGTATTTGCATGAGGGTAATAAGTACTATACGTCTTCCTACTACATGTAGGCAATGTAGAGCCTCCTCTTCTCATATGACTAACTCCATTCCCCCTAACAAACACATACATACCACCTTGATTAGGATACAATTTAAGATAAGACGATGACCATGAATAATTTCTATAAAATATCTCATATTCAACATATTCAATATCACTACTCATGGTCATACCCCTCACAAGGTATATAATTATAAGAATTATCAAGCTCATCACGACTTTCACTCCTATAAACTTCAACACCAATTGATTCACAAGAAAAGCGCATAAAAGTGTTGCACCTCATGTTGTCCTCATATTCATGGTGTAAGCATAGGATCCTTCATCTTAACCATAGTTGTCCTCATATGGTTCTCCCACTCCTTTTTTTTGTCATAAGATCCATGGGAACCATTGACCTCATAGTCATTCCCAGAGTAGTAGTACTCTTCACCTTATTGTTCATAGCCGTATTGACCATCATCGACTTCATAAGATCCATCGTCACCATGGTCATACCCTCCATCACTATTATAGCCTCCCATGTCATCACAAGGATCTAAGCATATACGACATGATTTCTTATAACTCCTCTTTTTGTACCTACAAAATGAGCAAACAAAGTTAGTAGTAAGAGTTCCTCACCAACACTCGTATTTACATTCGTTTGTGCTTGGCTAGCACCACTCTATGGTTCTCACCACTCTTGCCTTTTTCTCGCTCAATGGATTGTACTTAAACTCGTCAAGAACCTACAATCTCAAACTATACCCAAGTAGCATCCAAGTATCGATTTGGAATAGAAGTTATGTGACTCCAAGAACGGATAATCAAAGCAAACGGACAAGAGTCAAACAATTTACAACGAAATAAAAGAGAAAAGCACAAAATAAATTGGCACGTAATGAAAATTAGGACTCACGAACTAGTTAACAATCAAGTAAGAACAATTACTAATTATTAATTAGCTTAGAGGATTAAAGAAATAAGATGGAAAGAAGAAAAATCTAATTTCAACACTTCGAATGTTTTTGGAAAATTAGGAAGAAAAGTGATGAAATTCAAGAATTAATTAGCAAACAATTATTTTAATTACTTCTTGTTAATTAATTAGATGGATCAAAGAAAAGAAATTAGGATAAGAAATCAAACTGGGACGATTTGGAAATGGCTTAAAATTCACTTTGGAACAAGCCGAAGCTTTTTCAGTGCTATAGCACTCACTAAGGCATTGTGGTAGAAACTAAGTATAGAATGCCCACTCTCTAAAATTGCCACACACGCGCAAACAGGGCACGATCAGTGTCGACTAAATTTGGTCGACGCCGACCATGCATGCAGTCTTTGTTGCGTTAGTGCCTGTGTGGTGCTAACGTGGTGGGTCATGTTGATATGGACAGATGATGTGGCATGTTGATGTGGATTTTTTGGATTTAATTTTTTATTTTGAAATTTAATTTCTTTTAAATCCAAAAATGGACAAAATTGGGGGTGCCACTAAACCTAGAACCTTCCTTTTTTGGCCCTACAAATACCTTTTGACCTTTCGACTTGAACGTTTTGGATCAAAAGCCCCTTTTGGTGTCTTTTTCATCATCAATTTATGAAGATGACTCAAGAACACGAAGAAGACCCATTTTTCTAATCCACCTCAAACCAACTCCAAGTTGCACCAAATTTTAGATTTGAGCTCCTCTTGATTACTAAAACAAAACCCACTAACTCTTGAATCCAATAAAGCCCTCCTTCACAAAGACCCACTTTCAAGTTTCAAACATTGAAGCTCCAATAATAGTGGAATTTCCAAAACACCTCCAAATTGAACGAAACTTGAAATTTAGGTTCAACTAACACTAGGGAACTAGTGTTAAAACAACAAAATTAACACAAATTTGTTTTGGGATTTTTTCGATTTCGATTTTTTGGGGAATTTTAGGATTTTTCATTTTTTTATTTTTTTATTTTTCTAGAACTAAGGATGAAGAATTAATGGAACAATTCTTCTATCAGTCTCTGATACCAAATGATATGATTCGACTTAGAATAAATGAAAAATTAAAGAACACAAAGTAAGATAGATTTGAAAGAAAAATTATAGAGGAGAATAAAAGAAAGAAAGGATTGAAATCAAGTAATTAATCACAAACCAAGGGAAAAGAGACTTCAACTCATGCATGAATTACCAACTTGGATATATTCAAGAGATGTCCAATTGAAGAGATTAAAGGACTAATCCTTTCACTAATCATAAACTAAAATCTAAAAACTAGAGAATCACTCTCATTAATATTCATCAAAAGCTACATCATGAAATAATAAAAGTGGTATTTATTACTAGATAGGATAAGAAGAGTAATGGCTATTCTAAAAATACCCTTAATGAAGTAAGAGTCTTTTTTGGTAGTCTTCTTAGGGACGATGGAAGCATATTACGAAAACGTCTTTTTTGCATAAATAACTTTTTCCACTAAGCTATCTCTGATATCTTGAATGTGGTGGTCTTGGAGTCTTTAATCCAAGATATATTCCATATCTTGAAGGTCGTTGTATGTTGACCTCCCGTGATCTTCAAAATCTCCATCTTCATTTTCAGGGAAATACTCTATGAAATGTGATTCCATGCATCCTCTAAGCATCCAAAGTAGTGACTTGATGAAAAGTCCATGAACTCCCTAACTCGGCTTTGTATGCATGTTCTTGATGGAGATCGGCTTGTATTACGGTCTCACAAGTACAAGGGCAATATTAAGTAGAGTCTAGAGGATAGGTACGTAGACGTCTGTACCGATGCTCAAGAGGTTGTAAGACATCTAGGAAATCGTTAATTCTTTTGTTCTTTCATACTACTTCGTTCAAATTGGTATCTGGTCGATTCAAATTGGTATTTATTCTTGGCATTTTATGAGAGAGGAACATGTATTAAAAATATGCCTAGAGGGCCTCGAATGAATTTAGGGTATTGCATGAGTTTCAAAATTAATTGAATATTCTGGTTTCGAGCATCTCACCTCAGCGAGAGCTTCCCTGCATCTGCGGATCCTGCGAAAGGTGGGTTGCATGTGCATTGTTAGTCCAATAGTACAGAGGCCGCATCTATGTATTTGTGTCCACAGAAGTGAGGTCGCATTTGCAAAAATTGTTCTATAGAAGAAAAATATTTTCGGTAGAGTAAAGCTTGCAAGCGTGATCTAAATCACACAGATGCGGATTTGCATCTACAAAAGGTGGCCTACCTCTGTGAAGCAACTGGACAGAAGCTGTAGCCTCCTTCTCTAATTTAACACTATATGCAATTCTCAAAAACCTATACGACCCATCATTCGTGCATATATAAAATCCCGGCAAGGGCATAAATCCAAATCCAAATCAAAAGCAAGGAAGGGAAAAAGTACGCATCATACAAATATTATAACTCAAAAGCAAAGAAAATAAATTGTCTAAGAAAATCAAGAAAGTTGAAACGAGATTGTTGAAGGAGCTCAAGAATTATGGGATGAACTCTGAACCTCATCCTCATCACTGGAGTCGTCATAATCCACATCATTGTTCGCTGATAGAAAATAATACTTCTTCTTGTCGTCCGAAGCCTTGATCGAAATCTTATTATTCGAATTGCCCCATTTGAATATGTCCTTGACCTCTCTCCAAACCTTCACCGAGAGCATATGGCTTGACTTATTCTTATTCCTCTCTATGTTAAAATCCCGATGGAGGTCAGCATACGCCGTAGTCATAGAGCGGTAGGTCTCCTCCAATGCACTGACGGACTTGAAAAATTTCTTGTTAGTCTAGCCTTGCTCCATCTGGGCCTCCATGTACCTAACCATCTACTCTTGAGTGAGCCTGACCAAACTAATATCTGCAGGGCCGCTAGGGAGCTGAGACATCAATTCTTGAATACACTGTAGTTGAAAACCTATGACCCCTAATAGTCCATCCTAGTGAGAGGAGGACTCACCCGTGCTCATCTCAATCTTCATTTTCTTATATTTTACTGCACTACCTGGTTCGGTAACCTTCATAGGGTGGACATGTTTGTCAACTTCTACCCAATGATCCGTAGGGCTATCCAGCACTCCAGCCCGTCTGCACAACTACATAAACATAGAGGCAAATATCAAGTTTGGGTTGTCATAGGTGAGATACTCCTTAAACTCCTGCACAACATGGTAACCAATATTCACATGAATGTCGTCTAGTAAGAAAGCGATCATCAACGCTCAATTAAATGTGTAGTCATTCTTATTGTCAAAAGGAGACCCAACTATTGATAATGTATTGCCAAATCTTTACCGCAATTGTGAAATCGATAGACTTTACCCCCTTCTTCTTGTTAGCTCGGGCAACTTCCTTGTTCATAAGGAACACTTTAGACACTATCCAGTCCCCAGAACAAATGTCTTTTGCCTGCATCAACTTTGGGGAGAAATTCTCCAGACCATAGAGTTCATTAATCTACTCATCCCCAAACCTGACCCGAACTCTTGATAACCAGTTCCGAATTTACAAAATGATCGTACTTCAAGTTAGCATAGAACTCGCGCACCCATTATTCATTTGCCTTGCACGGAGTCTCAACAAAACAAGTCCAACCAGAGGCCTCTAGCTGGCCATAGAATTCAGGTAGAAGTTCCGACACTCTATCGAGGTCAATATCTTAGGGAAGAGTTTCTTTTCCATCAAATTTTGGTAGTACTGGCGCTTACAATCCAGATACTTGAACTGGTGTGTATCATAATCACCCTCCACCGTATTTCGTCAAGCTCTTTGACCTTGTGCAATATTTTCATCCTCTTGATGTTCTATTTTGATGATTCAAGCACTTGATAGATTAAGGTAAAATTAGTCTGACAATGTACCCATCTCAATAATTCATTACACATCTATCGGCGAAGAGAAATCAGAAATGCAAGTGCAACAAAGACCAATTGTGAAGCTACTAGTTCGCTAAAAATCTTCAGGTGTCGCTCTTGCAGAGGAGAGGTCACTTCTGTGGAAATTTCTCTTTTTCTGTGAAAGTCAGAATTATGTGTTCGTACCTACACATTGTTTTGCGCAAATGAAGGACCACACTTGTGGCCCTTTTCTCGCAGGTGCAGAAATCACACCTTCATCCCTAATCCCTAGCACAGTAAAAAACCAGCCAATATTATCAATTTTTTTTGTCAAAGTCGTGTCTATACACCTCTACTATTCCCTATAAACTATCATGCATGTGTATTAGGTACGATTAGTAGTAATTAGATGTTAAACAACACCCCAAGATTTACCAACCCAACCCAACTAGTGTGTGAAGCCTTATATACAAATTTAGTCTGAATTTCAACTCATGTTCCTACCAAACAGTGAAACCAACACCCTTGCCACCCCAATCTTTCAATAACTTAAAGATGAGTAGATAAAACTTATTGATCTTTAGCTGACCGCGGAGAGAGTTGTTGGTTCCTTCTTCAAAATCTACTAGTGGGTGTGTGGGGTGAGAAAACTTAGAGTTTTGAAGAGTGGTAGGGTTTTTGTGCAATTGGGGAGTTGGGGAGGTATTGGAATCACGGGAAGCGGTTATGGAGCGATTTTTAGTATGTGAATTGTGCCCTCTTTTCTTTAATTATGCCAGATGTGTCGTTCCCGCTTTTGCGGTGTTTTAGCTGCCTCTGCATCACCACTACAACGGCGAAATCTTTACCTCTGTGAAATTTAGCCACGTGACCGTTGCCTACTTTGGTATATTACTTTCCGCCTACATGGCACTGCTCCTGTAGATATCTTCCGCTTCTACAACATGATGGTCCTTATTCATAATCCGCATTCGTATTTATCTTACCGCCTTGGCAATCTTGCACTTGCAGAGTTTATCTGCGGATGCACATATCATTATTTGATTACTTAGGGACTTATTTATAGTTATAAGTGGATTATACCCAACACCGTTATTTATATGAAACCTCTTATGAGACATTCCTGAATCACCTTGGTTTTTCGGCGAATTTCCTCAGTGAAATCGTATTTGAATATGCACTAAACCATTTGATGGGCTCATTTACGAATTATGATATAAATATTGGGTTGGCTTTATCACATGATTTAGTGCGATATTCAACTAGTATTGTTACTTCTATTCAAGTTAAAGGATACTTTTTGACACATCCTACGATTTTGTGAAGGCCCAATATTAATTATCCAGCGGGACTTTCCCTCATTCGTCTTCTATTCCATTCGAAGAAGAACTTTTATTTAATTGGTATCTTATGTAATTACCTGCTTGGTCATTTTGGGTTCTTACCATATTCCGACTAAATTACCTCATTTTTCTACGAACACTAAATCCAATATCGTGACTTGCATAGGTGAATGACACGCACCTCATAATGCAATTACCGTAGATTTGGAGAAATTATTATAAGGATAGACGCTTCTTAAGTTCGAAACTGAGGGAATTAATGTTTGGTCAAAACTTATGGTTCAGGGTTTTGTAGGAAAATCATCAGGTATGAGGCATCGAGGCATGACACAGTCGAGTCTTATTTTGATTTACGAGACTATCAAGTATGGTTGAGTCAATAGTTTTTCTTTAAGTGCTCATGGGATATATCGGGGGACTATCAACGGTGAGTGTGCATCATAATAATGTCATATCAAAAATTCAGGGATGTGAGGAAATTCGGTTAGTTTATTATCCGCGGGAATATTTAGAGGTTGTATCGGGATCGTTCGGGATTAGTATTTTGGAACAGGGCAAAATCTCATTTGTGAGTATTTCACTGCACCTGCGTAGTCGCTTCTGCTAAGGCCAATCCGCAGATGCGAGGGTATATGAGGATGGGTCTTACCGCTTTGGCGGAACCATTTTGCGGCTGCGAGGTCGCACTTTCGGCTATAACTTCGCCTATGCGCATTTAGTTGGGATTTAATGAAATCGCCTCTGCAGATATCCTTCTGCAGAGGCGAGGCCGCATCTGCGGAGGATGGTCTGCAGAAGTGGAAATGGTTGTAGATAGATTTCTTTTAAAATCAATCTTCCCCATTCCGAAACCCATATTTATCAAACCACTCTTGGGAGCTATGAGCTAGTTTGGGGGAAACTCTATGGGTTGTTCAAACACCTATCTTTGGGTAACTTTTAGACCTTTTTTTTATGTTATTAGTTGGTTAATGTCCTCTATTTCAAGCTTTTATCTTGGTTATTGGTAGATATCATACCTATGGTTTTGCTAAAATTCCCAAAATCATATTTTTATGAAACTAGTGAACAAGATGGGAACTTTTATATCTTACTTTTAAATGGTAAAGAGTATAAACTATGTAAGACCCATTTGATGTGTGAGCCACTAATTAGTGTACATGTTTGTTATGGTAAATTGGGATTTTCATGAAAATTGACCTTTTCAAGTAATTTACCAAATTAGTGTTTGATTGTAGATGGATTACAAGGACCTTCGAAATTCTTACTATTTAGACAATGAGCAACAATTTTGTAAATTAAAGTTCATATATTGCCCTTACGGGTCCAGGGTTGCTTGGGGTCCAAGTAGTGTTTCTTATGTGATATTAAATGTATGTGTTGACGTAGGAATTATACATGTACATACATCTAGACTATGCCCATCCAATAGTACCTCATAAGAACAATATGGAGTTGGAGTTTGTGACACCCGCTCGACAATGAGGTAAGATATGATTCACTTTTATTAGACTATGATAAAAGCATTAAGTTGACATAAATATTTAGTGGTATTGGGCGGGTTGGGAGTCCCACCTTAGTGGATGTGATGAGCGTTTGGGTGGGTACCAGTGTTGAACTATTTGAGGGGTGATTTTGGGACTCATCCTTAAAGTTGATTCTGACTGCTGTTATGTAGTATTGGCGCCATTACTTGGGCTTGTCTCTATTGATTGATACTCTATGTGTTTACTCATAACATATGCCTTCTGATATGAAGACTTATTTTAGGAGATTATGTATCGTTGATAATTTATGAGGCATGTATTATTCATCTCTTGGACTTGATTGTATCTCATACTTCATGACTACTTGCCTTATTACTATTGCATTAATACACTCATGATTATGCTAATATTGAGATGGAGTAGTATGGAGTATTGTGTGTCCAATGAGACCGTAAAGGAAATGTAATGATACTATTATAAGATGGTTTAGAAACACTGAGATGATGATGATTATTGATATGGCTCGACAAATGAGTCTAGGCTCTAGTCAGACCGAGGTATTTCCGACTGGCTCTAAGCGGTATATGGACATCGTGTGTCCTCCATGGGTCATTTTTATATGGCAAAGACCTATAGAGTGTGTATAACGGTTGATTGAGAGGTACCTTTGCATCGCATCATATTCACGATATTGCATACATTTCATAAGCATTTTATTCCTGTCTGGTTATTGGATATGTATGTTGGTGGTGTAATTAGATAGTATATTTGACAAAGTTGATGCTTTCTACGTGTACTAATGGAGTGGTTGTGTCCGTGTTGGTATCTGATCTAAGAGGGCGAAGATTGAAATTAAAATGGGAATGATTGTCTTATTTGACAAGAAATATATACTCGAAATGAATACCATGCTTGGTGGTGTAATTATCGTCTTGTATGATTTAAATATAATCATATTTATCCTAATTATGAGACTCGTGATCGTAATCAGTTGCTCGAACATAATAGGATTATGTAATGGTTCGCATGTACCAATGTCCTTATTGTAGGGATAGTAATAAGGTGTATGAGTTAGAAGGAATATAAGACCAATAGGACTAAGTTGTGTCTAACATGTGCTTAAGAGGAAGGGTACGATGAGGTTGTATTCCTTAAATGTTAGACTGTCCATATTAGGAAGAATAATGATGAATATATGCTTAGGTTAAATGTAATTTAGATCATTGAATAAGGATTAGTGGACTTATTTCTATAGAAATCATGTAATTCTACATGTTAAAGATGACAAGTGTAAACCATTTCTGTTATTGATTGTGACCTATGTGCTTATCCGAATTGAGTAGGTTAGGGATACATGTGTGTTAACTTGATATTTATGTTTGTTATATGTTGTATGTCGTTGTCGGCCTATAATGCCTATGGGGGTATATTGTTTACTCATGCTACACTTGTTACATTTTTTACGTGGATGTAGATACATCGATCGATTCAGGTTACATCTTTGGAGTACGTGATGGTATAGGGTGAGCCACTCATCCTATCGTCGGCTTCGATCTTCATCTATGGTCGGACTATGTTACTCTTTCAAGATAGTTGTTAGTTTTATTTTCTCTCTATTCATTGTACTCATAGTATCCCTTGTACGTGTCAGACCAGGTCATGGGAAAAGCCTTGTTGTAAGGGATATTGATAATTTAATATTTCAAATGAAATATTGATATATCTTTATGATTCTCTTATTTATTCCGCACTATTCAATATATGTTAAAAGGATTTTTGGGGATGGTTCGCCTACCGGGGTAGTGTAGGTGTCATCATGACCCGTGATTTAGATTCTGACAGTTTCAACTAGTTTTGTGAGTAAGTCCAGTCTCAGGCTGAAAATTAAGATCTGTTAATCTCCTTGGAGGCTATTTGAGTGTTTCTGTTAAAACATCTCATGTCATATGCTATTTTATCTTGTTGAAGAAGTGTTGAAGTAATATATCTATGTATTTGTGCTCTTTTCTGTTTTCTCTAAGTATACCTTCACTTGATCAACTAGTCTTTGCCTATATACTTGTATATCTATGCTACCCTGTGGTACCTTTTGCCTTCAACCTGCTTAATATATGATTCCTATGTGATTTAGATAAATTGTTAGGTATACAAGGGTATGTATGTTATGTATATTTTAGGTATACAATATGTATACTTATTGTACATAAAGTAAATCCAGAATATATAGGACTGACTCGAACAATTTAGTGTATACATCTTGTTGGATTTCTTCTTCCCTTGCTTTCTTAAGCTGAAATGTCATGGTATACACAGAATATATATAGGTATGCATTGTTTTACATGTTTTAATATATAATGGTGTATATCATGTCTATCTGAGGAATATCAAGGCATATTGGATTGTCTTGTTGTGTTATTGGGTCGGCTTGTGTTTGTTTCTTTCATACTTTCTCATTTAGATGGTATATGGGCCTGTGACAGTTATATTAGGTTGTGCATATTTCTGCATGTTCTTGTATATATTTAGTATATGCAGAAATTCCTCTAAAAATGTTTAAGTGGAATTGCGTGATAAAAATTTCTTGCTTAAAGTAGTTGCTAAGTATAGATGCCCTCTAACTTCCAACTTTTCTTTTTTCCTTTTCATGAACACTCCTCCGAGGGCCTAAAATGAGCCTGACAATTTTTCTCGTTGATTCTGTTGGGCCCAGGGCCCAACAATTGTGTTAGATCAGTTAGCCAATTGAGAAGGACCCACCCATCGTACAGACGAACAGAAAGAGGAGGTGGGCCTGAACACATGATTGAAGGCCCATCAATGGATGAAAATTGCACTATTTATGTTGATGGGTTTAGTATACCCATCAGCCCATTTTACTTCTATGTTACGCTCATTCTTTGTATTTGTAAACAAACACGCTTATTTGTTATTGAAACCCTTTAGAATTTAGTTGAAATCTTGTATAGGCAAATGATGCAGATAGCGTTAGAACGAATAGGAGGCCCATTTCAAAAAGCCCCAATTCCAAATGGACACGGTTAAAATAAATGTTCTTCTCAAGAACAAATTAAAGGATAAATGCTTTTCTTAAATAAGTTCAAGACTTTCAAAGGTGAAACCATTTTCATAAAAGAAATCTTTGCTAAGTGACAAATGAAATGTTTGAACATGCAAATATTTTGCACTTTGTTTGAAACAAAAATAGGCTGAAGCATAACTTTTAAAAACTATCTTGAGCCTCGGCCCGTCTAAAAATGGAAAAAGAAAGACATTTGGGCTTAAGCCCACAAAAACACCGATTTTAAATAAAAGAGTTGATCTACGAAAAGAGTCTTGTTTTTCAAAAGGTTTTGAAAGAGTTTTTATTTTAAAGACTTTCAAAAGAAAAATTATGTATAAGTCTTGTTTAAACTTGCAAATCATGAATTTTTCAAAACAAATGAGATGTATCAAATCATTTTCTTCAATTAATTCATAAGAGATAAATAACTTCTACTACTTTGGACCAAATTAAAGTAGAGTTCTACTCAAAGGGAACTTTGAGTATGCTTTGTTCTAGAAAAGTAAAAGTATGAATTATCTAACTCTTTTGAATAAAAGTTCAAATCTCAATTTACTTAAAAAAAAATTTAACGAATTTTATAAAGTCTCTTCTTTCCAAAAAACATGACATGAATGAACGAGTGAAGGCGGGACTTCACTTTTCACTTTTATACATATCCCTTAAACATATTTTGTTAAGCAAATACGTACATTTAGCCACTATTTTAAACCTTTAGGTCAATCGCATTTTGCGGACTCCTTCTGAGATGCCTAATACCTTCCTCGGAGAATCATCCGAACTCTGGAACATTTTTTCAAAAGGTTCTCAAAATAAACAAACCTTCAAACAAACAGTTTTCCTAATTTCCATAATTAATTAAGTGGCAACTATGTTAAACCAAAATAGAGCCAAGTTATGATAGTATCTTTTACGCCCGCATAAAAGTGAATCGTAACATACATCCTTTGGAATATCCTGTTAAGAAATTCCACGTCTTTATCATCAAGGTCTTGATCATGGGTACTTGTGAAGACTAGGTTTGCATCTTTGCTTGGAGGAGTATTCTTTTGAATCCAAAGCTTCCTCATCTCGTAGGTTTTTATGTTTCCCATAAGTTCTTCCATTGTCATAGTCTCTAGATCCTTGGCCTCTATGATGTCATTGACATTATTTTCTCATGAGTCAGGTAGAATATCGAGAAGTTTTTTTATTCTTCATCCCTAGGTAATACTTACTCCAAGAGAACTGAGTTCATTGGTTATGTCAATGAACCCATTGAACATCTCTTGAAGGGATTCTCATTTTTGTCATCTTAAAAAGATCGTATTGTGTGTTTAATATATCAATATTGGACTTCTTTGCCTGGCATATTCCTTTATGTGTAGTTTTAAGGGTATCCCACACTTTTTGGCAATTGTACATGAAGAGATTTTGCTAAATTCATCAGGTCCAATGCTAGAAATAAGTAGTTTCTTTGCCTTAACATTCTTATGGATAGCCTGAATGTCCTTACTCTCTTCTTAGGAACATCTTTATTTCCTTTATCATTTGTGGTCATGGGAACTATTGGACCATTCATGAATGATGTCTCATAATTCAGTGTCTTCATCAATTATGAAGTATTGCTTCCCGTCAGCCATAATATTTACCATTGAAGTATGGTGGTCTTGTAGTCGATTGACCTTCTTGGACTCCATGAGGTGTAGTCATCTTTACTTTTCAAGGTGCTAGCTTTTGTAGAAACATCTAGATCTGATACCAATTATTGAATAGGGCTGCGAACTAAGCACTCCAAGAATCATGTTCTTTGAAAAACTACGCATGAAGGTAAATTGATGAATAATAAAGTTAACACAAGTATTTAGTGTGGAAAACCTCCTACCTCAAGGGAGAAAAAACACGACATACCTCTATAGGAATTCGCGAAACTCTTCCACTAAACTCAAGCAACTTGTTTAATGTTCTAACGACTTGTCCACCTAAGGAACTGTTCCAAAGAATCCTACTCCGACTCTCTATTCCTCAACAATTCCAAATTATTGTCTTTCTCTACTCTCTCTTCAATAACTCTAACCAGTCAGAGAAGTCCCTTACAACTCGATAAACACTTATTACAGTACCTAATAAAAATAAATAGATAGAACCACACTAAGAACCTAATTGTTACAACTCAAGAACTGAATGATAAATCTTGATAGGAACAAGTTCTTTGTTGTTGCTCTTTTTGCTCCTTCGAGTCTTGGGTGCTAACTCTGCCCTCACTCAAGATGTCTCTCTCATTGGATGTGGTTAAGCTCCAAAGCTTTTTGACGTGATGTATTTATAGTGGTGAATAGCCACCTCCAATTCTCCAAATTCATCAAAGACTTGGTTTCATTAATTGTTCGAAATCAATCTTTGTTTAATATGGATTTCCTTCATTCCTTCTTCATGCGTAGTCGGCCAACCTTCTCCTAATTCCAAGCTAATTTCATGCATTCAACTTATCCTAATATTTTCATAACTTAAATACCAGTTCCTTTAGGGATGAGTAAAAACTTCCAATTCTCCAAGTCTGCACGAAATAGCTTCACTTCGACAGTCTCCAATTCTTCTTTCTAAGGACCAGCTTAGCAATTCTTCTTTCTATTTGAAATCTGGTTCTTCAATATCTTTCTTCATTCTACCTTGTACTTTATTGTGATATGTACATGATTTGTTAATTATCAAAACTTATGCTAAGCTCTGAACTATCACTAAGACAACAACATCTCTGAAAGAATAATCCCCTTGATTATTTTCATTAATTGAAAGACTATATATACAAGTTACATATTTCCATAATAGGAGAATCCTATTCCTATTCTATTTCTAAATCATTATTCTACCATAATTCTAACTATACAATTATGGTAAGTATATATCCTAATTATGGTAAGTGTATATCCTAATCTAGGTAACAAATATACTACAATATACACAAAATATACTTTCCTTAATATACAACTTTTCCCACTGCTTTGCTGCCCAAGCCGTGATGGGCCTGGACGATTTGGGCCACTGCCCACTGCTTTGTTGCTGCTGGGCCACTGCTTGTATACCTGTGATATATACTGTTGTATATTCAGTGTATATCACATGTATATTACCTTTGTTTAACACACCCTCGCAGTTATAGCGGGCGGTCTTCGAACGCTGAGACTGTCCCTAAAATCTTCAAAAAGAACCGCTGGTAGACCCTTTGTAAAGATGTCTGCAATTTAATAACGAGACGGGACATGACATACGCGAACGTGACCCTTTGCAACCTTTTTACGGATAAAGTGAATGTCCATTTCGATATGCTTGGTACGTTGGTGTTGAACTGGGTTACCTGAAAGGTAGATGGCACTAATGTTATCGCAATATACCAAGGTTGCCTTCTGAATGGGACAATGAAGCTCCAAAAGCAAATTACGTAGCCAACATGATTCGGAGACCACATTCGCTACCCCTCGATATTCTGCCTCTGCACTTGAGCGTGATAGAGTTGCCTGACGCTTTGCCGACCAGGAGACCAAGTTGTTTCCAAGGAACATACAGTAGCCAGAAGTCGACCGTCTGGTGTCAGGACAACCACCCCAATCAGCATCCGTGTAAGAGACAAGTGTGGATGTAGATGAAGGATACAAGTGCAACCCATAATCCAGTGTCCCCTTAATATACCGAATGATGCGTTTGATTGCATTCATGTGCTCAACTCTGGGATCATGCATGAATAAACACACCTGCTGAACCGCATACGTAATATTCGATCTGCTAAAGGTAAGATATTGGAGGGCCCCTACAAGACTGCGATAGCGGGTCGGGTCCTCGTATGGTGCACCTACTGCGGCACTCAGCTTGGGATTTGCATCAACTGGCGTGGAAGTGGACTTACAGGATGACATCCCAGCCCTCTCTATGATCTCGGCAGCATACTTTCGTTGAGACAAAAATAAGCCACCTGAATGACGCTTGACGGCAATCCCCAAAAAATAACTCAAAGGCCCTAAGTCTTTCATAGCGAACTCAAAACTGAGCATGGTCATAATAGACTGGCGCAAGGCATCAGAAGAGGCAGTCAAGATGATATCATCCATATACAACAGAATGTAGGTCAAGGACGACCCACGGCGGTAGATGAACAAGGAATTATCTAACCTGCTGTGAGTGAACCCAATAGTTGAAACAAAGTCAGCAAACCTCGTGTACCAGGCCCGTGGAGACTGCTTAAGCCCATATAAGGACTTCTTCAACAAACATACATGATGAGGACGGTTTGGATCCCTAAAACCCAACGGCTGATGCATATAGATTGTTTCCTTGAGATCACCATGTAGGAAAGCATTCTTGACATCCAACTGATGAATTGGCCAAGTCTTTGAAAGAGCCAAGCTAAGCACAGTGTGAATGGTAGCCGGTTTGACCACCGGACTAAACGTCTCACCACAATCTATCCCAACCTGCTGAGTCTTACCATCACCAACAAGTCGCGCCTTATGTCGAGCAAATGACCCATCTGAATTCTCCTTATGAGCAAAAATCCACATAGACCTGATAACATTAATACCATATGGACGGGGCACCAACTCCCACGTCTTATTATCAATAAGAGCATTATATTCATCAGTCATAGCAATTTTCCAATTAGGGTCATTTAATGCG
The DNA here is from genome assembly GCA_029783415.1 of Anisodus acutangulus. NCBI lineage: Eukaryota > Viridiplantae > Streptophyta > Magnoliopsida > Solanales > Solanaceae > Anisodus > Anisodus acutangulus. Next base: position 26,588,706 of record CM056511.1, on the reverse strand, counting down.
GACACAGGATTGTGGGGCAAAGGGATTTAGAGACATCAGAATGTATATTAAAATGTCTTTTAAGTGTAAAAATACCCCGCTGACTACGAGTGACCGGTCTATGACTCGAGGAAGAATTGAGGGAATTTTGAGAATTTTCTGGGCTTGGGACGGATCGCCAAGCGTGACGATGGGGCCGCCCAAATCAAGAATCGAATCGTCGCCTGGACCAGCCTGCACTGGGGATCGCCCAATTGCCGAACTGCTCCAAAGCTGGCCAATCGGGCACGATATTGTGGGGCCAGAGGGCAGTGGGCCCGCTGGAGATTTTTGGGTGCGGGAAATGTCCAAAAAATTCCGAATAATATACAGAGATATTTAGTCATCCAAAAAATTATATGACTTAGGCTCGGGAGTATGAACTTTTGTAAACGGAAATTAGGTTTCATCAAAAATGACATGGCGATTAATTATGATTTTCTTGGAGGATAAGTCAAAGCATTTATAACCACGATGATTTGATGGATAACCCAAAAATACACACGGGGTAGACCGAGCCTGAAGTTTGTTAATTGTGGTGGATGGGAATAACGGATAACACAAGCATCCAAAAATCCTAAGGTGAGAATAAGAATGGTTCTTATTATATAGGATTTTGAGGGGTCAAGAATATGTCAGACCTTTAGACGGAATTATGTTAAGAAGATATGTGGACATTTGTAGAGCATGATGCCAAAAATATGGAGGAATGGAGGCATGAATTAAGAGAGTTCGGACAATGTTATTTATGAAACGAATTTTGTGTTCGGCCTTCCCATTTTGTGAAGATGTATGAGGACACGAAAATCGAAAATTGATCCCATTATTAGCACAAAATTCCCGAAACTCCCTATTGTCATACTCTTTCCCATTATCACATTGAATATTTTTTTATTTCTCTTTCGAATTGAGTACGAATGAACGCTCTAAATTTGATGAAGACGGAAAACACTTGTGATTTATTCGCAATTGGAAACGTCCACAAAAATCTAGAATAATCATCTAAAAAGAGAACATAATATCGATGACCCAATGAACTAAGAACAGGAGACGTCCATAAGTCGCTATGAATAATATCAAATGACATTGAAGTATGAGAATTGGAGTCTACAAATGGCAACTTAACAATTTTCCCTAATGAACAAGACTGACAAAGTGGAGTACGACTCGTACCCTTACATGAAATAAAGCTATTTTTATCTAAAACTGATAAAATAGAAGACCCCGGATGACCCAGACGAGCATGCCACATGGAAGGAGAGATGACTGCAAATGCTGATGGCAAGGTTTGACTCGATGGACTGAAACCAGGCATGATAGGATACAGATCCCCCCCTACTATCACACCTCATGAGATGACTCCTCGTCTTGAAATCCTTCACAGAGAAACCAAAAGGATCAAATTCAACGAAAACAGAATTGTCAGTAGTGAACTTTCGGACAGACACTAAATTTTTAATCAATTTAGGAGCATGTAAAGTATTTTTCAAGAGAAGGGGTGGATTTGGGGGAGACAACGTTTTTTGACCAAAACCCTGAATTGGAATAGAGTTGCCATTACCAACAATTATACCTCGAAGGGTGCTCAAATTGGAATAAGAGGAGAGAGTACCTGATTCAGAAGTCATGTGAGTAGTGGCCCCGGTGTCCATGTACCAATTTGGGTCCGATTGAGTCAACCCCAACGTGTGCATCGTGGCCTCGATATCGGTCTGAGTGGGGCCTGCTGCATGATGGGCTTGTGGAGGTCGGGGCCCAAGAATTCCTGTCCGTGATGGGCTTGGGCCGTAGCTGCTGGAGCTGCTGCTGTTGGGCCATCGCCGCCGCCGCCGATCTTTGGGTGTTGGGCTGAATCGCTGGCCACCACCGCCGCCGGAATTTATCGCCAGAAGAGCTGGCGGCCGGCCCACGCCCACCGCCTGACCTACTTCCATGGGCCCCACTGCTGGGACCAGGGGGGTGGTGGGCTATTGTTCCCTGGATGGGGCCCACCGCCTGCTTCTGACCACCGAAACCGCCATCGGAACCCCCGCGTTTGCCCCCGCGGTTTTTGTTATTATTCTTGCGATTATTCTTGCCGCCACCATGATTATGGTTTTGGCCCGAATTATAAACAAAACCCGAAGAACTAGGATAGAACGCCACCATGACGACGGGGCTTGTGGAGGTCGGGGCCTAAGAATTCCTGCCCACTGCTTTGTTGCTGATGGGCACTGCTTGTATACCTGTGATATATACTGCTGTATATTCAGTGTATATCACAGGTATATTACCTTTGTTTAACAATCTCAATAGGTTTGTTGTCAAGTCTGACAATGTGGCCATTATCTACTTTCAGATGTGGATGAAACTCCTAACAAAGTAGGCTAGGTGGAAGGATTTCTTGTCCAAGTTTGATTACGTAGTAAAATATAAGCTAGCCAAGGGTAGCATTGTGTCTTATGTCTTGAGCCAGAAGGCCGATCTTGCTATCATCACTTCAGCAAGCTGCGACATTGAGGCTATAAAAGAGGGCTTAAACTAGGGTATTGGTTGAGTAAGTCTACTATTAGTCGCGTGCGCAAGATTCCATAGAGTGTTATATGAAGTTATTTTCTTGTGTGTCAACCGGATAAGGTAGGGAAACAACAACTGAACGGACATTTAGAGCCACTACTAGGTGTGAATCATCAATGGGAGAGAGTGACTATATACTTTATCACTTAATTACCATAGTTTGATGGTGTGGAACAATTATTGTGGTCGTAGACAGATTTTAAAAATACACCACTTTTATGCCTGCCTCATCTACTTGCACAACCAAGGAAGTTATCACGTTGTTATTTAAGAACACGCTAAAGTATTGGGGGTTACCAAGGCTCCGCATTACTGGAAACTTTTGGAGAGAATTGTTCAACGTGCTTGGCACAGAGCTACATTATCCACTAGCTTCCACCCGCAAATGGATGGACAGAGACGGAGAGATTCAATGCCTTACTAGAGTTCTACTTGAGGTATTATGTGACTGCATCAGAAGGATTGGGCATGATTCTTATGGATTTTCTAGGAAAGTCCTTGGAGCCTTCTAGCCACGTAGAAGATTCTAGATAAAGCTCTTATATTATAAATATGGAGGACTTGTACACAAATATTATTTTCACACTAGCCCCTATGAGACTAGTATATAAAAGGGGTCATTTATTTGTAACTAGTCAAGCAAATCAATGTGCTGAGTAATATAAAAGCTTCATTTAGCAAATCTATCTCTTGTCTTTCTTATCTAGCATTCCCTTAGTGATATCAGATGTAGTAAGGTTGCCTTGGAATAGCATAAAGTGTGAGCAATTTGTGTAATATCGTGTGCGAGTTGCCAAGTGTAGCACTGTGCACTTAGTCAAAGACTAAGGTCGTGACATAAAGCTTGAGTTGAACTTAAGTCTTTGAAAATATACATATAGTATATTCCAAGATGGGAAAGATCTCACAGAAGCTTGACATGCCATTGCATCTTGAAACCAACCCGGTCTTCCATGAAAGCATGCGTAAGTCGTAACACGAAGACACTAATGATCTTAGTAAGGGTCAATCAAGTCGTGCGCCTATTACCACCACTATCTTGCATGATTGTGAGATTGAGGTTATCATTGATTATCAGGACAAGTGGAAACAAGGACAAAAGGACACTACCATGTTCCTCATCCACTTAAAGGGTAAGCACTGGAAGAAGCCACACAGGAACAACACAAAGACTTGGGGTAATTTAAGGACTAGATTAATGTGTTCATGGAGAAACATTTCTCTGTGGTCGTCGCAATAATAGGTGCGGGAGAGTGTGATAAACAGGCCATTCCATCATGCCACTAATTAGGCGCCATTAGAAGTTATTTTTTCCATGTATGAAGCATATGCGTGCAAGGAGGCTAGCACTTATGGGAAGTGTCTAGAGAAATAGGGAGATTTCTATTTGAAAACCCTAGATCTCTATGGATTTGAAAGGAAAGTCCTTGGAACCTTTTAGCATTTTAGAGAATTACTAGAGAAATTCCTTATATTGTTAATATGAAGGATTTGGATACAAATATTATTTGTAACTCGTCAAGCAAATCAATTATGTCTTGAGCAACATAAAAGCTTCATTTGGCAAATCTCTCTCTTTTTTTTCTTATCTAGAGTTCCTTAGTGATCGTCAGTGTAGTCAGGTTGACTTGACATGGCATGAAGCATAGCAAATCGTGTAAGATAGTGTGCAAGTTATCAAATGCAGCACCGTGGGCTTATAGCCGAAGTCTAAGGCCGTAAGATAAAGCTTGAGTTGAATTCAAAGCCTTTGAATGTACATATAGTAGATAAGGGCCGTGTGAAAGTTTTATAGTATAAAAAACGAGGCAAAGATAGTTAATATTGGAGAATAAACCTAACAATAAAAAACCAAGGTCCAACCCCATCACTTCTTAATTCACCTAATCATTACAATAAGTTCAGAAGTTGTCTTAAACTTTATTTACTATATCAAAAAATTTGAAGGAAGGATTCTTTTTTCTCACTTCCGTTATTTCTGTATATCTACTACTCCATATATTTCTTGCTTTATCTACTTTACATTTTGCGCTCATTTATACTATGATAGACGTTTCAAGAAAGCAGGTGAGTCTTTTTGAAACAGTAACTTCCCCTGTTTAGCTGTTCTGTGGTTGCCTTCATTTGTTTTGACATATGTGTATACTTAATTGACTTTAATGTGTATGTGTCATAGGTATATGGTTTTCATTATACAATCAGAATAATGAACATAAGCAATAGAGATAATTATTTCTTCATATCAATCCTGATTCCTGATGATAATTTGACAAATAGATGATTGAAAACTTGTTATAAGTATAATTAAACTGTACTTATATTATAAAAAAAAATTAATGCAAATATATTTTAGTCCAACTTAATTTACACTGTCAATAGATATATCTTAACCTTAAAATTCTATCATTTCCAGAGGATGTTATAGAAAACCATATAATTGGATGGTCCACAAACATTTAGAAGCAGTAATTGGCTGGTCAAAATTCTACTAGAACAACATCCCAGCTAATCAAAACGGGTTGCATAAAGTGAAGATAATAATATTCAGCTAATTGCCGTTTTAGTATCTTTTTGCGTCGTTTGTTCTCTTTACTTACGTGTGAGTGCATCTAATCATGATTTGTCTATACCAACAAAAATATAGTAATTATTTATATATGAAAAAGGCCATTCATGTCTCATTAGTGAACTACCCAGTCAAAAAAATTAAGGTAGTTGTAAGTTGTCATCCATCAAGTATCAAACAACTTAGGCCCTAGATATCTCTTTTTTCTTTTACATAAAACTATATAATAAATGCATTCTTTTTCCCCAATTACTATAGTATATATCTTGGAAATAAAAAAAGGATCTGTTGGTTTACTGTCAAGAGGCACCGTAATTAACCTTATGCGTGCTTCTGTGAAATTAATTTCATTCGGAAAAGTATACGCACATATACTTATGAAACTTATTTACTTATTTATTATTGAAATTGATCATTTCATAATTTTGAATACTGGTGGATGCTTGTTGGACGTCATGTTCGATTTTTCATGAGCCAAGTATATAAAACAAATTGATAATTGGTGGGGGTCTCAAATTCAGGACCTTTATATGCTCAAATATTATATTAAAATGTTTGTCAAACTCATCTAAAAATTTATGTCATTTGAGATAACACATTTTATTTCTTTAATTATGTCCTTAGCACATCTTCTCACGTGCAAATTTGTTTTTTTATCGCATTAATAAAACAAAAGTAGTTATGAACAGCGATGAGACTAGAATTGAAGATCCCTGATTGCCTAATAATATACTGAAGTATATATGTAATCAACTCATCTAAAATTAAAATGCACAATTTACTTAATTTATATCTTTAAAAAATATTAATAGAATTTCTTATTCTTTCTCAGTGAGGTCATGGGAACAGGGAAAGTATTTAGAAAGTTTTGTTTAGTACACAGTGCATGAGGGAAAACAATAAAAAACCTAAACTTGTATAACTAGTACAAACTAAGGGTGGCCAGTGGGCCGGGTTGGCCCGTCCCGCCCCGATCCCCCTTAAAAAAAATTGACGATGTTGGGACTCGAAATCGGGACCGGACCTGGGCTCGTCCAGCCCGGGCCCGGGCTCGTCCAGCCCTGATCCCGATCCCCCCTCCCCCTTGACAAAACTAAACGTTGCTTTTTGCTCCCATCCCCCACCCCATAAATCCCCATACCCCCTTAATATTTATTTTTAACCCCCTAAGTTAGCATATTTATACTTTAACCCAATTTTCCAACTATAAATACCTCATTTTCTCTTCATTTTATCTCACAAATCTTCTTACAATCTCTCTAATCTCTCAATCTATCTCTCTACAAGTCTACAATTACATTGCCTACAAATATTTTATTTTATGTGCTTATTTGTATAATTGTATCAAAGTTCAAAAATTGGGACTGAAGTTGGCAACTAGCTCGAGGATCATCCATCGAGCAAAGTTTCAATTTTCAACATCGATTACACGTTGACATTACGTCGGCGTTTGGTACCTTCGTTCCTTCTTTAAAATATTATTGTTACTTTATTTTAATTATTTCACTTAATTTCATTATCTTTAATTATTTATTTGCATAATTAAAATGGAAGGATTAAGACGTACGATTATGGTAAGGGTAAGGGTGCTTCTTCTAGTAGGGTATCAAGGGTAGGGGTACTTCTTCTAGTCATCCTATTTCTAGACATGATGATTTGATTGATTACACTCATATAGATGAAACTGATTTTTTTAATGATATAACATTAGATGATGAGATATATTCTGCAACTGAACCAGACTTTAATTTAGAAGATAATCTAGATGACACGCCCACTAATCTATATGACACACCCACTAGTGCACCTCAAACTGAAACTGGAACGCCTCCTATTCCCCCTGGTATGAGACGAGGCCCCACACAATAAAATTAAAATCAGCTGCATGGTATTTTTTTTATAGGGACCAAGAGAATCAAGTAGTTACATGAAAAATTTGTAAAAATATTTATAAATTTAAAATGAAAAAAGGTTAGGGTGGGACGGGAGGTTTATTGAGACATATACAAGGCTTTCACAAAGCTAGGTGGGATGAATACGAGGCTACAAAGTCGGGTGAACCAATGCGCTCTCCATCGGGACAAGGTTCACATAGTGTGGGGGACCAAGTACAGGGTCAAATTAACTCGACGACTGGGGGAATTGTAGGTCCTAAATACGATAAACACAGAAATAGAGAATCAATAGAAAAAATAGTTGCGGTGGAGGGTTTGCCTTTTTCATTTCATTCTTCTCCCGGTTTTATTCATTACATTAGAGAAATGTATAATCATGCTTTTAACGGTTTTCCTAGATCAATTGTTAGGAGAGACGTTTTTAAATTTGCAAATGAATATCAATAATATTTACGTTATGCTTTATATCATTTTTCTGGCAAAGTATATATCACTTCTGATATATGCCGTAGTACTAACGACAATAATTATTTAACTGTAATATGTCATTAGATAGATCATAAGTGTTCTATGAAAAAACGTATTTTAGCATATAGAAAAATTGATGATAGGCACAGTGGAAATTTTATAGCAGAAAATATTCATCAAGTTTGCGATTATTATGGTATAACTGATAAAATAATGATTGTTACGTTAGATAATGTTTCTTCTAATAATTATGCTATGAGACTTTTAAAAGATCTATTAACTCCGTCTTTTCCTAATCATTTTCATATAAAATGTGCGTGTCATATTTATAACTTAGTTGTAAAGGATGATCTATCACTTTTTGAAGACATTCGTAATAAAGTACAATTTGCTATAAACTTTATTTTTAGAAGTAATAGAATACAAAGAAAAAAAGAATATAATAAAACTTGTCGTGATTGTGGAGCTCCTTTTAGAAAAATTTCTGAAGAAGTAGCGGCTAGGTAGTATTCTCTATATGAACAACTACTTGTTGCTTACGATTATAGAAGACCGATAACTTTATTTTTAACGCCCGTAATCGAAATCTAACTGATATGCTTATGGATAGTGATTGAGAAAAATTTTCATAACTTATTGGATTTTTAGAGAAATTATTTCAAGCAACTAAAGAATTTTCTGGTATATATTATCCTACTATTTCAACTATGTTATTTTATATAGCTCTAATATTTTTGTTACTTAGTGAATATATGGAAAAACCATCTTATAAGGCACCTATTAAAAATATTTATCAAATTAAAAAAAATGTTTTTTTCCTATTCACACTATTTATATTATTTGTGTTGTATTAAATCCGACTATTAAAATAGACGGTTGTAAAACACTTATTAAAAATATTTATGATTGTACAACAGTACTTCCACCTCCAAAAAACACAAATGAACAACCACCTAAGGAACCAACTAAATAAGAAGTTTTGTCTAGCATACACAATGAATGAAAAAAAAAATATATTCATTACCAACAGGAAAGTGCTAGCAACCAACCGGCTTCTATACCATCTTCTTCTTCTTCAATACAACCTCATAAAAGACATGTTGTTTCTGCGGCTAGTATTGAAAGCCTTAGAAATAAAATGTTTAGTGGTACCACTGCTAATTAAGTTAGCGAGTTGATTTTTTTTTTGCAGGGTGTTGTACCGTACCAAGCAGTTCTCAATGAAGAAGGACGTGAAGACTTGCTTAATACTGAAGGGAAAATGAGAAGACATTTCCGATACTAGCAAAGATGGCCCGAGATGTGTTGAACATTCAAGCGTCATTAACAACGTCTGAAAGCGCTTTTTCTACCGGGAGATTTCAAATAGGAGAGAACATCCACTCATTAGCGGGAGACAACTTGGATATTGTAGTTTTATTCAGAGATTGGATACGAGCGGAACGTAGAAGGTGCGGCCAACCGGAGATCAACGAAGAAGACGATTTAAACTAGAACGAAATTTAGTCTGAGGGAACTGGAAGCGAAGTCGACCAATTTGACCAACAAATTCCAATTCCAACCGAAGAACCACAAGACATTGTGAAGAAATTAGAAAAGGTATTTATAACTATGTAATTTTTTTAATTGCAATTTTACTATGTGATTTGCAGCTTTTGAACAACACCACAAAGTTACAATTTTGAAATTGTATTACAAAAAAATAATATTTCTATTAAATAATATAAGAGGCACAAAAATAGCATTGAGATGTTTTTATTACACTATATTGTTCAATTATTTAAGTGTTTATATTCACAGCTTTTTTGAAATTACGTGTCTAAAAAATAACCCGACCCCGCCAATACCGGTCCCCCTTTCCAGCGGGATGAGGGATGGGACTGGACATCGTCCTGTCCCGTCAGTCCCGGCCCGCCGGTCCTGCCAGAGCCCCGAACCCGACCCAATCCCCAGTCTCGCCGGAACCCCCCTGCCTCGCCCCGAACCCGGCCCACTGGCTACCCATTGTACAAACTAATTGAAGGGCAACTTTGGGTGAAGCCACTAAAGCCTCGGCTTTAGGCACACTATTTTAGGAGGCTCCACTTTTTATCAATATAGGTTATAATTTTTTTGAAAAACTATTAAGTACTTTGAGTAATTTGGGTCATTTGCACTTTTGCTAATATTTTGTGCTGGTCTTTAATTGTTTTTCCCTTAAATGAAATTTATGCCTATTGGGGAATAAATTCTTTAAGAAATCTGACACAACTTGTGTTGGATCCTTTAAAATATTTATGCCTCAACAGACATAAGTTCTATTTGAGGGCAAAATTAAAGACCAACACATTTGAAGGATAGACCAAGCAATAAAATGTAGTATAAATACTCAATCTATTTTTAGTATATTAACAAAAAATATTTCCTGATTGATTTCTCTACAATACTACAACTACATTAACCTTATGTCTATAACTTTCGTATATTTCTACGCTTTTATATTTCTTCTTTGTTTGTTCTAGAAATTCTTTGACTAAATTGCTCTGAAAGACAAGAGCTACAAGGTATGAATTTGCTATATTTATTTTTTCTCGAACACCGAATATTGCAAGAAATATATTGATTCACCAAAGAAATATTCTCAAATCAGGTTATCAACTTCTTGACAGTTCTATTATTTTAAATTTTTAGTATTGTTTTCATCTAAAACTTGTTTGTTTTGATATTTTACCTATGTTGCTCAGACTCTTCAGAAATGCCGACATGTGGTGCGACAATATTTTTAGAGAATTCAAACATTATAATATTTTACGACGTAATATATATTATCTTTTTTACTATTTTTAGAGCATAAAATATGTCAATTAGAAAATACTAATCCGGTTGTTCAAAACTCAAAAAAAGAAGAAGAGAAGAATCTAATCTTTGATATAATCTCAAAATGAGTTCCTCAGGAAATTAGTGAGATATCTGATATAGATACTAAAAAGTAGACTTCAAATGAAAAATATATATATGAAATATTTTTCTTTTCTCATTTTTTTGATAAAAAAAAATTAAGGTACCCATTGAAATTTGGTTTTAGGCTTCTAACAGTATTGAGCCGAACATGCTAAATTGTATACTGAAATTTAGTTCCTCTATCCTCCGATCAAAACAACCCCTTAGAGTATGTAATATTTATGTAATTACTTTCTCCCAAGTTGAGAAATACTTTGTCATCAACATCTCAATAACACCTTGACAAGTATTCTGCATTTGGTTGTTTGCTTTCTCTCTCTATGTTGGTTGATGTTGGATGTAGGTCTTTCATAGGTGCAATATCGCTTTTTTCATATGTAATTACATATAGGTGCTCCTTTGTGGAGTATCATTTTAGACAACAAAACCAAATTGATTTGATGGCCAGACATATAACTATTTCGACAGATTTCATGCAGAGTAAAGAGCATAGATATATGAAAATAAAATATGCTGTTTCCACCCCCTATTGTCTTTCTTTACCATGAAGATTTTCTTGTACATATTCCAACAACAAAGGTACCCAAATAATATAAATACCTACAACTTGCAGAATCCAAACATCAAAGTTGGGAAACTTTAGCAGATGAAAGGGATATGTGTAAGGCGGATAATAATAATTGGTGAAAGGGAGATATCCAAAAGAAGAACTTTTGTTTTTTCATTTGATGTTACTTATTTAATTTATTATTCTCTTATTTCTTTTTCAAAGGTGATCATGGGTCAACATTTAATTTGCCTTTTCTTCTCAACTTTAGCTTTTTTTCTCCGTGGGGGGGCCTCTCTAACAAAGTTGTGTTATATCAATCACACCATAAAGTTCTTTAATTTTGTATAGAGCAACTTTTTGAGGGCAACCTTAGATTTGTTTAGAAATTCTGCAACCTATTGTAAATCTCGCTACATTTAAAGCATAAGATGGAAGAATTGGAATGCTCTGTTATCTCCAAATTTTGATTGAAATAAAATGGGGAAGACATTAATTTAACAAAAGCTGAATTGCCTTCTCTTCTTTTTTTTTTTCCGGTCAATTACATGAAGGACTTTATCTTGGCACTTAATAATTCTAATAAGAAAATCAAAAGTCGTTTTACAATACTGTACATTGGCTGAAATCTAAGGCAGAATAGCTAAGACATTCTACAAATAGAAGTTAAGATCTACCCCTCTCATCGTCAACAAATAATTCAAGTTTATTACTCAACTCAATGTCAGCTTGTTTTAAGCATGATGACTATATATAACATTTGTGTGTGTACGTGCTGAGTGATTTTTTTTTTAAACTTTCAACTTTCATTTTATTTTGTCATTTAAGCACATTTTTATTAATATTGCTGACATTTTCAGATAGCAACACTTATCCTAGTCAATACTTCTTCGATTAATTTGTTTCAAAATATTTAAAGTACTAGTGGTATTATCCGCGCTTCGCGCAATTTTGTGAATAAATCAATAAAGTTATACTAAGAAAATTTACAAAAAAAAAATTCATATTAACTAAAGTTTAACAAATATAAATATTCTGTCCAAATTAGGTTCTACAATCTTCACATCATCAAATTTAATTACCTAAACATTTGAGCGTAAATACAATAGATCATAAAATAAAATATTTGACTTAGAGCAAATGCGAAATGAACACATTTCCTATATGCACCACTGACCACACTTAGAGTGAAAATACATCTTAATGTGATCATTAAATTTTTGTCCTTTGAGTTAGTCGAAACCGTCGACTTGTTCACCAACTTCTTTGTCGTAATGAAGATTAATTATTGAAAAAGGACCTGACTATTGGGAAAACCAACAAAGAAGTATAATAATAGATATAAGATGGAGAGATTTAGTCGCATACATATAAATACATACTTAATGTTGCTATCCTAAGCTAGATTGAATTAAATTTCAAAATGTTAAACTTATATGTGACAAAAAGTAAATGAACCACAAAATTCAATGTTGCGTATATAACTGCATCAAGCCTATTTTACTGAGATAGATTAGACTATTTCAAAGCAGAGCAGAGTCGGCACTTACAATATAACTTTTACAAAATTGGATCAAAACTATTTTCTGAAAAATTAATTTTAACAAAGCATTATCATGAACCTTACTATACTCCAAAACATAGGTCATATAAGCTGAAAGACCGTGTATATTGGCCATGTATATGGCCTATATTTACTTACCATACTATTAGAATTCTTGTACATGTATAATTATAGTAGTAATCTTGTATTAGGAAAAGGTAGATTTAATTTCCATAATTACATATTGTATATCATGTATATAAACCCTTTCATTAATGAAAATAATCAGGAGATTATTCTCTTTCATGGTATCAGCAGTCTAGGGCAAAATTTTTCCTTTCTCCAAAAACCTTTGCTTCCGCCGCCCTACTTGTTGGCCGTCGGTCGTACCTACACCTCCACTCCCTTCAAATTTTTTTTTTGAATCCCCAATTCTCCTCGTGTTCTTTCATCATGTCTACCACAAAGAACAACTTTCATTCCACCCTTGCAGTCTCCAATATCAAGAACAACATCCTTATTGTTCTTGAGATGGAAAACGTCCAATACGCGACGTGGGCAAAACTGTTTAAAATTCACGCCCGGTCTAATAGAGTCCTCCATCACATCGTCCTACCGGCAAAAGCCAAGAAGAAGGTGTCTTCCACGGATGATGAAATTGAGATGTGGGCAACTCTTGATGCTACGGTCCTTTAGTGGATCTATTACACCGTCTCTACGGACCTCTTATAGACAATTATCGAACCCGACTCTACGGAAATGGAAGCTTGGAATAGGTTGCACGATATATTACAAGACAACAAAAATTTCCGTGTCGTGACCCTTGAGCAGGATTACTCCCACATAAATAGAGGATTTTTTGAATGTCTCTGCCTATTGTCAAAGGCTCAAGGAGTTGTCGGATTAATTCAAAAATGTTGGTGCGCCCGTCACTAATGATCGTTTTGTTCTTCAAATGGTTGCAGGCCTCTCGGAGGCTTATAATGGCGTTGGGACTCTCCTTCGTCAAAGCAATCCTCTCCCATCGTTCTACCAAACATGTTTCATGCTCACCTTAGAAGAATCATGATTGGCTAAAAAGGCGGCTACTAGAGCCAATTCTTCCATGATGGTGGCCACGTCCGGTGAAACTGATGACTCTCAATCATTCTCCAAAAATTATGGTCAAAACCGTAACAACGGGGGTGGAAAAAATGGTCAACCCATGGGAAACATCACGGTGGACGTGGCGGTGGCAAGGGTGGTGGTCGTGGTGTCAGTGGCGGACGGTCAACCTAAGGTAGTGGCGGTCAGCAGGGGACCAGGCCACTGAACCCTTGGCAGGCTTATGTTGCTGGGAAGTGGCACTGGGCCATGCCTTGGGTCAACGGGCGGTGTCCCATCTTGGCCCCCTGCCCCTTTCCTTCAAATTGGGTCGCTGGCCAAAACAGGCCGACTGGCCAAAACAGGCAGCGGGCCTTCATTGTTGCGAGCCTAGCAACAGCAGTCCCAACCCACATGAATAACGATGCAGTGATGCATACATTTGGATTAAATCCCCCAGATGCAAATTGGTACATGGACATCGGTGCTACTTCTCACATGACGTCCACACCAGGTAATCTTTCGTCTTATTTCAATTTGAGAAAAAATTGTGGCATAATTATTGGTAATGGTAATTCAATTCCAATTCGTGGGTATGGTGACACAAATTTATCTCCCTCGAACCCACCTTTAGCCTTGAAAAATGTCCTTCATGCTCCTCACTTAATTAAAAATTTGGTTTCTGTTCGAAAATTTACAACTGATAATTAGATTTCTGTTGACTTTGACCCTTTTGGATTTTCTGTGAAGGATTTCACGACGGGGATACCTCTAATGAGATGTAATAGTCTGGGAAAGCTCTATCCAATCACCTCCACCACCACCACTACCACTAATCATACCACACCGTCAATGTTTGTCACTTTAGCATCTTCCTTGTGGCATGCATGTTTGGGTCATCCGGGTGCGTCTGTTCTTTCCTCTCTTAAAAATAATTTATTGAGTGTAATAGTACACGTAGTACTAATATTTGTACTTTTTGTCCACTTGTGAAATATGTTAGATTACCGTTTGTAGCCTCTAATTCTAGTACTTTAATGCCATTTGATATTATTCATAGTGATTTGTGGACATCTTTCTTTTTGAGCTCTTTGGGCCATCGTTATTATGTGTTATTTTTGGATGATTATTCTAATTTTTTATGAACCTTTCCGTTGTCTTAAAATTGTCAAGTTTATTTCACATTTCTATCGTTTAGAGCATTCATTTGTACTCAATTTGAACGAAAAATTAAAAATATTCAATGTGATAATGGAAGGGAATTTGATAATGGGTCGTTTAGGGAATTTTTTAATGCTAATGGCATATCTTTTCGATTTTCTTGTCCTCATACATCCTCACAAAATAGGAAAGCCGAAAGAAAAATACGTACCAATAATAATATTGTTTGGACATTACTAGCCTATGCTTCATTACCACCTTCATTTTGGCATCATGCATTACAAATGACTACTTACATTCTTAACATACTCCCTAGCAAAGGATTAGCATACCAATCTCCACTAAAAATTCTTTATCATAAAGATCCTACGTATTCTCATCTTAGGGTGTTTGTGCTATCATCTCTTCCCATCCACTACAATTAACAAACTTCAAGACCGTTCTACCACTTGTGTGTTTTTATGTTATCCATCTAATCATCGTGGTTATAAATATTTTGATTTATCCTCTAGTAAAATCATAATTAGTCTCCATGTCATTTTTTATGAAACTCAATTTCCCTTTTCTAAATAATATAATTCCATGTCTAATTTTTATAATTTTTTGGATGATGGGCTCTCACCGTATGTGGCCACCATTGGGCTCGATCCACACACCATCCTCCGATCCAGCTGACACCGGCAGTCCCACTGCCTTCCTTCCTAAACCATTGCTTTTCCACAATTCCGCTAGTAGGCCCACTGCCTACTGGCCTACTTTCTGACCATGTTCTCGATCTGTCAGTAGGCCCACTGCCTGCCGCCCCAATTCCATCTCCTAAAGTATCTAGGCCAACAGGACTACTGCCGGCTTGCCCAGTTTCTACATCGCTTTCCTCTCAGCCAGCATGCCCACTGCCTGCTGGCCCGCTGCCTCGGTCCACCTCCGTCAGTCCAGTCCAATCACGTGACGTCCAAACACCTTCCATTACGAGTCAAGGGCCCATTACTCGTAGCCAACAAGGTATCTTTAAACCAAAATGACATTTTAATCTAAGTTCTATTGTCACTAAATCACCCCTTCCACATAACCCCGTGTCTGCCCTTCATGACTTGATTTGGAAAATGGTCATGGACGATGAATATAATGCTTTTATTTAAAATAAGAGGTGGGAGTTGGTGCCCCGTCCGCCTGGTGTTAATGTGATTTATTATATGTGGATTTTTACTTATAATGAATAATCTGACAGTTGTTTTGAGAGACATAAAGCCCATCTTGTAGATGATGGCAAAACTCAATAGGTTGGCGAGAATTGTGGAGAAACATTTAGTCCGGTGGTCAAACCGGCTACCATTGGCACTGTTCTCAGTCTGGCTCTCTCGAATGCATGACCCATTGATCAGTTGAATGTGAAAATGCTTTCTTACACGGTGATCTCAAGGAAACAGTATACATGCATCAACCCTTGGTTTTCAGGGACAACGATCATCCTAACCATGTTTTTTTGCTGAAGAAGTCCTTATATGGGCTAAAACAGGCCCCTCGGGCCTAGTATAAAAGGTTTGCAGATTATGTGTTTACTATTGTGTTTTCTCACAGCATGTCTGATCATTCTATGTTCATCTATCGTCGTGGTACTTCTCTGGCATACATTTTGCTATATGTGGATGATATTATATTGACTGCCTCATCTGATGAACTGCGTCACTCTATCATGTCTTTTCTCAACTCCGAATTTGCTATGAAAGACTTGGGACCTTTGAGTTATTTTTTGGGTATAGCTGTAACTCGTCATGCATGTGATCTATTTCTATCCCAGAGGAAGTATGCAGCTGAGATTATTTACCGAGATGGCATGTCATCCTGTAGGTCATCTCCTACTCCAGTTGACACTAAACTGAAGTTGAGTGCTAATTCTAGCACACCTTACGAGGATCCCTCCCACTATTGCAATCTTGCAGGGGCACTTCAGTATCTTACATTCACGAGACCTGATATTACTTATGCAGCGCATTAGGTGTGTTTATTTATGCATGATCCAAGGGACGAACACATGCACGTTCTAAAACACATTGTGTGTTACATCCAGGACACTCTTGATTATGGTTTGCACTTATATCTATCCTCCGTATCTACTCTCATGTCTTATACATATGCTGATTGGGGTGGATGTCCAGTTACCAAACGTTCGACGTCTGATTATTGTATGTTTCTTGGTGATAACTTGGTCGCTTGGTCGGCTAAATGCTGGCCTACTTTATCACGATCCAGTGCGGAGGCCGAGTATCGAGGGGTAGCCAATGTGGTGTCTGAGTCATGTTGGCTGTATAATCTCTTATTAGAGCTTCACTTTCCTATTCAGAAAGCTACCATGGTCTACTGTGATAATGTTAGTGCAGTATATCTCTCTGAAAATCCGTTCCAACATCAGCGCACTAAACATATCGAGATGGATATTCACGTTGTTCGCTAAAAGGTAGCTCGTGGACAAGTACGTGTCTTGCATGTCCCTTCATGGTACCAAATTGTTGACATCTTTACTAAGAGTCTTCCCTTAATTTTGTTTGAAGATTTAATGGACAATCTCAGCGTACGACAACCGCCCGCTATGACTGAGAGGGTGTGAAAGGCTGTGTATGTTGGCCGTGTATATGACCTATATTTACTTACCATATTCTTAGAATTCTTGTACATGTATAATTATGGTAGTAGTCTTGTATTAGGAAAATGTAGTAGTCTTGTATTAGAAAAATTTAGATTTAATTTCTATAATTACATATTGTATATCATGTATATAAAACATTTCATTAATGGAAATAATCAGTGGATTATTCTCTTTAATAAGCAAATATAGTGTCATATCTTGGAGGAACATATTATTTTTTTAAAAAAAATGAGAGGCACAAGAAATCAAATTTTAAAGGCAAAACACAAGAAAAAAGAAAAGAAATAATAGATTGTTTACACTAAAGAATCTGTGATCTATTATCTCGATATCTTTTTCAAACTTACATCACCCCAAAATATTACTAGTACGTGCACAACACAAAACTCAAAGAAAATGAGAATCATAAAAAGGAAGGGTGGAGGTTATGAAAAATGTAAACTAATTGACTTTTAAAAAGAAATTAGATAATTCTATATCTTATCTATGTCCACCAAACAACACTTCTTGTCCTTGTTTGCTTGACTCTTAGAGATTAATATATCAGACTTCTAATTTTCTTTTTGCAGGAATCCAAGGCAGTTGGCCTCTTTAATCGTTGGGTGAGCCTTCTCTTCATCTGTGCTCGCCCTCTTTCTTTTAGTCTACTAATCCACATACTATGTTAAAATCAGACGTTAAAAAACATATCATTTGGAGTAAAATAAAATAAACTGAGAACAATTCATTCTTTAAAACTTGGAAATATGCCCAGTTAGTCAAGGATTACCTAGTTGCCTCAGCAAGTCTTCTTATTCAAATTGAAACTTCCACAGGAACGATGATTTGAAGAGCAAAATAAGTTTAGATTGGTTAAATAGCTGCCTAAATGCCTTTTAAGTTCTCCATTATTATTGTGGATAATTATGGTGAATTAAATTATTATAGAAGTGACAAAAACGTTACAAGTTCACAATAATGTTCCTTATTATTGATATTTTATAATGAATTAAATGGAAAATTACAATCAAAGAATGTAGAAAAATGAGGAGCAAGTCATGGAAAAACACCAAAAAGTCGGTAATTGCAACATTGGATTAACTGTTACATTCTTTTAATTTTGGAAGGAAGAATTAAATATCTATTTAATGGTAGAAATTAAATGAGATGAAATGATCAAAATTTATCACTTCAGTTTTTGTTTTGTCCGAAAGATAGAGAAGGAAGAGAGGGATTTCAAGAAATAAAATAAATGCTAATAATGAAGAGAGACATATTAATTTTTTGGGATAAAAAAGAAGAAAAAAATACAAAATTCTGAGAAAAGAGAGAGATAGTGATAGGGCTAATGAGCCATGTCATATGACCTTTCTCTTTTCCAGCTTTATTATATAAATAGATTAAATAAACACGAGAATCACTTATTACTTTTTTTCAATTCGTCCTTACTCCTTTAATTAATGAAGTGTTAATAAAGTGAGATATTTAACAGATATAAGTATCTAAATCTGAATCATTTAAATGTCAGCTTATTAATTATAATCATTTAAATGTCAGCTTATTAATTATATTTATTCTTTCCTTTACAACCACTTATTAGCTCTTAATATATTTGAAATATTTAGATTTTATACAGAGTCTAAATATTATTACGTTGTTCATTTAAAAAGTCTTGTGAAAATAACCTTTTACTATTACTCTATTTGTTACCATCATCAAAGCGGACAAAGAGTTCGGATATTAGAAAAAAAAAACTACCAGGAGCAGCAGGCACTGATGAGGAGGCACTCTTCCCTGGTGTCCCAGAAAATTAAAAGGGTTTGTCAACTCTATTTAATTTTAAACGGTTTAAACTCAATAAGTGTCTTGAGATATTTTTTCATGTGGTGTTCCACACCGCTGATTCCAACTAACTCCACAAACACCCCTTCCACCATCCACTACTAGTCACAATGTCTCGAACCAATTCTCCCGAGTCGTAATGGCACCCGACATGCCAAGTCAGACTAACCAATGCAGTTTTTAACCCAAATTAATTAAGTGAAAACAAAACACATAAATTCTAACAATCAAGAATATTATAAAAGCATTATACATCACGAAAGCTAAATCCAAATACACAATCCAAGAACCGACGTTGTTTGTCATGAGCAAACTAGAAGATAATTGTCTGAAAAAGTACAAAGTTTGACAAAGCGAACATAATAAGCTAGAATAAAAAGGCGTCGTGGCCACTGTGGGATAAAGCGGCTCATCATTGAAGTTGCTGTTAAATAGAGCAATATACATGTGATGTGCACTGAATATACAACAGTGTATATCACATAGATCACTGGATTAAAGCAGTGGGCAGCAGTGATTTAATGAAGCAGTGGGCCTCTCGGCAGTGGGCTGTCCGCCAGAAGAAAGGGTTGTTGGGCCTCTCGGCCAGATTCGGCAGTGGGCTATCCGCCAGAAGAAAGGATTGTTGGGCCTCTCAGCCAGATCTGCTTATCCAAGTGATATTAGGATATTGTATATATGGTATATATATTTGTAGTATATTGTAATGAAAAGGAGACCTTAATTAGTGTTATACACCTACCATAATTGTATAGTTAGAATTATGGTAGAATAAGGATTTAGAAGTAGAATAGGAAAAGGATTTTCCTATTATGGAAAGATGTAACTTGTATAGACATTGTGACTAGGTCTACACAAAAGTTTTTCTCTCAACTTTTGCCTTGTGGCAGAGAACCCACCCCCCCCCCCCTCGGTTTTTTTTCTCTCCAAAATTTTGTCTTCCGCTCTCAAAAACCTCTCTTAAATTTAACCTCCTTCTTTGTTCTTTCAATATGTCTAAGAACAATTTTCACCCTGCCCTCACGGTTTCCAATATCAAGCTAAGTGTCCCTATTGTCCTTGAGATGAAAAACATTCAATATGCAACGTGGGCGGAGTTGTTTAAAATTCACGCTATATCTTATCAAGTTCTTCATCACATCATTCCTCCCGCTAGACCCCTTCCTGCGGAGGATCCTGAGTTATGGATTACACTTGATGCTACCGTTCTTCGGTGGATATACGCCACTATTTCAGTGGACCTTCTACAGACGATTATGGAGCCAGATACCACGGCCATGGCTGCATGGAATAGATTGCGTGACATATTCCAAGACAACCAACATTCCCGTGTCGTCACACTCGAGCAGGAATTCTCTCTCGTTCGAATGGACGTATTTCCGAACGTTTCTGCATATTGCAAGAAACTAAAGGAGTTGGTGGATCAACTCCGTAATGTTGGCGCACCAGTAACAAATAATCGTCTAGTGCTACAGTTGGTTGCCAGTCTTTCGGAGGCCTATAATGGTGTTGGAACTCTCCTTCGCCAAAGCAACCCTCTTCCCGACTTTCATCAAGCCCGCTCCATGCTGACGTTGGAAGAAGCCGGTTTGGCTAAAAAGGCGGCTACCGGAGCAAGCCCAGTTGTCATGGTGGCATCCTCTCCTAGTCCTTCGGGTTTTGTTAATAATTCGGGCCAAAACCATAATAATGGTGGCGGCAAGAATAATCGCAAAAATAACAAAAACCGCGGGGGCAAACGAGGCGGTTCTGGTGGCGGTTCCGGTGATCAACAAGCAGGCGGTGGGTCCCATCCAGGGTACAGTGGCCCACCACCACCGTGGGCCCAGCAGTGGGGCCAATGGCAGTGGCACCCGCACCCTCCAGCAGCAGTTTCCAGCGGCCAGTGGGCTGGCCAACAGTCCAGGCCCAATACCCAGCATTGGCGGCCCACTGGCCAGTGGCCCAGCAACGGCAACCACAGCAGTTACAACCCAGTTCCAGCACGGCCAGGAGTCCTTGGGCCCAGACCTCCGCAAGCCCATCATGCAGCAGGCCCCACTCAGACCTATATCGAGGTTGCGATGCGCACGTTGGGATTGACTCAACCGGACCCAAATTGGTACATGGACACCGGGGCCACTACTCACATGACTTTCAAATCAGGTACTCTTTCATCTTATTCCAATTTGAGCACCCCTCGGGGAATAATTGTTGGTAATGGCAGTTCTATTCCAATTCTAGGGTATGGTCAGAAAATGTTGTCTCCCCCCAATCCACCCCTCCTCTTGAAAAATACTTTACATGCTCCTAAATTGATTAAAAATTTAGTGTCTGTCCGAAAGTTCACAAATGACAATTGCATACTGTTGAATTTGATCCTTTCGGTTTCTCTGTGAAGGATTTCAAGACGGGGAGTCATCTCATGAGGTGTGATAGTAGGGGGGATCTGTATCCTATCATGCCCGGTTTCAGTCCATCGAGTCCAGCCTTGCCTTCAGCTTTTGCAGCCATCTCTCCTTTCATGTGGCATGCTCGTCTGGGTCATCCGGGATCTTCTATTTTATCAGCTTTAGATAAAAATAGCTATATTTCTTGTAAGGGTACGAGTCGTACTCCAATTTGTCAGTCTTGTTCATTAGGAAAAATTGTTAAGTTGCCATTTGTAGACTCCAATTCTCATACTTCTATGCCATTTGACATTATTCATAGCGACTTATGGACATCTCCTGTTCTTAGTTCAATGGGTCATCGATATTATGTTCTCTTTTTAGATGATTATTCTAGATTTTTGTGGACGTTTCCAATTGCGAATAAATCACAAGTGTTTTCCGTCTTCATCAAATTTAGAGCGTTCATTCGTACTCAATTCGAAAGAGAAATAAAAAATATTCAATGTGATAATGGGAAAGAGTATGACAATAGGGAGTTTCGGGAATTTTGTGCTACTAATGGGATAAATTTTTGTTTTTCATGTCCTCATACATCTTCACAAAATGGGAAAGCCGAGCGCAAAATTCGTTCCATAAATAACATTGTCCGAACTCTCCTAATACATGACTCCATACCTCCATATTTTTGGCATCATGCTCTACAAATGGCTACATATCTTCTTAACATAATTCCTTCTAAAGGTCTGACATATTCTTCCCCCCTAAAAATCCTGTTTAATAAAAACCCGTCTTATTCTCACCTTCGGATTTTTGGGTGCTTGTGTTATCCGTTATTCCCATCCACCACAATTAACAAACTTCAGGCTCGGTCTACCCCGTGTGTGTTTTTGGGTTATCCGTCGAATCATCGTGGTTATAAGTGTTTTGATTTATCCTCAAAGAAAATCATAATCAATCGCCATGTCATTTTTGATGAAACTCAATTCCCATTTACGAAATTTCATACTCCCGAACCTAAGTCGTATAATTTTTTGGATGACCAAATATCCCCGTATATTATTCGAAATTTTTCGGACATCTCCTGTACCCAAAATCCTCCAATGGCCCATCGCCTGGCCCCACAAGATCTGCCACATCCAAAGAAGCCGCATCGAACAGTTCCAAAGAATTGGGCCTGTCCCACTCTGAACTGGTTCAGAAACCCAGCCCAACATCTACCGATTTGGGCCAGCAGGCCCACTGCCTGCTGGCCAGTCCGTCCCGAACCCAGAAAATTTCCAAAATTCCATCACTTCTTCCTCGAGTCATAGACCGGTTACTCGTAGTCAGCGGGGTATTTTTACACCTAAAAGACATTTTAATTTACATTCTGATGTCTCTAAATCCCCTTGCCCCGCAATCCTGTGTCCGCATTAAATGACCCTAATTGGAAAATTGCTATGACTGATGAATATAATGCTCTTATTAATAATAAGACGTGGGAGTTGGTGCCCCGTCCATATGGTCTTAATATTATCAGGTCTATGTGAATTTTTTCTCATAAGGAGAATTCAGATGGGTCCTTTGCTCGACATAAGGCGCGACTTGTTGGTGATGGTAAGACTCAGCAGGTTGGTATTGATTGTGGTGAGACGTTTAGTCCGGTGGTCAAACCGGCTACCATTCGCACTGTGCTTAGCTTGGCTCTTTCAAAGACTTGGCCAATCCATCAGTTGGATGTCAAGAATGCTTTTCTACATGGTGATCTCAAAGAAACAGTCTATATGCATCAGCCGTTGGGTTTCAGGGATCCCAACCGCCCTCATCATGTCTGTTTGTTGAAGAAATCACTATATGAGCTTAAGCAGTCTCCACGGGCCTGGTATACACGATTTGCTGATTTTGTTTCGACTATTGGTTTCACTCACAGCAGGTCAGATAATTCCTTGTTCATCTACCGCCGTGGTTCGTCATTGGCCTATATTCTGTTGTATGTGGATGATATCATCTTGACTGCCTCCTCCGATACTTTGCGCCAGTCTATCATGGCCATGCTCAGTTCTGAATTTGCTATGAAGGACTTAGGGCCGTTGAGTTATTTTTTGGGATTGCTGTCAAGCGTCATTCATGTGTCTTGTTTCTGTCTCAACGGAAGTATGCTGCTGAGATCATCGAGAGGGCTGGGATGTCATCCTGTAAGTCCACTTCCACATCGGTTGATGCAAACCCAAAGCTGAGTGCCGCAGCAGGTGCACCATATGAGGACCCGACCCGCTATCGCAGTCTTGCAGGGGCCCTCAAGTATCTTACATTTACCAGACCACATATTACGTATACGGTTTAGCAGGTGTGTTTATTCATGCATGATCCCAGAGTTGAGCACATGAATGCAATCAAACGCATCATTCGGTATATTCAGGGGACACTGGACTATGGGTTGCACTTGTATCCTTCATCTACATCCACACTTGTCTCTTACACGGATGCTGATTGGGGTGGTTGTCCCGACACCGGATGATCGACTTCTGGCTACTGTATGTTCCTTGGAAACAACTTGGTCTCCTGGTCGGCAAAGCGGCAGGCAACTCTATCACGCTCAAGTGCAGAGGCAGAATATATAGGGGTAGCGAATGTGGTCTCCGAATCATGTTAGCTACGTAATTTGCTTTTGGAGCTTCATTGTCCCATTCGGAAGGCAACCTTGGTATATTGCGATAACATTAGTACCATCTACCTTTCAGGTAACCCCGTTCAACACCAACGCACCAAGCATATCGAAATTGACATTCACTTTGTCCGGAAAAAGGTTGCAAAGGGTCAAGTTCGCGTATGCCATGTCCCGTCTCGTTATCAAATTGCAGACATCTTTACAAAGGGTCTACCAGCGGTTATCTTTGAAGATTTTAGGGACAATCTCAGCATTCAAAAACTGCCCGCTATGACTGCGGGGGTGTGTTAAACAGAGCAATATACATGTGATATACACTGAATATACAACAGTGTATATCACATAGATCACTGGATTAAAGCAGTGGGCAGCAGTGATTTAATGAAGCAGTGGGCCTCTCGGCAGTGGGCTGTCCGCTAGAAGAAAGGATTGTTGGGCCTCTCGGCTAGATTCGGCAGTGGGCTATCCGCCAGAAGAAAGGATTGTTGGGCCTCTCGGCCAGAGCTGCTTATCCAAGTGATATTAGGATGTTGTATATATGATATATATATTTGTAGTATATTGTAACGAAAAGGAGACCTTAATTAGTGTTATACACCTACCATAATTGTATAGTTAGAATTATGGTAGAATAAGGATTTAGAAGTAGAATAGGAAAATGATTTTCCTATTATGGAAAGATGTAACTTGTATATATATCTATTCAATCAATGAAAATAATCAAGGGGATTATTTCTTTCAGTTGCACTACTAAAAACCTGAAATCAGTGATGGATAAATTTTATAGTAGAGCAGCAAATTATTCGCTAATTTTATTTAGTGACGAAGCAGATTAGGGATGGATTATTAAAATATTTTGTCAGCTACGACAAATTTAGCAATAATATTCATAATTAATTATAATTTTTTATGTAATTTGGATCCTCGAGTTGGAACTCAATCATTGACTTTGCTCATACAGGATTCAAACATGCAAAAAAATGTGTAGAAGTGTAGTACAATAATCAACATGTATCCGGTAAATATCATAGACCACTCGCGACAGAGTAGTAGTGAGCATTACTAAAAAAGCAGCATTACCTTTAGCATGTACAGTATATATAATTAGAGAAATAAAGGAGAAAAGAGCAAACAATACAAAATCTAGACATTTAATCAACAATTAATATCACTTAGGCCTTACTTATTTGCACTTAATAAATGTCTTAATGTTAATCATTGAGATATGTTATTCTTTTTTTAGGTGTGAATCTTAACCATTAAGTGTGTGTGTTTGATTTTTATGTTATAGTGTTAATTATTCTAAATAGATCTGGATGATTAAGATATGTAATATCATTAAGATGTTTATTCAAAATTTTCTATAAAGTGACACTTCACCAATTCCTTCCACTTGCCATTACCATCGTCATCTCCCATTATCAACTAATGTTGCCGCCTACCATTATCAACTATCACCATCCTCAGTCACAACCACCTTTATTGTTAATGAACTACAATTAGCCATCACCATCACTAAAAATCACTTACAATCATCACGAACTAAAAACAATAATCACTTATGATAGTTTCACCATCAGCCACCGTTTTATATTACCAATTACCATTGTCATCATTCATCACCACTATCAATTATCACCATCAGCCACCACCAACCACTAATGCCAACCATAATTTCCAATAGCTACTTCTCACATTGCCACCATTAACAAACATTACCCCCAATCGACATCCACAACCTATACTGCTAGCCATCGTCATCTCCAACTGTTATTCAGTTTATGAAAATATTTTATGATATAATATCAAATTAAATTATTATTTTATTAAAATTCTTATGTATTACATTTGAACCAAATATAAATTTTGTACATTCAGATGTTGATAAAACAAATAGTCTTAACAAACATTCTTAGCATTAGACACACGAGATCCCTAATTCTCAATTTAAAAGCTCCACAAGACTATCACGTCACAAATAGGGAGTAGAAAAAGAAATAACACCGTGCAAATCATACAATATCTAAATTATGAATTTCAACAGATACATAGATAAATCATACTTTCAAGTATACAACTAGTCAAAATTCATCAATAAGACTAATTATTTTGATCAACTCATCAAAATACAAATATGAGAAATAAAGCTACAATCTAGCATTTCGAGTAATTACCTTTAAAAACTCGATAGTCACATATATGATTGTTACGATATATATATGATATCCTCGCATCACAAGGCACGTATAGCACATAAGGTTTGAAATTTTTTTACTATTGAGGTCGACGTCTTAACTTACCTCGAATTAAATGAGATTTTCACCTATCATGACCGCCTTTCTATGCTCAATTGCATCTAAACGGATTAACTCTAGCAAAAATAACATTCAACTACGTCAAACCAAACTAAAGAACCAATTCTTACAATTTAATATGCGATCTAGATCAAAACTAATACTAAGTTATATGGTCGAATCTCGAAGTAAGTTTTATAATCGGATTACCCATTAGCTATGAATTCCAAATCTATGCTTAGATTCTCCTTTTCACTTCAAATCTTCAGATTACTCATTCTAGAACTTAGGGCAAAATCTCCAATTTTATATTTCAAATCAGTGATTAAAGGTTTAAATCTATGAGTAATCATAATATATATATATATATATATATATTAGGTATTTTTTTCCAAATTCAAACAATGATATCCCCACAAATATCTTGCGAACTCGAGCTCAAAATCTCCAAAAATGGTGTCAAAATAAAATAAATATTGAAACTCAACTTTTATACCTAGTACACTTATCTATCGGGATCGCAACAAGAGACCTCATGAACATGATGCCTTAAATCCTTCCTCTATGCGATCGCGTTCCAACGCTTCGCGTCGCGAAGCATAGCTATGCACCTGAAAAATAATAAAATCCCTGCATTGCTGAAATATGAATTTTTGTTTCAAATTCTACTTGAGCCCCTCGGGTCCTAACCAAAACCCTCAAGCAAGTATGAAATGATTATATTGACTCGTACAAAGTCTCGAATCCTAAGATAGCCGCTAAAGCTTAAAATTAAAGGTTGAATTGTTACATTCTCCCCCTCTTAAACAAACATTAATCCTCGAACGAGTTTAGAATTGTACTTGGACGGTCAAATAGTTGTGGATATTTGTTCTTCATGTTGGACTCTATATTCCAAGTAGCTTTCTTTATCGGGTGATTTTTCAAAGCACTTTCGTTGAAGTTATCTCCTTCAACCTTAGCTTCTGAACCTGTATATTCAAATTACTTGTTGGCTCTTCCTCATAGGTCAAAATCTCATCCAAGTGAATTGTGTCCAGCTTCAACACATATGATTTGTCCTCAATGTACCTCAACAACATATATACGTGTAATATCTGAAAGAGATAATTCCTTGATTATTTTCATTAATGAAAAAGTTTATATACATGATATACAATATTTAATTATGGAAATTAAATCTACCTTTTTCTAATACATGACTACTTCCTTTTCCTAATACAAGACCACTACCATAATTATACATGTACAAGGATTCTAATAATATGGTAAGTAACTATACACTTTACACGACCATATACACAACCAATATACACGGTCATCCGTGTATATTCTTTCACACCCCCGTAGTCATATCGAGCGGTTGTCGTACATCGAGACTGTCCCTAAAATATTCAAACAGAACTAAGGGAACAAAGTGAATATCCATCTCGATATGTTTAGTGCGCTGATGTTGGACCGAATTCCTAGAGATATAGACCGCACTAACATTATCACAGTAGACCAAGGTAGCTTTCTAAATAGAAAAGTGAAGCTCTAATAGGATATTACATAGCCAACAGGATTCAAACACCACATTGGCTACCCATCAATACTCGGCCTCCGCACTGGATCGCGATAAAGTAGCATGGCGTTTAGCCGATAAAGAGACCAAGTTATCACCAAGAAACAAACAATAACCAAATGTTGAACGTATGGTATCTGTACATCCACCCAATCAGCATCTGTATAATATATGAGAGTAGATATGGAGGATGGATATAAGTGCAAACCATAATCAAGAGTGCCCTGAATGTAACGCATAATGCGTTTGAGAGAATGCATCTGCACGTCCCTCGGATCATGCATAAATAAACACACCTATTGTACTACATAAGTAATATCGGGCCTAATGCATGTAAGATATTGAAGAGCCCCTGCAAGACTGCGATAGTGGGGGGATCTTCGTAAGGTGTGCTAAAATTAGCACTCAACTTCGATTTGGTGTCAACCGGAGTAGGAGAGGACTTACAAGATGACATGCCAGCACTCTCAATAATCTTAGCCATATACTTCCTCCTGGATAGAAATAGACCACCTGCATGATGAGTTACAACTATACCCAAAAATTAACTCAAAGGTCCCAAGTCTTTTATAGCAAATTCAGAGTTGAGAAGAAACATGATAGACTTGCGCAGTATATCAGAAGAGGCAGTCAATATAATATCATCCACATATAACAGAATGTATGCCAGAGAAGTACCACGATGATAGATGAACATAGAATGATCAGACCTGCTGTGAGAAAACCCAATAGTATACACATAATCTGCAAACCTTTTATACCAGGCCCGATGGGCCTTTTCGCCCATACAAGGACTACTTTAGCAAACAGACATGGCTAGGATGATCGGGGTCCTTGAAACCCAAGGGCTGATGCATGTATACCATTTCCTTAAGATCACCGTGTAACTAAGCATTTTTCACATCCAGCTGATGAATGGGCCATGCTTTCGAGAGAGCCAGACTGGGAACAGTGCGAATGGTTGCCGATTTGACAATCAAACTAAATGTCTCTCCACAATCCATGCCAACCTATTGAGGTTTGCCATCACCTACAAGATGGGCCTTATGACTCTCTAAACAACAGTTAGATTTTTCCTTTTGAGTAAAAATCCACATAGAACGAATCACATTAACATCAGGCAGACGGGGCACCAACTCCCACGCCTTATTTTCAATAAGAGTAGTATATTCATCGTCCATGGCCATTTTACAATTTGGGTCATGAAGGACATACACATGGTTACATGGAAAGGGTGATTTAGTAACATTAGAATTTAAATTAAAATGTCATTTTGGTTTAATGATACCTCGTTGGCTATGAGTAATGGGCCCTTGACTCGAAATTAAAGGTGTAGGGACGTCTCGAGATTGGCCAGCAGGCAGTGGGCCAGTAGGCAGTAGGCATGCTGGCTGAGAAGCTGGAATGAGAGGGAGTTTATTTGGTCTAACAGGCAGTAGGCTTGCTAGTAGATTCTGAAGATGGACGGAGTATGGGCCAGCATGCAGTTGGCCTGCTGGCTGGAATTCCTGACAGGATATTTCTAAGTCAGTGGTCACTGGGCCAGCTGGTGGCTGCTGGTCCAGATCTCGATATGGGGTCCGAAACAAATGGTGGACCACATACAGTGAGAACCCATCTTCCAGAAAATTATAGGAATTAGACACGAAATTATGCAACTTAGCAAACAGAAATTGTGTTTCATCAAAAATAAATGGCGACTAATGATGATTTTATTAGAGGATAAATCATAACATTTATAATCACTGTGATTAGACGGATAATCCAAAAACACACAAGCAGTAGAGCGGGCTTGTAGTTTGTTTACTGCAGTAGAGGGAAATATAAGATAGCATAAACACCCAAACACCCTAAGATGAGAATATGATGAATCTTTGTGATAAAAGTTTTTGAGTGGAGATTGGTATGCTAATACTTTGCTCGGTAGTATGTTAAGAAGGTAAGTAGCCATTTGTAATGCATGATGCCAACATGAATGTGGTAAGAAAGCATGGGCTAGTAATGTCTGAACAATTTTATTAATGGTACGAATTTTTCATTCAGCTTTCCCATTTTGTGAGGACGTATGAGGACAAGAAAATAAAAAATATATGCCATTAACATTACAAAATTCCCTAAATTACTCATTATCAAATTCTCTTCCATTATCACACTAAATATTTTTAATTTCCCGTTCAAATTGGGTATGGATGAATGCTCTCAACGATAGGAATGTGGAATAAATTTTTGATTTTTAAGATAATGGATAGGTCCACAAAAAATTAGAATAATCATCCAAAAATAACACATAGTAACGATGGCCTAAAGAGCTCAAAACGGGAGATGTCCACAAATCACTATGAATAATATCAAATGGCAACAAAGTACTAGAATTAGAGGTTACAAAGAGTAATCTAACAAATTTCCCAAGTGGAAAAGAAGGAAAAACATTAGTACTACATGTACTATTACACCCAATAAAATTACTATTTTTGAGAGAGGAAAGAACAGACGCACCCGGATGACCCAAATGCGCATTCCAAAAGGAAGGTGCTAAAGCGGCAAACGTTGACGGTGTGGCTTGATTAGTGGTAGTGGTGATGGGATATAGCTTCCCCTACTATTACAGCGCATTAGAGGTATCCCCGTCGTGAAATCCTTCACAGAGAATCCAAAAAGGTCAAAGTCAAAAGAAATCCAACTATCAGTTGTAAATTATTGAACGTACACCAATTTTTTAATTAAGTGAGGAGCATGAAAGAATTTTTTCAAGGCTAAAGGTGGGTTCGGGGGAGATAAATTTGTGTGACCATAACCACGAATTGGAATTGAATTACCATTACCAATAATTATGCTATGATTTTTGCTCAAATTGAAATAAGACGAGAGATTACGCAGTGTGGACATCATGTGAGAAGTAGCACCAGTGTCCATGTATTAATTTGCATATGAGGTATTTAATCCAACTGTATGCATCACTGCCTCGATATCGGTTTGGGTTGGGGCTAATGTGGGGCCCGCAGTAGCGTAGGCCTGGTGAGGCCATGGCCCAAGCAGGCACGGCTGCTATCAGGCCTGGGTCTGCCTATTCTGGGCCACCGATGGTTGCTGGACGCTACTGCTAGGCCTGGTCCAAAAGGGAGGAGCCGGATAGGGAGCATTGGGCTACTACCCACTGGCCCAACCCATGGCCATAGTCTACTGGCCCAAGGTTGCGGCCAGTGGGGCTGCGGCCCAGGCTGTCCACTGGCGCCACCTCAATATTGAAGGGCTATACAACTTGTGTATGTTGCGTTAAAGAGTAGATCGATAAAAGGTATGTAATATCTATCCTTTCTTTCTTGGCATAATATCATACGAATAACTGGTTTTAAAAGAAGCATACTATTCTTACTATTGTTTGTCCCTTGTTGGGAGTACTTCATGTTGTAGAGATTTTCGTAAGAATGTGTATTATTTATGATATTTAAAGGTTGGAATATAGGGCACCTCTTTATGTAAAAGTGAAATGGATTGAGAAGTAGTTCGTAGTGTATGTATGACTAAGCATGTGGATGCTAGATAGGACTCACGACGTCCATACAAGCAATGTGATGAAAAAAAAGTATCGTAGAATGTATAGAACTTCTAAACGTACAAGTATGATTCAGAATTAATGATGATCATCCTTACTCACTAGCCTATTATAAAGATTGTTTAAGGAAAATTTAATCAAGTAGAATGAGGAGTGAAGCAAAGAATATAATAAGATGCTTTCATCTTCATAATAAAAGGACTTGATTATTTGTCTTTTTAAGTACTAGATATGCATTTTATGTTTTTTATGCTTGTGAATTGAGTCTTATGGACGGTCTATGAAACACATAGGTTCCCCGTAAATGTTGACTATGGACGATCTATGAAACACATAGTTCAACATACGTTGAAATGAGTCCTATGGACGGTTTTTAAACGAACGCATAGGCACCCTATAAGAGTTGGTTATGGAAGGTTCATGAGCACGCATATCCCAACTCATATTTAAGCGAGCCTTACAAACAGTCTGATTTGCTACTCATAAGTGCTACCCTTATGTCCCTTGTATGCTATTATTGTTTCATGAGATAAAGTGTCACATACAAGTAAGTTCCTGACAGATTATGATCTAGTAGAGGTAAGTAATTAGATAAAAAATATGATAGCCAGAACAATACTATAAATAAGAGATCCACAGCTTAGACAGAGTGATTAGGTGATCTCAGAGTGATTAGGTGATCTCAGAGTTATCTTTAATGTATGTTATTCATGTTCAGGAGCCTTAGTGCATATTATGCGTATGTTCTATGCCTGTCATATTCTGTACATTTATTTGTACCGAAATCCCATTTTAGGGGCGATGCATTCATGCCTGCAGGTCCAGGTAGCCAGTTTGACGAGCCATCGCAGTAGATAGGGTTTCTATTCAAATAAGTATCGATAAGAATCAACCTCTTTCGAAGTGCAGCCGAGTCTAAAGATAACTATGTTTTGGCATCTATATAGACTTTACAGGTAGGTCGGGGAACTGTCCCATCCAAGTTATGAATGTCATGTACCCTTAGAGGCTTTGTAGACACGTGTTCAGTAAGTTTTGTGCCCTTGTTTATGTTGTTTGAGTTCTCAGTTGTAGAAGATCATGGTGGTCTTGTCGGCCCATATAGGTACACATATATTTTGTTTGGGTTTCCTTTCAGCTCGGTTGGGATTAGTGCCCATCGACAGATTCCGTACGAGTTGGCCTTGTAGTCCTAAGTATTCTGGTTTATGTCCAGAGTATATGAATTATAGGTTGGTATGCTCGGATGAGTAAGGCACCGGGTGACGACCACACCTCCTTAGGTTTAGGGCATGATAGATTCCCCCCCTTAATCCTCAAAAACTCCTTCATCATCTAGAATCTCCTCTCTAGCCTTCCCCTTAAATAGTTTATCCCAAATCTTGCACAACATTGCATCCTCGAGCAGTTGGGCCTTAATTTTCTCCAAAAGAAATGACCTCACCTCAACAAAAGGAAGAACCTTTCCCGATTCCAAAATATCAAGTCTCACCTATCTATTTTCCAAAGACTAAACCGCCATAGCCAAGGTACACTATTCCATGATCAAATCAGCCAAGCTACCCATACTCACTGTCTTTCAGGTCAAAGCATCCACTACCACATTAGCCTTGCTCGGATGATAAAGAATGGTAATGTCATAATCCTTGAGCAACTTCATCCATCTGCGCTGCCTTGAATTCAAATCCCTCTGATTGAACACATGTTGAAGACTACAATGGTATGTGAACATTTGACGATGGACCCCATACAAATAATGCCTCCAACTCTTCATAGAAAAGACTACCACTGCCAACTCCAAGTCATGAGCGGGGTAGTTCTTCTCATGCGGCTTCAACCACATTGACGCATAAGGTGTCACCTTACCTTCCTGCATCAACACACACCCTAGACCAATCCTCAAAGCATCACAGTAGAAGACAAAGTCCTTTCCTTTCACCGGTAAAGCCAAAATTAGGGTTAAGGTCAATAAAGACTTGAGCTTTTGGAAGTTCTCCTCGCACATTCTTGTAAGTCAATATGGTCATATGGGAAGAAATAGATGAAAAACCCTTCACGAACCGCCGGTAGTAACTCACGAGACCTATGAAAGTCCAAATCTCTGTCATCGAAGTAGGTCTGGCCCAATCTCGAACTGCCTCGATCTTCTTAGGATCTAACATAATGCCATCCTTAGACATCACATGCCCCAAAAACTCCACCGAACTGAGCCAAAAGTCACACTTAGGAAAATATTCATACAACTTCTTTTCTTATAACAAACAAAGCACATTCCTTAAATGCTTCTCGTGATCCTCCCAACTACGAGAATAAATCAAAATGTCACCCATTAATGACAAATGAATCCAAATAGGGTTCCCAATCATCAAATTCATAAAAGTTGTGGGGGCATTGGTAAGCCCAAATGACAAAACCAAGAACTCATAGTTTCCGTAGCGTGTCCTGAAAGTTGTCTTCAAAATATCCTCCGCCCTAATTTTCAACTGATGATAACCCAACCTCGAATTGATCTTAGAGAAGATTGATGCACCCTAAAGCTGAACAAACAAGTCATCAATGTGGGGTATCAAATACTTGTTCCTAATTGTAATCTTGTTCAATTGTTGATAATCAATACATATCTGCATCGATCCATCATTCTTCTTCACGAACAACACGAGAGCACCCCTAGGAGAAACACTATCCAATATGCCAGAATAGAAATAGGTCGAGTGCCTAGCTTCAAATCAATACAAAAATTAATATCCTGGTCTGGTGGCATACCAGGAAAATCTGTCGGAAAGACATCCGGAAACTCTCTAACCACTAGCACTAACTCAAGTGACGGAGTATCTATGCTAGTATCTCAAATATAGGCCAAATAAGCCAAACATCCCTTATTCACCAACTTCCGCTCTCTAAGGAACGATATGATTGTTACATCCCGTACATTCATATGTTAAAGTGTGTCGTGGGTAAATTAACGTAAACCCGAAAAGGTTAAGATCCCTTATGTGGATAACGATGATTTAAAACAAGTATTAACAAAGTATCATGAAGATTAGAGGATGTAACACCCCGCACTTAGCATTAGGATGTGTCGTAGTAAATCCATATCAGCTTGAGGGGATTAAGATCATTCGTGAGATTATAGAAGGTTTATAACTTTTATTTAAAGAGGTTATGTAAGGATTAGAGGTTAAACGAATCGGAGAAAATAAATTTCATTAATATTCGGAATATTGAAAAAGTTATATTGATCGTATGCAAGGTGACTAATACATTTCATTGTTCCTTTTATTAACACATGGCTTTGTCTTTTTATAATGATAATGGGGTGGGCCCTACTGTCTATTAAAGATAGAAACCTTGAAGATTTCATTTTAGCAAAAACATTTTATCTTACAAAGATATGGAATCAACGTCTTCTATATATAGGCTATATATGTATATCTCTATTCATTAATGGATAATTCATTTAAGCAAAGTAAATGTTGCATATATTCCTAAGAAAAAGCAACATATATATGCATTTCTTGGCTCGCAACAATATTTTTTTTTATATTTTACGCAGATCGGAGATTTCTTCATAAGTGAAGTAAGATGGAAGAATTGTAGGTCTTGGCATATAAGGTAAGAATTATCATATCCTAGATATATATTTAATTTTATCCAGGTCATAGCTAAATTGTGAGATGAGTAATACAGAATTAATAGCGGAAAATCATATAAGATGTGGTTATTGTCTCTCAGACTGTTTTGGGTGGTTCGTCAGCTATTTTGTGGCTGGAAATTGTGAAGAGTAGCTTGAGTATGTTCTTAATGTTGTGTTAGAGGTGTTGGAGATAATAAGGAAGCGATAGAGGAGTGTTGGTTATTGTTATAAGGTGAGATTTTCACTCGTTTATCGTATTCTAGTTTCCCTAGATTGACGAAAGGTTCTATTGTCATTTTATTGTAGATTGAAGCATTTCACAACTTGAGTATGTTGCGGATTGTGTCGGTTAGAAAACAAAAGGATGTAAGGCTAACCCTTCTTTCGAAGGCATGTATTTCAAATATATATCGATTTCTACACGAATTGTCAAAGAAGTACCTTAATCACATGTTTGTTCGTCCCTTGTTGGGAGTACTTTTTTGTCTTACTATCATGTCCTATAAAGGTTTGTTTATAAGCTAGTTATCTGAATTTTTGGTCTCTCATGTACAACCTACAAAGAGAGTGTCGAAAAGAGTTATTCGGGAAGTCGACCAAGTGTCATTCTAATGAAAGAGAAGAGTCTTACTAACTAAATAAGCCAAAAGTGGTATTACTATTACAGTAGACTATGATCACCACCGAATGAATATCGGTTGGGCAGTGATATATTTACCATCGGTTGGGAAGTTGTGTATCGTTATTTACCACCGGTAGGGCAGCCACGTACTCATTATGGAGCTACGGCTGGTCAGGCAGTTATGCATTTACCACCGAGCTACGGCTGGTCGGGCAGTTACCACTGATCAGTTGGCCAGTTGAACGGTTAGAGTTATGACATTGCGTAGTGTCATAGAATGAGCTTATAGAATAAGTATGATCATTGTGCATATCATGGCCCTCAAAGGTCTTTTAGAGGTTCAGGTTGATTCGTATCCCTCTTTTAATAATTTTTTATTATTATGT
Source organism: Anisodus acutangulus (assembly GCA_029783415.1). Classification (NCBI taxonomy): domain Eukaryota; kingdom Viridiplantae; phylum Streptophyta; class Magnoliopsida; order Solanales; family Solanaceae; genus Anisodus; species Anisodus acutangulus. The sequence goes on along the minus strand of CM056511.1, from coordinate 26,552,392 downwards.
TTTACTATTGTGTTACATATTCAGTACATTATTCATACTAATGTCCCTTTTATTGGAGGACACTATGTTTCATGCCACACAGATTCAGGTAGGTGAGGAGAAGACCCTCCACCGTAGGCTACCTCCAGATATCAGTTTTTGTTGGTGAGCTCCACTTGTTTCTAGAGTATTATCGAGTCAGAGTTATGTATGTGTAATTTTGTACTATAGGTATGTCGGAGGCCCTCTCCCCGACCTGATTACATGTCATATTACTCCTGGAGGCTTGCAGTCTAGTGGTCATTGTATAGTCGTTATGTACGGCCTTGCCGACCTTGTTATGTATATGTTGGTTAGTTGCTTATTACTGTAGGTTGTTTTATTCAGAGTCCTTTTGAGATTATCATTTTGAGGCCTTTTCGGCCTAGACAGTTATATGTTCCAGTTATGATATAGAAGTGGTACGCTCGGGCCATCCAGGAGCCGGGTGCTGGCCATACCCTCTAAGGTTAGGGTGTGACATTTATCTTCCTAGGTGTAGGGCTAGAAGTACCATTCCACTCTAACCTCGGAATACCCGGCATGACCAAAGTGATTGTCTTAGCATCACAATCAAAATAACATGATACGAAAACAACTAGTCCATACCCAGAATAATATCAAAATCCACCATATCTTGAATAACAAAATCAACCCTAGTGTCATACCCTATAAAAGTAACCACATAAGACATATAGACTTGATCCACTACCACAAAATCACCAATAGGAGTAGATACACAAATAGGCACATCAAGTAAATAACATAGCCTATCCAGACTCGCAGAGAAATAAGAAGACATATAGGAGAAAGTAGAGCTCGGACTAAATAATACTAACGCTAATCGATGAAAAGCTGAAATAATACTAGTAATGGCCATATCAGAAGCCTCGACCTCTGGTTTTCCAGGAAAATCATAGCAATGGGCAGATCCTCCATCATACTGTGTGCCTCCATTACCACTACGCCCTGTCTAAGATCCACATCTCACTGTCTGAGAACTTCCCCTACCCGAAGGGTTACCACCCATACTAGACCGCAAACCTCCTGTACCTGAATATTTGTCTCCTCTAGATGGCAGTGCTAGGGGTATAGATGCATGAGATCTGGAGCTTTACTAGGCTCCAACCTATCAAAGTGTAGGACACTTACTCGCTAAATGCCTTGGGCTACCACACCCATAGCAAATCTTGCCCAACATGGGTTGTTTAACCGACCCTGACAAAATACAATACCCATCACGATATGAAAATCGAGAATAAGAACCCCTTGGAAGTCTGTCCGACACTATACCTACTGTGCGCCGAAGAACCACCTACTGAAGCTTGAAGTGCTAACTGGATGGGGCGACTAGAATAATGATGATGATCTCTATCATAACGGTCGCCACCTTTGTAAGAACCACCAAAGCTACCAAACTCGCAAACCCTTTTGTCATACCTCCATCATGCGTCTAACACCTGACAGACTCAAATTCCTTGGCATGCTAAATCACTACCTGAAACGAAGCCTAAAAGCTACAATCTGTAATGTTTCCAATCAAAGCGGAATGATCAAAACCTTCACAAACCACCTCACCCTCGGACTTAGTAGGAAGTAGCGACACTACATCACAGGCCAAGGCACGAAATCTGGCCTCATACTCTATGACCGGAAAAACCCTATGCTCTAAGTCTGAAAATTCATCATTCCTCCTCTTTCTCAAAGTTTTAGGGAACGTACTTCTCCATAAATACCTGATAAAACTGAGTCCAAGTCAAAGGTGGCGACCCAGCTGGTCGACACTCTATATAAGCCTCCACCATTGCTTAGCATCCCAACCAACTGGAAAGAAACATAGCCAACTCCATGCGACTCCACCATTCCCAGCTTATGAAGCCTCTCATGACAACAAACTATAAACTCATATGCAACCTCCTCGAGAGTGCTATAGAACTAGGGAGAGAATATCTTGGTGAACCTATCAAACAATTTATGCTCCTTACTATACATCACTGGCCTAGCCACAGGTTGAAGAGCAAAGTCAGCTGCTAGAATCGCATCAATAGGGGGAGCCACTACGGCTACCACCAGTACCCCCGGTGTCTGAAATCCTAGAGCAAGCATAGCATTGAGAGTCTGAGATCCCACCCTAGTCTGTGAGGCATCTGGAGTAACTAGAATTATGCCCGCCTAGCTAAACTATCAAAGTATCCAAATACTCGAAACATAACCTCTTGAAGCTCATGAGTAGCAATGAACCCCGATTGCATTCACATGGGTCCAAACTCCTTAGCCTTAAATGACTCCTCATACATAATGTCCTCAAGATTTAAAATCAACACTCTGTCGGGGTCCGGAGCAGGTGCTGGTGCTGGTGCTTAGTGCTTAGCTGGTGCATCTGCACAGTCTCTGCCCCTACTAGAGGTATTCACGGTTACTAAAGATATCACGTAGCACCTCCAATGCATGCTTATTACTGGCGACCTTAAATCTTTGGTTTGAAATTCTCTTTGGCTTTCCCAACCACTCTTAAGCGTAAATAATCTCATCTCATTATTTTTTCTGAATATGTGCATTAATTTATCTTAACCACTATTATTCGAGAGTTTCTTATACGTTTGTCCTTATGTTACACACAGAGTTCAACTCTTGGTGTCTCATTCTACCAGCATAGCTGACACATCATTCTCTATTGGGTACACATCTATAATCAAACATCCATATTCAAAGTAAATTCCTCTTTTGTCTATTGGCTAACATCTTTTGAGAAATATACTCATAGCAATTGATTCGTTATGTATCCCTATAGGATCTTGGGAACCTTTACCTTCTTTCAGTTATCCTTCTTATTCTCACTCTCGCATCCGCTTTAACGGTACCAACTCTAAGTACAACCTCTAACTGTTTGCCTTCGTTATCAGGATTCATAACACCTTTAGTTTCTAGTCTATTTTAGACAAACCTTTTCATTTGTTTCTTCTATCTGGCATGCTTACTAATGAGTTGTGATCATCTACTCATGAAATTAAAATCTCAATCACGTGTACCATTTTGTATTGTACAATTATGTATTATTTGATGGCTCGTCTGGCCTTTGTCTAGACTCTTTCTAGGATTTACATAACACATCTTCTAAATTTTTTAACTCGACTTACTCTTCATTAGTTCTGACAAAATCCTATTGGGTCTACATACTCTTATGTCTTTCATTACATTACATCCTTTTCTTTCTAGGCCCCCACACGTCTAGCAGTCCTTACCGTCGCTTTAACTCCTCTAACCAGGAGGCTGCTACCATTCCTTTTTAATGTTATTACTTACATATCGTTTCATACTCATAGCATATCCATAACATCTTGATGACACAACCTTATTCGACTTGGAAATATTTATTGTAACCTTCTCATCTACTTACTAAACCATCATATGCGTCTATGTCATTTTCTTCCTATACTATCCCATAGGCCGTTCTTCATAACATGTGATCTTTTAATAACTTACAACTTTCCATAAAGCAATATCCTATGAATAGGGGCTACTGACCATCAATATAATGTCACGTGATCATAACTAGCATGCTTCATCTCAATAAAAAATATATATTCTAATCAATCATTAGCCTTAGGGCTCCTTTCTCTATAACCTTTAAGGATTACTCATTTTTGTCGCTTATTCTCTTACTGTTTGATTTCGGACTTTGTAACTTCTTAGTATCTTTTGTTGTAACTATCCCCCGCATCTCCGACTCGTGTTCTGTTTAACTGAGGGAACTTCCCAATAGTAGTACTCCCTAATTCAGGGAATTAATTTCTCTAGTCGGTATATTCTGTTGACCTTTAAAAATTCAAACTTCATAATATACTTGGTCTAATAATACCTTCCTCATCTTTACTCAGTGTCTACTCATACTTACCTTAGGTTTAACTTGACAGTGATTTGGTCGCATTACTATGCTTTATCTTACGACTCTTAGTCATGTCGTATCTATTCAGGTGTCCACTTTATATTTGTATCATTCTCTTTCTATCAATCTCACTTCTTACATTTGTCTATATACTTGTAACATTACATTCTCCTGCATTTAACTTCCACTTTCATTAATTGGCCTTATCTTCTAGGCACTCACCATTCCTTCTTTTCTTAGGACAAAAGCTTTCTGAGGGAAACATTAATTTCTCACACAAAGGGTTCCATTCTCGGCCCCCAGATCTTCAAGATCATCAAAGGTCATGTCTGACTAAATATTTTCGTGTACATCATGTACACATTCTCTAAAGAGATGCCATAAGCCTATTCATACTATTCTTCAGTGGTTCCCATATTATGAATTGTTCTAATCTTCACTAGATCCCGAGGTCTCACTTCATTCTAAATCTACGTCAGTTGATGTCAGTAAATCAGTAGCCGGAATAAATACTTCTCATTGTGATTCTACCACCACTGAAGGGGGATAAAAAAACTTACATCATACTATATGAATATCAACCTCATTACAATCTTCTATATTTCAGGTATTATATGCCGCCTTCACTTTACCCTTTTCCCATTATAAAACCAATACTTAAACCTTTATAGGCTTTCATTACTCTCTCTGAATATAGGTGAGACAATCGCTCACACCCTAAAATTGTAGTGTAATACTCAAACCCTTGGCGTATCAATAATCTATTAAGAATCTTTCATTGGCTGGCTACGAATAATACTCACACCTATAAAGAAGACTCTGCTAGACACAACTTGTAGACTCCCTAGGACAGATCTATTCTGATACCAAGTTTGTCACACCCCAAACTGGGTGTGTGGACGGCACCTGGTACCGCACTGGCCCTAGCATACCACTCTGAAACATAACTTTTGAATTGATAGAAACTTCGGCCAACAAGGCCATAACAACTGTGAAAGGTATCGAGGTATAACAAACACAAAAATAGGGCCGACTAGGCCACCAACAATGAATACACGACATCAACCGGATATCTCAATAAGAAGGGCAACTAACCCAATGTATCCGTCTACGTGCATATACAAGACTGACAAGTTCATCGTACGGATCGATTGATTAATATCTAGGCACAAGGCCATAAACAAATAACTAACCATGACATATAAATTTATAAGTGTCTAAGAAGTACAACTGTCATATGGTCGGGGCCCTACCCATCAGTTGTATATACATACGGCTAGGGTCATAACTTCTGACTCAGCAGCTCCGGATGAAGCAAAGCTTACCAACCAACAACTGAAGTCACAAGCTCCTATTGGGAAGGCCTATCTGTGCCTATACCTGAACCTATAACATGAAATGCAGCACCTCGGTAAAAAGGGATGTAAGTACAAAATGAATGTACCGGTATGTCAAGCATGAAAAGAAATATGAAAGCATAAGCTATAAAAGCGGAGCATAAGAAGCAACTTTATACTCTGATAACATGTAGGCCACTTTGGGCGAACAATGAAGATCTAAGATTCTACTATAACTTCTATACATACGTACTATTAAAAATTCTGCCCTCGTCTTATGACTTGAGGTGTTTATACCAGGTACTACCCTCAGGGAATAATATTAGGTATATGTATGGATTTATATAAATATATAATTTTCCCCCTGGTAATGTCTTGGGTGTTTATGTACATGTACAACTGCCCACCTGCTTTTATCTCGGTGGTGTTAATAGTATACTGTAATAGTATCTTTGACTTTACTTTGGAATGACTCTTGGTCGACTCGACGATTAACTCTTTAGAATGCTCATTTTTGGAGGTCTATGATTCTCAGATGTACAACCAACAATCAAGTGATATAGAACATGATAATGATAAGAGAAAATACTTTTAGCAAGGGATGATCAACTAAAGAGTAGAGTATACATCATAAGACATTCTCTTTTGGAAATCAATATGAAAACACATATAACTAGGAATCATGCTTTGAAAGGAAATGATAGACTTACATACTGTATTGCGCTAGCTCACGAACACTCAAATTTTCTACGAATGGTAGTCTACATAAACAAATGATTAGGATCAATATCAACTTAATAAACTATAAGTCATCTCACTTAGACGTTTTCTCGAGCACCTTATGTGCGTAAAACTTCATAGACTTTATTCAATGGTAATTAATCCATGAAATAACTTCCTTAGCTCTACTAATCATCTTTACCACCCTCATACCATAACTAACAACATCCATCCATAAAACAAACATAAACAGTCCCAAAACACTAGCTCAATATAACTACAAAGATTACCAAGTTCTTCAAAACTTGAGCTACAAGTTCTTAGCAAAACAACCTACTATAACATGCAGAAGTTCAACACAACAAGGAGAAGATGTTACACCCAGAACTTTGTACGTCGACGTTGTCGTAAGATCGATAAAATAATCCAGAAAGGTCATGATACCCTTACAAGGTTAATAAATGTTGTTATCAGGTGTTAAGAAAGTACCAAAAGATTTCGAAGTCAAACGAGTTAAAGAAATTAAGTTCGTCAAAATTTTGGGAAAGCCAAGCAGAATTTTAGCTAAACTTGGAAGGGGTATATCTCACAGTATATAAGGAAATATTGAGTGCATAACCTATTAAGTTCCATTTTAGGGAGTCTATGTTCCAATGCAACAAACCGTTCGTCAATCCAAACTCTGTACAAAAATTTATGCACATATTAATAAATAGCTGCAGGGCAGGCATATATGGCGGGATACTGTCAAGACCTGTGACCCAACCTGTAATTCGCAGGCATAGTTTGCAGTTCACAAACCACGTCGCACGCCAAGGTCAGTACAAACTTATATATATTCTATAAATAAGACCCAAGTTCGACCAACACTTCATTTTCATCATTGTTTTTGACCTAAGTAGTTCTATACTTGCTCTCAATGTTTTCTAAGAATCCCTTGATCATCCAAGATAATATTGGAAGCTATGTACACAAATCATTCTATGGAAGGATCGTAATTCTAGTGCTATAATTCTCTCCTCCCTTGGTGTGAGTTGAAGTATTACTTGTTGCAGGTTGCGGTGTGCTTGAAGTTGATTATAGTACTTAAGGTAAGCTCTATCATCTCCTTCTTCTTTTGTGGAATCTATGCTAGTTGTATCAAGTTAGAATACCAAGATCTTGAAAAGTACTTCTTAATGAACATGAAAGTTATGTTGTTTTATTATTGGGCTATTTTGTTGAGATTATATATTGATGCAAGTGTTGAACCTTGTTAGTATGAATTGAGAAGTTAAGGGGAAGGATTATTCAAGAATATACTTATAAGTTTCCATTGTTAAGATGTCTAAGATCTTATGCACTTAACATGTTTGTTAAAATGCGTAAGAGAAGGCTATCTTTAGTTATTCGTCCAAAATTGATCCGAATCATTCAATTAATGTAGACTATCTTTCGCAGAGCATTTAAGAGCTTGTGAACTATCGACATAAGGTATGTAAGGCTATCCCCTTATTTCAAAAGCATCAAAATCCAAAGTACTTATCATTTTCAAAAAGAAAGTTCAAAAGAGCTATTATACTCATTATCAATTATTTCTTATCGGGAGTAGTTTCATTGCTATTATTGCATTCTATATTTATTGTTGGTTGCCTTGTTAATACCATACTCCTTCTTGATGGAGCCTCTCAAGTCACAGTCTTATATATTTACAAGTTGTCATCGTAAAGAAAAGGAAAGTACCAAGTAAAAGCTAAAGGTTAAACCTCATTGTTAACTTCAAAAGACAAGTCCTATTCACATATTGTTCCCATTCGTTGAATGTACTTTTATTGGTTAGTGAATTATGTGTATCTTGATTTTCTCCGAGTTCCATAGACGTCAAAAAGGAGGACGCCAAAGAGTTAGTCATCGAGTTGACCAAGAGTCGTTTCAAAGTAAATTCAAAGGGTTATGAGTTCCAAAGAGGCCATGAGTGCCACTATTATCACAGTAAATTAACCACACCACAGAACCTATGCATCTGGGAAGTCAATAAACATATATGTATATATATATTATTCACAGCGCCATTGAAACCATCTGGTAGGAAGTTGTACATGTACATTATACACACAACGACGAGCTATAGTCAGCCAGGTAGGCACATGTATGTGCATCCGTAAATAGACCTCAGAGTATACCTGAGGGAAGTGACGTATTACACCTCGGGTTATAAGACGAGCGGATATTATAAACCAAAGTTGCTATACAAAGTGTTCACTATAGTTTCAAAGTTTCATTGTTCACCTTAAGTGGCACACATATTATCGAAGTATCAGGTCACTTCTTATGCCATACTTTACAGCTTATTCTGTCATATTGCATTACATACCAGTACATTTCATTTGTACTGATGTCCCTTTTGCCAGGGGCACATCATTTCATGATGCAGGTTCAGGTAGAGGCACATATAGGCCTCTCAAGTAGGAGCTTATGAGTTCAGTGGTTGATTAGTAAGCTTCACTTCATCCGCAACTACCGAGTCAGAGTCATGAGCTGATGTTTGGTATAGTTACAGTTGATGGATAGGTCGGGGCCCTGTGCCGATCATATTACAGTTATATTTCCATAGAGGATTATATATTTTGTTTATATGTTGTCTTGTAAGGCCTAGACGACCTATGTTTTGATCAACTGATCTATATGATGACCTCATCGATCTTGTATATATGGTGTATTGTTGTTTTGTGATTGTTGTACCTCTGTTGTTATGATGTCCAGATGATGTCTTGTATGTTCAGTTGGTGGCCTTATCGGCCCCTATGTGTGCTGGTTGTACCTCCATTCTATCCATGTTTTCATGTCCTTGTCGGCCATAATTTCTATTTAGTTTATACGTTTTGTTCTAGAGTGGTATGCTCGGGCCAGTACGGCACCGGGTGCCAGCCACCCCCTCAGTTTGGGATGTGCTAAACTTGGTATCAGAGCAGGTCAGTCCTAGGAAGTCTACAAGTCGTGTCTATTAGAGTCTTATTTATGGGTGTGTTGTGCACCAAAATTATAAGCGAGAAGTTGTTGGGAATTTAGGGATGGTTTATATTATTTCATCTCATAGATCGTGCAGTAAAACTGAGTTGTAAGAAATTGAGTCTAACTAGTTCTTTATACAGTTTCAGTAATGCCGACTGTTAGAGAGACTTCGGCTAGTTTGTATTCATAGTAAGTAAAGAAAAGACCCCCACCATCCCATTGATACTCTAGAGATGCGAGTATTATATTAATGTTTCATAGTGTGAGTGATTGTCTCCCCATTACACGGAGAAAGTGATGTATGTTTGGAAAGGTAAAGTATTGATGTTGGAAATATAAAAGGGGTAAAGTGCTGGAGGTACCGAATGTATGAGATGCAAAATATTGTAAGGAGGTCGATATTCAGAAGAGCTGATGCAAGTAATGCTATCCCACCTCCAGTCGTGATAGAACCACAACGAGAAGTACCTATTCTAACCTTTGATTTACAGCCATCAATGGATGTAGTCATAAAAAGGAATGAACACTCGGGATTTAATAAAGATTAGAGCAACCCTTAGTATAGAGGGGGAATGGTGCAGTTATGTTAAAGGCACCCATTAGAAGGTGTATACCTAACATACCCAGGAAATTGTAAGTCGAATATGACTTTTGAGAATCTTGAAGATTCAGAATCTTATAATACAAAGTCTAGTGACTGGTCTTGTCACACCGAAACTATAGGGGGTGTGGTCAGCACCTAGTTCCCTAAGGGCCAAGCATACCAATCCTGATATTTGTGACATCCTTCAATAACTTATAAACTGACAAGACCTCTGATAATTAACTCTCTAAATCAAGAACACAAACACCTATACTTAGAAAAGTCCCAACATATACATATATATAACGAGGCCGATAATGCTAACATAAATACAACAAGTTTATTGAAGAGGCTAACAAGGCCACACAGAACCATAATACACAACAAAACTGTCTACAAGCCTCTAAAGAGTATATTGACAACAACTGGTCGGGATAGGGCCCCGCCATACCTAACTATATACATATATGCAACCATCATTCCCACTAGACAGCTCTGGATGAATGGAGCGTGACAACTTTCAACTGAGTCGAGTCACCTACTGTGAGGGATCATCGACATCTCTATCTAGACCTGCAGTCATGAAACGCAATATCTCCGGAAAGATACATCAGTACAAAAGATGTACTGAATATGTAAGGCATATAATAATTGTATACATAAGATATAACATAAAAGATACGGGTACAAAAGTCAATCTGAAACTATTAACAATCCTTTGAGGGACTACCTGTCACAATCATAAAGATATATACATGTTTATAAAAAACAATCAAGCCGCTCAATGGGCCATGTAATGTAATCTCCAGCCTCTATGTGAGGGGGCAAGTAATATCGTAATATAATTATATATGATATCCGGCCTCGATGAGGACTCAATCATACCTGGTCTAGATGTGGACTTGGTAATATCAAAATCAAATGTAGTGGTGTGCAGAAATAGTTGTCGTACCTATTGACTATAGTGAAACTCGGTAAGAAAATAGATACATGTATATAAGTGCAATGCAAGACAAATTCCAACAGATACCACAAGCAAGGCCGGAGTGACCTATCATCATTATCCTCCGACAATTCTTATTGGCGCTGCGTTCTAGAATATCGATATAAATATGTTGGGACATATACAACCCGAGAGATACTATAGACAAGAAAGTACCCAAGAATAGTGGTCAATTTGTTAGACAAGACTTTTTGCTACTTTATTTCAATAGACATATTTCTATTCAAAGAAATGATATATCGAGTCATGCCAACAAAGAAAATTACCGTACATACCTTGTCTACAAAGTTATAATCGTTCTACAAGTCCTCGCGCTCCTCACAAATGATTATCTATATCATATAAAGGTCGATATCAATATCTAATATAGATTCCATAGAAAAGACTCATTTAGATGTTCTTTGACAACCTTAAGCATAAATGATTCCATAGAAAAGACTCAATCCCACAATCCTTTAACCCGTATTTTCGTTAGTCCATAATGTATACAATCAATTCGATTATCCAATTCAATTCATACATTAGGTGAAACAACCCAACAACTCATACTACGGTGATTTCATAAGTTAACAAGTTTCGATTATGAAAATACTTCCATGACTTGCTCCAAATCATCAATTAATCACAAATATAGGTAAAAAAGAGTAAAACATACCTTAACACATCATAATTTCCACAAACAACAGGTTATCTTGCCTCCAAGGTTTTCCAAAATTGATTTTTCAAGGAGAAAACAATTCTTACGATAATCACGGGGTTTATTACGTAATTCTTGCGGGTTATGGCTTTGATTTTGACTTAGGATGTTAGGATATATTAGGGAGGGTTTGTGATGTTGTAGGACTTATTTTTAAACGAAATAAGGGTTCTAAGTCGAAGGACCAAATTTAAACCAGAGAAATTTTTTGCATCGCCGCAAAAGGACGATCCTTTTGATGGTCCGTCGAATGTTTAACGGTCTGTCAATCCAGACCTGAAATCTGCATTTCTCAGACAACTTTGACGGTTCATACCTCCACTTTAACGGTGCATCAATCTCCCCATCAAAATGCACAGTTTCCAAATTTGGTCGAAATGTATTTTCTTTGATCCATTTAACTTTCAAACACTCTGGTACTTCCATAAATAAGTTTTAAACCTTCGTTACTCTTTCGTAAGGTCGTACCTCTTCTCGGGACATTAGTATCTATCTTTCGGCCTAGTCATCCATTTGGAAGACTTTTCAGCCTAGTAACCTTATTATATGGTACATTAACTATGTATTAGTAAGTGCAAAAATCTAAGCTAAGAAATAAAGACAAGCTAAAAGAAAATAACATGGTCTTCGGCCAAGACCTACATACAAAGGCCAAATAGAAACTTGTTTCCTAGATTTTCACGTGACAACTCCAACTCCACGCCATTTTCCATGCCACGTTAGGCATGTTAGTGTAGATTGGCGGGCCATCGTTGGCACTCTTAGCAAAACATCTTAGAGAACTGTATTTTTCGGCCTTAAGTGTTTGTCTTGGCCTCGGCCTTGCTTTAAATTATTGTCTTTAAATTCTTAGATGAACTAGTAGTTACTTAGGACACATTAAGAACCCTTAGCTTCACCTAGGATACATTTAAGATACTACATAAGGGGGAAAGGTGACATGGCCGAAGGAAGCTCCATTCGAGAGTGACATGTCCGAGAATGCGCACAACAACAAGATTTAAACGTACCATCTATAAGGTGTGCACCTCAAGAGTATAAACCGTGTATGGACTTCCTAAATTTGATGACACTAGGATGAATTCAAGGAAGCCAAGGAGTTGCTCGAACTACTCCAATTGATCGGTCAAGAATACATATCAAGGGATATGTCTTGCAGCACTCTCCAAGAGGGTCATTTAAATATCACATGTGGAAGCTAACAAGAAAGGTTCTAGAACTTGTTGGAAGATGGAATCTATCCCCTTCAGCCAAGGACTCTTCCCCTCCTTCGTTCCCACCATAGTCGAATTAGTTGTAGTTTGTGTCTTTACATTTTCCTTCTAGAATGGTCCTTTCTCTACTATAAAAAGGACCCTTAGACCATTGTAAAAATCAGTTATTGTTGAATTAAATACTTGAATGTTTACTCAATTTAGCTAAGCATTTCAATTCGGGATTGTTATACTTAGTTGATCCTCCGGGAGGGTCGTTTGGTTCTTCGGGAGAACCACCCTTGTGCCGAAGGTTTAGATCACCCTTGCTAGGTTAGTCTTGAACATTGCGGGCAGCAAACCTCAAACTAGTACTTGTGAAATTGAGCACAACATCTTGGAGCCCACACGAGCAATTGACTCCTCGTGTTACCATCCAAGGACCCATATCGACCGAATTGTGACTTGGCTTGTGTCTTAGATTATTTCCAACAATCCGTATATAGTCTGTGTCCCAATTATTATCTAAGTTCATCCCTACACTCCACCAACTTCTAATTATCATCACCACAAAAGGCGCCTACCAGAAAATAACCACAACAACAATTAACCTCAATCAACCACACCAACATCTCCATCAACCGTCTCTACCAGACCTCACTGCCTCAGGTTGCTTCCACAACCCTAGCTCCACTGATACATCAAACCACCACCACCACCCTCTCCCACATGACCCCTGGAACGACCTCCCAAAACCCAACTTATGCTTTTAATCCAAGCTATTCGAAACATCCTTCAACCACCACACTACCTAGCTTATCCGATAACCTGATGACCTCTACGGTTTCGGCTTGGTGCCGAGACCCTACCACCACTAAAATACAGAACCCTAACCACCATCCCAACCCTCATACCACCCGTTACCACCACACAAAGCACCTTGACGCGATTCCAACCACACTCACCCAAAATATCCATAATATACCACACTTCCTGACCTTGCCGATAAACCGAGAACCCCATTTTCCTTGTCCAATTTTGGGTCAACTCAAATCTCATCAAGACCCAAACCACTTATCAATTCAAAGCCCTCCGTACTAACATCAGTGTTTCTTACTTGCGAGATTAAAACTTTAGGCTTTATGGCCATTCTATAATGTAAACATTGTACAAACTGACGGCTCATCCAGCCTATTGACTAGCCTTCTTCTAGGCTTTATATACATCCTCTTTCAATGTAAATTCAACTTACCATTTTTATTCATATGTTCTGAATAATTCCTCTTGATCCTACAAAGGCCTTTGTCTTTGAGTACTCCTCACATTTCCCTTTTTGAGTGACATACGCCTGACGATCCTTACCGTTGTTTTAACTCCTCTAATCAGGAGGCTGTCATAATTTATTTCTTAGCGTTAGCACTTACCTATCACTCGATAGTCATAGCATATCCACACAATCTTGGTAACATAACCTTATTTGTCATAAAACTCTTCATTGTAACCGTCTCACCCTCTTACTAAGTCATCGTATGAGTCGATGCCAGTACTTTCCTATACTAATTACCAAAGGCCACTATTTTCGCTCAGGGACTTCCTTTCTGAAATATCAGGTCATTAAATTGACATCTTCATATTCTTGATCCTTTAACAACATACATCTTTCCTTATAAGTAGGGTGATACGTGTTCATAACTGTCATGCCAATCTCAGTAGACTTCTTATCTTATAAGAAAGGCATTAATCTTAGGGTCTCTTTCTTGATAACCTTTAAGAGTCATTCTTTTTCTGTTCATTCTTTCTCTGTATGATTGTTTAGCAAGCAATTTCACCATGTCTTTTATTATGACAACCTCTCAAGTCCTCGACTCATATTCTGTTTAACTGAGGAAACATTTTTTTCAATATCGGTACTTCCTGGTCCAGGGAGCTAAATTATTTGATCGGTATATTATGTTGACCTTTGTCAATTCAATCTCTATAATAGGCTTGGTCTCATAATATCTTCCTCTTCTCAACTCAACATTTACTTCTTCTTTCATGTTTTCTTGTTTTACTCGACCATGATCTTTGTCGTGTTTCAACACGTTATCCCACAACTCTCAGTTATTTCTTGTATCTACTCAGATGTCTCATTTATCTTTGTATCATTCTCTTGCTAACATTTTTGCTTCTTACCTTAGTTTAAACACTTGTAACAAAACATGTTCTCGCTTTTAGCGTCTTCTTCGTTGGTTGCCCTTATCTTTTAGACACTTACTATTTCTGCTTTACATTTGATGTGAGCCAGTGTGGGATGGGAAAAATTAACCTCACACACAAAGAGTTCAATACTTATCCCTTGAATCTTTAAGATTATCAAAAGTGATATCCGACTAACAATTTCCTGGGTAAATGACTAGTTAAAACACCAGGAATGGCCTGATCCCCTATTTGATCAGACCTCTCTGAGAAAGAGAAAAAGAAAACTCTCATAATTCGGAGCCCAAATCCAACAACTTCTTCATAAGTTAGGTGAGGTACTTATTTTGGAATAGGGGGTCTCCCTTTTTTAGTTGAAGTAGCCATGACTTTGGTCATAGTCAATTTAAACCCATAAACCAAGTCCACTTATAGTCATGTTGATCAAAATGACCAAGTTTAATGACTTGACCTAATACACCCCGTAGTTTCACATTTTGTCATGTCGTCAATGGATACCGATGTACCTAGAAGAGGTACGACCTTACAGAAGAGTAATGAAGGTATGCAACTTGTTTATTGAATAACCAAAGTGTTTAAAATCTAAACAGATCAAAGAAAATCCATTTTGACGAAATCGAAAAACTGAGCATTTTGACGAGGAGGTTGACATACTGTCAATATGTTTGACGGACTGTAAAAGTGGAGGTGTGACCAATCAAAGTTGTCTGAGAAATGGATATTTTAGGTCTGGATTAACGGTCCAGATTGACAAACCATCAAACAGATGATGGACCATTAAAAGGACCATCCTTTTGCGGCAGTGCACAACTTTTCAGGGGTTTAAATTGGGTCCTTCGACTTGGAACCCTTATTTCCTTCACAAACCAGTCCTAAAACGTCCCCCAAACCCTCCCTAACATATCCTAACATCCTAAGTCAAAATTAAAGCCATAGCCCGCAAGAATTACGTGATAAACCCCGTGATTATCGTAAGAATTTTCTTCTCCTTGAAGAATAGATTTTGGAAAACCTTGGAGGCAATATAACCTACTATTTTGTGAGGATTATGGTGTGTTAAGGTAAGATTTACCCTCTTTTACATATATTTGTGATTCATTGATGATTTGGAGCAAGTTATGGAAGGATTTTCATAATCGGAACTTGTAAACTTATGAAATCACCATAGTATAAGGTGTTGGGCTGTTTTACCTAAAGTATTAATTGAATTGGATAATCGAACTAATTGTATACGTTATGGACTAAGAAAAATATAGGTAAATGGATTGTGGGATTGAATCACATAAATTTCCTGTTTTAGAGATAATCATCCGTGAGGAGCGCGAGGACTTATAGAACGATGATAGCTTCTTGGACAAGGTATGTAAGGCAAGTTTCTTTCTTGGCATGTATCAATATGTCTTCTTTGACAAATTGATAACAATTCTTGGGAACATTCTTATCCTTAGATTCTCTCATATTTTATACGTATCAACATATTTATATCGAGATTCTTGAATGTAGTGCCAATAACAATAGTCGGAGGATAACGACGATAGGTCACTCCGTCCCTACTTGTGGTATCTGTTGGAATCTGTCTTGAATTGCACTTATATATACGTAGCTATTTTCTTACCGAGCTGCGCTATAGTAGGCCGTGTACGACACCTATTTATGACACCACTGCAGTTGGTTTTGATATTACCGAGTCTCACATCTAGGCGGGTACAAATGACTCTTCATCGATACCGGGTATGATCTATAATTATATTATGATATGACTTGCGCCCCCCCACAAAGAGGCATATATCTTCATGATTGTGACAGGTAGGCCCTCAGAGGCTTGTTATGAGTTTCCGATTAAATTCTATCCCATACCTTTTATGTTATATCTTCTATGTACAATTGTTATTAGGCTTACATGTTCAGTACATCTTTCATACTGATGTCCCTTTCCGTGAAAACTACATTTCATGCCACAGGTTTAGATAGAGATACAGATGATCCCTCACAGTAGGTGACTCGACTAAGCTGAAAGTTTTCACGCTCCTTTGTTCCAAAGTTGTCTAGTGAGATGATAGATATGATGGTTTCATATATGTATATAGTTGGGCATGTCGAGGCACTGTCTCGACCTGTTATTGTTAGTATACTCTTTAGAGGCTTGTAGATAGTCATGTTGTGTATTATGGTTGTGTATGGCCTTGTCGGCCTCTTTAGTAGACTTGTTTTGTTTATGTCAGCCATGGCGTCCTTGTTATATATGTGTATAGGTGTGGCCTTTTCTAAGTGTAGGTGATTGTGTTCTTTATTCAGAGAATTAATTATCAGAGGTCTTGTTGGCCTATGAGTTGTTGGAGGATGTCACAGATATCAGGATTGGTACGCTCGGGCCTTAGGGAGCCGGGTGTTGGCCACCCCTCCAAGACTGCGGTGTGACAAACTTGGTATCAGAGTAGGTCAGTCCTAGATATGTCTACAAGATGTGTCTAGTAGAGTCTTGATTATAGGTGTGTGGCGCACCACACTTATAAATAAGAGGCTACAGGGCATTTAGGATGTTACCTTTCTTTAAAATCTAGATCGTGCGTTAGAAGCGAAGTCGTAAGTAACTGAATTCCTATCTTTTCATCTTGTTTCTCTTTTTTAGTAATGCCAAGATCAAAGGGAAGTAATGATAGCTGGAATTGGGTCATAAATGCAAGAGAAGGTACTAGTTGGCTGCCACTCGTTGATACGGATCTGAGGAATATAAGGGCATCAGAGGACAGTATGAGTTATTCTATTGAAGAATATTTGTTTATAGAAGACGATTTGTCTATGAAAGAAGATCCGTATGAGGATTCGTCTATGGAAGAAGACCCATATAAGGCCCCAGAAGAATCACCCTTCCGAGTGCCATCAATTCCAGTGGTGTTGCTAGATCATAGGAAGGTTCGTACAATACAGAGGACATCAGCTCAACGGTCATTTTCAGTTGGGATAGGTGTGATTGGTACTATGTACGCAACAACCCCTCTATTTATTTTTCCAGCGCAGGGTCATGTTCAGACACCTCCATAGCTTTGACCTTCTCGGAGATCGAGAAGCCCATTATCTTGGAAGTTAGTTAACTAAGGTTCACCCCTAACGAGTAGAAGTGAGGAAGAAGTAACTAGTAGGCATACCAGTATGTTTTGGATAGAATTAGGCATCGAAGGATTCCTGTTGCCAGACACATCAGATCGAAGGTCCCAAGAAGAAATGAAACAAGTATAAGAAGATGTTGGAAGTAGTTGACCACACTATGATCAATGTGGAAGGAGACATGACATAGTATGTTTATCCGATATCGAGTTATGTTTTGGATGTATAGCCCTGCGCCACAGGTCCAGAGAATGTTATGAGAGATTTCAGTCGCTGTGCCATTAGTGTGTATAGATATTTCAGTCGATGTGCCATTAATGTGTATCCGATATTAAGAAATGTTATTATTATGAGAGAATAAGTCAAGGCTTTGTAGCATGAGATATACTGGAACATAGAAGATATATGAACATATGACCTAAAAAGGGTATTCAGGAGTCAAAAATAATTAAGGGAAACCCCATAAAATAATAAGGGAAAATCGATTTCTGGGAATTAGTTACCCAAAGCTTTGTTCAGAAAATAGCTAAAGGAAAGGGATGCAAAACGTCATAAATAAACTAGTAACTCCAAATTTTACCATAAGATCTAAATTATTTAAGAAGACCGTCAGACGTGAGAAGTGTTGTCAATTAAAAGCAAATGATATAACTTTCATATCATAGAAATAAGTGCATGGACTACAGTAAATGATAGCAGAATGTTTGATATTAAATGTTGGAATTTTTGAACTCTATGCTGTAATTTTATGGACCAATCAGGCCGGAATGACTGGTCGAAGATAGTTTGCCATAAAGGTTTGAGTTGACAGAAGAACGATGATAAGTGATAAACGAGTGTCAAGTAAACACAAATAAAAGTGTTAAGACAAAGTAATAAGGCTGAGGGTTGATTCTCACAAAGTAGATCAGTGAGAGGATGGTATGGTAAGAATATCGATAACGGGATTGGAGTGAGACCTCAAGCAATATGATTACCATTAAAAGATAAGGATACTAGTAAAGAAGTGGTACTTAAGCCTTCCGAGTGAAAAATATAGTATTTGACATTTATAAAAGATTGTACCGAGAATACACCATTACGAGGAATCGTTAAAGGAAATTCAAATCAGTAACATACAAATTGATGGGTTGAATGACCGATAGAATGGACTTAAACAGAAATTGAGGGGGGGGGGAGCCCAAATCAGCGACAAAATTGAATCCAGCCATGATTTGAAATTGAATACGTCAAGCATTAGTTCCACCATGAATATCGATAAGAAATTTATAGATATGTGAGTTAAAGTAAGAATGAATGAAACCCGATGTGAGAATATGACATGATAATAAATAAATGGTCTAAGACAAATGATAAGAGGAAGAGATAAAGAATAAGAGCAAGGGAACAAGACATGAGAGGGCGAGTAATGTAATTTTTGATTCCCGAATGAACTAGAATCCTTACAATGAGGCTAATGCAAAGATCATAAGGTTAAGGACATTAGTCACTGTGGAAGCCAAAATCGGAAAATAAAGGAAACAACGTCAACTCAAGTGTGGTATTCACGAATGGATCAAGCAGATCAACACCTTGCAAAAGTATATCCTTCAATGAAAAAGGAGGTGGGATGAACCCTAGCATGAGAAGTACAGAAAAATAACACGAGTATGTCAAAGGTTTGCTTTTGGGGACATGTGTACAAGAAATACGCAACAAACAAATTGTCGAATATGACTTATAAGGGATTTTGGAGTTAGAAGGGGAAAATATGAATGAAACAAAAATTTTGGAAGACCGTAAGTACGGGACCAGTGAATATAGTAGACGCTCAAGAAATAAGGTCAACAAAAGAAGAAACAAGTTGAAAAGGAGAGAATATTTTATTTTCGATATTTAATGAAAAAGGGAGATTAAGGAAATTAGAAAGGTAATGATATGAATCGAGAAAGGATACTCGAGCAAATGTATGGTACAAGTAAGGAATGATGAACCTATCTTGGAATACATAGCATCTCCAAAGAATGTATGCAAACTCGAGACATTATGAGATGTAAGAAATTTTGATGTAATAAACATGAAGATAATGGACTGTAAGGTCGTGTACCATTGGAAAATGAGGGCCATCAAAGGAGTTACAACAAGGAACCACCTCAAAGAAGTAACAAGTGGTCGGCCGTGAAAGAAACTGGATGATACCCTTTTGAAGTTGTAGGTAAATGAATTCATCCTTAGGTTGAAATAGGAAGAGTAGCAAGGAAAAGTACCCCATATAAAACCCATATAAAGGTATTGTAATATGGAGTAAAGGTAATAATGGGAACCTTATCAAGATCCAAGAATTAGGAATAAAGAAGATTTTCTCTTGAAATTGAGTTGTTACATAAGGATTATTTAGTGATCCGAGGATCAATGTGGGCCATCACATTACCATTAGAAAGTATTTGGGTTCGGGATATCTATACTTAAGTGACTCACCAGTCTGCATTATAACAATTAAGTCTATCTATGCAATCAAAATATGGTCGAGAAATTATCTTGAAGGCTATCTCAAGCCATTGTACAATCGCTTGTTATGACAAACAGTTAATAGTGGAATCAGTTGGAAAGTAGCTATGGATATTCAAGATTTCCTTCACACCATCCTAATATGATCAATGAGAATTTTGGTTCAAACCACCGATCTAGGCAGAGAATGAATGTATGGAATTTTGAATAAGTTGGAATAAGGATTGATGACTATTAAGTGACATACTAGCAGATCGATAAATAAAGAGTTATGCACAACAAATGAGTAGGACCCTTATCGACACATTAAAAGGAAAGGAACTCAAAGTAACACTATTATATTAGAGGTAGTGAGTTATGAGGTAATACCTAGAGTAATGAGAAGACGTTTTCAGAGATTTAATGTGAGGAGGAGAATTCAGCTACACAAAGGAGGATGATTCCATCTAAATATATTTGCGATCATAATACCAAACTCAGTTGACAAAGGCAGTAACCAAGAAGTATAGTATAGTCCCAATCAGAGATGCTTATTCTAAATTTAATTGATGTAATAAAGCTCGCGGACTTAAACTCTCCACCTAAGTCGAAAGGTGATTTACTAAGAGTGCCAAATATGGTCAGTCAATCTATACTTACATGCATAATGTGGCATGGAAAATGGAGTGGAGTTGGAGTTTTCACGTGAATACCTAAGAAACAAGTTTCTATTCGGCCTTTGTATGTAGGTCTTGGCTTAAGACCATGTTGTTTTCTTTTAGCTTGTCTGTATTTCTTAGCTTAGCTTTTATCGCTTATTAGGACATAGTTACTGGTCCATGTAATATGGTGACTAGGCCGAAAAGACTTCCAAATGGATGAGTAGGCCGAGAGGACAAGATGGCAAGGACAAGAAGGATGACTAGGCCGAAAGTGACAAGTTGGCAAGGACAAGAATGGTGTGACATCCTTATGCAAGTAAGGATGGGTGATGTTTGGTAATAGGTTTGGGTGTTGGTGATATTCGGGTAGACCCAAAATTGGACACCAAAGATGTGGTTCTCGGGTTCTCAGTTTGGCCGGATAGGGTGGTGTTCGGAGGCTATTTCGGGTTGTTGTGCTTTGAAACGGACTTAGGAGTTTTGTGGGGTTGTCACGGGTGGGTTGATGGTCAGGGTGATGTTCGGGACTTGGTGTTTTGATGGTTTCAAGGTCGCAAAAATGAAGCAAAACAATGAGGTCTCGGTAAGGTTGGCTTTATCGGACTGTTTCTGGTTGTTGGAGGTGAATGAGTGGATACATGTGGTTTCGGTTAGGGACCATTAATGGGGATTATTATGGAGTCTTGTGGGATGTGGTGGTAAAAATAATAAAGTGGTTTGGACAAGGAATGAACACGGGATGCTAGGTGCAAATCCGAGTACAAACAAAGTATTTGGGACGGTCGATATGAACAAGGATAATGACACGGGGGTTTTAATGCCCGAGTCGACACCAAGATAATGGTGACGAATTTCACAAGGACTTGATAAGAGTTTCTAAGTACAAGAAAGAATACAAACACAGTATGGGTGCCCAGAAATCTAAAGATCGACCCTAGGCTTAGGTTAGGTTGGATCACACATGTTCCAACGTTCACTTGCAACCAAGGGGGTTCCTTAAGCTTGGGTTTTGATTAGGTCACACAAGTCCTAACCAAGAATTACACCAAAGGGACCTTAGCTTGGGTTCAACTAAGTCACACCAATTTTAGCTAAACTTACATCAAGGGGTTTGTCTCACACAAGAATCAAAGGCCCATACAAGGACCAATCTAAGGTAGACAACACACAAGTTGAATGCATTAGAGTATGAGTAAAACTCAAGTTTATATTTTAGTCAACTCTGAATATTTACAATGTCCTAAGTGTCCTATTTATAGTAGTAAATGGACCATTCTATAAGATAAATTAAAAGACACAAACTACATGTAAACATTCGGCCAAGTGTGGATAAATGGGTACGGGTTTGGGTTTACTTGGTGACCAATGCTGTTTCGACCAAACCAAGACAATGGGAAAGGTCTTGGCTTTTCTTGGGGACAAAGGATGAATCCTTCACACTTCCTTTGTGGATTCCAAGTAGAAGAGTGCATGAATTTGGCTTCTCAAGATCTCATCTTCTTGGAACTAGTTTGGAAGCATCCATTCCTTACATTTGTGTGCCTTGGACGAATGGAGAAGGGAGTATTTCGACAAAACTTCATCTTGTCGGTTTCCTCAAATTAGTTCATGAATTTTTCTTTTGGAAGCCTCATCTTCTAGAACATTCTTGTCCTTGCCAACTTGTCACTTTTGCCCTAGTCATCCTTCTTGTCCTTGCTATCTTGTCCTCTCGGCCTAGTCATCCATTTGAAAGACTTTTCGGCCTAGTAACTTATTACATGGTACATTAACTATGTCCTAATAAGAGCTAAAATCTAAGCTGTGAATTAATGACAAGCTAAAAGAAAACAACATGGTCTTCGGACAAAACCTACATACAAAGGCTGAATAGAAAATTGTTTCCTAGATCTCCACGTGACAAACTCTAACCCCACTCTATTTTTCATGCCACATTAGGCATGTTAGTGGAGATTGGCAGGCCATCATTGGTACTCTTAGCAAAACATCTCTCGGCTTAGTTTGAGAGCTTAAGTCCGCATGCATTTTTTCATCAATCTCCCTTTCTTTGAAAGAATTTGCCCTCAAATTAGTGCCGTTTAAATGGGGTAATAATGTTTCAACAACAAGTGTTGATATAATATTTCCACCATTAGATAAGTCCAAAAATTTTATCTTGTGGGCGCCTCCCTCGAAACTTGTGAAATGGGGATCTGAATATAAGCCAGATGGTTTTGACAAAGAATGATGTTCGTATTGTGCCACGAATCCCATAAAATATAATGCATTGTCATAGGTAGAATCATGGAACTGTGCACCCTTCAATTTTTTGCTAGAGCAAATGATGGCATTTACTCTAGTTTCATATTTGGTGTCCAATGACTCTTCACGACTTGGCATGGTTAGGGCCTGGGTTTCACAATTCTTTCTCCTCAAGGCTTCAAAAACTCTTGTTGCTCCTCGGAACCATTCACACGCATCTTTTCTTATTATCTCGTTGGTAGGGGCCGCAAGGTCATAACAATTTCATATGACATGATGAGAATAAGAAGCCGGACCAACGAAACTATTTTCCACAATTATACCCATAGTCTCAGAACATCTATGACGAGAGTCCATCGTGGTTGGATCATCACACATGCTGTTGAATGTCGTGGTGTAACCCATGGACCATTGTAGCATCTTGTGCATGAAGCTCACATTAGAAATTGTAGCATTGCACAATCTAAATGGCATGATGAAAGTTTTGCCCCATGGTGCTCTTGGGTAACCGGGAATGAGATCCAAGTTCACATCTTTCCATGATTGTTCCGAAACCGACAAAAGAGTATACGATTCTTGGTGGAAGAACCTTCTAGCCCATTGACACGCGGAACACTTTGTTACTACAACTTCGTACTTGGGGTATCCTTCATGGAACTCCTTTAACACTTCTAATATCATTGACCTTAGTTCAAGCAGGGTCAACATCAGGAGCCTTCGATGAAGTGTATCTGCCACTATAATGGACTTGTCATCTTCATGTCTTATGGAGAATGTGGGAGTTTGTAAGTGTGCTACCCAATTAGCAAGCCTCAGATTCAACTTCTTTTGCACCACATAAAATTCTATGTCGTAACTATAACAGGGAAGCCGTGTACCACCCAATATTTCATTAGATGAAGCCATGGATTCTTGGCCTCGAAGATGACTCCATCATCACATTCAACTCCAAGTCTTGGAATAGGGGCAGTAAGGGCCCAAAAGTTTTGAGTGAATTAACGAGGAAAGGAAGTCGAACTTCAAAAACCTTTTGCCACACATCCATTCGACGGTTCGGACCAACTCTGGAAAGTTAACAATGTGGATAGAACATTATTGATGTAAAAATCCCCATGAGCTTAAAGTTTCAATTTGATCCTCAAGGTGATAAGGTCGGAGTTCTAAAGATGCTTGATCATCCGATGATAAGGTGCTTAAAATGGCGTGGAATATGGAGTGGGATTGAAGATTGGACTTGAAGGATTAATTAGGCAATATTTTATTTCGACTTTGTATGTAGGTCTTAGCCGAAGACCATGTTTTCTTTTAACTTATCTTTAATTCTTAACTTAGATTTTAGTTCTTATTAGGACATCATTAACAAGCCATGTAATAAGAAAGAATGACTAGGCCATGTAATAAGGTGACAAGGTCGAAAGTTCTTCCAACAAGTTGACTAGGCCGAAAGTGATAATGTGGCAAGGACAAGAAGAATCTAGAAGTTAAGGCTTCCAAGGGGAGAACTTATGAACTAACAAGTTTATGTATTTGATCAGATGGAAGACACCAAGAAGATGAAAGGTTGGTCGAAATGCTCACTTCCATTCGGCCAAAGAACAAATACAAAGAATGAAATCTTCAAAATCTATCCCAAGAAGATGACATTTATGAAGAGCCCAAGTGCATGAATATTGTTACATAGGAGACAACAATTTCGGCCTAGGGAAGAGGAAGGGGTGGCCGAACTCCCTTGGTCACCAAGTCACTCCAAATGTGTCCACGCTTGGTGTAAGTTTGTGT
Organism: Anisodus acutangulus; assembly: GCA_029783415.1. Taxonomy (NCBI): domain Eukaryota; kingdom Viridiplantae; phylum Streptophyta; class Magnoliopsida; order Solanales; family Solanaceae; genus Anisodus; species Anisodus acutangulus. The sequence goes on along the minus strand of CM056511.1, from coordinate 26,527,512 downwards.
GTTTTCATTTGCTTTCTAGAATAGTCTCTTTTGTACTATAAATAGAGGCCTTAGGCCATTGTAAAATTCAGAGTTTGTTGAATATAAAACTTGGGTGTTTACTCATCTTTGCTAAGTCTTTCAATCCGGGATTGATATTCTTAGTTGCTTCTCCGGGAGGACATTTGGTTCTTGTGTGAGTCAAACCCCTTAGTGCAAGTTGAAGCTAGGACTGTGTGGCCTAGTTAAAGCCAATCTAAGGTTTCCCTTTTGTGTAAAGTTTGGTTAAGACTTTTTGAATTAACTAAGCGTAAGCTTAAGGAACCCCCTCGACGTAGGTAGACGTTGGAACTGTGTGGTCCAACCAAACCCAAACCAAGGGTCTATCATAAGGTTTTCCAACCACCCTCACTTGGCTTATTCACAAGCATTGCACTTACAAACCTCTTACTAGACCTTGTTAAATTGGTAAACTCATCAAGGTGTCGACTTGGGCATTAAAAACCCCTTGTCATTATCCTTAACTTATCGACCGATTGTGCTTGGTTTGTACTCAGGTTTGCACCTAGAATCCTATGTCCATCCCTCATACAAAACATCTCATTCCTTTCACCATCACACCCCACAGTACTTTACAAACAGACACAATAAATACCAAGCCCCGGAACCACCCATAACTTCGCATCCTAACCCGACAACACGAAACAGTTCACTAAACATCCTTCACCGGAACTCACTGTTTCAGCCTGCTTTCTTGGCGTTTCCACCACCCAACCTCCAAGTACCTACCACCAACACCACTCTCAACCTCCCCGGAACACTCCCACAAAAATAGTTGAGCCGAATCCTTCCACAATTACCCGTTCAACCTCGACAACTCCACACTGTCCGCCCCACTCAAGAAACTGAGAACCTCACTGTTTCAGGTTCTATTACGTGGCATTTCCACCATCTACTCACTGAACCCAGACCACCACAATAACCCTCAACACACCCTCAACAACCCCAAAAAGCTTCTAAGCCGGACTCCTCACCAAGCTAGCCGAAACAGTGCCAAAACAACACCTACCCGGCAGTAACACCTAACCCGAGGACCCCTATTTCACATCCATTGTAGCGTCAACTAGTTCCCTGCCTAACTCAGACCCACTTACCCTCACTCACCCATCCGCACATACATCAATTATACATGCCGTCGGAAGATGCAATGTAAGCCATAGATGCTTGAAGCACCTTGTGTATGGAGCTCACGGGAGGGCTTGGAATGTTGCATAATCCCAATGGCATCACAAGACATTCATAGAAACCATGCTCGATTATGGAAGCCATCTCTCATTCGTCTTCCTCTCCAATTCTTGCTTGAATATAGCCCTTTTTAATCTGTCTTGTAGTACAACTTAGCCCTACTCAAGTCATCCAAACAATTACGCATTCTCGGCATAGGAAGTTGGGACTCCATGGTAATTTTGTTGGCCGCTTGGCTTTCTACATACGTGTGCCAAGTTTCACTTTCTTTTGACTCCATCAAGATTGTTGCCTTGTCCGGATTGTATCTATAGTCTTGATGATTAGATAATGAACTTCTTGGAAATAAACCAAGAGTATGTTCAACACCTTCCATCGTTGATGATCCGGTTACAAGCTCGTCCGCACATACATTTTCCAAGGGATCCTTTAAGTCGGCAACTATAGTACTCCACTTCGTAGACTCTTTCTCTATCATCAGTGTATTGAGCAAGGGAGTCTCAGTTTTTTCTTGTTCTTCAAGTAGTATAGGTTCCATAATATCCAAGGAAAACCCACTCTCGATATTCCTCTATAAGCACGTCCCGAGAATTTGGACATTCACTTACAAAGTGTCCTACCTTTTTACATTGGAAGCATTTTTTTCTTTTTTAACGTACCCTTTTTGTAACTTCTTCATGCTCTTCGGTGTAAAATGGATTAGTGAAATAATTTCTTCCCCTTTCTTTCTTTTTATCCTTCTTTTCAATTTCTTGTCGATACAAGGGGTTGGTTAACGAGGTACCGCCCTTTGCTTTAACATTCATGAATTTTACATAGGGTCTTGGGGTACCTTTACTTTCACGTCTTGGGCTTTTTTGTACAACCCTTGACTTGGAATTTTTATTCATGGCATGCCCCGAAAATTCTTCTTTCAAGACTTCCACGTGTTTCGCAAACATGTCTCTTACGATCCTCCTTAGCTCTTCTTTGTTTACGTGAACCATAGTGTCAAAGTGTGGGACGGGATGGCCTCGCTCTGATACCAATATGATGCAAGGAAGGAGGGGTGATGTTTGGTAAGAGGGTTGGGTGTTGGTGATATTCGGGTAGACCCGAAATTTCACACGAAAGATGTGGTTCTCGAGTTCTAGGTTAGGCCGGATAGGGTGGTGTTTGGTGGCTGTTTCAGGTAGTTGCACAAGGAAACAGACTTAGGAGTTTTGTGGGGTTGCCACGGGTGGGTGGAGGGTCAGTATGATGTTAGGGACTTGGTGTTTAGATGGTGTCAAGTCCATGGAAATTAACCGAAACAGTAAGGTCTCAGTAAGGTTGGATTTATCAAACGGTTTGTGGTTGTTGGATATGGATGGGTGGATACGTGTGGTTTAGGTTTGGGACCTTTGATGGGAATGTTTATGAAGTCTTGTGGGATGTAGTGGTAGAAATAATGAAGTGGTTTGGACAAGGAATGAACACGGGATGCTAGGTGCGAACCCGAGTAAAAGCCAAGTGTTTGGGACGGTCGATATGAACAAGGATAATGACACGGGGGTTTTAATGCCCGAGTCGACACCAAGATTAAGGTGACCAATTTAACAAGTACTTGATCGGGGTTGCTAAATACAAGTCTGAAAACAAACCATGTAAGGGTAGCTGGAAACCTTAAGATAAACCCTAGGCTTAGGTTAGGTTGGATCATACAAGTTCCAACGTTCACTTGCAACCAAGGGGGTTCCTTAAGCTTGGGTTATGATTAGGTCACACAAGTCCTAACCAAGACTTACACCAAAGGAACCTTAGATTTGGTTCAACTAATTCACACAAGGCTTAGCTAAACTTACACCAAGGGGTTTGGCTCACACAAGAACCAAAGACCCACACAAGGACCAATCTAAGGTAGACAACACACAAGTTGAAGACTTTAGAGTATGAGTAAAACTCAAGTTTATATTTCAATCAACTCTGAATATTTATAATGTCCTAAGGGTCCTATTTATAGTTGTAAATGGACCATTCTAGAAGACAAATTAAAAGAAACAAACTACATGTAAAATTTCGGCCAAGTGTGGATAAATGGAAACGGGTTTGGATTTACTTGGTGACCAAGGGTGCTTAGACCAAACCAAGACAATGGGAAAGGTCTTGGCTTTTCTTGGGGACAAAGGATGAATCTTTCACATTTCCTTTGTGGATTCCAAGTAGAAGAGTGCATGAATTTGTCTTCTCAAGATCTCATCTTCTTAGAACTACTTTGGAAGCTTCCATTCCTTGCATTTGTGTGCCTTAGCCGAATGGAGAAGGGAGTAGTTCGACCAATACTTCTTGGTGTCCTCAAGTTGGTTCATGAATTGTCCTTTTGGACGCCTCATCTTCTAGACCATTCTTGTCCTTGCCAACTTGTCACTTTCGGCCTAGTCATCCTTCTTGTCCTTGCCATCTTGTCCTCTCGGCCTAGTCATCCATTTCGAAGACTTTTCGGCCTAGTCATCCATTTGGAAGACTTTTCGGCCTAGTCATCCATTTGGAAGACTTTTCGGCCTAGTCACCTTATTACATGGTACATTAACTATGTCCTAATAAGGGCTAAAAGCTAAGCTAACATGGTATTCGGCCCAGACCTACATACAAAGGCCGAATAGAAACTTGTTTCCTAGATCTTCACGTGACAACTCCAACTCCAACTCCACTCCATTTTCCATGCTATATTAGGCATATTAGTGTAGATTGGCGGGCCATCATTGGCACTCTTAGAAAAACATCTCTCGGCTTAGTTTGAGAGTTTATGTCCGCGGGGTTTCTTCCATCAACATCAAGTAAAAGTGGAAAGGGATTTACCGATGAAATAAATTTCAAGACAAGTAAGCTGCTCAAAACTTATGTATCTTATAAGGATACTATAGACAAACAAAGAAGAATAAAAGAGGAAGAAATGGATTTAGATAACCCTATTATATTCACTACTCATCGACATTAACGATCATCGTGCCACTATATTTCATCATCATCTTACTTATGTTCAATGCCTACGAACTCTGTCACCTAAATTCCATCATTAGAAGAAATTGTAACACAGAAAGAAAAACATAGTCTAGATATTAGAATTGAAGAGCTCAGACAAATTATAGCCATCACGCAATTATGTAAAAGAAATGTACGACCGTGTGATGATCAATGATGTATCAACAATGTAATGTTAGTGTAATGTAATTGAACGACAAGTTTAGATAGTCCTTTGTACGAAAGAACTTTGGCAGAATGGTTGAAGAACCTAAGATGTTAGTATTGGAGAAATATAACTCCTCTATTCCTATTCAGTTTAATGAAGTTGGACCCCATACCTTACTTAGATGATATTTCTGAAAAAAATATATCACGTGCAGCTAAGAAGTCGTATGAGGCTGATTGATATTGTTTTGTTATTATATCACCCTTTCTGGTGTTTGATGCGTATTTGGGATGTTTAACAGGTTTTGGGTAATCCTGTTTATAAAGGAAACACTACCGAAGTTTATAGAAAACTTGAGAAGTTAGATTATTTCCAACATTTGTGGACGAATGGTTTTAAGGGGGGAAAGATGTTACACCCTACTTTCACGTTTCGTCATCTCATCAGTGACAAGTTGGCAAGGATAAGAATGTTCTAGAAGATGAGGCTTCCAAAATGACAATTCATGAACCAACTTGAGGACACCAAGAAGATGAAGTGTTGGTCGAAATACTCCTTTCTCCATTCGGCCAAGGCACACAAATGTAAGGAATGCAAGCTTCCAAACTAGTTCCAAGAAGATGAGATCTTGAGAAGCCAAAATCATGCACTCTTCTACTCGGAATCCATAAAGGAAGTGTGAAAGATTCATCCTTTGTCCCCATGAAAAGCCAAGACCTTTCCCATTGTCTTGGTTTGGTCGAAACGCCCTTGGTCACCAAGTAAACCCAAATTTGTTCCCATTTATCCACACTTGACCGAAAGTTTACATGTAGTTTGTGTCTTTTATTTGTCATCTAGAATGGTCCATTTACTACTATAAATAGGACCCTTAGGACATTGTAAATATTCAGAGTTAATTGAAATATAAACTTGAGATTTACTCATACTCTAAAGTATTCAACTTGTGTGGACCTTGGGTTCTTGTGTGAGTCAAACCCCTTGGTGTAAGTTTAGCTATGACTTATGTGACGTAGTTGAACCCAAGCTAAGGTCCCTTTGCTGTAAGTCTTGGTTAGGACATGTGTGACCTAATCAAAACCCAAGCTTAAGGAACCCCCTTGGTTGCAAGTGAACGTTGGAACTTGTGTGATCCAACCTAACATAAGCCTCGGGTCTATCTTAAGGTTTCCAGCCACCCTTACTTGGTTTGTATTCTGGCTTGTACTTAGTAAGTCTGATCAAGTCCTTGTGAATTTGTCACCATCATCTTGGTGTCGACTCGGGCATTAAAACCCGCGTGTCATTATCCTTGTTCATATCAACCATCCCAAACACTTGGTTTGTACTCGGGTTTGCACCTAGCATCCCGTGTTCATTCCTTGTCCAAACCACTTCATTATTTTTACCACCACATCCCATAAGACTCCATAATAATCCCCAGTAATGGTCCCCAACCGAAACCACATGTATCCACCCATTCACCTCCAACAACCACAAACAGTCCGATAAAGCCAACCTTACCGAGACCTCATTGTTTTGCTTCATTTTCGCGGCCTTGAAACCATCAAAACACCAAGTCCTGAACATCACCCTGACCATGAACCCACCAGTGACAACCCCACTAAACTCCTAAGTATGTTTCTAAGCACAACTACCCGAAACAACCACTAAACACCACCCTATCCGGCCAAATCGAGAACCCGAGAACCCCATCTTTGGTGTCCAATTTCGGTCTACCCAAATATCACCAACACCCAACCCACTTACCAAACATCACCCCTCCTTACCTGCATCATGATGTCACCCTATTCTTGTCCTTGCCAACTTGTCACTTTCGGCCTAGTCATCCTTCTTGTCCTTGCCATATTGTCCTCTCGGCCTAGTCATCCATTTGGAAGACTTTTCGGCCTGGTTACCTTATTACATGGTACATTAACTATGTCCTAATAATATTTACAAGCTAAGCTATGAAATAAAGACAAGCTAAAATAATACAACATGGTCTTCGACCAAGACCTACATAAAAAGGCCGAATAGAAACTTGTTTCTTAGGTCTTCACGTGACAACTCCAAATCCACTCCATTTTGCATGAAACATTAGGCATTTAAGTATAGATTGACGGACCATTGTTGGCACTCTTATTAAATCACCTTTTGACTTAAGTGAAGAGTTTAAGTCTGCGGGATTTCTTCTATCAATTAAATTTTGAATAAGCATATCTAATTGGGACTATACTTTGCTTGTTGGTTACTTCCTTTCTCAATTGAGTATGGTATTATGATCGCAAATATACATAGACAAAATCTTCCTCCTTTGTGTAGTTGAATTCTGCTCCTGATAAAAAAATCTCTTAAAATGTCTCCTCATTACTCTAGGTATTACCTCATAACTTACGACCTCTAATATGATAGTGTTACTTTGAGTTACTTTCCCTTTAATGTTTCGATAAGGGTCCTACTCATTTGTCGTGCATAACTCTTTATTTATCGATCTCCTAGTATGTCACTTAATAGTCATTAATCCTTATTCCAACTTCTTCCAATTTCCATACATTCATTCTCTACCTAGATCGGGGATTTGAACTGAAATTATCATTGATCATCTTAGGATGGGGTGAAAGAAATCTTGAATAACCAGACCTACTTTCATTTTGGTTCCACTATTAACTATTTGTCGTAACAAGCGATTGTATAATGGATTGACATAGCCTTCAAGATAATTTCTCGACCATATTTCGATTGCATAGACAAACTTAATTGTTATAATTCAGACTGGTGAGTCACTTAAGTATAGATATCTCAAACCCAAATAGTTTCTAATGTTAATATGATGGCCCACATTGATTCCCAGATCACTCAATAATTCTTATGTAATAGCTCAATTTCAAGAGCATATCTTCATTATTCCTAATTCTTGGATCTTGATAAGGTTCCCATTATTACCTTTACTCCGTATTACAATACCTTTATATGGGTTTTAGATGGGGTGCTTTACCTTGCTACTCTTCAAATTCCAACATAGGGATGAATTCATTTACCTACAACTTCAAAAGGGTATCATCTAGTTTCTTTCACGGCCGACCACTTGTTACTTCTTTGAGGTGGTTCTTCATTGTAACTCCTTTGATGGCCCACATTTTCCAATGGTACACCACCTTACAGTCCATTATCTTCCTATTCATTACATCAAAACTTCTTACTTCTCATAACGTCTTGAGTTTGCATACATTCTTTGGCGATGCTATGTATTACAAGATAGGTTCATCATTCCTTACTTGTACCCTAATTTTTTCAAGTATCCTTTCTCGATTCATATCATTACCTTTCTAATTTCCTTAATCTCCCTTTTTTATTAAATATTGAAAACAAAATATTCTCTCATTTTCAACGTTGTTTCTTCTTTTGTTGACCTTATTTCTTGAGCGTCTACTATATTCACTAGCCCCGGACATACGGTCTTCCAAAAATATCATTTTATTTATACTAAGAACGCATATTTTCCCCTTGTACCTCCAAAATCCCTTATAAGTCATATTCGACTATTTGTTTGTTATGTATTTCTTGTACACTTGTCCCCAAAAGCAAACCTTGACATACTCATGTTATTTTTCTATATTGCTCATGCTAGGGGTCATCCCACTTCCTTTTTCATTGAAGGATTTACTTTTGCAAGGTGTTGATCTGCTTGATCCCTTCGTGAATACCACACTTGAGTTGACGTTGTTGCCTTTATTTTCCGATTTTGGCTTCCTCAGTAACTAATGTCCTTAACCTTATGACCATTGCATTAACCTCATTGTAAGGCTTCTAGTTCATTCGACAATCAAAATTTACCATTACTCGCCCGCTCATATCTTGTTCCCTTTCTCTTATTCTTTAGCTCTTCCTCTTATCATTTGTCTTAGACCATTTCTTTATTATCACATCATATTCTCACATCAAGTTTCATTCATTCTTACTTTAACTCACATATCCATAAATGTCTTATCGATATTCGTGGCGGAACTAATGCTTGACGTATTCAATTTCAAATCATGGTTGGATTCAATCTTGTCGGTGATTTTGGCTTCCTCCCCTCAATTTGTATTACAGTCCTTTCTATCGGTCGTTCAAACCATCAATTTGTATGTTACTAATTTGAATTTCCTTTAAAGAATCCTCGTCATGGTGTATTCTAGGTACCAGCTTTTATAAATCCCAAATACTATATTTTTCGCTCGGAAGGCTTAAGTACCACTTCTTTACTAGTATCCTTATATTTTAATGGTAATCATGTTTCTTGAGGTCTCACTCCAATCTCGTTATCGATATTCTTACCATACCATCTTATCACCGATCTACTTTCTGAGAAGCATCCCTCAGCCCCATTACTTTGTCTTAACACTTTTATTTGTGTTTACTAGACACCTATTTATCACTTATCATCGTTCTTCTGTCAACTCAAACCTTTATCACAAACTATCTTCATCCAATCATTCTCGCCCGATCGGTCCATAAAACTACATCATAGAGTTCAAAAATCCCATCACTTAATATCAAATATTCTGCTGTCATTTACTATCGTCCATGCACTTACTTCTATGATATGAAAGGTATGTCATTTTCCTTTGATCGACAATACTTCTCACGTCTCACGGTCTTCTTAAATAATTTAGATCTTATGAAGGAATTTGGAGTTACTAGTTTATTTATGGCATTTTGCATCCATTTCCTTTAGCTATTTTTTGAACAAAGCATCGGGTAACTGATTCCCAGAAATCCATTTTCCCTTATTATTTTTATTGGGTTTCCCTTAATTCATTGGACTCGTGAATACCCTTTTTAGGTCATATGTTCATATATCTTCTATGTTCTAGTATCTCTCATGCTACAGAGCCTAAAGGTGTTGGGTATGTATGTAGCCAAGAAATTATTGATTCTTAAGTCATTTTACTCAAATCCCTGAACATAACTGTAGTCTCACTTAACACCTTCCACTCCTATTATCCATTTGAGGTTTATATATATCTGCATGACAAGCTTTCTACATCAGTGACAGCTAATCCATCATGCACTTAAGAACATCTACTCTTAATAAAATTATCAACATACCCAATTAATTGTATAATTCTGAGTAACATCGGTACCTGCTATTCCCCCTGACTCAACCTCGGGCATCTATACACTCTGTGGCTTATTCTCCCATAATAATAATATTTCTCAACAACACCCAGGCATTGCCCATAATGCACCTATTCATACTGATGGCATAACGACTGAAATCTCTCACGACATTCTCTGGACCTATGGCGCAAGGCTACACATCCAGAACATAACTCGATATCGGATAAACATACTCTTTCATGTCTCCTTCCTCATTGATGACAGTGTGGTCTACTACTTCCAACATCTTCTTATACTTGATTCATTTCTTCTCGGGACCTTCGATCTGATGCATCTCACAACACGAATCCTTTGATGTCTACTTCCATCCCAAATCTGTCGATATGCCTACTAGTTATTTCTTCCTCAATCTTACTCGTTAGGGGTGAACCTTGGTTAACTAACTTTTAACATAATGGGTTTCTCGATCTCCGAGAAGGTCTAACCTGTGGGCGCATTTTAACATGACCCTATGCTGGAAAAATAATTAGAGGTGTTGTTTTGTACACAATACCACTCACACCTATCCCAATAGGAAATAACTGTTGAGCTGACTGTATTGTATGAGGTTTCCTAAGATCTGGAAACACCATTGGAATTGATTGCACTCGGAAGGGCGATTCATCTGGGGCCTCAGATGGGTCTTCTTCCATAGACAAATCCTCAGACGGATCTTCTTCCATAGATAGATCGTCTTCCATAGACGAATATTCTTCATAGAATAACTCATATTGTCCTCTGCTGCCCTTATATTCCCCCGATCCGTATCAACGAGTGGCAGCTGACTAGTACCTTATCTTGTATTTATGACCCAATTCCTGCTATCTGTACTTCCATTTGGTCTTGACATTACTAAAAAAGAGAATGAAGATAAAAAGATAGGAATTCAGTTACTTACAACTTCGCCTCTAATGCACGATCTAGATTTTAAAGAAAGGTAACATCCTAAATACCTTGTAGCCTCCTGGTTTATAAATATGGTGCGCCACACACCTATAATTAAGACTCTACTAGACACAACTTGTAGACATATCTAGGACTAACCTACTCTGATACCAAGTTTGTCACACTCCAACCTTGGAGGGGGTGGCTGACACCCGGCGCCCTAAGGCCCGAGCATACCAATCCTGATATCTGTGACATCATTCAACAACTCATAGGCCAACAAGACCTCTGAATAAAAATCACAACCACCTGCACTCAAAAAAGGCCCAACCTATACACATATATAACAAGGACACCATGGCTGACATAAACAGAACAAGTCTACTAAAGAGGCCGACAAAGCCACACACAACCATAATACACAACATGACTGTCTACAAGACTCTAAAGAGTATACTAACAATAACTGGTTGGGACAGTGCCTCGCCATACCCAACTATATACATATATGCAACCATCATACCTATAAGTTCACTAGACAACTCTGGAAGAAAGGAGCGTGAAAACTTTTAGCTGAGTCGAGTCACCTACTATGAGGGATCATGTGCTACTCTATCTAAACCTGCGGCATAAAATGCAGTGTCCGCGAAAAGGGACATCATTACGAAAGATGTACTGACTATGTAAGGAAAATAACAATTGTATACAGAATATATAACATAAAAAGTACTAGTAAGAAAATAGCTACGTATATATAAGTGCAATGCAAGATAGATTCCAACAGATACCACAAGTAGGGCCGGAGTGACCTATCATCGTTATCTTCCGACTATTGTTATTGGCACTACGTTCAACAATCTCAATATAAACATATTTGGACATATAAATCCGAGAGATGCTATGGACAAGAATGTTCCCAAGAATTGTTATCAATTTGTCAAAGAAGACATTTCACTACTTCAGTTCACTAGAGAGATTTCTATTCAAAGAAACGATATATCGAGTCATGCCAAGAAAAAACACTTTCCTTACATACCTTGTCCACGAAGCTATCATCGTTCTATAAGTCCTTGCGCTACTCACGGATGATTATCTCTTATACGGAAAATTTATGTGATTCAATACCACAATCCTTTAACCCGTATTTTCCTTAGTCCATAATGTATACAATCAGTTTGATTATCCAATTGAATTAATACTTTAGGTAAAACAGCCCAACACCTTATACTATGGTGATTTCATAAGTTTACAAGTTCCGATTATGAAAATCCTTCCATAACTTGCTCCAAATCATCAATTAATCACAAATATATGTAAAGGAGGGTAAAACATACCTTAACACACCATAATCCTCACAAAACTGTAGGTTATCTTACCTCCAAGATTTTCCAAAATCTATTCTTCAAGGAGAAGAAAATTCTTACGATAATCAAGGGGTTTATCACGTAATTCATGAGGGCTATGGCTTCGATTTTGACTTAGGATGTTAGGATATGATAGAGAGGGTTTGTGGGAAGATTTAGGACTTGTTTGTGAAGGAAATAAGGGTTTCAAGTCGAGGGACCCAATTTAAACCCGAGAAAATTTATGCATTGCTGCAAAAGGACGGTCCTTTTAACGGTCCATCATGTGTTTGACGGTTAGTCAATCTGTACCGTCAATCTAGACTAGAAATCTCCATTTCTTAGGTAACTTTGACGGTTGACACCTCCACTTTTACGGTCCATCAAACATATTGGTGATTCATCAACCTCCCCGTCCAAATGCACAGTTTTTCGATTTCGTCAAAATGTATTTTCTTTGATCTGTTTAGCTTTCAAACACTCCGGTTATTCCATAAACAAGTTGCATACCTTCATTACTCTTCTGTAAGGTCGTGCCTATTCTTATGACATCGATATCCATTGACGACATGAAAAATGTGAAACTACGGGGTGTAATAGGTCAAGTCATTAAACTTAGTAATTTTGATCAACATGGCTGCAAATGGACTTGGTTTATGGGTTTAAACTGACTATGACCAAAATTGTGGCTACTTGAACTAAAAAATGGAGACTCCCTATTCCAAAAGAAGTACCTCACCTCACTTATGAAGAAGTTGTTGGATCTGGGCTCAAAATTATGAGAGTTTGCTTTTTCTCTTTCTCAGATGGCTATGATTAAATAGGGGATCAGACCACTCCTGGTGTTTTAATTAGTCTGTTACCCATGAAATTGTTAGTCAGACTTTTAATAATCTTGATGATTCAAAGGACAAGTATTGACCTCTTTGTATGCGAGGTTAATGTTTCCCATCCCACACCGGCTCACGTCTAAAGTAAAGCAGAAATAGTAAGTGTCTAGAAGATAAGAGCAACCAACAAAGAAGACGCTAAAAGTGAGAAGATATTTTGTTACAACTGTTTAAACTAAGGTAATAAGCAAAAATGTTAGCAAGAGAATGATACAACAATAAATGAGACATCTGAGTAGATACAAGAAATAAGAGAGAGTCGTGGGATAACGTGTGGCAACACGACAAAGATCATAGTCGAGTAAAATAAGAAAAAAAAAGACGTAAATGTTGAGTTAAGAAGAGGAAGGTATTATGAGACCAAGCCTATTATAGATATTGAATTGACAAAGGTCAACATAATATACTGATCAAATAATTTAGCTCCCTGGACCAGGAAGTACCGATATTGAAAAAGAAGTTTCCTCAGTTAAACGGAATATGAGTCGGGTACTGGAGAGATAGTTATAACAAAAGACATTGTGAAATTGCCAGGTAAACAATTAGACAGAGAAAGAATGAACAACAAAAGAATGACTTTTAAAGGTTAACGCCTTGCTTATAAGAGAAAGAAAGAAACCCTAAGATTAATTCCTTGCTTATAAGATAAGAAGTCTACTAAGACTGAGCATGACAGTTATGAACACATAACACCCTACTTCTAAGGAAAGATGTATGTTGTTAAAGGATCAAGAATATGAAGATGTCAATTTAATGACCTGATATTTTAGAAAGGATGTCCCTGAGGAAAGTACTGACATCGACTCATTTGATGACTTAGTAAGAAGGTGGGAAGGTTACAGTGAAGAGTTTTATGACAAATAAGGTTATGTTACCCAGATTGTGTGGATACACTATGACTATCGAGTGATATGTAAGTGCTAACGCTAAGAAAGAAGTTGTGACATCCTCCTGATTAGAGGAGTTAAAACAACGGTAAGGATCTCCAGGCGTATGTAACTCAAAAAGGGAAATGTGAGGAGTACTCAAAGATAAAGGACTATGTAGGATCAAGAGGAATTATTTAGAACATGTGAATAAAAAGGGTAAGTTGAATTCACATTGAGAGATGATGTATATAAAGCCTAGAAGAAGGCTAGTCAAGAGGCCGGATAGCCGTCAGTTTGTACAGTATTTATATTATACCAGTTTGTATAATATTTATATTATAGAATAGAGCCTGAAGTTTTAATCTCGCAAGTAAGAAACTCTGATGTAAGTACGGAGGACTTTGAATTGGTAAGTGGTTTGGGTCTTGGTGAGATTCGGGTTGACCCGAAATTGGACAAGGAAAATGGGGTTCTCGGTTTATCAGCAAGGTCGGGCAGTGTAGTATATTGTGGATGTTTTGGGTGAGGTTGGTTGGAATCATATCAAGGTACTTTGTGTGGTTTTCACAGGTGCTATGAGGGTGTGATGGTGGTCAGGGTTCTATATTTTAGTGGTGTTAGGGTCGTGTCATCAAGACAAAATCGTGGAGGTCTTTGGGTTATAGGATAAGCTAGGTAGTGTGGTGGTTGAAGGCTGTTTCGAATAACTTGGATTAAAAGCATGAGTTGGTATTTTGGGAAGTGGTTTCCAGGGTCTTGCGGGAGAGGGTGGTGGTGGTGTTTTGGTATATCAGTTGAGCTAAGGTTGTGGAAGAAAACTGAGGCAATGAGGTCTGGTAGAGACGGTTGATGGAGATGTTGGTGTGGTTGATTGAGGTTAATTGTGGTTGTGGTAATTTTTGGACAGGGGCCTTTTATGGTGATGGTAATGAGAATTTGGTGGAGTGCAGGGATGAAGTGAGATAATAATTGGTACACAGATTGTTGGAAACAATCCGAGACACAAGCCAAGTCACAATTTGGTCGATATGGGTCCTTGGATGGTAACACGAGGAGTCAATTGCTCGTGTGGGCTCCATGATGTTGTGCTAAATTTAACAAGGATTAGCTTGAGTTTTGCTGCCCGCAATGCTCAAGACTAATCTAGCAAGGGTGATCGAAACCTTCGATACAAGGGTGGTTCTCTCGGAGAACCAAGTGACCCTCCCGGAGGATCAACCAAGTATAACAATCCCGGATTGAAATGCTTAGCTAAATTGAGTAAACATTCAAGTTTTTCATTCAACAACATCTGATTTTTACAACGGCTTAAGGGTCATTTTTATAGTAGATAAAGGACCATTCTAGAAGGAAAATGTAAAGACACAAACTACAACGAATTCGGTTATGGTGGGAACGGGGGAGGGGAAGAGTCCTTGGCCGAAGGGGATCGATGCCATCTTTCAACGAGTTCTAGAACCTTTCTTGTTAGCTTTCACATGTGATCTTTAAATGACCCTCTTGGAGAGTGGTGCAAGACATCTCCATTGATATGTATTCTTGACCGATCGGTTGGAGTAGTTCGAGCAACTCCTTGACTTTCTTGAATTCATATTGGTGTCATCAAATTTAGGAAGTCTGTACATAATTTATCCTCTTGAGGTGCACACCTTCTAGATGGTGCATTTAACTCTTGTTGTCGTGTGAATTCTCGGACATGTCACTCTCGAATGGATCTACCTTCGGCCTTGTCACCTTTCCCCCTTACATAGTGTCTTAAATGTTTCCTAGGTGAAGCTAAGGGTTCTTAGTGTGTCCTAAGTAACTACTAGTTCATCTAAGAATTTAAAGACAATAATTTAAAGCAAGGCCTCGACCAAGACAAACACTTAAGGCCGAAAAATACAACTTTCTCTAAGACAATCAAGTATTATCTCCTATGCCATTCCACACTCCATACATTTCCAAGATTTTGGCCGTGAGTTTATGGTTCACTACTGCCATTCTTGGAGCTTTACTTCTTAATTTCAATTGAGGAATTATGTGCGGGGTTTGATTTACATCAAACTCTCAGAAAGTTTTTTCGATAGAAGGTAACGACATAAAGGGCTAGTATAAAGAAATCAACCAAAAAGAGCAATGAAGCCTGGAAGTGAAGCCAAGCAATTAAATATTGTACTCAGAGTGAACAAAAGAGGATGTGATGGTAAGAAAGATAATGGTGGGTAGTTAAAGGTTCCCAAGATCCTACAGGGATATACGATTACGAGATTGCTAAAAGCATATCTCTAAAAGATGCCAACTAAGAAACAAAAGAGGAAGTTACCTCGAATATATAAGTAAGTATTGGAACAATTTTCCATTAGCTATGTCGGTTGAATTAAGAACCAAGTGTTGAGCCTAGAATGGATCTGAAGGTCAAATTATAAGAAATACCTGGGTGATAGAGGTTGAGATAACTTAATGCATTGTAATGTGCAGATTTGAAATGAATAAGAGAGTAAAGTTTTTTACACTAAGAAACATTTGTAAAGTCAGGAAGTATTTCAGGCCCAAGACATAGGATCGGAAGCTGCAAGTGCGCGTTGAAGGTATAGCGTGATATCCATGATAATTGTAAGGACCTCCAGTACACTTTTAGGCGATAGTAATGAACATTGGGATGTGTTTCTCATACTACTAAGTAAATGCATCATCTCGGATGGGTCACGATGATATAGGGACCTATGAGTCCTCTTAAAGAGAATAATGATTCTTGGAATTAAAAAATAAGTAAAGGCGAGCCCAGGTGATATAGTAAAGTATGATACTCCTTATGAGAGAGATGTTGCGAAAGTTAGACTACAGTAGGAAAATACCCCTTGAATGTGGTCCAAAGGCAAGAGTATGGCATTGCTTTAGCCAACAAGTTGAGAGTCCGATTATAGGACTAAGATAATAATAGAAATATGATGTAGAAACTTAGTGGTACCCCCTCCCCCAGTGGATGAAATGAAGGAATAACCGTATAAGGATTCGGTTCCACTATAATTTGAAGAGGAAGTTCAACAAAATGAAGTGTCACCATTTAGGGAAATATAATATAAGATGTATGAATAATTTAGCCTATCTAGAGGTTGGGAGAAGAGAAGTTTAGCCAAGGAGCTCTAGCAGATAGTATGTTAAGGGTACAATTTTAGGGCTCTGCTGATTAAAGAATTATAGAACAGATGGTGCTAGCGTCACACCTGCGACAAGTGTAAAAGAGTATCAATGAGAATTAAGAATCAGTACTTTTAGAAGAAAAAGTCCCATGGAAAGGGAAGTCAATACCAGAATTTAAAGAGAGACGAAGTTCTTTGATAACTAAGTGAATGATGTATCCCAAATCTTGCAACTTCGTGGGACAAGATTGTAGCGAATGTGCCTTATTCCCGCTATCTTATTCGTCCTGATTCGATAAGGATGTAACACTATACCAAAAGACATAGATTATATAATAATGAGAAGCAGAGTAGTGCCGAGTTTTGGCATAGCAACCCAATGATGAGCATGGAATGACAGTGCATTAGAGGCCAAGAGGGCTAGTGTATAGAATGCAGATTCCCACCTAGAAAGGATTGCATGGTTTGAATATAAAGCTTAGCATTGGTTAGTCCTTGTTCTTATCAGAAATATCACTCCAGACAGTTAATTGTCAACAAATTTACAAAATTGAGCCATTTCATGCTAAAATAGAGTTATTCGCATAGTTTAGGATTATGCTAGCTTTCCATTGACAAGAGGTCGTACGACTCTGGGACATTTAAATTTCTAGTACCCCAAAGAGGGACTCAGTAGCAGTGAGTTTCTAAGATTCCCTAGAAAGGTTTAGAAGCATAGAGAAAAAACTTGTAGTTTACTCCCAAGTAAGTAGTCGAGTCAAGCGCACAATTCAGACACTCAAGGATATGATATAGGAAAATATGCTTGATCTATATGAGAAGTGAGATTACCATATACCTTTCTACGGGATGCATATTATATCAATTATTATGTTATCGGCAAGATAGATTCTTATGAGACCTTGTGTGGTCGGGTGTAAAGTTCATCGATCAATTGCTTTGACGTAAGAGAAATAAGAGTTGTTTAAACATGTATTGGTCCTGTTAGTCCCCTAAGTTGTGATAGCAGTAAGTTCCTTCAGGAGAGAATGTCAATAATCCAGGATTGCCAAAAGTCACGTGCTGATGTGCGATGTTGTGATTCAAAGGACGATGTTCATGGTGGGATATTCTTGAGGGTTTTACCTATAAAACATGCAACAAGAATTAGTCCAGGAAGGCATGTTTATCTCCAGATACAACAGACCGTATAGGATTACTCAAAGACTTGGCCAAGTGGCCTATGAGGTTAAGATTACCCCCAAAACCAGAGGAAGTTTCCTCTCATATATTACCTATGGAGGATGTTAAGATTTTAGAAGACCTATCCTATGAGAAGACCTATTCTATGAGAAGGTCCCAGTTAATATTCCTTAATGTGAAATCAAAAAGTTACAGACTAAGGAAATAGAAACTATTAAAGCAATATAGAGAGCAATAACATAAAAGAGATGATATGGTGGGTTGAGAAGGACATGAGGTCTAGGTATCCTCACTAATTTCAGTTATCAAGAAATGATTATAGCACATATATACTGGCGTAACCAAGACTATGAGACTTGACAATTGAGGTAATTTATGGCTTACCTTATTGATTATCTTGATAGATAGACGGTAGTGTGAGCCATGTATGATATTATATTGCATTGTATAGCCTTGTTTGCCATTAGATATGTTTTCTAGCTGCGTGGCTGGTTTCAGACAGTCCAATTTATAGAGGAAACTCCGCCAAAGTTTTCAGAGAAATCTAAGAGTTTGAATCTTATGTTGTAATACCACCACATTCGCGGACGAATGTTCTTAATGGGGGAGGATGTTATACCCCACACTTTGTACGTCGACATCATCATAAGCTTGATAATGTAAGATGGAAAGGTAATGATACCCTTATAAGGTCAATGGAGGTTGTTATCAGGTGTTAAGAAAGTACCAAAAGGTTTTGAGGTCAAACGAGTTAAAAAAATTAAGTTCGTCGAAATTCAGGAAAATCCAAGCAGAATTTGGACAGGATTTTTGGCCTAACTTGGCAGGGGAATATCTCACTATATATAAGGAACTATGGAGAGAATAAACTATCTACGTTCAAGTTTAGGGAGTCTATGTTTCAATGCAATACACTATTTGTCAATCCGAGCTCTGTACAAAATGTTATGAATATATTAAGAAAGAGCTATAGGGTAGGCATGTATGGCGGGATGCTATCAAGACCTGTGACCCAAGCTACGATTCGGAGGAAAGGTTTGCGGTTCGCAGACCATGTCGCAGGCCAATGTCGGTGCAAACTTATATATATGCTATAAATGAGACCCAAGTTCGAACAACACTTTAATTTTGGAAGCTAAGTACACAAATCGTTCATCGCAGACCATGTCGCAGGCAAATGATATCTAACAACCCCTTGATCATCCAAGCTAATATTGGAAGCTAAGTACATAAATCATTCCTCGGATGGATCGTAATTCTAGTGCTTTAATTTTCCCTCCCTTGATGTGAGTTGAAGTATTACTTGTTAGAGATCGTGGTGTGCTTGAAGTTGACTATAATACTTGAGGTAAGCTCCATCATCTCCTTCCTCTTTTGTGGAATCTACGCTAGTTCTATAGAGTTAGAATACCAAGAACTTGAAAAGCAATTCTTGAAGAACATGGAAGTTATGTTGTATTGTTGTTGGGGATGTTTTGTTGAGATTATACATTGATGCAAGTGTTGAACCTTTTTATTATGAATTGAGAAGATAACGGAAAGGATTAGGCAAGGATATTGTGTTGATATACTTGGAAGTTTCCATTGTTAAGAAGTTTAAGATCTTATGCACTTAAGGTGTTTGTTAAAATGCCTAAGAGAAGGCTATATTTTGTTATTGATCTGAACAATTCATTTAATGTAGACTATCGCTCGTAGAGCGTTCAAGAGCTCGTGCACTATTGACATAAGTTATGTAAGGTTATTCCATTTTTTCAAAAGCATGAAATCCAAAGTACTTATCATTTTCAAAAAGAAAAGTCAAAAGAGTTATTCTACTCGTTATAAATTATCCCTTGTCGGGACTAGTTTCATTGCTTATTTAATTTCATATTTATTGTTGGTTACCTAGTTGAGACCATATGTCACACTGAACCTTGGGGGTATGGGCGACACCCAATGCCCTAAGGCCCAAGCATACCTCTCCCAATACTTGAGAGATAAACCACAACTCATGGGCCTGCAAGCTCTCTGACACATACCCTACTGAATAAGGACATATCCACATGCACTCAGAAAAAGGCCCAAACCATACATATATATATATATATATATATATATATATATATATATATATATATATATATAACAAGGCCGACAAGGCCAATATGAGCATAATAAATCTACTAAAGAGGCCGACGAGGCCATACATGACTATCACACAAACACAACTATCTACAAGTCTCTAGGGAGTATACTGACAACAACTTCTCAGGACAGGGCCCCTCCATATCCCAACTATAAACATATGCACAAATGTCATACCTATAAACTCTCTAGACAGCTCCGGAAGAAAGGAGCGTGACACACTTCAGCTGAGTCAAGTATAATTAAGAGGAAATCATCTACATCCCGACCTGTACTTGCTGATATGAAATGTAGTGCCCCCGGAAAGGGACATCAGTACGAAAGATGTACTGAATATGTAAGGAAGATAAACAATATAAATAGAAGGTGCAACATATGAGATAAGAGTACAGAAGTCATCCCGGGATGACATGGACAAATGTGTACACAACCACAAGAGGATCATGCACCATCTAGAAGATGTGATCTTCAAGATGGACAAACCGTGTGTGTGTATTTTATCAAGGACACATTTTGGTGAAGCCGAGAGGTTGGCCGAGTTGTTCTCCTTACCAATTGACCAAGGGGCATACATCTCAACACACTCCAAGGAGCTCATTCAAGTGCTAACTAACCGTGTATGGAAGCCATAAAAGAAGGTTCTAAAACATTGTATTTGGACGTGAAGCTCCCCTCGGCCGAGGACCCCTCCCCTCCCCCTTTCACACCTAGTCGACTAAGTCTTAGTTTGTGTCTTTATAATTACCTTCTAGAAGGGTCCTTATTATACTATAAAAGGAGCCCTTAGGATATTGTATTAAATAGTTAATTTTGATATAAAACTTGAGTGTTTACTAATTTTGCTAAGTCTTTCAATCCGGGATTGTATGTTGTTAGTTGATCCTCCAGGAGGGTCGCTTGGTTCTCTAGGAGAACCACCTATCATTTACAAGGTTTCGGTCACCCTTGCTTGTTTAGTGTTAAGCCTCGCAGTCAGAAAACCTCAACTTAGTCCTTTTCCAATTAACCATAACATCCTTGGAGACCACACGAGCAATTAACTCCTCGTGTTACCATCCAAGAACCACATATCGACCGAATTGAGACTTGGTTTGTGTCTTGGATTGTTCCCAACAACCTGTATACATTCCTTGTTACATTTACTTGTTTCACCACTCTACTATCTCCCATAAAATCTCATTAACATCCTCTCAAAGGTCTCCATCCGAAACCAACTGTAACTCCACGCAAACACCATCAAACACATCAACGTCCCTACCGATCCCACACCTCAGACCCTCACTGTCTTAGGTTGTTTCCACAACCATAGCACCACCAAAACAACCACCACCACCATCTTGTCCCGCAAGACCCCCGAAATACATTCCCAAATCTCCTTAACACACCTTTAAACCGTTCCACCCGAATCGGCCTTCAACCATCTCATTGTCCAGCCTACTCGAGAAATCAAGAACCTCACTGTTTTGTCTTTGTGCCGCGACCCTACCACCACTAAACTACCCAGACCACCATCCCAATCCTCATACCACTGATGAACACCACGCAAAATTCCTTGACCCGACTCTTTCTCTATTTACCCAACACCGTCGCCGAACACCCCACATCTCGGCTTACCGAGAAACCCCACCTTCCTTGCCTAATTTTGGGTCAACCCGAATTTGACAAGACCCAAATCCTATACCTACTCAAAGACCTCCATACATACATCAAATTGGTATCATAACAAAGCGTTCCCATCCCACGCAACAACGTTATCGCTAACATGAAGGAGGAACTTAAAAGGGTTATGTTTGAGTTAGTTGCGAAACATGTGCAAGCCTTGAGAAAGAAATTGCTGGGCATACCATGAGGAACCGCACCAAATCCGGGCCTATACCAAATATCCTAAAGCATGAAGGCTTGGTACTCCAACGTGAGGTGGATGTTCCATGCGAAACACCTAAGGAATCACAATGGAATCAAATATTCTACACACGGTACAAGGTGAAAGACAAGGTTTGTAAGTTGATTATTAATGGAGGAAGTAGTTCCAACTTAGCCTCCCAAGAATTGGTGGACAAACTCGGGTTTCCCACTCGCGACGACCGTATGCCATATGATCCTCAACGGGAAATGAAGATGGAGAACTAAGGGTCACAACCCAAACCCTTGTTGGCTTTCAAATTGGAAAATATGAGGACGAATTATGGTGTGATGTCCTACCCATGGACATTTTCCATATTTTGTTAGGCTGCCTTGGAAATTCTACCGAAAGGAACGACATGATGGAGAAAAGAACACTTATTTTTTCAAAATGATGACCATAAAATCCGATTTGTGCCACTACTGCCTAGTGAGTTTAAAACAACAACAAAGGTAAAAGACACCAAGCCTCGGACATAATCCGAGATCCAACCATTTGAAGCGCAGGAGATAAATGAGGAGTCTAAGAAGGGGAGGCCGACAGAGGTATTGGTGTGTGAAGAAACTGAAGATCTTGTGAAGGATATGGAAGATAATGTAGAGGCGAGGCAAGATTGGACCCTCTTCATTAACCCATTGAATGATCCAACCAACATGAAAAAGGGTACCAATGTTACGAAACTTTCACTACCAAAAGTTCCAACGATCGAACAAATCAAACAATGGATGTTCAAGGCCTTGAGGTGGTATCCGGAAAATAGATACTTAACCATAATAAACCAAAGAGAACTTCTGAGTTGATTGACCAAGAAAACCATGCTTCGTACACGGTGCGGGTCATGCTAATATTAAAAAATGATAGAACTTGTTTTTTACTCCTTCACGAAATGTCCTTGAGGAATGACTCACACCTATTCAAAGGGGAAGTGAAGAAAATGATGGTCCTCAAGGACCTACGAAGTGGGAAATTGTGGCTTGTAGTGCCACTCGGGATGTGTGATGAACAGAACTATGCCTTGAGTTTCATGCAAGGGGTCTACTTAGCCCGAGAACAAAAATTCTTACCCGAGAACCTTAGTGTTAAGCCTTCCGAGGTCGGTCAAGATTGGTTCAAGGTTACAAGTGTCTCTGGGTGTATTTTTCATTGTCCCCCCTATAGCCCAAGGCCATGGTTCCTTGGACATCCCCACCCTAACCATGAAGGAACTACATGGAATTGAACGTAAGGGAGGAGCGGACCTAGACCAAGAACCGCAAGCCATAGAAGCCTACGACGCAAAATTGAAGGATGAACATCACCAACCGTGGACATATTATTCATTGATCCGATGGGAAACATATTTGAAGAATGGTCCCTTCAAATGGTTGGCCGAGTTTCAAGAAGGCTCGTACAAGAAACCGAGTCCAAATAAAAGCATCGATATAAAGTGGTTTGATAGTGAGGAGTGCTTGAATTTGATCCCCACGAACTTGAGGACAAGTTCTTCCAAGGAAGGGGAGAATGATGTAAATCTAACCCCGCACTTAATTCCTCAATTCAAGATATGATGTAAAGCTCCAAGAATTCCAATGGTGAATCATGAACACACGGCTAGAAGCTTGAATGTGTATGGAGTATGTATTGGCTTAGGAGACAATACGTAATTGTCTCAAAGAGTTATATTTTATTCGGCCTTATATGTTGGTCTTGTTCGAGACCTTGCCTTTAAATTATTGTCTATAAGTTCTTAAGGACACATTTTGGTGAATCCGAGGGGTTGGCCGAGTTGTTCTCCTTACCAATCGACCAAGGGGCATGCATTACGACACACTCCAGGGAGCTCATTCAAGTGCTAACTAACCGTGTATGGAAGCCATCAAATAAGGTTGTAAAACATTATATTTGCACGTGAAGCTACCCTCGGCCGAGGACCCCACCCCTCCCCCTTTCCAACCTAGTCGACTAAGTCTTAGTTTGTTTATTTATAATTACCTTCTAGAAGGGTCCTTATTCTACTATAAAAGGAGCCCTTGGGATTTTTATTAAGTATTTGTTGTTAATATAAAACTTGAGTGTTTAATCATTTTGCGAAGTCTTTCAATCCAGGATTGTTAACATCTTAATTGATCCTCCGAGAGGATCTCTTGGTTCTCCTGGAGAACCACCTACCTTTTATAAGGTTTTGGTCACCCTTACTTGGTTAGTGTTAAGCCTCGCGGTCATAAAACCTCAACCTATTCCTTTTGCAATTGACCACAATATCCTTGTAGACCACACGAGAAATTAACTCCTCGTGTTACCATCCAAGAACTACATATCGACCAAATTGAGACTTGGTTTGTGTCTTGGATTGTTTCCAACAATCCGTATACATTCCTTGTTCCAATTAACTATTTCCCCACTATACTATCTCCAACAACACCTCATTAACATCCTCTCAAAGGCCTCCATCTGAAAACAAGCGTAACTCCACACAAATACTATCAAACACATCAACGTCCCTACCGATCCCACCCCTCGGACCCTCACCGTCTGAGGTTGTTTCCGCATCCATAGCACCACCAAAACACCAAACTACCACCACTATCCTATTCGAAAGACCCTCGAGACACATTCCCAAATCGCCTTAACACACCTTCAAACCGTTCCACCCGAATTGGCCTTCAACCATCTCATTGTCCAGCCCACCCGAGAAATAAAAAACCTCACTATTTCATCTTTGTGTCGCGACCCTACCATGACTAAACTACCCCGACCACCATCCCAATCCTCATACCACTCGTAACCACCATACAAAGTGCCTTGACCCGACTACTTCTCCATTTACCCGACACTGTTACCAAACACCCCACATCTCGACTTACAGAGAACCCGAGAAACCCCACATTCCTTGCCTAATTTCGGGTCAACCTGAATCTCACCAGACCCGAATCATTTACCAACTCAAAGCCCTCTGTACTTACATCAATATATATTGTACCCGACCTCGATGAGGACTCGGTCGTACCCAACCCAAATGTGGGACTCAATAATATCAAAACCAACTATAGCTAGGAGCACATCTACGTGTCGTACCCGACCGACTATAGTGCGGCTCGATATGAAAAAAATAATAATATATATATATATATATATATATATATATATATATATATAAGTTTAATGAAAGACAGACTCTAAGGGCCTTATGGAACCAATTAGAGTTACTTAGGGTCGTTTTTCTCCGATTATTGTTATGTAATTGTGTCTATATCCTTAATTGAGAGTCATCAATGATCAAGAAAAACATAAATTCTAGAGATTATCAAATTGGAAAAATGCTTCCAAAGCAGAACAACACGAGTTATAAATTGTAACAATATGGTACAAAAGTCATCACATGCTTTAAATCTAAGAGTAGAATTTCTTTTGAAGGGACGCCATTATTATTATACTTATTTGCCGATCATGCCAATAGAATAGAAGAGTATGCATTAAAATAACTTGACCTTGATGCAACAATCATCCTACGAGTCATCACACTTCATACGGGTGATTATCTATATCACATAAAAAATCAGTATCAATATTGAATCCAAATTCCACAGAAAGAGTCATGTAAGTATCTTATATACAACTTTGAATATCTCGGATTCTTAAATTCCATTACAAAGAATTCTCCTATAATTCAATCTCACGACTACAATTCAAAAATACAACTTCCATAGAAACTCAGTTAGGTGTTCTTAGACAACTTTAACATATATGATTCGTTAAGCTTTTCTTATATGCAAAATCTTATGTGATTCGACTTCACAATCGTTCAAACTGAACTTTTCTTAATTCATAACATACATAAGTGATTCCATCATCCAATTAGACTTATTCTTAAAGTAAAATAGCTCATCAATTCATATTACGAAGATTCCATAATTTTTGTAAAGTTTTGATCATGCTACTTTTTCCATAACTTTCTCCAATCAGCAATTAATCACAATCATATGTAAATGAGGATGAAACTCACCTTAATATATCATAATCTTCGCCAAAACCATAGGTTATCTTTCTTCCAAAACCATCCCAAAAATCAACTCCTCAGGAAGATGGAAATTCCTTCAATAATCACGGGACTTATTACGAGATTCTTGCGAATTATGGCTTCAATATCAACTTGGGGTGGTGGGGTATGTTGGAGAGGGTTTAGAGAGCATTCTAGGGATTTAGTTTGGGGGAAATTAAATTTCAATCCAGGATTTTCCAATATAAACCCATGACGCAAAACTGCACCGATGTAAAACAACGGTACACTCGACACACCGTCAAACGTTCGACGGTCCATCAACCTTCCCATTAAAATTCCCAAAAAATTGATAGTCAGCTTGGGTAATTTGATGGTTCGTCAAAGTATTTGATGGTCCATCAACTTCCACTGTCAAACTGCGGTCAAACATTTCCTTTGATCCGTTTAACTCCCAAACACTCCGGTACCTCCACAAATAAGTTATAAAACCTTCATTATCCTTATGTAAGGTCATACCCTCCTCGGGGCTTCGGTATCCATTAACAACACAACCAAAATGCAAGACATACAAATTTATAATGCCAAACATGGCAACACAATATAAAAATAACATCAATCGGCCTTACACGACCTCTTATACTTGCAGAAATTAAAAAGCATTCAGACATAACTTACCTTAGCATCCTTTTGCTTACATCTGAGATGCACCTGATACATTTTCTCCAATATAAAAGATACATGATCCATCTTCAATAAACTGAATAAGAGTAGAGGGGTTATGCCGCACGAATGCTAATGGAACATTCGAATCATTCTCGTAGAGCAATCCTTAGGTTCCGTGACCTTTATTAATATAGTTCATATGGCCTAGGGACTATATAGACCTGTATTTTATCAGATTACACTGATATGCATAGTTGGTTTATTCTGAACCTTCACATAATATACCTCTTCTTCATACCATTATCTGACGGTTGCACTCTCTCTAAGTCGATATATTATGAAATTTGGGATGCATCCTTCTTTGTCATAGTATAATTTTCATCTTATAATAAGGTTTAGATATCATTGTTCATAGGTACGAAGCACAAGATGATGATGAAAGATTGTTGCATGATTATCGCCAAAGTCAAGGATGTAGAAGTAGTGGACTTATCCGAATCCATTTTTCCTTTATTTTTCTTCTTTACTTCATAATAGGTCCTTATATGGTACATATATTATGAGTAGCCTACTAGTCCAAAAACTACTTTCATTCATACATCTCTTCCCTACTCTTATTTGGAGTATTTCATGAATAAACATCTCCAATTGGGACTACGCTTTGTTTGTTGATTACTGTATTTTTCAACTAGGTTCGATATTATGACCTTGAATACTCTTGAAAAGAATCTTTTTTTTCGTTATCAAGTTGAATCTTACTTTCAACACCAAATCTCTTAATTCATTTCCTCATTGATCTAATAATTCTTTCATAATTTGTTTCTTTGAATCTAATACCGTTACTTCCGGTTCCTATAATTTCTTGTGACATTGATAAGAATTCTATTCTTTTGCCATGTATAATTATTAATTCACCGATCTGGCAGCATGTCTCTTACTATTCATCAATCCTTATTTAAAATTTCCTTCAAATTCTGTACGTTCACCCTCAGCCTGGGTCCAATAGTCTGACCTAAAATATTAATTGGTCATCTTAGGAAGGGACATATGAAAATTCTAAATATTCAGGGCTTCTTTTAAAGTGGTCCTTGGATTAGTTGGTTGTCTAAATGAGCGATTGTACCATGGCTTGAGATAGTTTATGACATAAACCATTGATCAAACATTGATTGTATAGCTAGACGTAGTCATTACCATGTAGGCTGATAAGTAACCTTGGGCATTAGTATTCTGATTAAGTAATGGTCCTTAAAGACCCCCCCGGTTCACTCAATAATCCTAACATAATATCATAACTTCAAAAGCAACTCTTCCTCGAATGCTGTGACTTGATATTGTTAATCCTCGGATCTTTTGCAAGGTGCCCAATATTATCTCTACTTCATATGACCATACTTCTTGATAGGGCTTTAGATGAGACGGTTTGTCTTGATGCTACTCAATTTCCAATATAAGGAAGATTTCATTTAACCATAACTTCAAGGGGTATTACCCAGTTTCTATTAAGGATGGCCATCTGTTACTTCTTTTGGGCGGTCCCTTTCTGTGACTCTCGTTGTTCCACAATATACGACCCTATGGTCCATTACATTCATATTCTTTACCTCCGATACTATTGCTTCTAACAGTGCCTCGATTTTGTAAACTTATTTGGTGATGCTATGTATTCCGAAATAGACTCATCATTTCCTTAGTTATACCTCATATTTTCTCAAGTATCCTTTCTCGATTTATATTGATTGTCAAATACTGAAAACAAGGCATTTACTCCTTTTTGACGTTGTTTCTTCTTTTGTTGCTCTTATTACTACATCATTTACCATACACACTGGCTTTGGACTCATGATCTCCCAGAATGATATTTTCTTCATACTAAGAGAACGTACTTGCCCCTTGTAACCTCAAAATCGCTTATACTTGATATTTGACCATTCATTCGTTGGGTATTCCTTGTACACCTATTTCTTCGAAGCAAATCTTTCACATACCCATACTATCTTCTGATATCGTTCATGCTAGGAGTAATCCCCTTTCCTTTTTTGTTGAAGGATTTACACTGTATTCCCTTTGTACTTACCGTGTTTTAGTCAACATTGTCATCCTTGTTCCTCAATTTGTCTTCCTTTGTACTATTGTCCTTTACTTTGTATTATTATTTTTCCAAGGACTCAAGTTCATTCGATTGCCAAAATTTTTGCCATCACCTATTCATTCATCTTTTGCTTCCTCATTCTTATTATTTAGCTCTTTTCCTTATCATTTACTTTAGATCATCTCTTCATTGCTCTTCCCTATACTCACGTCGGACTTCCCTCGTGCTTAATCCCACTCATATATCTTTAAATACCTTACTGATGTTCCTGGCGAACCTAAGGCTTGACATACTTAATTTGAGTCATAGCTGGATTCATCCTTATTGCTAACTTTAGGCTTTCTCCGTTAAGTTGGTAGTAGTATTCTTTTCTATCTGTTGTCCGATCACTCAACTTAGAGATTACCGATTGGAATTTATTCATTCCTCATCATAGCATACTTCTGGTATCATCATTTATGCGCGTCATAATCTATATCTTTAGCTCTAGAAATGTAAATACCACTTTTTACCTGTAGGCCTACCTTTTGTTGGTATCCTTGTTTCTTGGAAGTCTCACTCTGATTTATTTGTCGATCTTCTTAATATTACAGTCTCCCCGTCAATCCTTTTGTGAATTGTATTTCCTTAACTCTGTTAAGTTATCATAACACTTCTTTCTTAAGTTTACCAGGCATCCGTTTATCATTTGCCGTTGCGTCTCTATTAATCATATCCTTATTGCTAATTATTTCCACTTAATGTCAAGAACTCTGCCGTTTGTCTTCGATGAAGAAGGTATATCACTTTCCTTTAATTGACAAATCTCATTCCGTTCAACAGTTAATCCTGAATAGTTTAGTCCTTATGAAAACATTAAGATTACTAATTAACGTGTAGCTCTCCGAGTTCTTTTTCTTCCTTTTACTGTCTTTTGAGCACAACTTTAGGTAACTCATGCCTGGCAATCCATTTTCCTTATTATTCCTTTAGGGTCCCATCCTAGTTCATTTGGGCTCGTGAATCCCCTTTATTCGGGTCATGGTTATATGTCCTCGACATTCTTGTATTACTCATGCTACAGAGTCTAAGAGTGTTGGATACGTCTATAATCAATAAATGGTTAATCCTAAATCGCATCATACTTAGATCCTTGAATATAATAGAAAGTTTTCTTACCACATTCGACTCCTAGTATCGATTTATGGTTCACAGACATTTTGTATGACACAATTCTTATATCCCTAATAACTAATTGTACACAAAAATAAACATAACTATTCTTAATAAAGTTATCAAGATACTTGAATGATGCAATGATTCTAGGTAACATCGAAGCCGGCTAGTCTCCCTGACTCAACCTCGGCCATCTATACACTCTATGGCTCTTGCTCCCATACTAATAAAATCGCTCAATATCACCTAGGCGTGGCACGCAATGCACTTGTCCACACTGATGGCATAATGACTGAAATCTCTCACGACATTCCCTGACCCTAAGGCCTAAAGCTCCACATCCAGAACATAACTCAATGTCGGATAAACATACTCCATCGTGTCTATCTCTGCATTGCTGGTAGTATGGTATACTACACCCAATATCTTCTAGTACTTATCGGGTTGCTACCTGGGAGCTTCGATCTGACGCTGCTCTCAATATCAATTCTTATGTATCTTCGTCCATCCCAAATCTTCCAGTTTGTCTACTAGTTACTTCCTCATCGCTTCTACTCATTAGAGAGAACCCTGGTTAATTGAGGTCCATGTTAATAGGCTCCTAAGTCTATCTAAAGGTATATCCTATGAGGGTATTTGAACATGACCCTTCTCTTGAAAAATAATTGGGTGTATACACAAGACCACTCACACACAACCAAAATGGAAAGGACTATTGTGCTGATGGTCTCTGTTGTGTACGGGCTTTCCTATGATGTGGCACTACCACTGGAATTAGTTGTCCTCTTCTATAGAGGTATCCTTAGACAGATCTTCCTCCACAGACAATGCTTCATCCATAGACAAATCTTATTCTATTGAATAACTCATACTCCACTCTGGTGACCTCATATTGCTCGGATTAATACTGGCGGGTAGTTGTTGGCTAGTACCGTTTCCCGCATTCCTAACCCATTTCTTGCTATCAGAACATTCATTGGATCCCATCATTACTGAAAAGAAAGGTCAATAGGAAACGATAGGGATTTTGTGATTTATGACTTTGCTTCTATCACATGATCTAGATTTTAAAGAAAAGTACCATCCTAAATTCCCGTATCCTCCTATTTATAAGTGTGACAAACAACACACCCATAAGCAGGACTCTACTATACACGGCTTGTAGATATCCCTAGGATTGACAGGCTTTTATACCACTTTGTCACACCCCAACCCTGGGTGGTGTGGCCGGCACTCGGCGCCGTAAGTCCCGAGCGTACCGATGATGATACCTAAGAGATATACCACAACTCATGGGCCGACAAGGCCTCTAACACATACCCCACTGAATAAGTACATATCCATCTGCACTCAGTAAAAGGCCCAAACCATATATATATATATATATATAAATATATATATATATATATATATATATATCACAAGGCCGACAAGGCTGACATGTGCATAATAAATTTACATAATAGGCCGATGAGGCCACACACGACTATGACATATACAAAACTATCTACAAGTCTCTAGTAAGTATATTGACAACAACTGGTAAGTATACGGCCCCGCTATACCCCAACTGTAAGAATATTCACAAATATCATACCTATCAACTCTCTACACAGCTCCGGAGGAAAGAAGTGTGACACACTTCAGCTAAGTCAAGTCTTATTATATGAAAAGCATCTGTATCCTAACCTGTACCAGCGGGCATGAAATGCAGTGTCCCCAGAAAGGGACATCAGTACGAAAGATGTACCGACTATGTAAGGTAGATAACCAATATAAACAGAAGGTGCAACATATGAGATAAGAGTACATAAGTCAACTTGGAACTCATAACAAGCCTTTGAGGGACTACCTTACAGAATCATGATAATGTATGCATTTCTGTAAATATCATGTCGCTTAGTAGGGCCATGTAAAGTAATATCCAACCTCTTTGTGGGGCAAATCAGGTTATAATTTATATATATCGTACCCAGCCTCGATGAGGACTCAGTCATACCCAGCCCTAATGTGGGACTCGGTAAACCAACTGTAGTTGGCTGCATATCTAAATGCCATACCTGGCCTACTATAGCTTGACTCGATATGAAAATAAATACATATATATAAGTGCAATACAAGATACACTCTGATGACCTTATGGAACCAATTAGTGTGACTTAGGGTCATTATTCTATGATTATCATTATATAACTGTGTATGTATCCTTGATTGAGAGTCATAAATGATTAGGAGAAACATAAGATTCCAGAGATTTTCAAATCGGGAAAATGCTTCTGAAGCAGAACAACACGAGTTATAAATTGTAACAATATTGTACAAAATTCATCACATGCTTTAAATCTAAGAGTAGAATTCCTTTTGATGGGACATCATTATGGTTATACCTTTTCACCAATCATGCCAAAAGAATCGAAGAGTATTCCTTAACATACCTTTTCCATGATGCAACAATCATTCTATGAGTCATCACACTTCATACGGGTGATTATCTATATCACATAAAAAATAATTATCAATATTGAATCCAAATTCCATAGAAAGAGTCATGTAAGTATCTTATCTACAACTTCAAATACCTTGGATTCATAAATTCCTTTACAAACAATTCTCCTATAATTCAATCTTACAGCTCCAATCTAAAAATTCAATTTCTATAAAAACTAAGTTAGGTGTTCTTTGACAACTTTAACATATATGACTCTTTAAGCTTTTCTTATATGCAAAATCTTATGTCATTCAACTTGAAAATCCTTCAAATCGAACATACCTTAATTCATAACATACATAAGTAATTGCATCATCCAATTCAACTTATTCTTATAGAAAAATAGCTCAACAATTCATATTACGAAGATTCCATAATTTTTGCAAAGTTTTGATCATGCTACTTATTCCATTACATTCTGAACAATTAATCACAACTGTAAGTAAAGGAGGAGGAAACTTACCTTAATATATCATAATCTTCGCCAAAACCGTAGGTTATCTTTCTTCCAAAACTATCCCAAAAATCAACTCCTCCGGAAGATGGAAATTCCTTCAATAATCACGGGGCTTATTACAAGATTATTGCGTATTATTGCTTCGATATCAAATTGGGGTGGTGGGGTATGTTAGAGAGGGTTTAGAGAGAGTTCTACGTCTTGAATTTTGGGGAAAATGAATTGCAAACCGATATTTTCCAATATAAATCCGTGACCCAAAACTGCACCGACGTAAACGATGGTACACTCGATGGACCATCAAATGTTCGACGGTCCATCAACCTTTCCATCAAACTTCCAAGAAAATTTACGGTTAGCTTGGACAATTTGATGGTCTGTCAACTTCCACTATCAAACTGCCCAGTTTCCTATTTTCATCGAAACATACTTCTTTCGATTCATTTAACTGCAAAACACTCTGGTACTTGCATAACCAAGCTGTAGACCTTCATTATCCTTCTGTAAGGTCATACTCCTCCCTAGGGCTTCGGTATCTATTGACAAAAAAGTGAAATGTGAGACTTATGGGGTATAACACAATACTCCTTCCTGATAGAGCCTCTCAAGTTACAATCTTATATATTGACAAGTTGTCATCGCAAAAGGAAATGACTGAATCAAAGCTAAAGGCTAAATGCCATTGTTAACATCAAAAGACAAGTCTTATTCACATATGTTGCCCTTCGTTGAATGTACTTTTGTTTCGTTATTGCATTATGTATATCTTGATTGTCTTCGAATTCCATATACCTCAAAAAGGAGGCCTCCAAACAGAGTTATTAAGTCGACCAATAGTCATTTCAATGTAAAGTCAAAGGGTTCTTAGTTCCAAATAGGCCATAAGTGACATTGTTATCACAGTACATTACCCATACCACCAAACCTATGCCGGTGGGCAGTTTAATATATATATATATATATATATATATATATTATTCACACCATCATTGAAACCAGCCGGTGAGAATAATATATATATATATATATATATATATATATATATATATATATATATATATATATATTATTCACACCATCATTGAAACCAGCCGGTGAGAAGTTGTACATAGGTGCATCCATATATACACCTCAGAGTATACCTAATAGAAGTGACATATTACACCTCGATTTATAAGCTAAGGGCAGATTACAAACCAAAGTCGCTATACAAAGAGTTCAGTATAGTTTTAGAGTTTCATTGTTCGCCCTAAGTGGCACACGGATTATCAGAGTATCAGGTAGCTTACTATGCCCAACTTTACATCTTATGCTTTCATATTGTTTTCGTGCTTTACATACCAGTACATTTCATTCGTAATGACCACCTTTTTGTCGGGGGTGCTGCAGGTTCAGGTAGAGGCACAGATAGCCAATAGGAGATTGTGAGTTCAGAAGATGATTCATAAGCTTTACGTAATATGAAACTACCGAGTTAGAGTTATGAGCTGAGTTTTGGTATAGTTACAGTTGAAGGGTAGGTCGAGGCCCTGTCCCGATCATGTTACAGTTATATTTCCATATAGGCTTGTAGATTTGGTTTATATGCCTAGTTGTCTTGTAAATCCTGGCCAGCCTATGTTTTTATTAGCCAATTTGTACGATGACCTTGTTTGTCATGTATATGTGGTATATAGTTGTTTTGGGATTGTTTTACCCTTGTTGTTATGATGTCCAAATGAGGTCTTATATGTTCAGTTAGTGGACTTATCGACCCCTTGTGTGTGGGGGTTGTACCTCCATTCTATCCATGTTGACACGGCCTTGTCAGCCTCAGTTTGTATTTAGTTTACAGGTTATGTTCCAGAGTTGTACGATCGGGCTAGTACATCATTGGATGCTGGCCACCCCCACCTCAGTTTGGGGCATGATAGAAGATAAGGTTTACGTTAAATGACCAAATCAACTTTTATCACCCGTAAATCATCAGCAACTAACTCTCCACTCCAACACCAAAAGAGAAGAGAATGAGAGAACTAGTACTACGAACTTCCCACCGGAAAATTGATGTTATTAGCTTCCTATCTTCCCTTTGATGGTCAAGGAACCATTAGAGAACTTCTAGAGAGCTGTTTAGGGTTGTAGGAGATGAGAAATGAGCTCCCAAGTCATGCCCAATGTAAATATAAGAACTTAAAATCTTCCGTCTCCACAAAGTATGATTCGTACCTTAATGAACGGTCTGTACATTGCACCGTATTTTTCTCCAAAATCTAAGACAAGTCTCTAATCTTTTTATAAGGCTGTCAGACAAACAAATATGGTCCATACCTCACTTGTACTATCCGTACTTCTTCACAATTTCCAAACATTGACGAAAGGTACTTTCTTCAATTCATTTAGCCTTGAAACCTTTATGGTACATTTTTAACACTTATGTAAAGACTCTCTTAACCTCTTATGGTTAACATAACTCCCCCGACTTATGTTATCCACCTTATGATGACTTCGAAGTACATAATATGAGGTATAACACATTGTGGAGGGGTTTTGAATCTATCTATTTGAAAGTCGGATGAATGCGAGGTGAGTTTTCAAAAGCTCAAGACTTTATTTGCTGTGACTGAGATTTTGACTTTTCTCATGGAGGTAGATGGATTTAATTTGTATTGTGATGCTTCACTGATTGGCCTTGGCTGTGTTCTGATACATTAGGGGAAAATTATATCCTATGCTTCAAGGTAAGGTGCATAAGAAGAACTACCCTACTCATGACTTGTAGTTGGCAGCGATGGTATTTTCTTTGAAGATATAGAGGCATTACTTTTATGATGTTCATTGTGAGGTGTTCAAGGATCATAAGAGACCTCAACACATTTCAATCATAGGGATTTAATTTGAGTCAACATAGGTGGTTAGAGATGCTTAAGGACTATAACATGTTGTTTCTCTATCATCTAGGCAAGGCCAATGTAGTGGTGGATGCCTTGAGTTGAATGGAGGTGAGTATGGTTAACCTAGGATGTTAACAGATTTGGGAGAGATCTTTGGCTGTGGATTGCAATATTTGGCAAATAGGTTGGCGAGACTTGATATTTCTGAATCTGGCAAGGTTCTAGCTTTTATGGAGGCACTGTCTTCTTTACCAGAGTAGATTAAGCGTTGGCAATTTTATAATACTATATTGTGAAAGATTAAGGACAAGGTATTAAAAGGAAGGGCCAATGAGGCAATTGTTGATGGTGAGGGTGTATTTCACATCAAAGGTCGCATATGTGATCCTCGATATAAGGATCTCATTATGTTGATATTACATAAGGCTTATAGTTTGAGTTATTCTATCCATATAGGAGATACCAATATGCATCGGTATTTGAAGCGACACTATTGGTGGTATAGTATAAAGAGGGACATCGTAGAGTTTGTGTCTCAGTGTTTGAATTGCAAATATGTAAAATATCAGCACCAAATGCCTGGTGGGCTTACTCAGATGATGCCTATACTCAGATGTAAATGGGAGAGGATCACTATGGAATTTGTGGTAGGGTTACTACTGACTTTGGGGAAGTTTGACGTTATTGGGTTATCGTGGATCGGTTAACAAAGTTGGCTCACTTTGTACCGGTTCAGAGTACTTACAATTCAGAAAAGTTGGCTAGGATTTACATCCGAGAGATAGTTTGATTGAATGGGGGGGGGTGTCTATTTCTATTATTTCAGATTGGGGAACACACTTTTAAATCCAACTTTTGAAGATCAATGCAGAATGAGTTGGGTACTTGGGTGGAACTTAGCACAATATTCCACCCTTAGATGGATGGTCTGTCTGAGCGGACTATTAAGGTCTTTGAGGATATGTTGTGGGCCTGTGTGATTGATTTTGATGGTCATTGGATTAGTTTCTACCTTTTGCTGAGTTTCCCTACAAAAATAGTTATCATTCTAGCATTGAAATGGCATCGTTTGAGGTATTGTATGGTAAGATGCATCGTTTTCCAGTTGGTTTGATACATTTTAGATTAGGCTTTGAGGTACATATTTTTGCATGATTCCTTGTACAAGGTAAAGTTAATTAATGAGAGATTTCTCATAGCTTAGAGTTAGTAAAAGAGCTATGCAGATCAGACGGTTCGTGATCTAGAGTTCATGGTCGGTGAATGCGTTCTGATGAACGTTTCACCCATGAAGGGTGTGATGAGGTTTTGGAAGAGGGGTAAGTTGAGCCCCAGGTATAATGGTCCTTTTGAGATTGTGCAGCATATCAGTAACGTAGCCTATGAGTTTGCTTTGCCTCTGGGATTGTCGGGTCTTCACCCCGTGTTTCATATTTTCATGCTCAAGAAGTTTCATTCAGATAGTTCTCATATGATTAAGTGGGATTTGGTTTTCCTTGATAAAAATATGACTTATGAGAAGGATTTAATTGCTATTATTGATAGGCAGATTCAAAAGTTAAGATCTAAAGATATAGCTTCAGTAAATGTTCAGTGAAGGCATTGTCCTGCCTAGGAGGCTACCTAGGAGACTGAGACGGACATGCATACTAGATATCCTAAGCTTTTTAGAGATTCAGGTACTTCTTTTCTCTTTTATGTTTGAGGACAATCATGAGTTTAAGTGGTGGATGATGTAACGACCCATTAGGTCATTTTAGATATTATGCTTGTTGTCTCGTAAAATCCCTTTCACCTAGCTTTGTCATAATGTATTTGATGTACGAGGATGGGTGGTGCAGTTCCCGAGGAAATTGAATGAAATAGAGTAAGGATATCTTACTTTTGAGTTTTGGAAATTTCATATTTGGAAAGTCTGACTAAGAGCTGACTTTTGGGAAATTGCACTCGAAATTGAATTCTGATATTTTTCTTGAATGAATTACGCCCTTGGAGGGCTTTTATTGATATTTAAAAATTCGCAAACAAAATGGACAAAATGTCCAAATCATCCAAAATGCAGAAAAACAAAAAAATGTTGAAAACAAAATGGAAATAAAACATATAATGGATATACTTTGTTGCCCTAAAATTACGCTGCTCTTTCTCTCTCTATCCATAGCTTCTCTAACTAGTTTCAGTTGCCGCCACTGCCAAATGTGATGATCGGAGCTGCTATTGATCAAATTTCTGATGCATTTGATCTGATTTTGCATGTTAGCTGAAAGATCCTTCATTTTGTTCTTATTGTATGACTCTCTAGGTATGATTCGTTGTTTCGCTTCCATGTTCTTTGATTTTTTGCTTATTTCCATGAATTTATGCATTTTTTGATGTTGCATGCCTTGGATCTGTGTAGTGTGTCCATCGGAGTTTTCTTGTTCACTTCATCCTTGTCTTGAGCTCCAATAGTGTCCATAGAACTCTGATAATGATAAGATATGAAGAGAGAATAATCCACTCATCATCGTTTGTTTTCATTTTTCACGATGTATGATTTTGTCCCTTTGAATTCTTGTTGGTTCATTTTTTATGATTTTGACCTTTCCTTGTCTGCGTGTATTGAAACTATTGTCGAGGAGACTTGATTTTCCCATGTGATGCTCATTACAACCCCTCAACCTTCCATTGATGCTTCTGCCGCTGCTATGCTCAGGTATTCTCTTCTGATCCCTTTGTTCTCCTGGATTTATGTATTGTGTTGTTGTTTTCATTGTTTTTTGTTACAAATGTTGTTGTAAGGTAACCCCTATGCTCAAAAAAATTTGTATCCTCTTTTTAATGTAATGTTTTGACTAAGTTGATTAGTTATAGCCCAAGTCCTGCAAAAAAATACACATTGTTAGTGTAAAAAAACACCATAATCTCCTCCCAACGAATTTGATCATGGTGATATTCCTATTTCCATTTTGTTCCCTAACCTTTCCCATACTCCTCACTCCTTTCTCCTGATTCCTCCTCATCCAACACTTCTTATCCTTGTGTAAGGGATTTGGGATTTGTCACTATTAAGGATCTTCCTACATATAATCTTTAATACATGAAATGATTGACATTGAACACTGCTCTCATCCAGTGCCTGATTAGCTAGATCATCAACCAACTTGTTTCCTTCCCTCAGGATATGACTGAAAGCCATTTGCATATTACTTATCAGTTCTTGCATCTCCTAAATCCAAGTTGCTATGCGCAGTGGTGGCTTCCACCATTCCTCCAACATCTTGTATACAATTTGTGCATCTGTTCGAATAATTACATTATCGAAACCTTGACTTTTACAATATCTCAATGCCTCCACTATTGCGATTACCTTATGCTTCTGTGTTTGTTGTGATGCCTATTTCCTTAGCCTGTGTATAAATTAGGTTCCTGTTAGCATCTCTTAAACAAAAGCGTGAGGAGCTCCTCCCTGGATTTCCTCTTGAAGCCCCATCTACATTGCATTTAATCATGTTCCTTGGAGGAAAATTCCATATGACCATTGTAACCTTCAGTCTTGTTGCCCCATATTCCAGTGTCTTGATCAAATCCTCTCATATGTTAGGTATAACCTTGATAGAAGGATTTCTAATATGTACTATTCTTTGGATTGTATTAAACACTTGGTATATAATCCTACCCACAGATCTATTCTCCCCATGTTTGAAGATATTCCTCTTTTTCGATAATTGCCAGATAATTATAGTTGGGATAGCTTTAAATATTTGTTTGAGCCTTCATGTAACAAGTGTTTTCCACCATTTAATTATCATTTTTTGTAACTGTGATCCATCCATAGATATTCCTGCCCTAGCACAAAAATAAAACCAAGTTTTATGAGCTACTGAGGAATTGATGAACAACTGTTGTGTTGTTTCCTCACTAGGATTAATATAACACCAACATCTAGACACCATGTTGTAACACATCTTCTTCAGCATATCATCAACTGATATCTTGAACTTCCAACATACCCACATGAAAAAAGAGATTTTAAAAGGTAGACCCTTCATCCACATATTCTTAAAAGTGTCTATTTCTTGACATCTCAATATGACATAATCCCAAGTAGACATAACTGTAAAATCACCTCCATTATCCAACAACCACCATGGTTTATCTATTCCTTTGTCTTCCCTTGGGGGAGTAATAGTGCTTATAATATGCTGAACCATGTCATCTTGTAACACTATGTCAATTTTGCAAGATCCCAACTGCTATTATGTATCATCAGATGCACATTCTAAATTCTCTCATCATAGACCTCTCCAGGAGAAGCATAATATAAAGCACCTAACCCTGTCAATTGTCAAACCAAAACTAGGAGTTTCCCATTTTAGTTTGCCACCATATCTGATGTTCCACAAATTCTCATGCTTGAATTTTTTCTCCCAAGTTTGGGTCCCATTCTACCATTATACCCCCACTGCATTCTCATTCCTACAGTACTTGTTATTGATATATGCACTCTACAGAGATGGTTTAGTTCTAAAATTCCACCAGAGTTTGTAATATAGAGACATAGAAACATCATGTTAGGATCTAAATCCCATTCCACCTTCCTTTGCAGGTAGACACAAGTGATTCTATGAAGCCCAATGTCTACTTTTGCCCCTACAGTATTGTTCCAAAAAAACTGCGCAAATAGCCTATGAATTTGTTTGATCATACAGTCAGGTGGATTGACTGCTGATAAAAAATGTCTGGGCATACTCTGCAACACATGTTTGATCAAGATAGCTCTTCCCCCAAAAGACAACAACTTACCTTCCCAACTATATAGGACATCCTAAGTATATAAAAGGAAAATATTTCCTTTCAATACCTATTACAATTTCTACAGTAATGCTTATATCTCCTGGAACATTTTGGTGCATGTACACCACACTTTTCTTCTTTTTGATTTACTAACAAGACACATTTTCATAATTCTCTAAAACGTCCATAATCATCTTTAGGGATAGAATATCAGCAGAAGAAAATATTATTATCATCAGCATATGCTAGATGATAGATTCTGTGACTCTATTTGGGTAAACCAAAGCCCCTGAATTGGGGGAAATGATGAAGGGCAGTTAATCTTCTTGTAAGGACTTTAGAAGTCAGAATAAATAGGGTTGGGGATTAAAGGTCTCCCTGCTTGACCCCCTTCAAGATTGGAAAAATCCATTTTGCTGACCATTAGTCAAAATTGAGTACCAGTTATTACTAATAATTCTATACAC
The DNA here is from genome assembly GCA_029783415.1 of Anisodus acutangulus. Lineage (NCBI taxonomy): Eukaryota > Viridiplantae > Streptophyta > Magnoliopsida > Solanales > Solanaceae > Anisodus > Anisodus acutangulus. Next base: position 26,486,745 of record CM056511.1, on the reverse strand, counting down.
CATATCAATGAACATCTCATTGAAACCCAATTTCCTTAGTACCTTAGTTAAAAATAACCAAGAAACTCTATCATATGCTTTATCCATATCTAGTTTCATCACCACATTAGAATCATTGGTCCTTAACCTAATATATGCCACTATTTGTTGTGTAAGAAGTATGTTTTCCACAATAAATACTCCTCTCACAAATCCTGCCTAATTTAATGAGACAATATCTAATAATTTATTCACCAGCCTCCCATTAATTATCCTATAGAATATTTTGATAACAAAATTTCTCAAGCTAATTGTTCTCATGTCAGAAAATGTGGATATGATATCCTACTTTGGAAACAATACCAAATTTGTATATGTGATAAATCTAGGAAGTTCAGCTCCACAAAACAAAGCCCTTACTATATTTATAATGTCTTCTTTTATTATTTCCTAGCAGGTCTGATAAAACAAATAAGTGAAACCACCTTAACTGCCTACATTATTTCCATTTAAACTGAAAACTACTCTTTTAATCTCTTCTTCTTCTTCTTCTGGCATCTCCACTATTTCATCCCTCATATTATTATCAATTAATCTTGGGACATGATCCAACATTTCAAATTTTTTTTAGATCTACTTCCTTTCTTAATTGATCCCGATAGAACCTAAGGGATTCTCCCACAATCTATTCCTTTTTTCGATGGTTCTTTTAGCTTTAAAATATGATTTTTAAATTCGCTGAATGGGTGGAATGAGTCCGAGTGATTAATGTGAGATTCTGGTGAGTTTGTAGATTTTGAGAAGTCCTTAAGTTAAGAAACGAATTTTATTTGACTAAATTCAACATCAAGGACATTTGAGACTTTTTTGAAGTTTCGTCAATTTCGTTAGGTCTGGAATGTCATATATGACTTAGTCCAATCATTGGTTCGATTCATGAATGACGGGTGTATTTTGGACTCTTTGTTGAGATTTTAGTAACTTAACGAATTTTGGGTTTACCATAGTCAATATCGGGTCAAGATGACCTTATATGAGTATTTTGAGTGTACGAGCAAGTCCGTTGCAGTTTTATGAGTGGTTTGCATATTTAGTTTGTGTCTGAGAGGTATTGGATGAGTTTCGGTGGTTGATTCAATGTTTGGATGAAATTTCGAGTTTCTGATTTTCTGGTTTTTGATATCACCATAATTGCAATGTTGGGCTCGCAATTGAGAGGAATACTTTTGTGAGGGTGTTTCCGAAATTGTTACAAAGAGTCGGATTTGGAGAAGTATGTGATTGCGAGGTCAGTATCACAAGTGCGGTGTGGACTAGGTCAGCCTTGAGCTCACATTTGCGAGGTAAGTGGTCGCAATAGTGAGGATCGCTGAGCAGTCATCAATGTTACACCCCGTAGATTCACGTTTCGTTGTGCTGTCAATGGATGCTGAAGTCCTGGGAAGAGATACGACCTTTTGAAAGGATAATGAAGGTTTACGACTTGTTTATGAAAGTTTCGGAGTGTTGGTAAGTCAATCGAATCAAGGAAAGTACATTTTAATGAAATCAAAAAACTGTGTTTTGACGAGAAAATTGACGAACCGTCAAAGTGCCAAGGTGAACCATCAATTTCTCTGCATTTTTTGGAATTTTAGGAGGCAGGTTGACGGCAGAGTTGATGGACCATCAATTGGCCCACCAGGAGCCGTCAATTTCATGTCGGTGCAGATTTATTTCTACGGGTTTAAATTGGGTCTTCGACCTAGAACCCTTACTTTTCCCCCAAAATAGTCCTAAAAACCTCTCCTAAGCTCTCTCCATCATACCTCATCACCCTAATAAAAAATCAAGGCCATTATCCGTAAGAAGTTTATGACAAACCCATAGTCATCGTAGGAATTACCGTCTTGTTAAGGAACTTATTTTGGAAACATTTGGAATAAGTTTTCTGCTATTTTGTGAGGATTATGATGTGTTAAAGTATGTTTTATCCTCGAATTATTTTTACACTTAATTGAGGATTTGGAGGAAGTTAGAAAATGAGTTTTATGATCAAAACTTCGCAAATTTGTGAAATCCTCATAATAAACATTGTTGGACTATTTTACTCTATGTATGAGCGCAATTAGGTGATGGATGAAGGAAAGTATGGTTTGCGTGATTGTAAAATGAAATAACCTAAGACTTTCCACATAAGAAAAGCTTAAAGAGTTGTTTATGCTTAAAGTTGTCGAGGAACACCTAAATGAGTTTTCTATGGAATTTTGGTTTTGGAGAATCGTGGAATCTAACAATATAAGAACCCCTTGTAAAGAAGTCTAAGAACCCGAGATGGTCAAGATTGTCGATAAGCTGCTAAGTGAAGTTTCTCTATGGAATTTGAATGCGATATTGATGTCAACTTGTTTCGTGATGTAGTTAATCACCTGTAACAGGAGCGAGGACTTATAGAGATATTGTAGTGACAAGAATCATGTCTGTTATGTCATACTCTTTTATTCTTTTGGAATGATCGACGAATAAGTATAACCATGACGATGTCCCTTCAAAAGGAACTCTACTTTTAAATTTAAAGCTTGCGATTACATTCGTATCATATTGTTACAATTTATAACTCTTGTTGTTATGTTTAGGAAGTATTTTCCCGACTTGATATTATCTTGAACCTTAAGTCTTCTTATGATCATTGATGACTCTCAGTTAGTGATACAGACACTGTTACATAACGATAATTGGAGGATAACAACCTTGTCTCACCCCGATTGGTTTCATAAGGCCCTTCAGAGTCTGTCTGTATTGCACTTATATATATGTAGCTATTTTCATACCGAGTCACACTATAGTCGACTGAGTACATCACGTAGATATGTACCCAACTGTAGTTGGTTTTGATATTACTGAGTCCCACATTTTGGCCGGGTACGAGTGAGTCCTCATCGAGGCCGGATATGATATATATGTATTATGACATGATTTACCCCATAGACAGGGTGGATATTTTATTATTTTTCCCCACTGAGTGACTTAATTTTTACATACTTGCATACTTTTTCATGATTGTGTAAGGTAGGACCCAGAGACTTGTTTTGAGTTTCAGGTTGACTTTTGTTACCTTATCTCTTATTATATGTCTTCTGTCTATATTGGTTATCTGCCATACATATTTAGTACACCTTTCGTACTGATGTCCCTTTCCGGGGACATTGCGTTTCATGCCCGCATGTACATATAGAGATAAAGAGTATTCCCTCACAGTAGGACTCGACTCAGTTGGGGGTCGTCACACTCCATTCTTCCGGAGTTGTATAGTAATTTGATAGGTATGTTAGATATGCATATGTATATAGTTGGGTAGGGCGGGGCCTTGTCCCAGCTAGTGATTGTCGCTATACTCTTTATAGGCTTATAAACAATGTGTTATGTGTGGTAGTCGTGAATGGCCTTTTCGGTCTCTTCAGTGGATTTATTATGCTTATGTCGGCCTTGTCGACCTTTTTATAGATATGTATGGTTTGGGCCTTTTCTGAGTGTAGGTGGCTATGTTCTTATTCAGTTAAGTATGTGTCAGAGACCTCATTGGCCCATGAGTTCTTGTATATCTCTCACGTATCAGGATTGGTACGCTTGGGCCTTAGGGCGCGGGGTGCCGGCCACACCTTCCAAAATCATGATACATCCATTACGTACACATTTCATAACTCATTTGTGGGACTTGAGAGCTCGATTTAAGGAGATTTTGGATGGATTTGCACGATACATCCATTACGTAAGCTTTTAATCTTCCTCTTATGATTATTCCATGATGGAATTTATCATTTGAGAAGAGGGGTTTATGGGTTTATGAACCCTAAGCTGTAAATTTAGGGATTCTTGATTAAAGGATCAAAATTATATTAGATTTAGATGATTCTCAATATATGGACTCCCTAGAGTTTGGGTAAACTTATTTTAGAATGAATTTTCCGTTTTGCCCTTTTTGGCTTAGAATTCTATTTTTGAGGGACATTTTGGGTCCAGAAATTTTATAAATATTTCTATCAATAGAATCTTGTGTTAATGTATTATCCATATTTTAATAGATTGACCTCTTTCGGATGTGTTACGAAAAGGAAAGACCATGTTGTGATTCGCGAACTCCTATTCTAGGAAAGTTGAGATCTTGTACCTTACTTAAGCATCATGGATGCTCTAATTAATTTAATAAGAGGGTGTAATGGGGATAATAAGGGAGTCCCGATACTTGTGAGGTGACGAGAACTTATATTGGGTATCAGCGACATGTTACGGGTACGTGCGCCTTGAAATTATGTAGTGAATGCCATGCTTTGGGCATTAGCTGATAAAATAGTATGATCCTTTGGATCTGTGATTGAGGTATGAAGCTCGTACTTTAAGAATCATTATTATATTTGTGTCTTTTATTTGACCGTGTGTTCCAATCACTCCTTTATACTCTTTTAAAAGTGGAAAAGAAGTAAAAGATCTAGTCGTTATTGTGTAAATGGCTAAAGGTCAGATCTTTATGGCATAAATTGATTATAGATAGAATCTTTGTTGCATATCATGGCTTCTTGTTGTGTCCATGTCATATTCATGTTTCATATGGTATATCATGCATATTAAACATGGGGATACATATGTGGATCCTAGGGAAAGTGATTACGGGTGGAGTGATACGCTGTTATGAGCCTGAGTGGCTAGAGAAAGGTATTGTGTGAGCCTAGTAGCGTCTGAGAACCCAAAGGGAAATATTCTGGGTGGTATATGGACCCGCGAGTCCCTCATGGGTCATGATTTGTTAATATTCAAATGTGTGTGTACCTGTGATGGAAAGGCCTTACATTGCATTGTATTTTATTTGCATCCCATCTGATTGCCTCTATATTTTACGTTTTATACTGGATTTGTGGAGTAGATTCTATTGACTTTTCTATGTGGAAACCTTGTCATACTTGAAGAACGAGATGCTCTAACTTAGGTTTAGACTAATGATTATGTTATTTAATGTATTATCATGATTATGGTAAACTAATGATGGTTAGTGTAGAAGTAGTAATCAGAAGGCCAGCCCTCGTCTCCGTTTAAGATAGCGTCAGTCGATGATGCTACTGAGTACACATTATTTTCCGTACTCACACTACACTTGTTGTGTCATGCCTTTAATCTAGGTAGGCGTGGCCAACACCTGGCACCTTAATTGACCCTAAGCGTAGAAGCTATAACCTATGAGCTCTACAAATCGAACAAGTCATCTGTAAGCTAATGATAATATCTTAGCAACCATGGATGTCTACAACAACTAACAAAAAAAAATATATACAAAGGCTGACAAGGCCACCATGCTGACTTATTATACATACAAGACATGTCTACAAGACTCTAAAATAATACAATTGTATTGTGGTCGGGACAGGACCATGGCATAGCCATCATCTCTATAAATATATGAATAATCTTTACTTGGTAACTCTGAATGACATTGAGCATACCAATTAAGTTGAGCTCGGCATCGCCTACTAAGGAGGCTTGTCTATCTACCTCTCAAGACCTATACGCATGAAATGCAGTGCCCCGACAAAATGGATGGTAGTAAGAATATAATGTACTGGTAAGTAAGGCAACAAAATAACTGATGCTGAAACTGATATATGAAATCAATTGAGAATCAAAGGTACTCTTAAGGTATACTTACCTCTTCTGGCTCATCTGTTATGTAATATAGTAATATAGCTAGGCAACCACATATAGGGCTCTGTATATCTCTCACCAGTCATAAGGACATGCATATCTCATCAGCTCATAGGCCGAGCATATCTCACCAGCTCATAGGCTGGGCATATATCACTAGTGCATAGGCCAAGCATATTGTCACGCCTTAAACCAAGGGAGGCATATCCGGCACTTGGTGCCATGCTCTAACCCTGAGTGTACTAAACTGTAAATCATAACTCCTGAACATAACAAGACTACACAAGCTCACAAGGCTAACTTCTTCTACTTCTGATATCATATGCCATTAAGGTTGTAACTCGTACTGAACTAAAGGTGGGAAATTATGCCAACTAAGCTAAAATGCAACCCAAGTAACATACATATATAATTATATAAACATATGCTGGCCAACAAGGCCACCATGCTCTTCTATAACTGAAATGGACAACTCAAGATATATAAACAAAGGGCCGACAAGGCCACCAAATGATCGTTGACTCTGTAGGGCCTATATGGACACAACTCAATCTGTACATACTAAACATGTGTCTACAAAATCCTTAAGTTGTGTCTGACATCCAAACCTATTCGGGACAGGGCCCTGACCTATCCATATGTCTATGAACATCTTCTATCAACATGACCTCTAGACTCGGTTGCACCTTGAATAAAATGAAGTCTTACCGATCCTCTGCTGAATATCAACCCATCTACTGTGAGGGCTTATCAAACTGGATACCTAAACCTGCAGGCATAAAATACAGCACCTTAACAATGGGACATCAATTCAAAGATATGTGCCTAATATGTAAGGTAGATAATATCTGAACACGAAAACTGAAACTGGGCTGGTACATACATATATAATGTACTTAAAGAAATATGGGTGTCAAAGGAAATTTGAAATATACTTACCTCTTCCTGGCTCACAATATAGCTATAAAGTTGCCGTAACTATCTGTCCTCATATAAGTCCCGCTGTATAACTGAATGCCTTGAAGGTATAAGTATATAGCTGTGAAGGAAACTATCTTTCTGTATAGCCCAGAAGACACTATTTATCTGTATAGCTCTGAAGGTAACTGTGCTCATCTGTATTGTTGTAACTACTCTATGTACTCCAAGATTCTAAAGTTTATGAGCATAAATATCGTATAAATATAACCATCCTAAATTAATATAATATAAGAATATTGGAGTACTCTATATTTAGTTTGTCGTACTACAGGGTATCTTAACTTATCTGAATATGTTGTTTTATTGTGGAACTACTACACTATCATTGTATACTAAGTCTGACTACTTGCTTCTGTTAAGTAATAAGACCTTTAGGCTACACTATAATACAAGAGTTGAACTTATGAGTTTCACAAGAGACCGTCAATAAGGCTCACTCCCAATCATGAATAACTGGTGGCTAATACGCGTTGCATAATAGACCGTCCGTATGACTCACTATACTCGGGCTGGAATGTGCGTGCATCTGAGAGCGTCCACATCCACCCTTATGAAGCTCCTACACGTTCATTGACCATCCATAGTGCTAATCTGATAGGCCGCACACCTATGCATTCATAGTCTATCCGTAGGGATAATCTTTATTGTATACCTATGCATTCATAGTCCGTCCACAAGGTCTGTATATTATATAATCATCAATTCTCTAATAATCATACAAGAGTCAATCGACGATTCTAATTCAAGATCTAATATGTAAACTCATCAGCTTATACAACTTTAACTTTATTACTAAGCAGTCGTGATAATATTTCAAGGGATGCATTTTTGTCTTGTTTTAACTTTATAATCTGATTTTTAGAATGAATATGATTTTTATCTTTCTGTAAGCTATGTGACGCATATCGTTTGTTGGTATGATTATATAAACCATTGTGCGATCTGTAATAATAAAATATTTTCCTATTACTAATTTTGAATCATTTTATAAACTTGTAACTCTCCTTCATTAACTTACGATCTATTTATGTAAATACTATAATTCTCCTTTTATAAACTATGTGATACGTTAACTCATTCAATTTCTTATGTGAAGTCGTTAACCCGTGTAAAAGGAGATGCATGCTCACAATATATCGGTTACTACTCACTTTGGCTTGGGAGTTATTAACCATCCTCATGGTTTCTTATCACTTTCGTAAACGTTGAACTATATATATACTTTGATAAGTATTGAATACTGCGATACTCTATAGGTTGCACTCATTCTTCTTATTCTGCAAATTATGTCTTATGCTCAATTTTATAACCATTCATATATAGCTATTTTGTTTAATCTTCAACCTTAGTATGACAGGTTACTAGACTCTCGGAGGCTCTATTTCCTACTAAAGGCTAATATGAGGGAATCACTATAAAGGACATCTCTTTTCTTTCATAATGATACTAATTGTCTTATAGATGAATCTCAACTCTCAGGCTGGAACATACTTATTAACTCGCCCTTTGAATACCTGATAAGGAGGACGTAACTTTGGGAATCATGCCAAAAAGATGAAAGGAAACCTTACATACATTCAAACATATTCCTCCTTCATAATTCCTCAAGTGATTCACTAATATGCTGCTTTACAAGATGGAAACACAACCTTTATTAACATATGAGTCACGACGATAGCCGATAAGCAGCAAAATTGCTTAAACAAAATCGGACAGCACCTCCCCTCTTTCTTTATACCTTCCCGATCCTACTTTAGGCATACTAACAACTACAAGGTAGCCAACAATTTCAACAACAAAAACAAGCTACAAGCTCTATTTTAACTAGGAAACAACAAGTCTCAACCATATCGTTTCTTCCAAATCAAATAACACAACATCAACAACACAAGAACAATGTTAACAACATCATACTAAAGATACTCCATAAATTTCAAGCCCAACACATCACAAAATGGCCTAAAAATAGTCCACAATCAACAACAATTAAAACTACGATTTTCGACCTTTACTTCATGAATTCTCAATCTTACAACTTAGCTATGGCTTCTACAAGCACATAAACATATATAGGAAGAAATAATATAAGTCGATCACCAACGTCAGCTCAAAACATGATCTTACTTTCACTTGGAACAACCTTCAACGTCACCACGATGCACTAAAGCTACTGTTAGCTAGCACCATGAGATTCTTGGGGTTGGATTGATTTGGTAGCTTTTGATTTTTGCACTAGGGATGTAAGGGAATCTTTAGAGACCATTTAATGGGGGGTTTTTGGACTGGAGAATATGGAAAATGAAGCCTCCAAGTCGAGCATCATTCTTTAAATAAGAGGATAAGCTTCCACCACCCAAGTGGGTCCCAAAGTGAGCTTCTTGCAGCATTTTCTTAAAATGTACATAATGTTTTGTACGGATCTTCTATTCACAAATGGTTTGTTGCATTGGAATGTAGACTCATGGAAATTGAATTTGGATAGTTTATTGCACCCCATAATTCCCTATATACTAGGAGATATACCCCTAGAAAGTTGGGCCAAAATTCTGTCCAAAATTCCGCCTACCTTTCCCTGAGTTTCGATGAACTAAATTTTTTTTCTATTCATTTATCCCCCATTTCTCATGAGACATACTTAACACTTGTTTAGAACCTTTCTTATCCTTTTAGAGGTATCTTAACCTCTCCGAGCTTACGTTAGGTACTTACGACGCAATTTAATATATAAAAATGTGGGATGTAACACATATTTCACTAGCTCATAGGCCGGGCATATTTCACTAGCTCATAGGTCGGGCATATAGTAACTCTGAATATAATAGTAGTACTGAATAGCTTTATATATTAACTCTTTACTCTTTCTTCTGACGTAAAGATAATACAAACTGAAAGTAGGCTCCCGGCAAAGGAAAACTAAGATATCAAATGTCATCTACTATGGACTACGTTCGCACGATCTATACACACTCACCTAGTGATAATAAGATCTAAGGCAATAAAAGTACTCCCGATAAAGGACAACCAATAGCGTGTGCATGATATACTTCTATGAGGGGTAAGTACGATTAGAATACTTCTTTTAAACAACTCATTCGGGTACCAATTGGGGTACAGATTCATGCCATAGAAAGAATTTGGATAGTCATTACATACCGAGTTGATTCGCTTGACAAAACAAACAAAGCAGCTCATGAAGATCTCAACTTATAACCATGATAACAAGTTCATTAGACTAAGGATATCCTAGCACACGACGTATATCAAGCAACAAACTTGTTTCTATAAGGCAATGGACAACATCTCCCCTACTTTTTTTTCATCCCAAAGTTTAACATTAACAATAGCAACAACAACATATCCAAACTGTTTATCATGTTTTCCAGCCACATAATATCACGAAAATCATAGGGATTAATGAGAGGGCTCTTTACGTTTATTGTAGTAAATTTCACCTTAGATTTCTTATTTATATAAATAAGGGATCTACATAAGAAGAAGGAGTAGGAGCGGTTTAAATCGTTCAGCCAGAGCGAATCGGTAATCAGGAATAGTTGAAAGCCCAACTGGGGAAGTTGAGGCAGTGCACAATACTATAGCAACTCGAATACAACTTCCAATCATCTTTTCACAATTCCTTCATCAGATGAACTATCTAGCACTTGTACAACCTCAAGTACATAAGGGAGAAGCATATTCTTACCTAAAAAAAAAGGAATCCATTCAAATCTAAGGTTACTTCATAGCAAGGAAAACTCCAAATCAACCACAAGATTATAATTTGTATTCTACAAGCACCACGGGCTTCTCGGTGTAAGATTTATGTAATATATCCTTGAATTTACTCATATACCTTTGAGAGATGAGAAATATTACCTCAACCAGAGAGATTTAGTCTTGATACACCTTAATTCCACTTGAAGGAATCTTCAATTCAACAACAAGAAGAACAACAAGTATAGAACTAGTACCACGACATTTCCCTCGTTTGATTCACGTTGTTTGCCTTAGTTTTTGGTCTTGGGTGATATAGGAACTTTGGTAGAGGTTTTACTAGTGTTTAGGATCTGGAAAATTAAATAAATGAAGTTAAAACTAGAATACACCAAATATATACATCTTTTAAAAGTTGCCCGCCTCAAGTGTGCCCCAAACTGGCTGCTTGCACCGTTTCGCGAAAACACGAATATGACTATACTCTGACGTTGAATCGATGAATGGTTTAATGTGTTGGAAGATAGATTTTTAGACCTTCCATTTTATGGGTGTATCACCCTTTAACACATAGTAGTTTGGGAAAAATATCTACTACATCTGACCCAAATTTCAGCGAACTTATGAACGTAACTTACGATGACCTTTGCCAACTTTTGTTTTACAACATGCTTGACTTAAAGGAATATCATATGACTATTGTCTGATTCAAATACCTCATAACAAGACTTTCTTATCATATTAAGCACTATTATTCTTACCCCGTAAGTACGAGCAGTTACAATCCACTTTTCTTTGGCGAACATTGTTTAAAAGTATTTTTTTATTCGTTTAATCCCAAAATCTTTCCAAACATACTTAACATTTTAAACTCATTATCATCTGAATATAGTATCATAGCCTCACCCGGGTTTCGTTACATTTCTCATGATGAATACTAGTCTGAAAACAAATATAGGGTGTAATATGCTGCACCTTTTTGTGTGCATGTTCGGTTCTTATCACTAGTGGGCTGCGTCATTATCCAACCCATTGAGGAGCTGTCATGGAAGATTCAGGGTGAGATACCAGTTGATTCGTAGCACCAGATTTCCCCTTCTACTTTACTATTTAGTCTTTTTCAATTCTAGACTGTATTTTAGTGTTTTACCCAGACTTTGTATTTCATTATTCCAGCAAGTTCTTGCACTAGTTACACAAATCTTAGGGGATGGTACTTCTTATTCCATATTTTACTAGTATAACTCTTTAAAGACTTGTATTTGGTTTGTATGTTAACTTCCACATTTTGTTTCCTTACTCAATTATTTAGTTTGGGTTGTATTTGGCTTACTAACTCGGGGGAGTTAGAGCCTTCACCACTTTCAATTTTGGGTCATGATACAACTATATTTATTACAATACTTTCCTTATAAAAAATAAAAAACACATCTTCATAGTTGTTACTTCTTGTCGAAAAAACACTATGTGTTTTGTTCTCATCTGTCCAAGCCTTAGTGGATAAGTTACCAAGTACATATGTGTCATGACCTAATATACTAAGTCGTGATGACACTAACTACCAAGATTCAGTTATCCGACCACAACCATTTAACCCAAAATACTTTAGGAAATCAATGTGGAATAAGAAATCAAGTCAATTTATGTATTTAAATAGTTTCATAATATAGAAAATATGGAACAAGTACAACAAATCCCCAACAAACTAGTGTCACTAGTACAAGAATAGACTAAACAGAATACAAGTCCGGGAGTACATCCCAATATATATAAACTGTCAGGAAATAAAAGACAAAAAGTAGAGATAGATAGGGAAAATCCGGTGTCGCGGATCACACCAATGGCTCAACCAGAATCGTCCAAATGGCCTCATTAATGGATGACAACATCTCGTGAACCTCTCGTTCTTGAAATAGAATCTATATAGAAAAATGGGGCAGTATATGTAGAGTGAGTACCAGAAACAAAGTAAGTACGGGAAACAACGTGTACTCAATAGCATCGCCGACAGACCCTAGATAAAATAGAGATGAGCCACGAGGTTATATGATCGGAGTGCCAAAGATTGTTGACCGTCCTATGATAATATGCGTATTGTGGCATGGAGAATAGAGTGGAATTGAATAAAGGACTTGAACATTCAAGAAGACAACATTTTTCGGCCTTTATGTAGGTCTTGGCTGAGACCACTTTCTTTTAACTTGTTTTAAATTCATAGCTTAATTTCCTTCTAACTTAATTACTAGGCCTTGTAATAGAATGAGATGACTAAGCAATTCGTGTAATAGGATAAGGTGACTAGGCCGAAGAACAATCTATAAAGTTAAGCTTCCATCATTCCCCAAGGAGATAATTCATGAACTAACTAGTTCATTCACTTATCTACATGGATGACACAAAAGGGTGGCCTAGAAAACATGAAAACTTGGTCGTTCCCTTTACCATTCTCGGCCTAACCTAGCTTCCAAAGTGGTAATTCATGAACTAGCTAGTTCATGCACTTTTATACATGGATGATACAAAAGGGTGGCCTAGAGAACATGAAAAGTTAGGTACTTCCCCCCCTCCCCCAATAGGTTTAACCAATTCCCCTTTCCTATTCGGCTGAATAGTACATTATTTGTGTCTATCTTGTTACCTCTTCTAGAAGGTCTAGCATTAGTATTAATAGGGCAGGTAGTTGATGTAAATAGACATTGAAGATTTATAAAATATATTTGAGTTTACTCAAACTTTGCTAAGTTATTAAACTTTTGTGTTGCTTATCTTAGTTGGTCCTTTTGTGGTCCAAACCATCAGTGCAAGTCTAGTTATAACCTTTTTGAGGTAACTATACCCAAGCCAAGGTTCTATCCGCTTACTTGTCACAAATACATTGAAGGTCTTCTCGGCTTTCATCACCTTGTTCGTACCCGAGTTTGTCTAACAATGTCGTGTTCGATACTTATCCAAATTACCTCATTATTTTCACCCTAACACATCACAACACTTGACCAACCTCCACCAAAAAGGCCATTAATCTAAACCTCCCAAAGCCACCCGAACACCCCAACCAACTACTCCACCATCCTTACCGAGTTCCACCGTCATACCTTACTGTCTCGGCCAGATTCTGCCACCTTACCACTATATAACCACCAAGTACCAACCACCAACCTATCCTACAATGTGTCTAGAACACTCCTCCAATGCCTTAACCCTACACCACTCTAAATTACCCGTACCCCCCCCCCCCCCCCACAAACCAATACTGCCCGGTTAACCGTCCAAACCTGCCAACCCAAACTTGACTCCCATTTCCGTGTCCATCCGGTTCCAATACAAGTTCGACCAAGCTACCCACATATTCCCCTCCTTATATACATCAGTTTGGTATCATAGCAAGGCTTTCCCGTCCCACTCCTTGATGCTATGGCTAACCTAAACGAAGGACTTCGGAGGACCATAAGTGAACTTGTGGAGGAATAAATGCAACCCTTGAGAAGAGAGTTTGCGGAGAGTGTCATAATTAATGATGCCGAGTACGGCGAAGAGGTTGTACAAAACAACCCGAGGCATGAAATAGAAAATGTCTGAGAAAACCCGAGGCATGAAAAGAAGACGACCGAAGCCTACGGTTAGAACTTCCAACCTTTGAAGGAAACATGGATCTGGAAGATTTTCTTGAATGGTTAAGGTCCATTGAGAGGATTTTCAAATACAAACAATATGATGACCACAAGTGTTTTAAGGTTGCTACATTGAAGTTGAAGGAATTCACTTCTGTGTGGTATGAGAACCTCAAAACAAGCTGGAGGAGGAATGGATAAACCAAGATTGAATCTTGGGACAAATTAAAGAAACATTTGAAGAAGTTCTTGCCAAGGGAATATGAACAAGACCTATACCTCAAGCTCAACAAACTTCGTCAAGGAGTTCTTAAAGTTGAGGAATAAGTCCGAGAGTTCGAGAAAGTCATCATGCTTTGTGACTAAGAAGAAAAGAAGACTCAAAAGATCGCCCGCTCATTGGGGCTTGAATATGGCGATTCAAGAGAAGGTTGAAGTTGCAACATACAACACCTTTGAAAACGTATGCCATTTAGCACTCAAGTATGAAAAACAACAAAATAAGAGTACCCAAAAATCCTATGTAAAGGCCACTATCGTTAAAGAAAAGGGCAGTACCTCTTTTTCTAACCCATTGTATAGTCAAGAAAGTGTAGAGAAAGATAAAGGGAAGAAAGTAGAGGTTACAAAGGGGGTAGATTGAAGTAGGAAGAGGTGTTTTAAATGTCAAGGATTAGGACACTTTGCAAATGAATGTCCTAACCCTCGGGTAATGACTATTGAAGAGTGTCAAGAGTGTGGGGATTCCTTTGCTGTTGAGGAACCCAAAGTCGAGGAGGACCTAGAGGAAGATATTGATCATGCGGAGGTGGTTGAAAGTTTAGTTCTCCGACATGTGTTGAATGTTCAAATTGAAGAACAAGAGGAGACACGAAGAGAGCAACTATATTACACTCGATGCAATGTGAATGATAAAGTATGAAATGTGATCATTGATGAAGGAAGTTGTACCAATGCGGCTTCCGTGGAGATGATGGACAAATTGAACTTGCCTACCCACAGCCATCCTAAACCATATGCTCTCCAATGTCTAAACAGAGACAAAGGGCTAAAGGTAATGAAACAAACTCTTGTTAGTTTTCAGATTGGAATGTATGAAGATGAGATATGGTGTGACGTCCTACCTATGGCTGCTTGTCATATCTTGTTGGGGCGACTATGGCAATTTGATATGAAAGCACAACATGATGGAGAAAATAATGTCTATTCTTTTCAAATGGATGTAAGAAGATCCGGTTAATACCATTGTCACCTAGTGCGGTGAAGGAAATGAAGATCCAAAACGACAAGAAATGCAATGGAAAATTCGAGGCCCTCTTGCTTAATGCACCGGAGATAGAAGAATAGTCGAAAAGGAGAGTTCTATAGATGCATTGGTGTGCAAGGAGAAGGAGAGTCCTATGGGATATGCGGTCGAAAGTGACAACTTGAAGGAACTCTTGATAGATGTATTTCCGGATGATCTTACACCCAGATTACCATTAATAAGAGCCCATAGCTACAATTTGGAAGAGGCTAAAGAGTCACAAGAACAAGTGATAAAATTGCTAGACAAGGGCTTTGTCTAAGAGAGCCTTAGTCCATGTGTGGTACCCGCCTTGTTGGTGCCAAAGAAATATAAAACTTGGCGCATGTGTATGGATAGCCGAACGACCAATAACATCACCGTGGAGTGCCATTTTACTATGCCGAGATTGAAAGACCTTTTGGATGAAATGAGTGGAGTCAAGTTGTTCTCCAAGATAGATTTGAGAAGTGGCTACCATCAAATGAGGATCCGAGACGGAGATGAATGGAAGATGGATTTTGAAACCAAGTATGGTTTGTACGAATGGCTTGTGATGCCATTTGGATTGTGTAATACTCCGAGCCTTTTCATAAGGCACATACACGAGGCACCACGACCATCCATTGGATACATAGTATCATCCGAGGGCATTCACGTGGATCCATCCAAGGTGGAAACTATCCGAAGTTGGCCCGAGCCTACGAATGTAACTATGGTAAGAAGTTTCCTTGGTTTGGCTTATTTTTCTCATCATTTCATTAGAGATTGTTGTACCATTACTGCCCATATCACTGAACTAATGAGAAAGGATGAGTTTAAATAGTCCCAAGGAGCACCAAGAGCTTTGGAAGCCGTGAAAGGAAGGATATGTGAAGCACCGTCTCTATCTATTCCAAACCGTGAGAAGTTATTGGAAATTGAATGTGATACTAGTGAAATTGGTGTTGGAACCTTCTTAATTCAAAACAAAAGGTCCATTGCATTTTCTAGTGAAACATTGGGTCGTGAATGGCTCAATGACAAATAATGTTCTTGGTCCAATGGGGGCAATATTTGAAGTCAAAGCCTTTTGTCTTGTATTCAGATCCTTTCTACAAGGTGGAACCTCCGGACGAATACGTAAGTACTAGTTCAACGTTTGATGTTGGAGACTTATCACCATACATAGATGATGAGAATTTGAGGGCAAATTCTGTTAAAGAATGGGAGATTGATGAAAAAAAGACAGTGAACTTAAAGTTCCAATGTGAGCCACGAGGTGATATGCTCATAGTGAAAAATATTATCGACCATCCTATGATAATATGCTTATTTTGGCATGGAGTGTGGATTGGAATTGAATAAAGGACTTGAAGATTCAAGAAGACAAAAATTTTTGCCCATATGTAGGTCTTGGCTGAGACCACTTTCTTTTAGCTTGTTTTAAATTCCTAGCTTAATTACTAGGCCTTGTAATAGAATGAGATGACTAAGAAATCTATGTAGTAGGATAAGGTGACTAGGCGAAATAACAATCTAGAAAGGGAAGTTTCCATCGTGACCCAATGAGATAATTCATGAACTAACTAGTTCATGGCCTTATCTAAATGGATGACACCAAAGGGTGGCCTAGAAAATATGAAGATTTGATCGTTCCCTTTCCCATTCTTGGACGAACCTAGCTTCCAAAAAGGTAATGCATGAACTAGATAGTTCATGAACTTATCTACATGGATGACACAAAAGGGTGGCCTAGAGAATCCTTCATTTTTATGGGTCGCTGCCGTAGGAATTGAGCCGCTATCCAATCAATTGCCACATTTTTCCGAATCGAATATATGCCATCGAATGAAGAGTTGGGTACTCCCCCCCCCAAATAGGCCGAACCAATTCCCCTTTCCCATTCGGCCGAATAGTACATTGTTTGTGTCTGTCTTGTTACCTCTTCTAGAAGGTCTAGCATTAGTATAAATAGGGCATGTAGTTTATGTAAATAGACATTGAAGAATTATGAAAAATATTTGAGTTTACTCAAACTTTGCTAAGTTATTTAACTTTTGTGTTGCTTATCTTAGTTGGTCCTTTTGTGGGCCATCGGTACTTTTGTGCTCCGAACCTCGATCCTTTTGGGGGTCACCCCTTGGTCCTTTTGTGGTCCAAACCATCAGTGCAAGTCTAGTTAGAACTTTTGTTATCTAACTATACCCAAGCCAAGGTTCTATCCGATTACTTGTCACAAATACATTGAAGGTCTTCTCAGCTTTCATCAATTTATTCGTACCCGAGCTTGTCTAACAATCTCATGATCGATCCTTATCCAAATTACCTCATTATTTTCACCACAACACTTCACCAACCTCCACCCAAAAGGCCATTAACTGGAACCTCCCAAAACCACCTGAACACCCCAACCAACTACTCCACCATCCTTACCGAGTTCCACCATCATACCTTACTGTCCCAGCCATATTCTGCCACCTTACTACCATCCAACCACCAAGTAACGACCACCAACATATCCCACAACATGTCTAGAACACCCCCTCCAAATGCCTTAACCCGACACCACCCTAAACTACCCTTACCCACCCACAAACCAACACTGCCCAGTAAACCGTCCGAACCCAACAACCCCCACTTGACTCTCATTTTTGTGTCTATCAGGTTCCAATCCAACTCTGACCCACCTAACAATATAATATAATTCCATCCTTATATAAATTAGTGACTATAAGAAACAAAGTAAGTACGGGAAACAACGTGATGTAATAAGTGGGGCTGAGTTCGGCAGGGAATAAGTTGACATGACAAAGGGTGGGAAATGGGATTCTTGGGTTCTCGATTTCTAGCTGGGTAGTTGGGTTTTGGAGGTTTAAATGGGTACATTTAGATGATGTTGGGTCAAGGAATTTTGTGGGAATGTTATGGACACGTTGAGGGCTGTTCTAGCAGTCGGGTTCGGTTGATTAGTTGTGGAGGTTGTCGAAAGTTTAAAGAAAGGTTCTCAGTTAGGGCATTACCGCCGGATAGTGTGGGGTTGTGGGGATATTTCGGGTAGAAGTAGTTGGAATCGGGTGTAGGTGTTTTACAAGGGTATTCTGAATATTTTTAGGGTCATGTAGGTGATCGGGCCTAGTGATTGGGTGGTGGAAAGGTGGAGGAAATAAGCTAAAATAGTAATGTCGCAGTAGATGTTATTTTGTGGACTGTTTGTGGTTTCCAGGGTTGAACGGGGTGTTCTGAGTGGTTTAGGGTCTTGGACTTTGTTGTGGATATATGTAAGGTTCTATGTAACATGGTGGTGAAAGGAATGAAGTGATTTAGATGAGGAATGATGCGGAATGCGATGAAGTGATTTGGGTGG
The DNA here is from genome assembly GCA_029783415.1 of Anisodus acutangulus. NCBI lineage: Eukaryota > Viridiplantae > Streptophyta > Magnoliopsida > Solanales > Solanaceae > Anisodus > Anisodus acutangulus. The sequence goes on along the minus strand of CM056511.1, from coordinate 26,468,165 downwards.
TTATGGTTTTTGTGAGGTACGGTCGATGAGCCCAAGGATAGGTACACGGGGGTTTGGATAAGGTGACCAATTCCACAAGTTCAATATCGGGGTTTTCTAAGTGTAATGCCCATGAACTAGCCAATTGAGGGTGATAGGAAGCCCTTTTAGTGACCCTAGGCTTAGGCTAGGTTGGTCTACACAGTTCCAACGTTCGCTTTCCACCAAGGGGGTTCCTCAAAATTGGGTATTGATTAGGTGACGCATTCCTAACCCAGACTTACACCGAAGGAAAACCTTAGTTTGGATTCAACTAAGTCACACAGACTTAGTTAAACTTACGCTAAGGGGTTTGGCTCACACAAGAACCAAGGTCCTCTCGGAGAACCAACTAAGAGTATCAATCCCGAATTGAGAGACTTAGTTTTCGTGAGTAAAACTCAATTTTATCATTCATCAAACTCTGAATTTTACAATGGCCTAAGGCCTCTATTTATAGTACAAAATAGACTATTCTAGAAGAAAACTAAGGGACACAAATTGCTTGGGAGTTTGGCCAAGTGTGAACGGATTTGTAGTGACTTGGAGACCAAGTGTGTTTCGGCCAACTCTTCCTCTTCCCTAGGTCGAGGTTGATGCCTTCTATGTGACCTTATAGAATATTCTAACCTCTTTGGGGATCCCAAGTGGAAGAATGAATGAACTTGAGCTCTTCATAAATGATATCTTTTTGGAATAGGTGTGGAAGCTTCCATTCCTTGCACTTGCTTGGATGAACATTTCGGCCACCTCTTGATCTTCCTTTGGCCAAATTTGGAGCCTTCAATGTAGTCAAATTCATGAACTAGTTGGTTCATGAATTGTCTTCTTGGAAGCCTTAACTTCTAGATCATTCTTGTCTTTGCCAACCTTTTCCTCTCGGCCTAGTCATCCATTTCCCTTACATCCTTGTCCTTGATTACCTTGTCCTATGACATGGCACATTAAATATATCGTAAGAAGAACTAAAAGCTAAGCTAAGAAATAAAGACAAGCTAAAAGAAAAACAAACATGGTTTTCGGCCAAGACCTACATACAAAGCTGAATAAACACATGTACTTGAATCTTCACGTAACAAGTCCAATTCCATTCCATTTTCCATGCCATGTTAGGCATCCAAGTGTAGAATGACGACGTGCCATTGTTGGCACTCTTGGTAAAGCTCTTCTCGGCTTTGGTTGAGAGTTTAAGTCTGTGGGCTGATTTACATCACAATGTGTACTCAATAGCATCGTCGATCGACCCTAGATAAAATGGAGATAAGGGTTGGCCGTACGAATACCACTTCCACTCTAACCGCTATTAGTCTGTTATAAAAATAAAGGCAATAACCTCAGATTTCAGGCCTAGGTGTGTGAAGCCTCTAATAGTTAAAGTTCATTTAAAATAGCCAAGTATCAAGAATATGAGTCCATAAGAAATTTAGACAAGTAAATCAACAAAGAACAATAGATAAAATGATATGCCAATGTTATGCAATGCACGACCTTTCCATCACCAGTACACACACGTTCAAACATTAATGAATCGTGACCCATGCAGAACTTGTGAGGTCCATATACCATCCATAATCATTTTACTTTGGGTTCCTTAGTGATTATTAGGCTCACATTACCTGTCTCTAGCCACTCAGGCTCATCAACTCTTCATTCTGTTTGGAACCATTTCCTGTCAAACCCATGTATGTATCCGCAAATATCTAATGCATGAGATACCATATGAAGCATGAGTATGACATGCGCAATAAGAAGATGCCAAGATATGTAATAAAGATTCAATCTTTAATCAATATAGGTCATAAAGATCCGAAGTTTAACTGATTACACCATAAAGTTACAATATTTAGCTTTTTCCACTTTTTAAAGAGTATTTAGGAGTGATGAGTACACAATATCATAAAAGACATGCACAAAGTACTGGTTTCATACCCCAATCACATATCCTAGGATCATAGTATCTATAAGCTAGTGCCCAAAGCATAGCATTAAGACCATACTAAACAATTTAAATGGTGCAAATACCCATAACATGTCACCGGTATCTCATACAAGTGTTCGTCACCTCGCAAGTATCAGGGCCCCCTTATTATCCCCATTACACCCAATTACATAGTTCATTAAACCAACCATAATGCTTTAAATAAGGTCAAAGATCTCAAATTTCCTGCAATAGGAGTCTGATAGTCACAACGAAGCCTTGCCTTTTCATAATGCCTCTGAACGGTCTAAATATATTAAAATACGGAGAGTACATTAACACACGATTCTATAGACACCCATATTGCTATATGGATGTTTCGGACCCGAAAATTCACCTAAAATAGGATTTCGTGCCTTGAAAGGAAAAAAGGGAAATTTGATTCATAACTAGTTTACCCATGATCTATGGAGTCTAGATACCATGATCAATCAAATCAAACTTCGATTCCATGATTAATTGAAGAAATCCTGAGTTTAAACTTAGTGTTCATAAAGCCCCAAATCCCCATCCTAAATTAGAAATTCTAGTACGGAATCACTTAATAATTGATGATACAATAGAAAGAGGAAGATTAGAAACTTACACACTTGATGAATCATGTAAAATCCCTCAAAATTCACCTTAAACCCCGTCTCCAACCTCAAAATATGTGAATGAAATGATTAAACTCGAATGGGGATTAAATGTCTAGCTGACCAGGGATTTCTTCATAAGCGGACCATTTTCCGCATTTGCGATGTAGCTTCAGTGAAGGAAACCGTGCAGGTGTGTGTTTCACTTAAAAGTGCCAAAGTCGCAAGAGAGGCCTCACATATGCAAGACAAGCCTCGCAGATGCAGACTCCTGGCTCCTTCATAATTTCACCGATGCTGGCTTTAAGTCGCAGGAGTAACGCACCAGAAAACCAGAAAAAATCATCTAGTGTCCAAGCATCAATTCAACATTAGAAACTCATATGAGACCTCCTGGACACAAACCAAATATGAAAACCACTCCTAAAACATGCAACGAAAATAATGATATGAGGTCCTCTTGACCCATTGTTGACCGGATCAACTCCAATTCATTTAAAATACTAGAATTCTAACCAAGAGTCCAAAATACCTTACTAAGTCATAAAGGATTTAGGAATTAATAGAATCGAATAAACTTCGTAAAAGACGCATTTACCCCTGATGTTGACTTTAGTCAACCGAAATTCCTCTTTTAACTAAAGAACTTCCTAAATTCACGTTGTTGTCTAAATCTCCACCAAATAACTTGGGACTCGATCGAACCATCTATCTAAGTCAAAAATCACATTATGGATCTAACAAAACCATCGTAATGCGATTCCAAGACTGTTTACCCGGAAGTCAACTCTTAGTCCAACCTCCCAAACTTAGAACTTCAAAATTTCGAAACATAGGATTTCTTCCATTATTTTCACAGGTTGCCTCGAGAATCTCGCCACACATCCTTGCAAGTCAAATATACCAAAACATGGCTACGGGAGTTTATTAATGGAAAAAAGCAAAATATCCAAACCGACCTAACAGATCATTACAGTGTACTAATGGGAGGAGAATGTACTTCAGGGGAATTAGTCGAGGTACACACAAGCTAGCTTGAACACCACCATTACCAAAAATAAATATATTGGTTGCCTTATAAAAAAAAGATTTTTTCCAAACTAATTAACTATAAATACAAAATGTTTATTAAGGCTTTTGTTTCATTGTTCTTATTATTTCTTTTCAGCATTAGACACTATATGAGATTCGCAGCCCTCAATGTCTATCATCCTTTGGTATTCTACATATTACCCAGGTCTAATGAACCTTCTTTAATATGATATTTGTGTTGTAAGTTGTGTTTTCAATCTCCAAATGTTGTGCTTCCATTTTTACATTTTACTCATGGTTGTCGATACTTTATGTTCCTTTTGGATCCTGCAGATCAACAAGTGAAAGTAAAATCTATCAGAAGTTGTTTATTGATTGTTTTATAGTTAGCATTTGGATGTTTCAAGTAAACAAGATTCAAAACCATTTAACAATTGGCAATTATTTCATGTACAACTCATAATTGATATTCCTACGAGTACGATTAACCATGGCTACTTCAAGAAACTTGTTACTAAAATATTTCCTACTCTTGTTCGTTGAACTTGCATTGTTCAGGTCATAGCGGTAGCCTAGGTCTTCCAGCAAGTTCTGTTGTAAGAGGCATCTATTCATTTATTCGTAGGAATAATGATGGTACTTCCCCAGATACTGAACATGCAAGTTGATGCAGATTGCAATAGGTTCATTTACAATATTATCACTTTTAGTTCTTATTTTTCAATATGCATGTGTTTATTAATCCTCTACACAACATGTACTTCCTCTTGAGTACTAAAATTTTATTTCGAAAATAGATAATAGGTGGTATTGATGTATGATGTGTTCATTACCAAGGTAGACGTTTTCTTATTCTTATTGTTGAAAGAACATCCTAACTCTTTACATATTTTGCCACGATAGCCGGAAAGGTGAAGACATGAATATGATACAAATGGTAAGTTCTTTTCTCCTTTTTCTTCAATTATGGATCAATAGATCATAGACAAATGTCTTATCTCTTTCTGTGCGATATGAAATAATATGCACGAGGTGAAAAGAAGAGAATTTAGTCATTTCACTCCTTCACTAGAAGAAATCCCAAGAGTAGAACAATTAGCGAGACTACTATCTTCCACGAGGGATATGCCTATAAATCAAACTTCACAACGCTTGCTCGTAAGTGCTAGCTCCAGTTATTACATATGTTCGATATAGTGCTCTGCAATTTTCATTTAAGAGTTCGAAGAACAATAGCTCTTAGATTGTTGTTACTAGTTGTTGATCTTCTACCAGAATCTCCACCGAAACCTCAATCTTTCTGTCACGACCCCTTTTAAGGAATCGTGGTGGCACATACACAATCCCCGCCAGTAGGAGAACCACTCCCAAATAGCAACGTAATATAAGTAAGAATGCAGAACGAGCAATACTTAATAAAATCATCTGATCATAATATAGATGTGGAAAGATAAGTCTTTGAACAACAATACTACCCCCATGAATCTGGTCAACAATAGAAGAGCTCTAACCGAATACAAGACTGATAAGACGATAACATATGCCTAATGTCTAAACAACAAAATCTGAATGTCTGAACATGTCTCTTGGATAAGTAAAAAATAGGAGTGAGATAAGAGTATTTGGGCATGTTGAATGGAAGCATCCTTGGATGTCCCCCAACTCAGAATCAGCCACGAAGTCCTGACTGGTGGAGGGTGATGTATCTTCATCCAAAAAGAATGCAGCAAGTGTAGCATGAGTACATAATGTACCCTCGTAGGCATCATAGGCCGACAACGATGGAAGATACATAACATAGATAAATATCAAGTTGACTCTCAAATAGGTCCTATCCTAAGAAGTTCAATAGTCACATAAGACACCTTATTCACATAGAGTTCATGAATCATATAGGTCAACTAATTCACACAAGAGTTCAACAACAAATCAAGTACACTTCAATTCATATGACACCCACAAGAAATTTACTATACCGATCTGAACTTTGTCTAAGGCATACTCATATTTATCCCCACTTATATAAAACTTGACACATCAGATAAACATGTCGATACTTAGTTCACAATAACCTTTTAAGAATGCTTCCTAAAAGTATTACAACTAGGCTAACCATGATGACATTAACTCTTTATCACCTCAAGCCTTTAGACTTAATTAGGGCTCTATACCGCTACGGTATGCCACACATTAGTTCATTAAATGTCCACCTTATCCTCTAAGTAGAGGTCTATACCATACACCCTTAATTAAAGAGGGAAATTCTACACACACATGGAAAACTAGTGGAAAACCATAATAACAAGACTTTACACATGTTTCGTGCTAGACTCGTTACCCGGTAACACTGTCAATTACCAGAAAATACACAAACACATATTTCCCTTAGATCTAGACGATAGTCCTGACATATTGACATTAACGATCATAATAGCGGGTTGACGTCGAATATGTAGATTCATAAATTATAAACCACAGAACCAAGTTCATGGAGACAATCCCAATCATGGAAACAAATCCAACTCAACAAAATCAATCTAATCATCCAAGTATTCACAGAGACAAGCTCAATTATTGAAACCAATCTGATTCAATAGAATCAATCATGTTATCCAAATATTCACAAAGAGACACTCAATCATGGCAACCAATTTGATTTAATAGAATCAATCCAATTATCCAAGTATTCACAGAGACCAAGCCCAATTATGGAAACCAATCCACATTACCAATCAACAGGTAATCAATGCAATAAGATATGTATGATATGAATGCAATGCATATGCCAGGTTCCATTCATCTTCAGTATACAAGCGTTTAAATTCTATGAACTGCACATCCATGCGCGACCCGCGAAGTCCATATACTCCTCTAGAATTTCTCAATGGAGCCCAATTCTTGGCTGAATAATAATTGTTGCAGGCATACAACCCGACCCCCCCGCGTATTATCATATCCGTTGTGACGTGCTACCCGATTCATCTATGATATTATCATTATTACAGTATTGCCAACATCTCATAGTAATACCATTGCCTTTATTTTTCGGGTCTCATTGGACCAATAGTATTTTCATTCCACTCTCATATTAATATCATCAGAACCATGAATGTATGAATGCAAATGACAACACAAGACAAGTAATCAGGATGTATGAGATGCAATCAAGTATAGGAGATGAATGTCACATGCTTTTAGAAAGTCATCAACACATAATTCAAGTAATTCATGATATGATATTGAAAGCAATGTGATGAGTAAACACAACAATATCAGCAATGGCTACAAACCCACAATATAGATCATTCAATGTCAACCTTATCCTCTATGTAGATGTTTATTCCATACACCCTTAAATAAATAGGGAAATTCTATGCTCACATGGCAAACGAGTGCACAACCACAATAACAATACTTCACACAAGTTCCGTGCTAGACTCGTTAACTAGTAACACTGTCAATTACCAGACAACACACAAACAAACATATTTCCCTTCGATCTAGATGATAGTCCTGACATATTGACATTACCGACCACAGTAACAGTTGACGTCGAATACTTAGACTGATAAATTATAAACCATAGACTCAAGTTCATGGAGACAAGCCTAATCATGGAAACCAACCCAACTCAATAGAATTAATCTAATTATCCAAGTATTCACAGAGACAAGCCCCATCATGGCAACCAATCCTATTTTATATAATTAATCTAGTTATCCAAGTATTCATAGAGACAAGACCAATCAAGGCAACCAATCCAAGTATTCACAGAGACCAAGCCCAATCATGAAAACCAATCTACATTACCAATCAACAAGTAATCAATGCAATGAGATATGTATGATATGAATGCAATGCATATGCTAGGTACCTTTCATGTCCAGTATACATACGTTCAAATTCTATGAACTGCACACTCAAGGGTGACCCGCGAAGTCCATATACTCCTTCAAAATTTCTCAACGGAGCCCGGCTCTTCGCTAAATAATAACTATTGCAGGCGTGCAACCCAACACCCTGCATATCATCATATCCATTGCGGTGTGCTACCCAAGCTATGCGTGATATTATCATTCTTTCAGTATTGCTAACATCTCATAGTAATACCATTTCCTTTGTTTTCCTAGTCACATTGGACCCACATCATTTCTATATCACTCTCATATCAATATCATCAGAACCATGAGTGTATAAATGCAAATGATAACACAAGGTAAATAATTAGGATGTATGAGATGTAATCAAGTATAGCAGATGAATATCACATGCTTTCAGAAGGTCATAAACACATAATCCAAGTAAATTCGGATATGATATCAAAAGTAATGTGATAACTAAATACAACAATATCAAAAACGGCGACAAGCATACATAATGGCGACAAGTCCTCATAACAACAGTAGGAATTAGCTTACGACAGATTCCCAAATCACCCATCAACACAGTTCAACACCGGTACCCACCCAAACATTTATCACAAATGCTAAGGTGGGACCCCCAAACATGCCCAATACCTCTCAACATTTATAGCTACTACGTACTTCTATCAGAGTCTAAAGAAGTTAAACCGTAGCCTACCTTAAAGACGAGCAGATACCACGTGCAATTAACCTTCAGCACTGGCCTTGACCATCCAGAGCACCTTATAGTAATCGTAATCTAACACACATAGACTATACGTCAATATTAAGATAATATACAATACACGGACTTAGTCCTTAAATATATCAAAGACACCTAAAAGAAACACCGGGTCGATAGTTTCATTATCCAAACTTTATTACCCAAAAAGCATAAATAGATACTAGATAGTTATATCCCTAAGTTAATTTGAAATCTAAGCACAAATGAATCCTTAATTGCAAGATCAGACAAAAAACCCCATTTCAAATCCATGAATTTCCCCAAAATTGAAAAGCGTTTCCATATTCAAATTAAACACCGCCATATGATCATCTATAATTAATCAATACTTATTCACAATATCTCAATCAACTAGTCATTATACAATCCCCAAATTCAGGATCTTAGCTCCTTATTCTAGCATAAACAACTTAGGATACCTCCTTCCCAAAATAGAATTCTATACTAGGATAGAAAATATTAATGATAAATAATAATAAAAGGGGTTGCAATTGTACCTTCAAGGAAGAACAATGATGGAATACTCAAAATCCCCCTCCTAGCCAAGCTCTACTCTCAAGGTAATGATTTGGGGAAATTGAAATGGTTTAGGGCATTTATTAAACTATTTGAAATTGCGATTCCGCTCCTGCGGAATAGACTACTCAGGTGCGTTCTCGCTTAGGTGAAAAAGGCATCCGCTGAGGCTCAGTCACTTGACACCTCACCTCAGCACAGAAGTGGAAAATCACTACACAGAAGCGCCTTCGCCACTACGTGGAATCTTCGCAGGGGAAGAAATTCACCAAGTACTCAAGGCCCACTTCTATAAGCCTACCTCTGCAGAGGCGGCCCACTACCCGCTGGTACGGACACAAGACACCAGCAACTGTTAATTAACTCAACATTTCCACAAAACACCCAAAACATTCCAGGAACCCTCCCGATAGAAACTAAACATGCTAGCCCAAGGTAAATAGTGTTACGAACTTTCTCGCACCCTTAGATTTCCCAAACAACCGAGCTAAGACATACTTTTCTAAAGAATCACCCAAAATAACCAAGTATCACAATTTCACAAATTAGACCATAAAGTACACCTGATTGCCTCAGGAAGCGAACCAATGGCTTGACTAAGTCATAAATAACCCTCCAGAACTACCAAAACCAACCCTATATACTCAAAAATCAATTTTTAGTCAAACTAATCAACTCTAATATTCTTATTTTAGGTTTTTCATTCTAAATCACATAAATGAATAACGGGCTCCGTTCCACCTATCCTCGCTTATCATAACCCCTACACATAGTGTACTTGAAGGGTAATATAGTGAAATACGGGTCTTTAGCTAAAAACGACCGGATGGATTGTTACATCAGATACCAATTAAACAAACTTCCATCCCAAAATTGAAGAAGGAAAGTACGAAAGCCGGCGAGTAATCATGGAATCCCCATCAAACCTCATGAAAGCCCCAACAGACAAGAAATGAAAAAATAGTACCAATTGCTCCCCTATTAGTCGAACTACTTTTGACATACCTCAACACCCCAAATATCTATTCCTTCATACTTAAATTTTTTTCACAGTTGATTCTCGAATGAAGAACTGATTCTGCTCGAATTCCCTGATTTTATCACCACCATACATGTTTACGTGTTCGATTGAATCCATGAATTATCACAATATTCGCCATCATCCTTTAGTTGTAGCCACAATCATAGTCCAACCTATACCGATAACCTAGTATGATTATGCTAGTCTTCCTTCTCAAATATTAAGGTTGTCCTTCACCCATGATTTTATAGAAACACATAGACACACGCCACAAGCCCAATGTTTCTCAAATCTCCAAATCAGCAGACTATAAGCATACCTACTGATTACCTTCCGTGCCAAATCTTTTGAAAATCAATTGATCACCTTAAATACATCCTATAACCATTTGAACCTCCTCAATGCATACCAAGTACCCATGCAAACCATGAGGACTATTTGAATCATTGTCATCCAACGAATATCATCAATCCTACTGTCAAACTTTTAATGAGAACCGGCAACACCATCATACCTCCATTCTGAATTGAAATCTGATGCATCCTTATCAGTGGTTTACTAAAATACTCTAAGTCCTCCAGGCAATATAATCATGGACACCTGGCCCAGAATGAACAATCTGACCCGGAAATAAGTGCTCACTTTCTAAATCATCGATAATCACCCAAATTGATTCCAATTTAACAAGTACACATTCCATAAGCATGATGTGGCCTCTTCTATCTCATTTCTCATGAATAATCATTCACGTACCATTACCCACGACTCCCAAATGTTGGATCCTATCCAAGTCACCAATTTAGCATAAAAAACTAAACCTTATCGAACCTCTATTTGTCATACCTCGCTAATTACCAGCCTTACCCATTTCTTGATGTATCAACCTTACCTTTCCTATACTTGACACTACTCAATTTCTTCCAAGTCTTTAACACATGAAAATACTCACTAACGCTACTAGTCCACAATGATTTGACCTAGTCTACCACCGGTTGCCAATTATGAACCCAAAAGAACATTCGTTATAACACTTAGTCAATTACCATAGACCTACTCCTCCGAGTGTACCACTCATAACCCAAGAATTCCCATTATTTCAAATCTAAATCCTTTCCTATCTCGAAGAGGCACCTTACTCATTCCAAATTATATCAACCATACATTTATCAAAATTCTTAAATTTCCATCTCTCATTTCAATCACGTTCACCATTAACAACAGATCATTACTCAAACCTGCTCTAGAGCATACCGAAATATCATAGGCCTCGCAAATAACCGAATCGATCCTGGAAACAGTAGGACACTTCATACCTCACAATACAGAGTTTTTCCCTCACCTCACTAGAATCTTTAAACTGGAAGCTCCTCCTTATCCGGCACATCCCATGTACTATCATTTAGTACCCAAATGATCACCCAAACCATCACTGAACTGGTCTATAATTCGAAGCTTGATCCTTAATTACCGGACGTACACTCCGACTAACATCCTCATATATTGTCGTTGAAATACCCTTGCCAAAATCCTTAATCAAAATAATCCTTCTTCTATAATAGTTCATATGTTCACTGACCCGATCATCGATACCCGATGTTTTTCACAACTGGAGTTAGGTCAAATCATCGTCAATCTATTACAGTAGATATCCCCATTGACCAACACCTTATTCAAGGTCTAATACAATGATTTCCTGCAAAAAAACAACCCTTACCTTATTTTGCTGAACCATAACATATCCAACTAACCGTGCAATTTTCCCAGTCCTTCGGTCAACTTCAAAGTCATTATACCCCTAATTATAGAACCCTTTAAGTATTATTCTTTGTATACCATGCCCACAAATCTTGTCCAAGACTAGATGCAACACCCGCTAATCCCTTAAAAAGAACTCCGAACTCATCCAACGCTAGATCCATTCCTATTAGTCAATCACTGGCTCCCATTAGCCTACGACATAGTCCAACGTACCAACTCATATACGATTTCTTACACTCACTCTATGCTAATAACTGGGAAACAACTAACAAATCAACAACGTCATGGTTTCAATAATTCTCTTCTATCATTAACTTCGAAACTCCAAGAGACCCTATGAACATACTCTTTAGCCGAAGAAACGCGACAGTCTATTCCCTTATGATTCACTCATCACAAGTAACATTTCCACTTGATCTCGAACAGATCTCCATTTCCTAAAAGAACTCACCACTCCACAGCTACACCTCTGCCACGTCAAAGGCCAACTAAACTTTACCTTCAAATCATAGTTGAAGACTAAACTTCATCATGCGTCTCTACCATGGTATCACATCTTATACCCTCCCGCCCGACGTTATCGCAAACTACTCACGCATGAATTTTTAAGAGTGTGTTACCACCATCGGCGATCGAATATGATGAAGAAATTTCAGATACCAATTTTCACAAAGTAGCGAGAAAAGAATGTAAAATGTGAAAATTTCTAAATGTCTCATAACCTCTCGAACATATGTACGGACGTCTCCGTATCGATACGCAAGACTATAGTAGACATTGCTCTTGTATTTAAGATTGTTTAACCTAAAGCTCTAATATCAACTTTGTCATGTCCCCTTTTAAAGAATCATTGTGGCACCTACACAATACCTACTGATTGGTGAACCACTCCCAAATAAAAATGTAATATAAGTAAGAATGGGGAATAAGAAATACATAATAAAATCGTCTAACCATAATATATATACGGAAAGATAAGTGTGAGGACAACAATACGACCCCTATGAATCTGGTCAACAATACAAAAGCTCTAACCGAATACAAGTATGATAAGAGGATAACATAAGACAATTATCTAAACAACAAAATCTGAATGGGTGAACATGTCTCTTGGATAAATAAAAGACATAATGGAGATAAGAGTATACAGGTATGCTGAATGGAAGAATGCTCACCCTAAACACTACAAGTTCCCCAACTCAGACTCAACCATGAAGTCCTGCACTGGTAGATGGTGTTGTATCTGAATCCAAAAAAAATACAGTAAGTGTAGCATGAGTACACAACGTACCCCCGTAGGCACATAGGCCGACAATGATGGAGGGAAAACATTTCTATTGAGGCAACTGCACTTGGTCAGTAGAACATAGTATCGACTGGACATGATACGTAACAACGATAAATATCAAGTTAATTCTCAAATAGGTCTTATCCTAAGCAGTTCAATAGTCACATAAGACATCTTATTCACATAGAGTTAATGAATCGTATAGGTTACTGAATTCACATAAGAGTTCAATAACAAATCAAGTACACTTTAATTTATATGACACCTACAAAGAATTTACTATCCATACCCATCGATCTGAACTCTGTATAAGCCATACTCATATATAGCCCCACTTACCTGACATGACACATCAGATTAGCAAGTCGACACTTAGTTCACAACAACCTTTTAAGAAATGTTCCCAAAAGTATTACAACTAGGCTAACCATGATGATGTTAACTCATTTTTCATCTCAAGCCTTTAGACTTAACTAAGACTCTATACTGCTATGGTATGCCGCACATTAGTTCATTCAACATCCACCTTATCCTCTTATTAGAGGTCTATATGATACACCCTTAACTAAAAAGGGAAATTCTATAAACACATGGCAAATGAGTGCACAACTATGATAACAACACATCACACAAGTTTCGTGCTAGACCGGTTACCCAATAACGTTGTCAGTTACCAGAAAACACGCAAACACACATATTTCCCTTAGCTCTAGACGATAGTCCTGCCATATTGAAATTACCGACCACAGTAGCATTAATGTTGAATACTTGGACTCATAAATTATAAGCTACAAAACCAAGTTCATAGAGACAAGCCCAATTATGACAACCAATCCAACTCAACAAAATCAATTCAATTTTCTAAGTATTCACAAAGATAAGCCCAATTATGACAACCAATCCGATTCAATAAAATTAATCAAGTTATCCAAGTATTCACAAAGACAAACCCAATCATGTCAACCAATTCGATTCAATGAAATCAATCCAATTATTCAAGTATTCACAGAGACTAAGCTCAATCATGGCAACCAATCCACATTACAAATCAATAGGTAATCAATGCAATGAGATATGTATGATATGAATGTAATGTATATGTTAGATACCTTTCATCTCCAGTATATAAAAGTCTTTATGAAATGCACACCCATGGGGGACCCGTGGAGCCCAACCTTTGGCTGAATAATAATTATTGCAGACAACAACCCAACCCCATGCATATCATCTTATACGTTGTGGCATGCTACCCAAGCCATTTGTGATATTATCATCATTTTAGTATTGCCAACATCTCATAGTAATACCATTGCCTTTATTTTCTCGGTCTCATTAGACCCACAATATTTTCATACGACTCTCATTTCAATATCATTAGAACCATGAGTGTATGAATGCAAATGAAAATACAAGGCAAGTAATCTAGATGCATGAGAAGCAATCAAGTATAGGAGATGAATGTCACATGCTTTCAAAAAGTCATCAACACATAATCAAAGTAAATCAGGATATGATACCAAAAGCAATGTGATAACTAAACACAACAATATCAAAATGGCGACAAGCATACATAATGTCAACAAGTCCACATAACAACTGTAGGAATCAGCTTAAGGCTGATTCCCCAAATCACTCATCAACACATGTTTCCACCCAAAAATTCATCACAACCGCTAATGTGGGACACCCAAACATGCCTAATACCCCTCAATATTTATAACTACTACGTACTTCTATTGGAGTCTAAAAGAGTTAAACCGTAGCCTACCTCAAAGCCGAGCAGGTGCGTGCAATTAACCTTTAGCACTAGCCTTGACAATCCAGAGCACCTCGTAATAATCATAGTCTAACACCCATAGACTATACATCAATATTAAGTTAATGGACAATACAAGGACTTAGTCCTTAAATATACCAAAGACACCTAGAACCAACCATGACGACGGTTCCAAAATTCAAATTGTATTACCCAAGAAGCATAAACGCATACTAGATAGTCATATCCTTAAGTTAATTTGAAATATAAGCCCAAATAAATCATTAATTGCAAGATTAGATAAAATCCCCAATTTCAAATCCTAGAATTTCTCCAAAATTGAAAAGGGGTTCCATATGCAAATTAAACACTACTCTATGATCATCTACCATTAATTAATACCTATTCACAATATCTCAATCAACTAGTCATTATACAATCCCTAAATTCAAAATTCTTAGCCCCTTATTATTGTATAAACAACTTAGTCTACCTCCTTTCCCAAATATAATTCTTCATTTGGATAGAAGACTTTAATAATAAATAATAACAAAATTGGGTGAAATTATAACTCCAAGGAAGAACCATGATGGAATACTCAAAATCCCCCTCCTAGCCAAGCTCTACTCTCAAGGGAATGATTTGGGGAAAATGAAATGGTTTAGAGCATTTAACACACTATCTGAAACAATGATTCTGCTCATGTGGAATCGACTTCGCAGGCGCGATCTCGCTTAGGAGGAAAAGACATTCTCTGAGGCGCAATCACTTGACACCTCGCATCAGCAAAGAAGTAGAAATCACTATGCAGAGGCGCCTTTGCCTCTGCGTGGAATCTTCACAAGGGCAGAAACTCACCAAGTACTCAAGGCCCGCTTCTGTGCTCATACGTCCGCAGAGGCAGCCCACCACATGTTGGTGCGGACACCAAACACCAGCAATTGTATAAAACCTCGACACATCCATGAAACACCCGAAAGATTCCCGGAATCACTCGGATATGAACCAAACATGCTAACCAAAGGTAAACAATGTTACAAACTCGGTCACACCCTTGGATTTCCCATATAATCGAGCTAAGACATACTTTTCTAAAGAATCTCTCATAAAAACCAAGTATCACAATTTCACAAATAAGGCCATAAAGTACATCTGATTACCTCGGGAAGTGAACCAATGACCCGATTAAGTCATAAATGACCCCGAAAATACCAGGAGTGACGGAACTCAAAAATAAACTCGTGTACTCGAAAGTGAACTTTGAGTCAAACTAATATACTCTAAGATTCCTATTTTCGGTTTTTTTTATCCAAAATCACATAAATAAACCTCAGGCTCCGTGCCACCCATATCCGCGTATCACAACCCCCACATATAGTCTACGAGAAGGCTAATATAGTCAAATAAGGGTCTTTAGCTAAAAAGATCAGACGAGTCATTACACTTTCTCTTGCATGACGTTTCTTTCCATTTGTTCTGAATGTATATGTATTATGAAATCCACTAAATAAATATTAAATTTTTTAATCATTATTGTATATTAACTTGAGAACCTCATACTCGTAGGAATCCATAAAGTTCAAATCGTAGATTTACCTCAACATTTAAGCTCTCGCTTCTTAAATGGAGCTTTTCCATTAAATCTATGAATGTCATGGATGAGATGGTATTTTCTTGTCGCAATGGGTAAAAACACACCAATTGAATTTTGTTTGAACGGAAAAATTAACAACAACCTACATATATCCACCTAAGCAAGACTTCTTTTAATAAAATCTCATCACACTGGCAATACTTTTTATAATCTATTCTCAGGTAAGCAAAATGTTTTGATTTTTTGTCGTTTGAACTTCTGTGGCATATCAATTGGAAGGGGATCTGCGCATCTAAATGTGGTTGATCCAAAGGTACGACGCAGAATTCAGTCAAATGCAGAAAACACGGAAGAATATTCAACAGGTTAGGTACATACTTTCTTGAACATGCTCGATCGTTGATGCTAGTAAAAATAGGGGACAATACAGTATGTTACTATGTTTTACTAAGTGTTTTATCTTTTTCTATATTTTATATATCTTAATTGCCTAACCATGTCTGTTGTTGTATTCGGAGTACTACTACTGTCAATATTAGATATCCGCTTTATATAACTGACAACTTGGGTCCCTATCATCTCTCAATCCAGGTAGTACTATATAAATTTTTCTTTGCTCAAACTACATTTTGTAAATCCAACATTCTTGTCCTTAGCAAGGAGAAGGTTCTACTCTTGACTCAAAAATGAGCAGGCATATCAACTTTTATTTAGTGAGTGGTAACGGTAGGGATTTGTCGGGTTTGTAAGAACAGCGGAAGTTTAAAATTTTCTTACCCAACAATGATCCTGGCATGACATATACAATAATCATGTTTATGTTCAAAACATAACAAAAGAAAACTTACATGTTTTCGAGCGCGGGATTCAATACTAAGGTATCCACGAGATTTGAATCCTCGACTGCAAGTTCCAACTCCAGTGTATTTCCTTTGCAAGAAAGCTAGGAAATCTTGCTTTAGGAAATGAGAAGTTATGTTCTATGACCTTACAATTATGGGGTATGTGTTGTTTATATAGGAGTTCAGGACAAAATCTATGTAGATTTAAAATAGGAAAACCCGGCCCATGTTAATGTTCAGTGGACCAGCCCAGCTGGTTCATCCCATACGTCCAAGGTGGACGGCCAAGCACCAATTTTGGGCCAGTAATTTATGGCCCAATTGCTTCCCTGTATTAGTCCGAGTACCCATATAATATATCCAACACATTTAATTAAATTTGAAATCCAATTCGACCTAATTAAATAATTTCTATCAAATAGAAATATTTCATAATTATTATAAATTAAATATCTCGACTCTCACTTGAATATTTAATACTTTCTCAATACACTCTTAGATCGAATAATAAATCGCATATAGTGTGACCCTATAGGCCTTCACATATCGACATTAATCTAATTAAGGTCCATACGAAACTCCTAGACTGCGTCGTATGACGAACTCAATATGTGAAGTACGTTTACATGAACCAACAAACTTAACCTTTATGCGGAACTATAAATTCCTTTCATTCGCGACACACTCGATTAAGCTTAGAATTTACCAAGTGTCTATCCAAATGTCTTAATCATTTTATCTCACATTTATTACTTTATAACAAGACCATATTCGAGATCTTTCATATATTTCGAGATCCAACCTACAATATGGGGTAAAAAGCCAAAATAAGTGATTTTATCCCTAAATATGTCTCTTGCATTGGCCAGTGACTTTAGTTGACCTAATAACATTGAGAAATTGAGTGCTTTCTCGAATTTTCAATCGAGGAAAGAATCCTATTCTTGGCTCAACTACCACCTTGATTTACATCCTGATGCACCCAACACAAGTCGTATCTTATCCAGAAGGAATTTAAGCTTAGAACTTGGTCAAAGTATATAATTCTATAAACAAGGTAAGTGTATTGACCTCAAGTAAAAGGACATTTATATTCCACACACCGATAACACAATAGACATGTATAAAAAATAGTTTATCGGCAGGGTATACCATTACTCGTAGTTGTGACACACACACCATTACTCGTAGTTGTGACACATACTACATTCTCTAAGAATGTGATACAGACCACATGTTGACTTATAGCATATCATTGATATCCCATTCTCGATGATCATTAGTCGAGGCTATTTTGAGAGTTACGTTCTATCATTAATAACTCACTCTATTAATGACAACGTAAGCTCAAGGGATGCACATATATGAATAATTGAAAATAATCAATCAATAATTCAATAATTCAAAATGCCATAAATATTAATCTCATTAATAATACAAATGTGTTCAAGTACATTTTGTCCCTAATATAGATTGTCTCTGGGTCATACATACTTTCAATCTCCCACTTGGCCTAGAGCTAATCTCCAATGTATTTAATACCCATTTTTCAAAATGACCATTGTTCTTAGCCAAGCTTAATGGTTTAGTAAATAGGTCAGCTAGATTACCATCTATGGGAATATAGTCTAGATCTATTTCTTTAGATTCCACCATCTCTCCGAGTATGTGGTATTTCCTCTATACATGCTTGTTATTGTTTGTTGATTTTGGTTCATTAGCTTGCGCAATTGCACCAGTGTTATCACAATATATCGTTATTGGATGACTGTCACTTGGAACAACCCCTAGTTCTTTTAAGAACTCAGATATCGAAACAACTTCATTACCAGCTTCCGATCCAGCAATGTACTCGACTTCAGTCGTCGAATCAGCAGTGGTTTCTTGCTTGAAATTTTTCCAACATACTGCTCCACCATTGAAAATGAAGGCATATCCAGACTGTGACTTGAAGTCATCAAGATCTATTTAGAAGCTAGCATCAGTGTACCCAATAACTACTAGCTTTTCTTGCCCACCAAAGACTAAGAAATAGTCTTTAGTTCGTCTAAGATACTTAAGAATATTCTTGACTGCTTTCCAGTGTTCTTTCCCAGGATTCTGCTAGAATTTGCAAGTCATGCTAAGTGCAAAGGCCACATCTGACCTAGTGCAAGTCATGGCATACATGATTGATCATTTAGCTGAAGTATATGGGATCCTCTTCATGCATTCAAGTTCTGTAACAGTAGAAGGACTGTCCATCTTAGATAACTTGATGCCTTGACCCATAAAAAGACATCTTCTCTTGGAGTTTTCCATTGAGAAACGTCTTAGCACTTTGTCTATGTATGTAGACTATGACTGCCCTAACAATTTATTAGGTCTATGTCTGTAGATCCTAATTCCAAGAATGTAACATGCTTCACCTAAGTCGTTCATCATGAAGGTGTTGGACAACCATTGCTTCACTGATTGCATAAGTGACATATCATTTCCCATTATTAATGTCTCATTTACATATATGATAATGAAAACAATACTCTATTTCTTGCGTTTACTATAAACGCATCGATCTTCCTTGTTTCTGACAAAGAGGCTTGCTTAAGTTCATAAATGGAATTTTGTAGTTTGCATACTGCTTTGGGTTTTGACTTGGATGTAAAACCTTCAGGTTGTTTCATACACACTTCCTCAATTAGATTTCCATTGAGGAAGGCGGTCTTAACATCCATCTGCCAAATCTCATAATCATGTATGCAGCTATTGCAAGTAAAATCTGAATGGACGTACTCTTTGCAACTGGCAAAAAGGTTTCATCATAATCGACCCCAGGCCTCTGATTGTAACCTTTTGCTACCAACCTAGCGTTGTAAGTTTGCACCTTGCCAAATGCATCAATTTTCTTTTTCAAGATCCATTTGCATCCTATGGGTCTAACTCAGTTGTCAAATCAACCAAGTTCCAAACTTGATTGACATATATTAAGTCTATTTCAGATTTCATGGCTTCTTGCCATCTTTGCAAGTCAATGTCTAACATAGCCTCGATGTAGGTTGTAGGCTCATCATCATCAGGAATATCTATCTCATTTTGACTTTCAATAAGGAGATTAAGTCTTTCAGGCTGACGATGAGTCCTAGTGGACCTACGGAGTTGGTTATTTTACGTTTCTGTGGTTCTTGTATTCTGATCATGAGAAGGTTCTTGTGTGTTTCCGCCACTATGAGAGTTTTCAGGAATATCATCTACATGTGTTTCCTGAATGGAAAGATGTACAACCATTGTATCATCTTCCATTGGTTGTGTATG
This sequence comes from Anisodus acutangulus, assembly GCA_029783415.1. Taxonomy (NCBI): domain Eukaryota; kingdom Viridiplantae; phylum Streptophyta; class Magnoliopsida; order Solanales; family Solanaceae; genus Anisodus; species Anisodus acutangulus. The sequence continues at coordinate 26,447,849 of CM056511.1, read as the reverse complement.
AGAATCTTGCATTTCTACATCAATCCTCACATCACTCCCACTGGCTGAAGGCTGTACTCTAAGTAACACACCTTCACCAAATACTCCCACTGAATTCTTGTCTAGGTCATTCGACAAGGATTCAACCTCTATGTTGCTTTGTGGTTCTTGAATTTCTTCAAGTTCTATCTTATTGTAACTTTGTTCCTTGTAGACATAGTCTTCCTCAAGGAAAGTTGCATTTCTGGAAACAATTACCTTATGTTCTCCAGGAAAATAGAAATAGTATCCTCTCATTTTCTTAGGATATCCCACAAAGTAACATTTCTAACTTTTAGATTCCAACTTGTTAGTAAGAATCTTCTTTACATATGCAGGGTATCCCCAGGCTCGCATATGTGTACGAGCAGGCTTCTTTCTATGCCATATCTCATATGGCATTTTCTCTACGAACTTTGAAGGAACTCTATTCAAAATATAGATTGAGTTTTGTAAAGCATAGCCCCAAAGGTATGTTGGAAGAGCTGAAAAATTCATCATGGATCTGACCATATCCAATAATGTTCAATTTCTCCTTTCAACAACGCCATTCATTTGTGGTATTCCAGGAGGTATCCATTTTGACTGGACTCCATGAAGTTTCAAGTAATCTGGAAATTCTCTACTCAAGTATTCACCTCCTCGATCTGATCGAAGAATCTTGATACTTTTTTTAAGTTGTTTCTCTACTTCTAACTTATACTCCTTAAATTTCTCAAAGGCTTCGGACTTGTGCTTCATAAGATACACATATCCAAACCTTGTAAAATCTTCTGTAAAAGTTATGAAGTAAGAAAAACCTTCTTTAGCTTTCGTGGAAAATGGCCCACATACATCTGTATGGACCAACTCAAGTGCCTCTTTGGCTTGCACACCTTTACCAGAAAGTGATTTGTTGATCGTCTTTCCTCTCAAGCAAGATTCATAGTCACTATAGGACTCCAAGTCAAATGGTTCCAGGTAGTCTAACTTTCTTAATCTTGCTATCCTTGATTCATTGATATTACCAAGTCTATAGTGCCATAAGTAGGTTGGATTTCTTGGATTACTTATTTTAGCTCATTTGTTTAGCACATTGAGAATTTCACAATTACAATTAAGAATATATAAACCATTCACGCGGAGCATTTCCACAAATAATACCATTCAAAGATAGTATATAACTTCCATTAGCAATATATGAGGGAAAACCCTCAATGTCTAAGATTGGAATGAAAATAATATTTCTCGTAATCGAGGGAACCAAATAACAATTTTTAAGTTCTAATGTAAAACTCGAAGGTAAATCTAATCTATAAGTTCTCACACGCTCAACATCAACTCGTGCTCTATTTCCAACGTGTAGGTCCACCTCACATGGTCTAACCTTTCTGCTGTCCATTAAGCCCTGCACATTATTACAAATGTGTGAGCTACAGGTTGTATCCAATACCCAGTTGTGACAGTTACTTATAGACATATTAATCTCAATGACAAACATACCTTGTCCAGAAGCACTTAGTGCCTTGTCTCCTTCTGGAGCGGTGTAATCTTTCTTCCAATGACCCTTCTGCTTGCAGTTGAGGCATGCATCCCTGGCCAACCTAGACTCCTTCTGAACACCTCCTTTAGGTTTCAAGACTGTGGGGTTGGCACCAGCCTTACCCTAATTCTTCTTGTTCTTACCTTTAGGTTTGATCCTAGTAGATGAGCCCACTATGAGCACAATCTTCCATTTTGAAGTAGATGATTCATAAGTATTTAGCATATTGTGAAGTTCTGGAAGATTCACCTTGGTTCCATTCATGTTGAAGTTCACAATGAAATTCTCAAACGAACTAGGAAGTGAATTCAAAATCAGGTTAACAGACACATTTTGGGGTAGCTTCGTTTCGATCGAAGCCAACCTTTCTATCAATCTAATCATCTTCAAAACATGACCAGATAGTTGGCCCCCATCATTCATCTTACATTTGAAGAGGTCTCTCAATAGCTTATGCTCCATAGTCTGAGACTATGAATCATAAGGACTCTTCAAATGTTCTAGGATCTCATAGGGGCCCATGTTCTCATGCTTCCTCTGTAACTCTACAGTCATGGAGGACAACATGACATATTGTGACGATGTAGCATCATCCAAATGCTTCTAATAAGCAGCCTTGTTAAACAAAGCATAATCAACAGACTCTTCATCAAGAACTTTTGGAATAGTTTGTCTAACACATACTTAATTTTCTCTTGTCTCAGTACCAAATGCAAATTACGCAACCAGTCCGGATAATTAGCTCCAGTCAACTTATTAGTATCAACCAAGCATTTCGATGACAGATTCGACATTTTAAATAATCTGAAGAAATAGATAGACAGAAATTAAAATATAATTTCTATGAACATATTCGTTAACTAATTAACATGGCCTTTAGTTTAATTAGCTCCAATTATTTTAACATATTCTACGATCCCATGGAAGAATACAGACTCATATCAAATATGATCATAATGGGCCAATATCCAAGTTCATACTGTCTCCGCGTTTGCTTGGGCTGATAACTTCAACAGTACAACCTGGTAGGTCTCCAAACCAATTACAAACAATTTGCAACTCTTAGTGAGACCAAATATTCTAAATAATCGATCTGCTCCCTTAGATTATTCTGATTCTAGGGCTTCAAGACATAACTAAGTAAGTTAACCCCGTTAGGTGACTGCAATCGTGCATCTAAGCAAGTTTTGTCTTGTAGAGCAAATGCTAGGGCATAAATACTCACAAAGGTTTTTCACTCGCTACTGCAAACACATATATCTATGAATAGTCTGAGTCCTCGTATACTTAGAGCAAACATAGGGTGTAAATACTCTTATAGCCGAAAAGGATTTTGCACTCAATCAGTTATAACGGACGACGCGTGGATTCTAAATCAGACTTATATTACATTTGGGAAACATTTTAATCGGGGTTTGATCAAGATCCTTATCACTCGTGCTAGTTCAAATAGAGCACATATTGGGCGTTGCCAACCCAAACATGATTTAATGAGGTCCGACAAATATTGGGCACCGCCTACCCAGACATATCTATTGCGGTCTGACAAATATTGGGCGCCGCCTACCCAGACATATATATATGGGCTTTATACTAATTATTTAAATAACAATCAATTAAACAATAGGAGAAACAATTAATTTATGCGCACATTATCAAATAATATGCTAAAATAACAATAATCGTGGTTTTCATCACCGGTTTGGTGGCCCACGGCGGTTTCCAAAATAGTCGGTAGTGGCCCCTTTTCGGCGACTTTCATCGTGTAACACCACCTACGCTAGATTCCTCTCATCGAGACAATCACGGTGGTGGTAGTACTTCACCATTTTGATGCCCGAGGCGGCCAGAAATAGCCCCGCCATTGGGGGCCTTTCCCGCATCTACGCCGCATCCCATCACCTCTCAACACCTTTATCGACCATCTAATAAAGTGTATTTCTTGATAATAGTGGAGAGGGTGGTAGAATAATGTCGAATCGCTGAAAAACCACCGGAAAGCCACTGCCCCACAGCCGGAACAATGGTTTTTTTATATATATTTTGAAAATTTATTTAATGATTCGAAAAAACTATTTTTCCCACGTTATCGTTATTACTGATTATCATGTAATCATTAGACCAGCCTGGGTTCTGATACCACTATAGCGATTTGGTGGGTTTGTAAGCACAACAGAAATTTAAATTTTTCTTATCCAACAATGATCCTGGCATGGCATATACGATAATCATGTTTATGTTCAAAACATAACAAAAGAAAACTTACATTTTTTGAGCGCGAGATTCAATACTAAGGTATCCACGAGATTTGAATCCTCGACTGCAAGTTCCAACTCCATTATATTTCCTTTGCAAGAAAGCTAGGAAATCTTGCTTTAGGAACTGATAAGTTATTTTCTATAACCTTACAATTATGGTGTATGTGTTGTTTATATAGGAGTTCAGGAAAAAACCTATGTAGATTTAAAATAGGAAAACCCGGCCCATGTTAATGTTCAGTGGACCAGCCCAGCTGGTCCATCCCATACGTCCAAGGTGGACGGCCAAGCACCAATTTTGGGCCAGTAATTTAGGGCCCAATTTCTTCCCTGTATTAGTCAGAGTACCCATATAATATATCCAACACATTTAATTAAATTTGAAATCCAATTCGACCTAATTAAATAATTTCTATCAAATAGAAATATTTCATAATTATTATAAATTAAATATCTCGACTCTCACTTGAATATTTAATACTTTCTCAATACACTCTTAGATCGAATAATAAATCGCATATAGTGTGACCCTATAGGCCTTCACATATCGACATTAATCTAATTAAGGTCCATACGAAACTCCTAGACTGCGTCGTATGACGAACTCAATATGTGAAGTCCGTTTACATGAACCAGCAAACTTAACCTTTATGCGGAACTATAAATTCCTATCCAAATGTCTTAATCACTTTATCTCACATTTATTACTTTATAACAAGACCATATTCTAAATATGTCTCTTGCACTGGCCAGTGACTTTAGTCAAGCTAATAATAATGAGAAGTTGAGTGCTCTCTGGAATTTCCAATCGAGGAAGGAATCTTATTCTTGGCTTAACTACCACCTTGATTTACATCCTGATGCACCTAACGCAAGCCGTATCTTATCCAGAAGGAATTTAAGCTTAGAACTTGGTCAAAGTACATCATTCTGTAAACAAGGTACGTATTGACCTCAAGTCAAAGGACCTTTATATTCCACACGCCGATAACACTATAGACATGTATACCAAATAGTTTATCGGCAGGGTATACCAATACGTCTGCAAAGTATCCATGTGTCCATCACGAGTAACCATTACTCGTAGTTGTGAGACATACTACATTCTCCAAGAATGTGATGCAGACCACATGTCGACTTAAAGCATATCATCGATATCCCATTCTCGATAATCATTAGTCGATGCTATTTTGAGAGTTACGTTTTATCATTAATATCTCACTCTACTAATGACAACGTAAGCTCAAGGAATACACATATATGAATAATTGCAAACAATCAATCAATAATTCAATAATTAAAAATGCCATAAATATTAATTTCATTAATAATATGAATGTGTTCAAGTACATTTTATCCCTAATATATATTGTCTCTGGGACATACATACTTTCAATCTCCCACTTGGCCTAGAGACAATATCCAATGCATCTAATACCCATGTTTTTGAAATGACCATTTTTCTTGGCCAAGCTTAATGGTTTAGTAAATGGGTCAGCTAGATTATCATATGTGGGAATATAGTATAGATCTATTTCTTTAGATTCCATTATCTCTGAGAGTATGTGGTATTACCTCTGTACATGTTAGTTTCTATTTGTTGATCTTGGTTCCTTAGCTTGCACTACTGCACCAGTGTTATCTCAATATATCGTTATTGGATGACTGGGACTTGGAACAACCCCTAGTTCTTTTAAGAACTCAGATATCGAAATAACTTCTTTACTAGCTTCCGATCCAGCAATGTACTCAACTTCAGTCGTCGAATCAGCAGTGGTTTCTTGCTTGAAATTTTTCCAACTTACTGCTCCACCATTGAAAAGGAAGGCATATCCAGACTATGACTTGAAGTCATCAAGATCTATTTAGAAGCTAGCATCAGTGTACCCAATAACTACTAGCTTTTCTTTCCCACCCAAGACTAAGAAATAGTCTTTAGTTCGTTTAAGATACTTAAGAATATTCTTGACTACTTTCCAGTGTTCTTCCCCAGGATTCTGCTGGAATTTGCAAGTCATGCTAAGTGCAAAGGCCACATCTGGCCTAGTGCAAGTCATGGCATACATGATTGATCATATAGATGAAGCATATGGGATCCTCTTCATGCGTTCAAGTTCTGTAACAGTAGAAGGACTATCCTTCTTAGATAACTTGATGCCTTGACCCATAGAAAGACCTCCTCTCTTGGAGTTTTCCATTGAGAAACGTCTTAGCACTTTGTCTATGTATGTAGACTATGACCGCCCTAATAAACTAGTAGGTCTATCTCTGTAGATCCTAATTCTAATAATGTAGCAGGCTTCACCTAAATCCTTTATCATAAAGGTGCTGGATAACTATTCCTTCACTGATTGCATAAGGGACTTATCGTTTCCCATTATTAATATGTCATCTACATATACGATAATGAAAAAAATACTCCCTTCCTTGCGTTTACTATAAATACATGGATCCTCCTTGCTTCTGACAAAGTCAAATGATTTGGTAGCTTTGTGAAAGCAAATATTCTAACTCCTTGAGACTTGCTTAAGTCCATAAATGAACTTTTGTAGTTTGCATACTGCTTTGGGTTTTGACTTGGATGTAAAACCTTCAGGTTGTTTCATACACACTTCCTCAATTAGATTTTCATTGAGGAAGGCGGTCTTAACATCCATCTGCCAACTCTCATAATCATAGTATACAACTATTGCAAGAAAAATCCGAATGGACATAATCTTTGCAACTAGCGAAAAGGTTTCATCATAATCGACCCCAGGCCTCTAATTGTAACCTTTTGCTACCAACCTAGCCTTGTAGGTTTGCACCTTGCCAAATGCATCAATCTTCTTCTTGAAAACTCATTTGCATCCTATTGGACAAACCCTTTTGGAAAATTAACCAAGTTCCAAACTTGATTGACATACATTGAGTCCATTTCAGATTTCACAGCTTTTTGCCATCTTTGCGAGTAAATAAGTTGTAGGATCATCATCATCAGGAATATCTATCTCATTTTGACTTTCAACAAGGAGATTAAGTCTTTCAGGCTGACGATGAGTCCTTGTGGACCTACGGAGTTTGTTATTTTGCATTTCTGTGGTTCTTGCATTCTGATCATGAGAAGGTTCTTGTGTGTTTCTACCACTATGAGAGTTTTCAGGAATATCATCTACATGTGTTTCCTAAATGGAAAGATGTACAACCATTGTATCATCTTCCATTGGTTGTGTATGAGTAACTTGCATTTCTGCATCAATCTTCACATCACTCCCACTGGCTGAAGGTTGTACTCTAAGTAACACACCTTCACGAAATACTCCCACTGAATTCTTGTCTAGGTCATTCGACAAGGATTCAACCTCTATGTTGCTTTGTGGTTCTTGAATTTCTTCAAGTTCTATCTTATTATAACTCTATTCCTTGTAGACAGTCTTCCTCAAGGAAAGTTGCATTTCTGAAAATAATGACCTTATGTTCTCCAGGAAGATAGAAATAGTATCCTCTCGTTTCCTTAGGATATCCCATAAAGTAATATTTATCACTTTTAGATTTCAACTTGTCAGTAAGAATATTCTTTACATATGCAGGGCAGCCCCAGGCTCACATATGTGTAAGAGCAGGCTTATTTCCATGTCATATCTCATATGGCATTTTCTCTACTGACTTTGAAGGAACTCTATTCGAAATATAGATTGAGTTTTGTAAAGCATAGCCTTGGGTATGTTTTTATAGCTGAAAAACTCATCGTGGATCTGACCATATCCAATAAGGTTCAATTTCTCCTTTCAGCAATGCCATTCATTTGTGGTGTTCTAGGAGGTGTCCATTCTGATATGACTCCATGAAGTTTCAAGTAATATAGAAAATCTCTACTCAAGTATTCACCTCCTCGATCTGATCGAAGTGTCTTGATACTATTTTCAAGTTGTTTCTCTACTTCTAACTTATACTCCTTGGATTTCTCAAAGGCTTCGGACTTGTACTTCATAAGATACACATATCAAAACCTTGTGAATTCGTATGTAAAAGTTATGAAGTAAGGAAAACCACCCTTAGCTTGAGTGGAAAACGGGCCACATACATCTGTATTGAAAATGACCCACATACATCCTAGAAAGTGGTTTGTTGGTCATCTTTCCTCTCAAGAAAGATTCACAGTCACCATAGGACTCTAAGTCAAATGGTTCCAGGTAGTCAACTTTCTTAATCTTACTATCCTTGATTCATTGATATGACCAAGTCTACAGTGCCATAAGTAGGTGGGATTTCTTGGATTACTTATTTTAGCTCATTTGTTTTGCACATTGAGAATTTCACGATTACAATTGAGAATATATAAATCATTCACAAGTGGAGCATTCCATAAATAATACTATTCAAAGATAGTATATAACTTCCATTAGCAATATATGAGGAAAAACCCTCAATGTCTAACATTGGAATGGAAATAATATTCCTCGTAATAGAGGGAACAAAATAACAATTATTAAGTTCTAATGTAAAACTCAAAGGTAAATCTAATCTATAAGTTCCCACACGCTCAACATCAACTCGTGCTCCATTTCCAACTCGTAGGTCCACCTCTCATGGTCTAACCTTTCTGATGTCCATTACGCCCTGCACATTATTACAAATGTGTGAGATACAAGTTGTATCCAATACCCAGCAGTGAGAGTTACTTATAGTCATATTAATCTCAATGACAAACATACCTTGTCCAACAGGTCCAGAAGCACCTAGTGCCTTATCTCCTCCTGGAGCGGTGCAATCTTTCTTCCAATGCCCCTTCTGCTTGCAGTTGAGGCATACGTCTTTGGCCAACCTACACTTCTTCTGAACACGTCCTTTAGGTTTCAAGATTGTGGGTTTGGCACCAACCTTACCCTTATTCTTCTTGTTATTACCTTTAGGTTTGAACATAGTAGATGAGCCCACCATGAGCACAATTTTCCCTTTTGAAATAGATGATTCATAAGTCTTTAGAATATTGTGAAGTTCTGGAAGATTCACCTTGGTTCCATTCATGTTGAAGTTCACAATGAATTTCTCAAACGAACCCGGAAGTGAATTGAAAATCAGGTTAACAGACACATTCTGGGCAGCTTCGTTCCAATCGAAGGCAACTTTTCTATCAACCTAATCATCTTCAGAACATGACTAGACATTTGGCCTCATCATTCAGCTTACATTTGAAGAGATCTCTCAATAACTCGTACTCCATAGTCTGAGACTGTGAATCATAAAGACTCCTTAAATGTTCTAGCATCTCATAGGGGCCCATGTTCTCATGCTGCCTCTGTAACTCTACAGTCATGGAGGAAAACATGAAACACTATGCTGAGGTAGCTTCATCCAAATGCTTCTGATAAGGAGCCTTGTCAAACAAAGCATACTCAACAGACTCTTCATCGGAAACTTTTGGAATAAATGTGTCTAACACATACTCAATTTTCTCTTATCTCAGTACGAAACGAAAATTACGCAACCAGTCCGGATAATTAGCTCCAGTCAACTTATTAGTCTCAACCAAGCATTTCGATGACAGATTCAACATTTTAAATAATCTAAAAAAATGCATAGACTAAAATTAAAATATAATTTCTATGAACATATTCATTAACTAATTAACATGGCATTTAGTTTAATTAACTCCTATTATTTTAACAAATTCTACGACCCCATGAAAGAATACAGACTCATATCAAATATGATCATAATGGGCCAAGATCCAAGTTCATACTGTCTCCGTGTTTGCTAGGGCTTATAACATCAACAGTACAACCTGGTAGGTCTCCAAACCAATTACAAACAATTTGCAACTCTTGGTTTGACCGACTATTCTAAACGATCGATCTGCGCTAGTAGATTATTCCGACGCTAGGGCGTCAAGACATAACTAAGTAATCCAACCCCGTTACGCGACTGCAATCGTGCATCTAAGCAAGTTTGGCCTAGTAGAGCAAACTCTAGAGCGTAAATACTCACAAAGGTTTCTCACTCGCTACTGCAAACACATACATCTATGAAGAGTCTAAGTCCTCGTATACTTAGAGCAAACAGTACGGTGTAAATACTCTTATAGCCGAAAAGGATTTTGTACTCAATCAATTATAACGGACGACGCTTGGATTCCAAATCAGACTTATATTAAATTTGGAAAATATTTTAATCGGGGTTTTATCAAGATTCGTATTACTCGTGCTAGATCAAGTAGAGCACATATTGGGCGCCGCCAACCCAAACATGATTTAATGATGTTCGAGAAATACTGGGCGCCACCTACCCAGACATATATATTGCGGTCCGAAAAATACTGGACGCCGCGTACCCAGACATATATATGCGGGCTCTATACTAATTATTTAAATGACAATCAATTAAACAATACGAGAAACAATTAATTTATGCACACATTATCAAATAATATGCTAAAATAACAATAATTGTGGGCAAATTAATTTGTTTCAATTTAGAAAACATTTGAATTCCAAATTTAAACTCAAATTTTCTATTTTCAGAATTTTCTGCTTATCCAAACAGTCCCTTCATAATTAAGAAACTAAAATTTAATTTTCAGGGTTTTTTTCCAATTTTCAAAATCTTAAAATAATTACTGATTCGCCCAGGGACCAAAACTGTCTTTTCAGAAATTTACAGATCTGTAGTAGGGACCAAATCTGCTTTTCTGAAATTTACAGATTTATCCAGGGACTGAATCTGCTTTTCTGAAGTTTACAGATTTTCCCCAATGACCACATCTTCAGAGACCAAATTGTAATTTTTTCAGCTTCTAAAATTTTCAGATTTTCCCCAAGGGCTAAATTGCAGTCTCAAAAACCCTAATTTAATTTCAAATAGGTTCTTAAACTATTTCAAAATTTAAAATCAATTCCAACCCTAAATAAAATTTGGGATTCGGATTTCGGGGCAAAATTGACCCAATTGAACACCACCAGTCGACATCCCACGTCTGTTCGAACTCACCGGTGGTTTTCATCACCGGTTTGGTGGCCCACGGCGGCCGAAGTTCAAGCGGTTTCCAAAATAGTCGGTGGTGGCCCCTTTCCGGCGACTTTCGTCGTGTAACACCACCTCCATTCGATTCCTCTCGTCGAGACGATCACAGTGGTGGTATTACTTCACCATTTCGACGCCCGAGGCGGCCAGAAGTAGCCCCGCCATCGGCGGCTTACCGACGGCCTTTCCGGCTTCTATGCCGCGTCCCGTCAGCTCTCAACACCTTTATCGACCATTAAATAAAGTGGATTTATCGATAATAGTGGAGATGGTGGTAGAACAACGTCGAATCACTGAAAAACTACCGGAAAACCACTGCCCCGCCGCCGTAACAATGACTGCCACCACTATTCATGCCGCCAACGTTCACTATTTTTTTTTTTTTTTATATTTCAAAAATTTATTTAATGAATCGAAACAACTAATTTTCCCATGTTATCGTTATCACTGATTATAGTATAATCATTAAACCAGCCTGAACTCTAATACCACTGTAGGGATTTGTTGGGTTCGTAAGCACAACGGAAGATTAAATTTTTTTACCCAACAATGATCCTGGCATGGCTTATACGATAATCATGTTTATGTTCAAAACTTACAGGTTTTCGAGCGCGGGATTCAATACTAAGGTCTCCACGCGATTTGAATCCTCGACTGCAAGTTCTAATTCTAGTGTATTTCCTTTGCAAGAAAGCCAGGAAATCTTGCTTTAGGAACTTATAAGTTATTTTCTATAACCTTACAATTACGGGGTATGTGTTGTTTATATAAGAGTTCAGGACAAAACCTAAGTAGATTTAAAATAGGAAAACCTAGCCCATGTTAATGTTCAGTAGACCTGCCCAGCTAGTCCACCTCATACATCCAAGGTGGACGGCCAGGCCCCAATTTTGGGCCAGTAATTTCTAGCCCAATTGATTCCCTGTATTTGTCCGAGTACCCATATAATATATCCAAATAATTAAATCCGAAATCCAATTCGACTTAATTAAATAATTTCTATCAAATTGAAATATTCCATAATTATTATAAATTATATATCTCGACTCTCAATCAAATATTTAATACTTTCTCAATACACTCTAAGATCGAAGAAACAATCGCATATAGTGTGACCCTATAGGCCTTCACATATCGACATTAATCTAATTAAGGTCCATACGAAACTCCTAGACTGCGTCGTATGACGATCTCAATATGTGAAGTACGTTTACATGAATCCAGCAAACTTGACCTTTATGCGAAACTATAAATTCGTTTCATTCACGACACACTCGATTAATCTTAGGATTTGCCAAGTGTCTATCCAAATGACTTAATCACTTTATCTCACATTTATTAGTTGACAACTAGACCATATTCTAAATATGTCTCTTGCACTAGCCAGTGATTTTAGTCAACCTAATAACATTGAGAAGTTGAGTGCTCTCTCGAATTTCCAATCGAGGAAGGAATCTTATTCTTGGCTCAACTACCACCTTGATTTATATCCCGATGCACCCAACACAAGTCGTATCTTATCTAGAAGGAATTTAAGCTTAGAACTTGGTCAAAGTACATCATTCTGTAAACAAGGTACGTATTGACCTCAAGTCAAAGGACCTTTATATTCCACACGCCGATAACACTATAGACATGTATACCAAATAGTTTATCGGCAGAGTTTACCAATACTTCTCCAAAGTATACATTTGTCCATCACGAGTAACCATTACTCGTAGTTGTGAGACATACTACATTCTCCAAGAATGTGATGCAGACCACATGTCGACTTATAGCATATCATCGATATCCCAATCTCCATGATCATTAGTCGAGGTTATTTTGAGAGTTATGTTCTATCATTAATAACTCACTCTATTAATGACAACGTAAGCTCAAGGGATGCACATATATGAATAATTGCAAGCAATCAAACAATAATTTAATAATTGCAAATGCCATAAATATTAATCTCATTAATAATATGAATGTGTTCAAGTACATTTTGTTCTAATATAGATTGTCTCTAGGACATACATACTTTCAGTAACAGTGATGGTCTTCCTCACAGGTAAGTTCGTATAGAAATGATAAGAGGTTTTCTATTTAGGTATTTGATATATCAATTTCTGTATATTTTTTATTGCAATTTTCCTATTGATGGCAATGTATGTCACTTTATTAGCAGAAGCAAATAATAGATATCTGCTGTCGCTTAGGGAGAAAATTTCTTTACTCCTCAGGCTTCTTCATCGCACTGGAAGTTCTTTTTTGGTCGATGACATGACTGATAGTTTCTAAAAAATGACTTCTCAACATCAACGTGAGCAAGCTAGAGCAAACATTAGACAACATAATAAAACTGAACTTATGGACGTGCATGGTATGAAATTAATTAACATATTCCTTTTGTGAGACTTTTACTTGTTAAAGTTTTAGTTCTAACACCAACTTGTTCAGATCAAAATATTAAACTAACCAAGCCTTTCATTTTTTATTGGAATACTATATGCAAATATCAAATGTGAAATTTTAACTGACGCAACAAAGTATCACTGTATCAACACTTGTCAAGTTTCTTTTTAAATCATAGAAAAGAAAATGCAAGATTGTGTGTCAGCATAAAGATAAATGTGACATTTAATTAGAGAACCTTAATATTAAAGAAGCCGTAAAAAGAAAAATTATTGAGTGCAGGAATGAAACGAGCCTAAATGAAATAAATTAAATGGATGTTGAGGATTCATATCATAAACTGTAATTCATGTTTGGGATCGAGGCCTAGTTATTTTATTGAAAATAAATTTTAGTTTATGCAAATAGGTTAAAGGACTAAGTTATATTTAGCATGAAAAAAGAGAGAATTTTTATCATCCAAAATAGGAAGTTTTATCTTTTGATAAAAGAAGAATCAAATTCTTTCCTTTATATGGTAATAACTTTGTTGTTGTAAAGGAGAAGAAAAGAGTATGGACTTCTATGCTGAAATGGTTTGGATACTCTAGGATAATAGGTGATTGGAAGACGGAGATTCAATAGTTGATTCAAAGGTTCGCCAACAACAGGCCAAAGGCAAGTATGTTGGAATTCTGTTTCGCAGCAGTTATATATCATGTATGGACTGAACGTAATGATAGAAGATTTTCCAACAAAGTCACAAGCATCTTACAAAGAATAAAATACATCACTATACAACTTCATATTGAAGGGCAAAGGCACAACAAATAGAGATGATTAAATGTTCTCACTAGCAGAGAATGTATAGCAAATGGTAGTTATTGTGAGCTAGCTCTGAGTCTCAATAGAGCTAGTTTTTTTGTACAGATATACTTTGGTTGAATTAAAATTTAAGCTTTTGACCAAAAAAAAGGAGAAGAAAGGAACAAAATCTCATTGAGTCCTAGTCCATGTAGAAGAAGCTACTATAGTTGGAGCAACTACAGATAATGTCACCGAGCATATGGGGACGGGGTTTATTCTTCAGTGATTGTGCAACCTGTAGGTTTTTGTTGGGTTCAAAACACATAAGAAAGGCACAACGGAAGTTTAAAATTTTGTTCTTACTTACCCCAACAATTAATTCTGGTATGGTTATATGACAATCAAAACCTGTAACATAAAGCATAAACACTTACATGTTGTATTATCTGGAATCTTTACTAAAAGGTGGATACGCGAAAGCCCTTTCGATTGCAAGCTCCAAGCTTCAATGTACTTCTCTTACGGAAAGCTAGCAAATCCGGCAGAGGTTCGAGAGAGTGTTTAGATTCTAAGTCTCTAAGACTTAGAATAATAATCTGAAATTAGAGTATTGAATAATGAAGGAAATGTCTGTATTTATAGGTGAAAATTAGGTCAAAACTGGATTAGGGTTTGACCTTGGGCTTGGCCCAAAAATCGAGACAAATTAGGTCATTAGCGCCGCGGCCCTATGGTGTGGCGCCGCGGCACCCGACTTGGCCCTACACCATCTCGATTTATTTTCCGCACATTCGTAATTAAATCCAAAATTCAATTTTGACTTAATTAAAACAATCATTATTCATTTAAATATCTCGATTCTAAATCGAATATTTAATACCCTCTCAATACATCCTTAGATCGAAAAGACAATTGACATAGTGTGACCCTACATGCCTTCACATATCGACATTAATCAAATTAAGGTCTATGCGGAACTCCTAGACGGTGCCGCAAGACGAACTCAATATGTGAAGTACGTTTACACGAATCCAATAAACTTAACCTCTATGTGGTAAGATAAAATTCTTTCATTCACGACACACCCGATCAAGCTTAGGATTTGTCAAGTGTCTATCCAAATGGCTTAATCATTGTATCTCATCTATATTAATTGAAAACTAGACCATATTCTAAATATGTCTATTGCGTTGGCCAACGCCTTAGTCAACATAATATCACTGAGAATCTGAGTGTTCTCTTGAATATACATTCGAGGAATGAATCCTAATCTTGGCTTAACTACCACCTTTAATCCACATCGTAATGTACCCAATACAAGTCGTATCTCAGCCTATAAGGCATTTGAGCTTAGGACAGGATCAAAGTATATTACTTTGTAGACAAGGTGCGTATTGACCTCAAGTCTAAGGACTTCTATCTCTAACACACTGATCATACTTTAGACAAGTATAACAAACAGTATATCACCAGGGTATACCAATACTTCCAAAGTATCCATGTGTCCATCACGAGTAGCCATTACTCGTAGCATGTGAGACATACTACATCCTCTAAGGATGTGATGCAGACCACATGTCGACTTATCACATATCATCGATATCCCATTCTCGATGATCATTAGTTGAGGCTATTTTAAGAGTTACGCTCTATCATAAATATCTCACTCTATCAATGACAACGTAAGCTCAAGGGATGCACATTAATGAATAATTACAAATAATCAAATAATAATTCAATAATCGTAAAATGCCATGAATATTAATCTTATTAATAATACGAATATGTTCAAGTACATTTCTCCCTAATAATGATTGTCTCTAGGACATACATACTTTCAATCTCCCACTTGGCCTAGAACCAATCTCTGATGTATCTAATACCCATGTTTTCAAAATGACCATTATGTTTAACTTAGCTTAATGGTTTAGTAAATGGGTCAGCTAAATTATCATATGTAGGAACGTAGTCTAATCTTATTTCTTCAATTTCCACCATCTCCCTGAGTATGTGGTATTTCCTCGGTACATGCTTGTTTCTATTTGTTGATCTTGGTTCCCTAGCTTGCGCAATCGCACTAGCGTTGTCACAATAAATCGGTATTGGACAAGTGGCACTTGGAACAACCCCTAGTTCCTTTAGGAACTCAGATATCGCGACAGCTTCTTTACCAGCTTCCGATCCAAAAATGTGCTCGGCTTTAGTTGTCAAATCAGCAGTTGTAGCTTGCTTGGAACTTTTTCAACTCACTATTCCACGATTGAAAATGAAGGAATATCTAGATTGAGATTTGAAATCATCAAGATCTGTCTGGAACCTAGCATCAGTGTACCCACTACATACTAGCTTCTCTTGTCCACCATAGGCTAAGAAATATTTTTTAGTTCATCTAAGATACTTAAGAATACTCTTGACTGCTTTCCAGTGTTCTTCCCCAGGATTCTGCTGGAATTTGCAAGTCATACTAAATGCATAGGCCACATTTATCCTCGTACAGGTCATGACATACATGATAGATCCTATAGCTGAAGAATATGGGATTTTTTTCATATGTTCAAGTTCTGCAACAGTAGAAGGACTATCCTTCTTTGATAACTTGATCCCTTGACTCATAGGAAGATTTCCCTTCTTGGAGTTTTCCATAGAGAACCGTCTCAACACTTTGTCTATGTGTGTGTACTATGATAGCCCCAACAATCTATTAGGTCTATCTCTATAGATCCTAATTCCAATAATGTAGCAGGCTTCACCCAAGTCCTTCATCATGAAGGTGCTGGATAACCATTCCTTGACTGATTGCATGAGAGTCTTATTATCTCCCATTATTAATATGTCATCTACATATATAAAAATGAAGACAATACTCCCTTCATTGCGCTTACTATAAACGCAAAGATCTTCTTTGCTTCTAACAAAGTCAAACGATTTGACTACTTTGTCAAAACAAATATTCCAACTCCTTGAATCTTACTTAAGTCCACAAATGGACTTCTGTAGCTTGCATACTACTTTGGGCTTAGTCTTGGATGTAAAACCCTCAGGTTGTATCATATACACCTCCCCAATTAGGTTACCATTGAGGAAAGCAATTTTAACCTCCATTTGCCAAATGTCATAATCATAGTATGCGGCTATTGCAAGCAAAATCCGAATGGACTTAATTTTCGCAACAGGTGAAAATGTTTCGTCATAATCGACCCTATGCCGTTGATTATAACCTTTAGCCACCAATATCGCCTTATAAATCTGTACCTTGACATATGCATCAATATTTTTCTTAAAGACCCATTTACATCCTATGGGTCTAACCCATGTTAGCAAATCAGCCAAGTTCCAAACTTGATTGATGTACATCGAGTCCATCTCAGATTTCATGGCTTCTTGCCATCTCTGCGAATCAATGTCTAACATAGCTTCGCTGTGGTTTGTAGGTTCATCGTCATCAGGAATATCTATCTCATTGTGTGTTTCAACAAGGAGATTAAGTCTTTCAGGCGGACGATGAGTCCTAGTGGTCCTATGGAGTTGATTATTCTGCGTTTCAGTGTTTGTTGCATTCTGATTATGAGAAGGTCTTTGTGTGTTGGACAATCCATTACCTTGAGAGCTTTCAGGAATGTCATTTTCATGTATTTCCTGAATGGAATGATATACAACCACTGTATCATCTTCCATTGGTTTTGTATGAGAGCCTTGCATTTCTGCACTATCTCTCACAACCCTCCCACGGGCTGAAGGGCGTACTCTAACTACCCAATCTTCACCAAATACTCCCATTAAATCCTTGTCTAGGTCTTTTGACAAGGGTTCAACTTCTGTGTTATCTTGTGGTTCTTGAATTTCTTGAAGTTCTATCTTATTGCAGCTCCGTTCCTTGTAGACATAGTCTTCTTCAAGAAAAATTGCATTTCTGGAAACAATGACCATATGTTCTCCAGGAAGATAGAAATAATATCCTTTAGTTTCCTTTGGATACCCCACAAAATAATATTTCTCACTTTTAGATTCCAACTTGTCAGTAAGCATCTTCTTTACATATGCAGGGCACCCCTAGGGTCGTATGTGTTTACGTGCTGGCTTCTTGCCATTCTATATATCATATGGAGTTTTCTCTACTGACTTTAAAGGAACCCTGTTCAGAATATAAATTGAGTTTTGCAATGCATAGCCCCAAAGGTATGTTGGTAGAGCTGAGAAACTCATCATGGATCTAACCATATCTAATAGGGTTCGATTTCTCTTTTTAGCAACCCCATTCATCTGTGGCGTTCCAGGAGGTGTCCATTGTGATTGGACTCCATGCAGTTTCAAGTAATCCAGAAATTCTTTACTTAAGTATTCACCTCCTCGATCTGGTCGAAGGGTCTTAATACTTGTTTCAAGTTGCTTCTCTACTTCTGACTTGTACTCCTTGAATTTCTCAAAGGCTTCGGACTGGTGTTTCATAAGATACACATGCCCAAACCTTGTGAAATCGTCTGTAAAAGTGATGAAGTAAGGGATGCCTCCCTTAACTTGAGTTGCAAATAGCCCACAAACATCAGTATGGACCAATTCAAGTACCTCTTCGGCTCGCACCCCTTTCCCAGAAAGTGGCTTGTTGGTCATATTTCCTCTCAAGAAAGATTCACAGTTACCATAGGACTCCAAGTCAAATGGTTCCAGGTAGTCTAACTTTGTCAATCTTGATATCCTTGATTCATTGATGTGACCAAGTCTACAGTGCCATAAGTAGGTGGGATTTCTTGAATTATTTATCTTAGCTCGTTTGTTTTGCACATTGAAAATTTCACGACTACAGTTTAGAACATACAAACCATCCACAAGCGGAGCATTTCCACAAACAAAACCATTAAAAGATAGTACATAACTGTCATTGGCAATAAATGAGGAAAACCCCTCAATGTCTAACACTGGGATAGAAATAATATTCCTCGTCAATGAGGGAACAAAATAACAATTATTCAGTTCTAAACAAAAGCCTAAAGGTAAATCCAGTCTATAAGTTCCTACGCGTTCAACATCCACTCGTGCTCCATTTCCAACGCGCAGGTCTACCTCCTAAGGTCCAACCTTTCTGCTGTCAATTAGACCCTGCACATTATTACAAATGTGTGAGCCACAAGCGGTATCTAATACCCAGCAGTGAGAGTTACTTATAGACATACTTATTTCAATGACAAACATACCTTGTCCAGTAGAGCCAGGAGCACCTAGTGCTTTGCCTCCTCCTGGAGTTGTACAGTCCTTCTTCCAGTGCCCCTTCTTCTTGTAGTTGAGGCACATATCCGAAGCTACCTTTGCTTTCTTCTGAACACTTCCTCTAGTGTTCATGACTGTAGGTGCAGCAACTGTCTTACCCTTTTTCTTCTGCATGTTCTTACCCTTAGGTTTGAATTTACTAGAAGAACCCACCATAAGCACAACTTTACCTTTAGAGATAGATGATTCAAAGGTATTTAACATGTTGTGAAGCTTTGGAAGATTTGCCTTGGTCCCATTCATATTGAAGTTCACAATGAAATTCTCAAATGAACCAGAAAGTGAATTCAGGATCAGGTTGACAGAGACATTTATAGGCAACTGCGTTCCAATCGAAGCCAACCTTTCTATTAACCCAATCATCTTCAGAACATGTGCTAACAGTTGACCCCCTTCGTTCAGCTTACACTTGAAAAGGTCCCTCAACAGTTCATACTCCATTGTCTGAGACTGTGAGTCATAGAGACTCTTCAAGTGTTCTAGCATTTCGTTGGGGCCCATGTTTTCATGTTGCCTCTGTAACTCCAAGGTCATGGAGGACAACATTACACATTTTGTTGAGGTAGCATCGTCTAGATGTTTCTAATAATCCACCTTATCAAACAGGGCATACTCAGCAGAATCTTCAGCAGGGCCTGTGGGGAACACTGTGTTTAACACATACTCAATTCTCTCTAGTCTTAACACCAATCGCAGATTTTTTAACCAGTCAGGGTAATTTGAACCAGTCAACTTGTTTGTCTCGACCAACATTTTCAGTGATAGATTCGACATTTTATACTACTGAAGAAAGAAATAGATTTGAAATTAAACTCTAATATAATTTCTATTAAATACATTCGTTAACTAATTAACATGTCCTTTAGTTTAATTAGCTCCCACTATTTTAACATACTCTTCGACCCCATGGAAGAATACATACTCATATCAAATATGGTCATAATGGGCCATGATCCAGGTTCATGCTATCTCCGCGTTTGCTGCGGCTGATAACTTTAACAGCACAACTTGGTAGGTCTCTAAACCAATTATAAACAATTTGTAATTCATGTTTGACTGAATGTTCTAAATAATCAATCTGCGTCCCTCGGCTTGTCCGACACTGTGGTGCCAAGACAGCCTAGCAAGTCAACCCCGTTATGCGACTGCAATTATGCATCTAAGTAAGTTTTGCCTTATAGAACAAGCACTGTGGTGTAAATACTCATAAAGGTTTATCACCCACTTCTACATTTAACATGCATCTATGAAAGAGTCTGAGTTCTCTTAGACTTAGAGAAAATGTTGTGGCATAAATACACATCTCACCGAAAAGGATTTTGCACTACAATCAATTATAACGGACGACACGTTCATTTCAAATGAGACGTGTATTAAAATTTTAGGGAACATTTTAATTAAGGGTTTTAACCAAGATCAACTCTAGCATTCTATGTCGAACAAAGCATTTTAATTATCATGCAAATGACCAAGCACATATTGGGTACCGCCTACCCAAGCATGATATTTAAGCGGTTTAATAAGTATTGGGCGCCGCTACCCAGACACGTATAATGCGGACACTATACTAGTAATCTAAATGACAATAATTTAGCACATAAATAGTATACTTATCAAATATACTCTATAATAATAATTATGGGTTAAACATTCTGAACAAACATTTTTTTTTTTATCGACAGGGCCGCGACGCTAATCATTAGGGTCGCGGCTCCACCGAGGCAGAATGCTTCTGCAGTGATTTAGAGCCGCAGCCCTCCACCATGGAGATGCGGAGCTCACAAGGCAGAAGCATTTTGTCTTCTGTAATTCATTTAGGGCTGCGACGCCTACTGTCCAGTAAGTCCAGAATTTAAAAATGAAGAATTAGGGTCACGGCGCTCCACCATGGAGCTACGCCGCCGCCTTGAAACCTTGGCAAGCGTCGCAGCACCGTACTATAGGGCCTCGATGCCGACGTCCTGACAAAACATTTCTGTGTTGATTTTTCAAAATCGTTCGAGCCCTAAATCCAATTTAGGGATCAAATCACAGGTCCTTTGTCATCACCTACCATTATCAATAACGTACGCATCGACCATCAACCGTCTTTACCCGTTCTTAGCCGTGCACCGTGCAATGATCCGGACAACGCACTTTTGGCTTAGTTCAAGTTAGACCACAATGACTTCCTCGAGTTAGCGTAGGAGATAATTTAGGGTGATATCAAAAGGTTAACATTTTGTCAATACATGTAGGATTTCAAGAAGCCTTGTTTTAATTCAATTTTATGTTTAACCCATATTATTATTTTATTCAATTGTTATATAACCATTGAACCAGCCTGGGCTATGATACCACTGTAGGTTTTTGTTGGGTTCAAAACACATAACTAAGGCACAACGGACTTTTAAAATTTTGTTCTTACTTACCCCAACAATTACTTCTGGTATGGTTATATGACAATCAAAACCTATAACATAAAGCATAAACACTTACATGTTGTATTATTTGGAATCTTTACTAAAGGGTGGACACGCGACAACCCTTTCGATTGCAAGCTCCAAGCTTTAATGTACTTCTCCTTCGGAAAACTAGGAAATCCGGCAGAGGTTCGAGAGAGTGTTTAGATTCTAATTCTCTAAGACTTAGAATAATAATATGAAATTAGTGTATTCAATAATGAAGGGAATGTCTGTATTTATAGATGAAAATTAGGTCAAAACCGGATTAGGGTTTGACCTTGGGCCTGGCCAACAAATCGAGACATAATAGGTCATTAGCGCCGTGGCCCTATGGTGTGGGCGTCGCGGCTCCCGACGTGGCCCTACACCATCTCGATTTATTTTCCTCACATTCTTAATTAAATCCAAAATCCAATTTTAACTTAATTAAAACAATCATTATTCATTTAAATATCTTGATTCTAAGTCGAATATTTAATACCCTCTCAATACATCCTTAGATCGAAAAGATAATCGACATAGTGTGACCCTACAAGCTTTCACATATCGACATTAATCAAATTAAGGTCTACGCGGAACTCTTAGACGGTGCCGCAAGACGAACTCAATATATGAAGTACATTTACACGAATCCAGTAAACTTAACCTCTATGTGGTAAGATAAAATCCTTTCATTCACGACACACCCGATCAAGCTTAGGATTTGTCAAGTGTCTATCCAAATGGCTTAATCATTGTATCTCATCTATATTAATTGACAACTAGACCATATTCTAAATATGTCTATTGCGTTGGCCAACGACTTTGTCAACATAATATCACTGAGAATCTGAGTGTTCTCTCGAATATACATTCGAGTAATGAATCGTAATCTTGGCTCAACTACCTCCTTTAATCCACATCGTAATGTACCGAATACAAGCCGTATCTCAACCTATAAGACATTTGAGCTTAGGACAGGATCAAAGTATATTACTTTGTAGACAAGGTGCGTATTGACCTCAAGTTTAAGGACTTCTATCTCCCACACGCTGATCATACTTTAGACAAGTATAACAAATAGTATATCAACAGGGTATACCAATACTTCCAAAGTATCCATGTGTCCATCACGAGTAGCCATTACTAGTAGCAGGTGAGACATACTACATCCTCTAAGGATGTGATGCAGACCACATGTCGACTTATCACATATCATCGATATCCTATTCTCGATGATCATTAGTCGAGGCTATTTTAAGAGTTACGCTCTATCATCAATATCTCACTCTGTCAATGACAACGTAAGCTCAAGGGATGCACATTAATGAATAATTACAAACAATCAAATAATAATTCAATAATCGCAAAATGCCATGAATATTAATCTTATTAATAATACGAATGTGTTCAAGTACATTTATCCCTAATAATGATTGTCTCTAGAACATACATACTTTCACAACCTTCAAATGAAATTACTGGAACTTCTCGTGAACAATATCATGCTGGACAATGCCAACCACAACAAAAACGACAAAAGGTATTATTTATAGAACTTAAAAGTAATAGTTTTCTTGTTACTTCCACATAGAACCTGAATATTGTTCGAGACTGAGGCGTAGAAGTATAAGATCACCTAAACCTACTAATCACACACAATTGACATTAATATTGATAAATATCATCATAAGAGATGAAGTGGCAGATATGCAAATGCTAATGTTGCTGCTATTGTTTTAAAATTCATTTGTTATTCATTCGATTATAATATCAAGAATAAGTTAAATCGATCAATATTAGGCTCTAGAACATTAGAGGATATTAGTTTACCTAAGTAGCTATGAAATTTTTTGAGTCATACACTCATTTGACTACAACATTGTCTTTATTTCTGAATTCTGATTATGATAGGTGCTGAAGATGTTTTCCTAATAAAACATTTTGGTTGCTCTTTTTTGACGCAGAAGGAGTCATGCTTTTGTTGGGGAGCTTATTTACTGTTTCATCAGGTTTGAAAAATTTGAAGTTACTTGTTGGTTTTATTACCACACTCTATAGGATCAATTTTTTACGGGTGCTCATCAGTTGGTTTGGTACGATTTGAAGTAATAACAATGACAAACAACAACATACCCAGTATAATCCCACCAAGTGGTCTCTGGGAGGGAAGAGTGTATGCAAACCCTACACTACCTTGTGAAGGTCAGGAGATATAAGTAATAATAGGCTCTAATAGCAACAATATCATAAGATAAATGAACTAATGAAACAATCAAGTCGTAACAAAGATACACAAAAATAAGATAATGTACAATTATAATAATAATCCTAGTAGAGAACAGAAATCCTCATGGAAACCTGCTAACCCTCTACCCTGATACAAGATATCCACATCCTCCTATAAAGGGTCATGTCCTCGGTAAGCTAAAGCTACGCCAGATTCTGCCAAATCACCTCACCGAAGGACTTCTTTGGCCTACCCCTCCTTCTCCTCAGGCCTACCATTATCAACCTCTCACACCTCTTCAGTATCTGTGCATCTCCTTTACACATGACCGAACCATCTCAACCTTCCTTCCCGAATCTTGTCCACCTCGGGGGCCACTCCCACATTGTCTTGAATCACTTCATTTCAAATAATAACTCTCCTGGTATGCCCGCATATCCATCTTAGCATCCGCATCTCATCTACCTTCATCTTCTGGGCATGAGCTTTCTTAACAGGTCAACACTCTGTCACATACAATATAGTCAGTCTGACCACCACTTTATAGAACTTTTTCTTAAGTCTAGGAGGCATATTCTTATGGCACAACACACCTGATGCGAGATTCCATTTCAACTATCCCACCCTAATATGATGTATGAAATCGTCGTCAATCTTGTCATTTCCTTGGATGATCAACCTCATATACTTGAAACACTCTCTCTCTATTGGGGATGACCTGAGTATAAATTTGCATGTACTCTTCCGCAACATGAATCATGTTGTTGAACTTGAACTCCAAGTACTCTGTCTTAGTCCTAACATGAAATCCTTTGAGTCCAAGATTTATCTCCAAACCTCCAGCATCACATATATTCAATTAGTACAGTGTTACTGCTAGCTTATTTGGCAAAAAAATAGAGTACGTTATAAAGAACTAATTAATC